>CP136888.1:5375796-6575796 GCA_033000465.1 Sciaenops ocellatus | reverse complement strand
AAGAGAGTGGCAGAAAGTGGAGGTGAATGCGAGCGGTGCAGTGGAAAAGGTGAGCGGTGAAGTTGTCAATCTGTACAGTGCACTGTACGGTTAGTGAGTGAATAAAGGCTTCAACGTCCAAAGTAAGTCTCCCGCGTGTCGCTTCCCAACTGGTGGAATAGCTCACTGTGACGATCACCTGCACCTACATTGAGTGGGGTACTGAAGTGGAAGTACCAAAAGTGCCTGATTTGTCTCTGGAATGCCAGCATGCCATCTCGAAGCACAAACTGGGGCAGCATTTTGCTGGCGATGTTTGGTTCAGTGTAAAATAGCAAAGCTGGTGTAATGGCGGACATGATTCCACCAAGAATTGCAATGGTCACTTCACAATAAAAGCCTTCCACGATTATAATCACTGAAAATAAAGGTGAGCTAGCATGAACACAAATACAGCGTGAAATATATCAAATTGTGACACTTTCACTCTCAGGCCTCGCTGTGACGTGAGCACTACGTTCAGTTTTATAACACAGCTTATTAGGAGGTTTAAAAAAAACATATGGGTCAGCCACCTTAGCTTTAGATAGGCATGGAAAACCCCTTTCAAAACGGGACTTAAGATTGAGGAGGAGAAACAGAGAAGGTAAGTGAGTCCAGGCGAGCGAGCCTGTCTTGTCTTTTTCCCTGCGTGTCAGCAACAGGCTCGAACGGACCAGAAAAAGCCGAGACCAGAGGGACACACACCACACAGAACTGTCTCTGCTCCCAGACCTGGCCAACTAACCTCAGAACATTTCCAATGCCACGTATGGATAATACATCATCCCCGTGCAGCCTCCTGCTCAGCAGCACATCCAATCAAAACGCCAACTGTTGTCTCCAGAACTGCAACACCCCTAATTCATGCACGCAGAGGCCGAGGCACACGGCCATTTGCCTAATAGCGTTGCCTACTCAGGTTCTCTCAGCGTGGAACGCAGACACGGAGGTGCTTTTTGTAGCCAAGACTTTCACCTTTTATCATTCCTCCTTTAGATAAAGCCTTGAGTCACCTATGTGGAAATTCACTAGTAGCATGTCTGCTAAGAAGACGTGTTGGTAGATGGGAAACATCTCATCAGCAATTGATAAATTCATTTGTAGAGTTCACAGTGTGAGACAATCATGACTCAAAGTAGTGAGTCTCTTTGGAGTAGCCTCATTCAGAATGAAACTGAAAGTGTAGCCTAATAAAACAGTACCCTGTAGGCCTCTACAGAGCCAAACACTTTCACAGAAGTGTCACATCTACAACTTCAAATAAACCTGCCGTTATTCACCTTACTATATTACTGGAAAGTAATTAGCTATGCTGCTGGTTAGCCAATGTTGTAATGTCATTTATGACAGCATGGCATGTCCCTGTGTGATACATGTATTGAAATGTTCTGCATAGCTGAAATTATGATTAAGCATGTCAGTAAGTTTCCCTCAAAAACAAGAGCACAAAATATTCCTTTTCCAAGCTTCGATCAGAAAGATCAAAAGCCAAGTCTGTAAAAAGCACATTTCTGTGGAAGCAGCAGCACGCCAGAATAGAGAACCTTTTCCTTTGATGTGCGAGAGACTCAGGGAAGAGAAAATATTATCGAGTGCAGTGCAGCGGAAGGCTAGGAAGTAAGCACAACCTAACTCCAGTTAAAGACGCCATCAACCATCAGGACCCTCCTAAACCCCGAAATGAGGCTCTACAGTCCCTGAGGGAAACAGCAGGATTGGGGCCCGCCATTTTGTTCCATTTCGCTTCGAGGATAGAGGAGGGGGCAAAGGACTAGGCTGAATTTCAAAGGGCTTCAGATGCCATTTGAGTATCCGCAGAGATTGTGCTGGTAGAACAGCAGCTATAAAAGATTTACACAACTCGAACAGGGAGGAAGAGAGGGGAGTGAGACAGAAACCGAGACAGAGGAGGGGGGGGGGAAGAAAAGGCAGAGACAAAGACAGGCAAGAAACAGGAGTAGCCATGCTTGTTTACCTAAAAGGACCACACTCTCAGCACGAGAGGGGGAGGGGAGAGCCTGCATGGACAGAAGGCAGGCCGAGTGGGTGCTGGAGTTTCTGCTAAAGGCTTCTTTTCCCTCTTACAACTCGCACGACTGGCTGCTTTATTTTTCCATTCTTTAGTCTTTGAACCTCAACAAGCTTTCTCAGCAAGATCCAAAGGAAGGGACTGCACAACGCACTGTGTACTATGTCAGCCGCCCACGCATCTTATTATTATATAACACATTACTTATTAATACCACATGTAAACAAAACCACAAAGTTTTGTGTCAGTGTAATGTCTCACATTTAGAAACTTTAACAAGACCAGCGATATTTTGGGTCACTACTGAAAATATTACCACAGAGCTAATGAAACAAAAACAAACGTGCTTTTTAATGAGAAATGTTATGGACAGAAGAGACCGATTTTATCTAGACAGTCTAGTCTAGTCTTTTTCAATAGAAAAGTGTAAATACAATCATAGACTGAGATGCAAATGTTGCAGAATGACGTGCTGATCGATGAATTTATAGCTGAAATACTTGCAACTTAAATCAAATAAAGAAGACAGGAGTGGGGCTGATAATTTTGTTTTCATTGTCAATTACCTTTTTAATTAACTGATGGGCCGCTTAAGTCATAAACTGTCAGAAATGATCAGAAATGCCTATTACGTGTCTCGCCATTAGAGCCCACACTGATGTCTTCAAACTGCTTATTTTGTTTAACAGTCGAAAAAAAAAAAAAATCCCAAAGGTACCACGCGACTTACAGTGATGTGAAAAAGATGAATGTTCTCGCATCTGAAACCAGCTGGAGTTTGGTGTTTTTACTTGATAAATTACTTAAATGATTGATTACCAAAACGGAGATTCATTTTCTGCTGACTAACTCAATGTTCCAGCACTACACAGGGCCTGTCTCATCAAGACACTGTGGCCAAATCCAAATATAAACCCAGTAACCTTGCAAAATATCAAAACTAAACATCCAAACTGCCAGGGTGGCTACAAGCAATCAGCTTTGTGGTGCCAAGGATGACAGATTGGTCGCCTTAATCACTTTTAACTGGACTGTGCTGGTCCAGCGTGAATTATAAGCCAAGCTTCGCTGACAAATGTTACTACGAAAACAGAAAGTTAACCATGTACACACACACACACACACACACACACACACACACACACACACACACAATGGATTTCACCAAGAACATGTGGCTCAGAGTCACTAAAACTGACAGTGATAGATTTAACGTATTAGCAGTAAAATACAATAGACATAAGAATGATTGTTCATGAGAATATAGTAAAGCGTGCAGCTGAAAGTTAATATGCAGAGTCATATTTTGAAACATGATGTGTACTGCGCACACACTGCAGTGCTCTCTGCATCTGCGTTTCAAAAAAATCAGCCCGCTCTTGTACATCACGCCTGATGTGTTTTCACGTTGTGATGACATTTCTACTTTCATTTGGATTTGACGGCCTCAGTATCAAAACTTGTGCAGACCGTGACTCTGACAGGTCATCATCACACACAGCAATCAAGCAGCTCTTGTGTTTTTGCCATGATGCATGGACTCAGCTTAAAAAACAAATATGTGGCAGGCCACCTAAGAATCAGATAGGCAACAAAAACCCAAGATTGAGCAGGAGAAACGCAGCAATCGGGCATGTTTACGACAACACACACTGATGTGAAAGCAACCCAGGAGCTGACTAACTGCGGTGCGGTGCACACGGGTCAGCAGATGTCCTGCATCTGGGTAATACGGCCATTAATGGAGTCGGAAGACACGAGAGCCACTGCAGTAGAAGGACAGAAACACAAAGACACGTTGCCTGACTTTTCTGTCACACAAATATGTAACCCCGAGCTACAATCACATCTCATGACCTTTCTGAACACAGCAGAACTGCATTTCCTGTTGCTAGGAGAGAGCTTAGTTCAATCTTCGGTTCCTACTTCTAGGAACGGGGACAAAAACATAGCCATCACTAATTGGAAGTGAATGTCAAGTAGCATGGCCATTACCCTAACTTATGACAAGATGTATTTTGACTTCAAACTCTAAAATATCTACTAAAATGTGCTGCATCAACTGTAAACATCAGCATGGCGTTTCATCATCCCTCATTTCGAGGAACACACTCTGCTGTAGGTCCTCACTGCTGTCTTGGACCGTCTACTTCTGCAATTATCTAGAATTTAACACTAGTATACAAAGAAATAAATCATGGCACACAAGTGCCCACTACATAACAGACCTGTGATACAGCATATAATGTCAAAGAGCAAAGAAATTCAACCATCAGATTGATTGGCATTCAGTGACACACTAGCCCTTTTTTAAACAGAGATCCTGAAATACTGCCCAAAAGAAGAGCGGTCATTGAGCCGGCTTTTGTACGCTCAACCAAACAAACACAACGCCAGCATAATGTTGCCCCGGTGTGTGCTTTTAGATAGCATGCTGGCGTGACGTGCAACACAACAACAACAACAACAACAACAACAACACAACTGTTTGGACGTCTAGTGTGGTGTTAGCGCCCGACGACAGCATTGCGAGCCCATCAACGAGATTTTTCAAGCCATGCACGTTTATGCCAAAGTCAGCTGCCAACTGTCGCCGCTAGCTGCTTTTTAAAGTCACCACACAACACGTCATCAAAACATTCGGGCTCCCCCCATTTTACACAGATGCATACTGGGCACCGTTGCCACCTCCACTGCTACCTTAATGGCGGAACAACAATACCCCCATTCCATGTTTGTACGTTCTTTACAGAAAAGCGGGGTGGAATACTGGTGCACCGTTCCCGCCTTGAACGTGCTGTATAAAAAGGGGCTACAGATTACGCTGCGTGTGTTAAAGAGAAACTTCAGTCTCAGTGAGATCTTCATTCTGTATGTGGGTCGTCTTACATTCACAATGTAAACACATCAGTGATGTGTGGTAATGTAAAGAGAATATGTGTTCAGAATTCTGCACAAACGGCCAGTTTACATCCAAACCCCACACATCGTAATCTGCATGTATAACAGAACAGGGCTTGTGATTCCATTTGAATTGAAGCTTGAACTCTAGCACAGAGAAATAGGACCTACGCAAGCTCAAGGGAGACAGAGATATGCATCACTGCCTCTGCAGTGTAGTCAACATGAACGCCCCAACAAGCTAAAACACTCTCAGTATCTTGGTGGAAAACACCACCAGCGGCACTGCAGTGTTTTCCTCAGCATTGGTACTGCACCAAAGTGGAGAGCTTCTCCTCCATATTCCATTTCCTCTACAGCGCATCTCAAATCCCACCATGTTGTGCTCCCTCAATTACATGTTATTTAACACAGAAAACACTCCACTGAACTAACTTAAGTAATTGTGACAGTTATCCATCCTTACAGCCCACTGTTAGTCTACTGTACACACACTTCCTGATGAATCCAGATAGCCTGTGGGCATTTCACATTTCTTTTAACAGTCCAACAAAACACACACTTATTGTCCTCATCAGGTTTAGTTATGACAATCTAATTCAATGCTGTCCTCACAGCCAGGCTTGTAATCATCTGATGTGCTTTTATGCTGGAACAGAGCAGCAAATGGACAAGACATAGTGCTTCATGACAGGAATGTATGGCACTGTGCACACTTAACTGGAAAAGCAGGTAGTATTTTATATTTATTACTGCCACTCACTTTCAAAACATAATAATGCATGTTGTTTGGGATATTAGTGCTAGTCCTTAATATGCAACACATTTAAGACAAACGTGACTCTAAAATTTACCATAAAATAAATATTTTTTTGCCTCCAAGACAAGTATTCACACCCAAGGTTTCTTATTTTGCACGCACGCATACGTGCACCTATGGTTTCACTTTATGGAGCTCTATCTGCTAACTCTAAACACTTACATTTAATTATAAAAACAATCAATCAACACACAATCAGTCCCAGTCCCACCACACACAGACAATGATTCACCACAGCTAAATGAGGCTAAAACAACATGGAGGTAGCTCACCTCAGTGTGTAATACACCACTTTAATGGCTTTTTACATCAATTTATCAACATTTCAAAACACAGCAGAGCAAGGCTGCGTTCAAGAAGCAGAGCAGTGAGCTAAAAATGTATGTATATCCAGTAAAAACAAAGTGAATTACATAAATAAAAAAAACCCATAAAGCATTAAAATGCTTAAAACTTATTTAAATAAAGATACTGCAAGTTGACCTTAGTGGCAACACACATCAACTCGAGTTAACCACGGGGACACAAATAGTCAGTTTGTTGTTGTTAACGCTTTAGCTATGCAGGCTGAGTAAAATGCAACTTACCTCTGTCTGAATTTCCACAAATTCAAATAGTTATCTGAATCTTTAATGTTTAGTCTATGCCGCGATGTTTTCGGCCGATGCTGGATGATCCCATTTGTTGCCGTCGGTTCAGTACAGACTGGTCCGGAGACATCCGCATAAACTCGGAGCGACCATCGCAGCTCAGAAGCAGCTCACTAGAATCGAGGCTAGCGCTAGCTTGTTAAAACCGTGCAGACCAACAAACAGACGTCCAAAGAAAAAAACAATGAAATATCCACGGAAACGCGTTTACAGCGCGGCTATTTCATCTTCACCACAAACTACGAACCTTTAACACTCCATTAGCACAACGGCAGGCTTGCTTGGGTGAACGTAAACCATCAAAAGATCATATTTTGTTTCGGTTTAATCCTCTCCGCCAACCCATTCGAGCGGTTTTCGAGCGGCCTTTGACTTCAGTGTGTGGACGCTCGGGACGGAAACGCTTCGGGAATGAAACGAGCATCCCGATTGGCGCCGGAGCTGTGGGCGGATACCGTTTCAGCACAGGGTGAAACTGGCACCATTTTGGATCCATACAGCAGCCTGCTCTCCCCTCAGAGCGAACACAAGAAGGGCTCCAACATGGCTGATGCAGTTCACAGTTTCAAACGCAACAGACCACACTCCATTATATAGTTGGAGACCAAGAAAAGGAAATGGAGTACTGACATTGGGTGCGCTCGTTTTCAACATTTGTAGAGACCATTAACGTTGTTATTCTATTTCTAGAAATATTTGTTGACTCTGACTCGTTGTTTATACATTTAGATTTTTCATGTTATTTAAAATGCAATTGTTGATGTGCGCTACGAACGGTACACTGAAAACTGTTATTAAATTATTTTATTTGTTAATTCACTTCTCACAAAAGTATATTTACAGATATTATTATTCAGTATATTCAGTGTGTCAGACCTCAAACACCGGGTATGGGTCAGAGGAGACAGAGTTGGCAAGAAAGCGGCGCTATGGAAAGCCAGCTAGGTGAAATAAATGTGACTTTCAACGCATTGTTTACGTGTTAACGATGCGTAAACAACGCGTTTCAACTAGCTGGCGTTTCATATGGCGCGCGGCGGTGAACAAAGTTAACGCACCCACGGTCCTAGTGAAACGCTAAAGGATGAAAGGAGGGCTCCCATTGGCTCAAAGAAAAGCTCTCTACTCTTATTGGTTTACTGAATGTGTCACTCAAACTGACCTGTACACGTCGCTTATTATGACAATATTACCTTGATTATTTACAACAGAGACAGGGATGTGAGGGGGCAGCAATCTGTATGATTTCATCACAGTTGCCAAAGACTGCAACAGTTTTCACTGACTGAAGAGGAGATTAAAATGACTTCATGAGGCGGTTATGTGGAAAGTAAACC
This sequence comes from Sciaenops ocellatus, assembly GCA_033000465.1. Taxonomy (NCBI): domain Eukaryota; kingdom Metazoa; phylum Chordata; class Actinopteri; family Sciaenidae; genus Sciaenops; species Sciaenops ocellatus. Next base: position 6,568,038 of record CP136888.1, on the reverse strand, counting down.
AACAGACTGATCCCAGATTCTTCATCCCAAAACGTGTGACAGCTTCTTTACAAGCTTTATTTCACAAGTGACAACAAAATGTGTTTGTATGTATTAATTTAGCTAAATCTAACTGAAATAAGGTCTACTGAGCTCTACTAAATCAACCAATAGCGCACTCTGCTGGACTGCTGTAGTAGTACTGCTGTACCTGTAGTGACAGCACATGGAGAAAATACTTGTAGTACTTTATACTTTTTTCAGAGGTTTCACAAACTACAGTACAGATAGGCCTATTATTATTATTATTATTATTATTATTATTATTATTATTATTATTATTATTGATAATGTTAATAATAATAAGAAGGTGAAATACTCCTTTATTTTCACTATTTGCATTACTATTGTTATCATATTTCTATTTTCTTTGTTTTCAACTGCTCGATGCTCTCTACCCAGGACAATTAAGTATTATTACATAATTCATTTATATTATGTCTGTATTTTGTGTTGTTTTTATTGTTGTGCAGAATACCAGTATGCAGTCTACATATATACACACTATACATTACACACATTTGTATGTTTGTTGCTCTTGATCTTAGCTCTTTTCTCTATTCCTGTGTAAGTACATTTAGAGCAATGGAAAAACTCATATTCCTTGTATGTGTACACATAGGCTACCTAGTCCATGGAGCTGATATGATAATGTTTTATGCGTTTTTTAAATTCTCAAAATAAGACACACACACACCAGTATCTCATAAAACTTTTCACCCAGCACAATACAAGTCCGTAAAGTGGTTCAACATTAAGGGCCGCTGTATAAAATGAGTTCATATTTAGGGCTTGTTGCGCAGTGAATGTGCATCCCCAAGTAAACATGCGGATTTTACTTTGCCGCGTTATAAATCTTCAATATTATCTGTAAAAAAGCGGACACAAATTAGCAGCAATAAAATTCTAGTAAATCTAAATCACAGTTCGCTGTGTAATTGACTGAAATATTGGAGTTTGCGGTGTATTGCATAAAACCTGCGCAAACCTTTGCGCAGCTCGAAGCTCCCTGAAGAGCACAGTGAGGTTGAAGTTCAGAGTTCGAGCAAAGATGTTTTCAACGGCTGCGAGATGTGTTAAACCGTACCATTCAGTCTCCAGCACAGATTAATGACAGCCTGAACAACAACGAGAATTATACAAAGACGATAAAGTCACATTTGGAGTAAATACATATTGTTTTTTTGTTTTGTTTCATTTCCGTGCGCAGGAAGCAGCCAGGGAGGGAGTGAGCAGTCACTGTGTTGATTTCGAGGTGACATCTTTGCGCGGCTGCACCGTTGAATAACACAGCAAGCTAGCTGTAAACGGAGCTAAAGATTATCAAACGTGTTCACATTTTAGCTTCATGGAAAGCTCACAGCTATGGCACTACACTTGTTAAGTTAATATAGAGCGTTCAATGACACTATGTCAGCTTTGTTGTTACAGCAGCGCGCTGCCCTTTGTAGAAAATACAGTAGAGCTTTGTTGTGGACGCTGTCAAGGCGAAACTCCCATTTATTAGCAAACAAACAGACATCCAGCGACAGCGTTCAAAATGTGCTGTCCAGGTGGGACAGTGTCACAAGGATGCTCCTTTCTAAATCAGAGAGGACACTTACAAGTCAGCCGCAGAAACTCATTCAGGTAAGTTCAAATACAGATTCACCAAACATGACGTGAAGTTCATGGTCTGGCTTGTATTCATGGATGTTAGCGATGTGAGTAAAATACAGAAAAGCTCTCTGTAACATATCAGTAAGCTCTCATTGAGGCTCTTTACATTGGTGTATGAACTATGAGGAAAAAACAAAGAGGTCCTGCTTTAGAGGAATAATTCAGCTGTTTAACATCAGATTATTAACTTAAAGTGTCAGGATCACCAGCTGACTGTGTTTGAAAGTGGTGGGCTGGCAGTGACAATCATTGGCACCCACTACAAAAGTATTAAGGGAATCCCCCTGCATTCAGAATTAACTGTGAACTCCTTTGGGTCTGTTTCTCAGTCTGTAGTCAGGATGATGTGAACAAAAGTGCTTAAAGTGTTATTCTACTGTGGACTGTAATGCATGTGCAAACTATAGAAATTACATTACCCCCACCCCCCCACCCCACCGTCACATTTTTTCTAATGTTTTGTCACAACGTTCCCATTTTAGAGTCTTCTCCACAGACCGTTGGGTCCCGGCATGGTGGGAATCAGCAAAGAGTTAATCAGGAACAACCTGCTGAGGAACCCTGTCGGTCTTGTAAATCTATTAGGTAAACACTCAAACTTATTATGACCATAGTATGATTATACTTGCTTGCTTGCTTTCTGATTTTATTTATAGCTACTTATGATGCAAATACTTTGATTTCAGGGGCAACAAACTTCTTTAGTAAGTCTCAATCTAAACAAGAGAAAAAAAAAAGTAATGGACCAAAGGGAAAAACTCCACAGGAAGATGAAGGTAAGTAATGAGTTACTTTAGCTGCTTGGGACATGGCTTTTCTATAACCACACCACCACCAATAATCTTCCTCACCTTTCAGAGGAGAAGAAACGTCGTGAGCAGGAAGACCAGATGTACCGTGAGCGCCTGCGGACCCTCTTCATTATAGCGCTCATCATGAGCCTGCTGAACACTATTAATACCAGCGGTGGTAACATCTCTTGGAATGACTTTGTCAATGAGATGTTGGCCAAAGGAGAGGTGTCACGAGTGCAAGTTGTTCCTGAGAGCGACATTGTAGAAATCTACCTTCACCCTGGAGCAGTCATATTCGGAAGGCCTGTATGTTGTACCAGATTTAACGCAGACATCTGATCACGTCTGAACTTTTACAGCATGTGTACATGCTCACCTCTCACTTCATGCCCTGTTTCTCGCCTTGCAGAGGCTGGCCCTCATGTACAGAATGCAGGTTGCCAACATTGACAAATTTGAGGAGAAGCTGAGAGCTGCTGAAGAAGAGCTGAATATTGACTCCAAAGACAGGATACCTGTGTCCTACAAACGCACTGGATTTTTTGGAAAGTAAGACCATACAAACCTTTCCCAAAGCAGACTTTAGTTCAAAAGAAATCCATGTTTATGAGTAATCTGAAGGAATGCTGTGTCAAAGTACAACATTTTAAGACTTAATGTTTTCTATCTGTTCTCTTTGCAGTGCTGTCTACGCTCTGGGGATGGCTGCCATTGGCGTGGCTATTCTCTGGTATATCTTTCGACTAGCAGGCATGGGTGGCAGAGAGGGCGGCTTCAGTGCTTTTGTGAGTGACACCACATGATCAAAACTGGCATTTATCCATTAATTCTTATTTTGTTTCACTGATTTAACTAGTTTATTAACTGCATGTTACAACACGCTCAACAGAATCAGCTGAAGATGGCCAAGTTCACCATTGTGGACGGCAAGTCGGGTAAAGGTGTGAGTTTTAAAGATGTTGCAGGCATGCACGAAGCTAAGATGGAAGTAAAGGAATTTGTGGACTACCTCAAGGTAAGAAACCAGACTCACAGCAATATGTGTTGGTCCTGTAATAATTTCCACCATCCAAACCTCACATGAGTAAAACCTTTAGTTTTCCATTGTTTCTTACCACGCCGATGTTATCTATTGTCAGAATCCAGAGCGATACCTCCAGCTGGGAGCCAAGGTTCCCAAGGGCGCGTTGTTGCTTGGGCCTCCAGGCTGTGGGAAGACTCTGCTGGCTAAGGCTGTAGCCACTGAGGCCCAGGTGCCCTTTCTGGCCATGGCTGGGTCTGAGTTTGTGGAGGTCATTGGAGGTCTGTAAAGATGACACCTGTGCTTTAATGTAGCATATAGCTGGTCAATACATGTTGAGATGACGCTGATAAATAATATGAGAGAAGATGTTGTTGGTTATAATAGATTAACCTTTATATCGCAGCCATATTGAAGGTGCAGCTGAGATATGTTACCCCTCGGGGTTTGACGTGACTTATGTTGTGTTTGTGTGTAGGCCTGGGTGCTGCTAGGGTCAGGAGTCTGTTCAAGGAGGCTCGAGGCCGAGCACCCTGCATCGTCTACATAGATGAGATCGATGCTGTGGGAAAGAAGCGCTCCACCAACATGTCGGGTTTCTCCAATACTGAAGAGGAGCAGACCCTCAACCAGCTGCTGGTAGAGATGGATGGTGAGTACAACATTTCAGGGCAGTTTGTTGTCACCAGAGGCGACAGAATAGTGAAACACTGAACTCTCCTTCTTTCGCAGGAATGGGAACAACCGACCACGTCATTGTACTTGCTTCCACTAACAGAGCAGATATCCTGGACAACGCTCTAATGAGACCAGGCAGACTGGACAGGCACATCTTTATAGATCTGCCCACACTGCAGGTACTCACAGTTGCCAGCGACCTTTAATTAAACAGTGATGTTGTTACTGTGCTTCTCTGTGTCACTGGGAATAAATGCCACTAGAACATGGATCATATGCATGACATTCCTGGAATTCAAGCCCTAATTGCAAAGAATATTGCTGGTGTTTCCACCCTTAAATCAAATTCTCATATTACAGAGTATAACTAGCACTGATGTCATCTCTCTTTGTAAATATGAAGCTACTCTTTGGACCGTTTCCTCCTCTGTGCCATGACTCCTTCTTGTTACAGCAGCTCCTACAGCAGTGTAAACATGAGTTTGACGTCACTGTTTTGCAATGCACAACTCTTTAAAAAGACGCCAGCATTAATAAGAGGAATCAGTAAGCTCAGGGGCATACGATCCCAATAGATCGGACAATTTTGGAACCGGTTCTTGATTCCCATAGAGTTTGTCAGTTTGTCTAATTGTTACTATTGTCTCTCAGGAGAGAAAGGAGATCTTCGAGCAACATCTGAAGATCCTGAAGCTGACCCAGCCAGCTAATTTCTACTCTCTGCGTCTGGCTGAGCTCACCCCAGGCTTCAGTGGTATATATATATACATATTTCTTCCTCATATAAATCTATGAACATCTGTGGCCATAACAAAACCTCAGCGGATAAACATAAACTTTTGGTCAATAAATCTGAAATATCTTTGGACATCACAGCACAGCACGGTTGATGTTTACTGACATGTCATTCCCCCATATGGTAAATCATGAATCTCTGTCACCGCCTCTCTTTGTCTCTGCAGGCGCAGACATTGCGAACATTTGTAACGAAGCTGCCCTGCACGCTGCCAGAGAGGGCTATAAGTCCATCGATACCTTTAACTTTGAGTATGCAGTGGAGAGAGTAATAGCAGGTACAAGTGATGGGGATAAATAATAAATTTCATATGTCTCAGTCGTCACTGTGGCAAAATATGACAGATCTGTGTGTGTCTTCAGGAAGCGTAAAGAAGAGTAAGATCCTGTCGAAAGAGGAGCAGAGGATAGTTGCCTTCCATGAGTCTGGACACGCTTTAGTGGGATGGCTACTTGAGCACACAGAGGCAGTATTGAAGGTAACGCACTTCTGTATGACTGCGTATCAGTCAGTCATTTGTTCTTTTTGTGTTTTTGCTACCTTACAATGAGCCTTTTATATCCACAGAGAGCGGGTGCACCCTGTTGTGCACCAGGTTTTTACATTAGCGCAGATCGGACAAACCAAACGCTGGCTCTAGATAGGGAGGTTCATGTTTTTTGCAAGTTTGGCAGACAGCTTAGATTCTGCATGCTTGTATAAGGTTGCAATCTGCATCCTCACCTCTAGATGCCATTAAACTCTACACACGTCTAAAGAAATGATTCAAGAGGAGAATCTGGGAAACTTCTACCAAGGCTGTCATCTGTCATTTCTTCGTTTTTAACTTTATGGAAATCAGTGGTTCTTTTTAGTAATTTATAGAGATGTAAAAACTATTTATTATCTCAAGGTTGAGCAAATTACCTCGGGTCTCCTTTCTCTTCCTCTGACTATTGATTTAAAACCAGACTGATCAGGACATCAAACTAAGCACTAAACACTCAATTCACATGTAGATTGTTATTGGTTGCCAGATGGGCCACAGTCAATCTCAGCCTCAGTGCATTTGTAAATAAATACACATTATTGAGTCAGAATTATGAATGAGAACCACTGAGGTCAAGGGTGTTGTTCTAGTATTGACTGAGTCAGTGAAGGAAGTCTTACTAAAAAAAAAACATTTCATACACTCTGTGATAGACAATAAAGAAAATGTTAGGACACACAGAAAGGCCTTGAAAACAAGCCTGAAACCAACATTTTAAAAAAAGAATCAAAGTTTTAACCTCTTCTGAAGTCACATGGATCGTGTGGTGTGTTTTTCAGGTGTCCATTGCCCCGCGGACTAATGCAGCTCTGGGATTTGCCCAGATCCTGCCCCGTGACCAGTACCTGTTCACCAAGGAGCAGCTGTTTGAGCGGATGTGTATGGCTCTGGGAGGAAGAACTGCTGAGGCTATCACTTTTAACAAGGTTACAACAGGTACGCTCCGTCTACTATGTCACCTTCTTCCAGTGAACTGCTCTCACTTTTTTTCTTCCACATAATTTCCTTTACACTACTGTTCAAATGCTTGGGTTCATCTATCACAAGAGATGAGAGGAATACTGTATATCTTTACATAATCTTTCATGCTTTTAGGTTGTACAAAGTCCTCTTTACAAATAGATGTTATGTTTCATGAAGGGTTTGCAAAAAAAGACATCTGAAAGAAAGAAAGAAAGAAACAAACAAACAAACAAAAAATCCTCTGAGCAGTTACATCAGAATATAAGACATCACCAATCATCAGTAAGAGAAATTAGAAGCTCAGCATTAAAATCTGTGCAGATTTAAATTAGAACAGGTTCCTGTTTCAATTTAAAGTGCACAATAATGCCAGGTGTGTTGCTTTAACAAAACTGTTCTGAAAACTTCAGAATAGAAACAGAAGTTTGGTCTGTGGTTAGCACGACTGGAACTGGATCACAGAACAGCTGAACATACTCTGAACTGACAAATCACACTTTAAACCTGTTTAATCTGACCACTGAGAAGACTGCTGACTGCAGACTGAATGGAAGTTTTAATCATTGAGTTATTCTTCTTTTAGGGCCAAAAGCATTTCAAATTTGAGTGATACATTTGGTGTCTGAAATATACTGTTTTCATATATTGTTTAAAATAGCAATTGTTGAAGGAAAGAAGAAAGCATCAATATAACGTGACCTTAAACTGTATTGTATATTTCTACTTACTAAGTTTTATTGTTCTTTTCTTTTTATTCCTGATATGATGTGAGATTGTTTTACATGAGATGAAACAATTACAAGAATTTTTAGAATCTGTACTTTAGAAGAAAATAGATCAAACCAGGGAATCTATTCCTTTTGGCAATTTTTTTCTTTTGATACAACTAATTCATGAAGGTTTTTTTAGTGCATTATCCTGACCTTTACACATACATTTGCTCATTAGTTTGATACATTGATTTGTGTTTTCTACTGACCAACACTCAAACCAAATATCTAAAATGCAGATTTATGCTGAACATCTAAATATAGACACTGCAGTGTAACCTGGTCTTCATTATCCCCACTGCGTGTCCTCAGGAGCCCAAGATGACTTGCGTAAAGTTACACGTGTGGCCTACTCTATGGTGAAGCAGTACGGCATGTGTGACAGTGTCGGCCAGGTCTCGTTCCCAGACACAGAGGAGCAAGGTGCCATTGGGCGCCGTCCTTTCAGCCAGGGCCTGCAGCAGCAGATGGATCACGTGGGTTTCTAAAATTGGATTAGTTCTCTGTTCTCTGCCCCATATTGGGACTGTGAATGTCAACAGAATGAGTTTTGGTTATCACCTTTAAAGTATTGTGTTTTTAGCTTTTGCCGTAATGTTATTAGCTGTTACTGTACTGTATCACCTCCCTGTTGTTGCACAAAGTGTAGTTTTGACAGGACTTGTTTGTCTTTCAGGAGGCTAAGATGTTGATAGCCCGTGCTTACAGGCACACAGAGAAGCTGCTACTGGACAACAGAGACAAGCTGATACTGGTCAGTTGTTTCCTTCTGTGATCATACATTTTTATCATACTGAGGCCTTCTGCCATCAGTATTACCTCTTTGTTTAGTGTTAGATTGTTACAACTATTTGGGGTGTGTCTTTCCAGTTGGCCAATGCGCTGTTAGAGCGTGAGGTGGTGAACTACGATGACATTGAAGCCCTGCTTGGTCCACCGCCACACGGGCCCAAGAAGATGATCGTCCCACAGAGCTGGGTGGAGGCTGAAAGGGACAAACAAGACACAGGAGAAGACGAACCTCAACCGCCTCCCCGTAAACGAAGAGAAGACGACGTAGATCCATAGCTGATCTGATCTTTAAATGTATTGTCTCAGAATTATTTCACAGCTGCTGCGCTTTGCGGGGTCATCAGGGGCTAGCTGAATTTTATAAGCTTTATAAGCCTGAAAGTGAAATCATCAAAGTTTTTTTTTAAACTCTGCATAACATCCAGACCTTTTCCAGTTTTAGATCATCTGAGCAGGTCTAGGCAACCAGTGCAGCTTTGAAAATGATTATCTGTGGAACAATTTCATCATTTTAGCGCATGTGTTTGCTGCACAGCCACATTATTTTGCCCTGAAAGCCCTGAAAGTCTATTTAAATAGAATGTTTCTCAATAGCCTAAAGTGTAGATTAAGCCCAAAGTCCTCCAATCAACATTTACTGTATGTGCAATCAATAATTATGTCTTATAATTCCCAAACACTATGTGTTAATACACGAAACCGAGCATATACAGGTTTGGATTCAAGCTATTCACATCTACACAAACACATTGAGGTCCACGTTATGGTGTTTGATTTTCAAGTGAGCTGCCGTTTGTAAGTAGAACGGATTGTTGTAGATTGCAGTGGACATTTATACCCAATAGTGTGCACTTGTGAAGAAACATTTTACATTTTGAATTACCCCTTTAAGGCCCAAATATCAAATCATCTGTCATGTTGATGATTAAGTGGCAGATATTATTCCACATACAGATTGACTGAATAGATGGAACAGGTTGAGTTAGTGTTTTCTTTGAAAAAAATTAGGGTTTATCGGTTTGATTGCCACAATGTGAATGTGACACTCCAAAGGATGATGTTGCGAAATATTAAAATAAAGTTTTATTTAAATATTGTGTTGCTCTTCATGTAGTATTTATGTGTGTATGAATTATGTGTAAACGTAGTGAAGCCTGTGAAGAGGGTCTTATTTGGTATGAACAATACACACAGTAAATAAAACATTTACATTTATTCTGTAGACACCAGTAAAACTTCAGTTTAATGAACATATTAAAAAAAAAACATAATTCACCTCCAAACAATGAGATCACAGAGTATTGTATAGTGTGGTAAAGTATGTTTTGTTTTGTGGAGTAATATTTTGTGCTGAGAGTCCAAAAAGATCAACGGAGGCTGGAATGGAGGATTTGTGACGAGAAAGAAAAACAAACAAAATCAATAACAAAGTAAATTTATCTTACAAAATAATCACTTATATAAAAAAAAGAAATACATTTCTTATATTTCAGACTTGGCGTACGCGTCATTACTGAACAATCCAAGTCTGAGGATAAACAAAACCAGACATGGACAATCATTTCAACACACATTCTGTCTGCCTTGTACCATGCACAGCACCTCTCCTTGTGGCTGATCATGTCAACACACGATTTTACTGTCTCATTTACATCTCCCGAGCTAACCACAAAACTTTGCAAAGAGCCATTCTGTCGGTTATGTCCAAATGTTCCTCGATAAAACCCAAGGCACATTAGATTAAAGGCCCATGGTTTTGCATAGCATTTATTTTTCCTTGGCACCCTTTGAATCTCATCCTGGACTAAAATCTTTTTTTTTTTTTTTTTTGTCCAGAAAAACACCTGAGGCATGATCTGTGTCCCTAACTTCCGCTGAATCACACAGGTCTTCTTTCTGTTGGGTGATGTCCACCTTAACGTGGGTCATACATGTTGGCCAGTTTCTTAAAGCGTGGTCCCCAGTCGTTGAGGTAGTCGTAGTCTTGGTCTCCATCAGAGCTGCCTGAAGCGATTGAGCTGAGGCTGCCTGCCAGTGAGCCCTCTCCCTCATAGTCATAGATCAGGGCTGTGTCATATGGAGGCACATTAGGATCATTGTCTGCAGCCTCCAGGCCCTGAAGGGAGAAATTTACAAGACTTTTAGTTGATAATGGTAAAGCAAATGCCCTGGAATGCGCTTTTAATTGTGACTAGACCTAATTTATTCTCATAATGTGTTTTTTTTAATTTTATTTTCAGTCTCTGAAGTCCTAAACGGGTGGAATAATGTCCAATACAAATAAAAATGTTTGAAACTGCTGAACTTACATCAAAGATAATTAACATTATGTGTAAAAAGTAAAGCATATTCAAATATATATCAGAGGAGCTCGACTTAAAAATGGAAAACTAAACATTTAGTGTCTTTCTAAACTGATCACCATTGGAAATATGGGCTTTTTTTGTAATTACAGGTCTAAACAAACCTTTAACGGCAACGGAAAACATACAAATCCTCGATTTCGTTGTCCAGTGTTAGTCTGTCTATTACGCTTGTCAAAGAGAGTACATTCCTGTTATGTTACTTTGAGTTTCGGTGGTGGATATCCCCTTATGTAGATCTTAACGTTATTGTTTGGACCTTTACAATGCACTTTTTTTAAACAGTGTTATGGTAGAAACCTCTCACATCATTGATGTAGTCCTCAATGTCAGTGGGATCTGCAGGAGGCCTCCGTGGGTAGGTAGGTGAGGGCAGGTTATGCGGGGCGTCCTTCCTGAGGGGCTGCTTTCCCCGAGGAACACCAGGGTAGTAGAGCCCTGGGGTTGAAGGTGCATCATGGGGATTCCACAGAAGGTCGATGTTAAAGGCGTTCTGCAAGGTGAGAGGAATACATTACTATTAATATTAAATAGACAAAACAAAACTACTATAAAAAGGTGGATATATCAGAATCCGTGGGGACACACTCACACCACCACTTACACTTAAATACCACAAAGTTAATATTAAATACAGCCTCAGGTCAAACCTTTCAAAAATATTCTGTATCCACAACTGCATGATTCCAGCATCCATTTTAGCTTGACTTTCTTACCTCATCCTCCTCGCCCCCTCCTTGCTCATCATAGTTGAAGACATTGTCACGGATATCGTCTTCTGATTCCCCAACGAGCAGACCTGTTCCTTTCTTGATATGGTGCCGTCTTCCACAGGTGGTCACCGCCACAGCCAGGAGGAGCAGCACTGCAAACAATCAAGTATTAATGAATTAGTGTTTACTATATTTCTTTTTCCTTTATCTATTAATCTGATGTTTTTTTTCTTGATTAATTGGTTTATCGTTTAGTCTACAAAATCATAGAAAACACAAAAGGGGCTATCACAGTTCAAAGTAACATCTTCAAAAGTCTTGTTTTGTTTTTTACTTTTAAAGACTGAATAACGTATTTAAGATGAGACTTACACAGTAGGAGTGCAATACAGGCCATGATGATGATGAGAGCGATGAAGCTGATTCCCACACTCGAGCCGAGGAGAGCTCCCGCCTCAGACTTACAATCTCCAAAGGAGTCACACAGGCACACAGTGACATTGACCTGAGCATAAGCACTCAGAACTGGATTGCCAGAGTCTGACACAAACACTGTGACCGCATACTCTCCTGCCTCCAGCTCCACGAGGGGTTGAAGCATGGCATGAGTACCTGAAGACGGAGGGGAAATGGAGAAAGGGGTGAGTTTTCATGTAGACACCACGCCTCTCGCCCCTTCCTCACACCTAATTTTCTTTCCTTACCATTGACGGGATTAACAGTCCAGTTGATTGGCAGATCATCAGGCATTTCAAAGGTAAAGGGTGCAGCATGTGGAGGAAAGTCTTCATCCACAGCAGTTACAATCAGACCGGACCAACTTGTTCGGCCTGCATCCCTACATACAGAGCCACTGAGAGGGAAGAGCTGAGGGGGGAAGTCGTTGGTCTCCTTCAGTGTGATGATCACTGTGGCAGTGGTTGACACACCATCAGCATCTGCACAGGACCACATACAGGAGATATACATTAGATTAGTAAGTAAAACAACTTTTTACATAGAAGAGGGGTAAAACATGCCATACAGGGTAAATTATAGATTTTTTTTCCAGTTGGCAGATTAAGTACATTAACTAACCTGTAACCTTGACAACAGCATTGTAGATGTTGTTTCTAACATGTGAAGACCGCATGTTAAAGGCTCTCCTGGTAGTAATGTCTCCTGTATCTCTGTTGATGTCCAGCCACCTCTCAGGATCTCTGCTGATCTCATACCTGCCACAAAGAGCAGAGGAAACTGTCCAATTAGTTTACTTGCTTTCTTAAAAAAAACACACACACAAAAATATTCCTCTTATTTTATATCATACCTCAGGTCAGAATTATCAGGGTCAAAGGCGATATTGCTTTTCAGTAAAGTCCCAGGAACCACAGACTCAGGCACCACAATCCTTATGGGGTCTTCCTTGAAATGTGGTGCTTCATTCTCATTCACAACAGTCACCACCACTGTGGCGGTGCTCACTGGGTGGTTGGGAGCCTTGTTGCTCAGAGGATTGACATTTTCCACCAACAGAATCAGGGTGTACTCATTCCGTGCTTCGAAATCCAAAGGCTGCATGATAAAGATAATAAATAATTAATGATAAATCTATATCAAATTAATTTCAAATTAATTTACCAACCTAGGAACAGCCAAATAATCGTGTCTGATTAACGTGTCGTATAAAAATCAACCACTAGATGGTGGTGTTGAGTTGTGTCTGACGTCCTCAAACTCAAAACATGTTTTTTTTATTTTCAAGGGCAACACCACCCATTTTAAAAATTCAACAGATCAGTCAGCATTTGTGGACCGTTAGCCCAGAAATAAGTTGTTGTTGTCTCCCAAACACCTTGTTACACCAGCTTTGGTAATGATCATATTTTTGTTTTGCTAATGGTCCGAATGCTCTCCTCTGTGGGCTGAAAGCAATTCTACATTCACAGCAACCTGTTAGTTTATGGGTGTGTAAATTCTGAGTCATTTCCTAACAAGTTCATAGTAAGATTCCCAGAAAGACCAAAGTAACTGGGCAGTAATTATAGGTAAAACTGATCCCTTTCAGTTTATTTCCAACTAACCTCTAGTGTGACCAGTGCATAGCAGGTCAGCTGGATAGACTAAAATGTCAAAATCATTTCCAGGCCAGCATACACCTGTGGTATAATTCAGCATACAGTATAATATGTAAGTTCCTGATATAAAATGTAAAACAAGCAGTTATTTCGTGGAAATTAGTTTACTTAACAACACAACTAACTAAATATCTGTGTCATAGTCCAGAAAAAGAAAAACCTATGAAAGAGTATCAGGAATTACCATAACCACTGTAAAACTCATTAGACAAACTATAAAACATCATGACCAACATAAAAAATAAGCTCCTTTTCTCAACTCCAGAAAAGTTTGCTTTGCTTTTGGACAAAGTTTTGACCTGATTGTCTGCCATTGTGTGAATTATTATATTGGATGCCATCCATTGCTCTTATCCTTGGTTGTGTGTGCAATGCAGAATATCGGCAATATCGACAAAAGTGATTAATGTGAAGAAAAAAGAACGGATCTTAAAGCCAAGGTGAAGAACAAAGCTGATGGCAACCATTTGTCTCATTATCCACTTAAATTTGTCAGGGTGACTTTGGATGCTTGGCACAAGCCCAAACATTTGATCTCTCAGTATAAATGGATGAATGGAATGGAACATTCAGCCACAATGTGTGATGGATGTTCAACAATCACCACAACCCCTGCTTCACACTCTTAACTCAACAACACATCAGCAAACTGTACCTGCACCACCGTCAGAACACCCTCGTTGGTGGCAGGATCCGTACTGATGGCAAAGTTTCCATCAAGGTCGTTGGAAATGAAGTATTTGGCCTCCCAGTTTCGTGTTCCATGATCATCTTTGTCTGTCACATTCACCCGGCCAATCTCATAGTCCTTCCTGTTCTCCACTGCTATCATACTGTACTACAGGCACCAAACACAAACACAGATCAAAAGATTTAAACAGTGTAACAAAATAAGCAACATTATTAGTATTATTATAACTATGTAACTTTGTGCTCTGGGTCTGATCTCCTTCAGAAGTACATAATACTTTAAGCCACTAGGCACCGCCAACTATTTCACTGATTTTGGCGACTGGGTCATATTTTTTGGAGAAAATTCCTGATGGACAGTAAAGTAGACTGCTGCGAACTATAGCTGCTGCTAGCTGATGTTCACTCAGTTTGTTAGCTAGCCAGGCTGCCTGGACTGTGATCACAGAGCACCAGGGGAGTGTTGGTGTTTACACTGGTACCACAGGCGTTCTGGGCAGCTGGGAAAAGGATATTTTCAGGCCTAGGGCGTGGGGGAATGCTGACGGGGAGTGACCCTGAAATGGGCACCAGAAGTGGAGCCAGGCAAGCTGGCCATGTAACCGGGCTTGGCAGAGGCAGAGTCTGGCAGAGGTGAAGAGGATGATGGAGGAAGCTAAGAAGAGAAAAAGAGACTGACCGAGCGGGAGGCCGCCAGACAAGAGTAAATCTGGGACTGACTTTTAGTCGTTGGTGAGAGCTTTGTGAAATAAAAGGCTCAAAGACAGATGCCGAACTGGGCTTGCTGTTGGACCATTAAATTATATTAGTTGGTCCTTATGTCTTGGGTTGTTGCATATGCTTGCTGTTTGCTGTTAGCAAAGTTGTCGACTCGCTAATTTTTGATCATAAGTAACATAATCATAACAAGTATACGTGTGCAGCTGTCCATATTTACCGCAGTGGTATTACATTCTGAAACTGTGGACGCTAAATCGTAAAAATATCAATTTCTACACAATGTTGCTTTAAATGACAGTAGAAAACATTTCTCATATGATGCTGTCTGAGACTCACCGAGTCAGGGCTGAACTGTGGGGCGTGGTTGTTGATATCGGATATATGTATGATTGCCACACCTTCACTTGTTAGTCCCATGCCCCCCATATCAGCAATCTGCAGTTTTAACCGGAAAGCCTTCACCACCTGGGACAGAATACAGCACATCTTAGTGAAATGAACTACATTATGATGATCTGCAAAAATCTGCAACTTAACCTGCATTTTACCTCTCGGTCCAGGCCTACATCTCTTGTGTAGATGGCTCCTGTCTGGTTGTTGATACCAAACATAGTCTTGGTAACAGCGTTGGGAGGAATGCTCTCCTGACCAATGATAGAGTAGCTCAGAAAAGCGTTTTCTGTCATTGGGTCATCTTTATCAGTGGCTGACACTGACATCACTGACGTGCCTGTCAAAAGTAAATGAAAGCTTCGATCAGCTGGAAAGATCTGTTAGAACAAATCACTGATATGTGACGTGCTGAGGCTGCAGGACTCTGAAAGAATGTCAAACTTTACAAAACATTTAACAAACCTTCAGCGTACTGTTCTGAAAATGGAAAGACAATATGTCTCGAGGTGAGAACAATTTACTCTGTTGACATGTATATCCATTTATTTGATGTCATTCATTTGTGATCTACTGTTGTGACATTAGCAGTGTACACAAACCTACACTGAACCTGTTAGCAAATACTTGATACAACAGATGCTACTGTAACTTACGTTACACATGTCACTCCAGTGTTCACTCTGTTTTAGCTCTGTTTTGGTCTCCACCAACTCCACATTGTTCACAAGCTAGTCTCTAACTTTGTCTGTCTGCTAAAAGTAAAGTAAAGTAATACAGTTTGTGGGCTGTAAAACCAAAACAATGAGCTGAAAGACTCAAACACGAAGAGTTGTATATGTAGAGCTGAGAAGAACTACAGAATCAGGTGATAAGTATCTGTAGGTCCAACATATTTCACATACACATCACATGTGACCCATGGTTAATATAAAAATCTTCATTATATGAGCTTTAAACTGGGGGTTATTGTTAGGTGTGGGTGTAGGGTTAGAAATTTAAGAACATTGTGGTTCAAGAAGACATACAATTAAAAGTTTGTAATGAAGTGTGTAACAGATAGATGTACCTGGGACTGAGAACTCAGGGACAGTGCCAACAAACTGACTCTGAGTGAAGGCAGGTCTGTTGTCGTTCTGATCCAAGACCACTATCTCTATGGTGGTAGGGTTCTCTAGTCTCTCTCCACTGGGGGACAGCGCAAAAGCTTTCAGCTATACACACACAGAGATACAACAGACAAATGTCACAAACCTCATGGAAACATTTGCATTTGTGGTATGTGTACACAGCATATGCTGGAAACGGCAGAAAGAAATGTGTAGGATGTTTGGTTCAGCATCATGGTTTACATCACAGTCATCTGGTCTGAAACATTTTGAAGTGTCTCCCAAGATGCCCATAAAGGCCCTCAGAAACTGACCTCTGGCTGTTTGTACTAGCGTCTGAGACACTGATGTATGCTTTAAAGACAAAAACATGGACTTGTGCTTACAAAAAATGTTGTGTAAGGTCTTGTTGAGTGCATTGTACTCTGTGTTAAGTACTTCTGTTGATTGTTGTAAAACACATTTCAAGTGTCTGGGTGATTTAAATGTTACTCTCATAAATGCACTCTTACTGTGAAGCTGTTGTATTTCTCTCTGTCCAGTGGCCGCTTGCTCCTGATTACTCCTGACTTATCATCGATCTCGAACAGATTCTTGGGCTCCTGGTCCACCCCCGGTCCCTCTAACTTGTAGATCACCTCACCTGTAAAGATTTTGTCCGATTTGATCTAGACAGAGAGGGGAGATGAAGTAGATGTTCACCACGACCTCATGGGAAAGTAGGGAGGAGGACTGTAAATCATATGTCGTAACACCAGATGTGAGTATGTTGACAGTTGGGGACCTTGACACAAGAGTGTTTAAGCTGTTTAAGTGTTTAAGGGCTTTGATTTATGACAGGAAATGAGATTCTGAATTAATAATAGCTCAACGTCTATATTTTATGCATTTTTCATTCACTGTCTTTGACATATGGTCTCTGCTGCATTTTCATCACCATATAAAAGTGGCTCAATATTTCTCCTTGTACGGTAGGATTTATACACTTGCTAGTGGTCTATAACAGCCTTAACACAACATTTACATTAGACATGTCTTTGGTCATCATCTGTGATGAAGAATTACAATCAAGAGCAAATGGCTGTATTGTGCTGTGTTGAACCGGATTCAGTATTTGCTTAAATACAGTCGATCCGAACCTTCTTTTAACAGTCCAATTTTCACCATAGCCCATGTATTATTATTACTTGTACGTATTGTTGTATTTTGTTAGGCAAAAAATGTATTTTACTTAAGTCCCCCTTTTGCTTCTTCAGCCACAGTTGACCGAAACTCTTTAACACGGACTGATTGTCCAATTAGCAAGTAGCATAACGACCATAACTAGGCATTGCAGAGATGTAGTGTCTATGGCCTATGCGGTGGTTGTAGGGTACATTAAGAGTTTGGATGTTTTTTTTTAACCCTCCAAAAACCAAAAACAGCAATAAGTGTAAAAGTGTATGGAATGGATGACACAGTGTTTGCCTGTCTACTTTAGGCTGCAGACATTAGCATGTCAAGCAAATTAAATGGACTATTTATACATTTTCTGGTCTACTGACCACTCAAAGCACTTGACAACACATGCCACATTCACCACTGGGAGCAATTTGTCTTTTGCCTAAGGACACTTGAACTGACTGAACTGGGAGACCCGGGAGTTGAACAAGCCTGTTAAACTAACTAAATGGTATTCATCCCAACTGTTGTTACCAACCTAGAGATCTTATGACTCCCTCATTGTTCTCATGTATGCCCTCCTTATCTCAGGTTTCATGTAAGTTGTTTGTTCTTGAATAAAATCTTGTGTGCTTCATTAAAACTCTGGAACCTTGTTAAACTGAACTCTACTCGGAAATCCAACTAAGGGTCAAGCCAGCAGCTGCTCACAACACATGCTATTCACAGTAGTGTTACTTTGAAGGACAAGGAGCATTTCATACTACATTATTTTGTGAGGTTACAGGCTACATTAAACAAAGACTTGTTCTAGCAGATCCAGTGTGTAGTAGTTCCTCACTGTGTGTGAGCTGGTTCTGTATGCTGCTATATCAGAGTGTATTGTATATGTAACATAAGCAGCTTTGTCCTGCTCTCTTGGATTTGAGGAAGTTTACACTCCAGTAGCCTCATCTAATATTACCCGAGATAGATAGTTCATGTTCAGCAGACAGATGTCTTTTCTTGGAATACTACAAGACAAGACAACATACTGTTTGAAAATATGACATCTAGACTTGAAATGTCTGCTTTTGTCCACTTTTGTTTGAAATCAGGGACTGTTGTACAAAATCATTTGAGTGGTAAATTTGCCCCTGTCATCATCAGGACTGTATATGAAATGTATGTGAATGGGAAAGGTATCAACTCTTGCTCTTTCCCTGGACAATATTCAGTAGAATATTAAACAGACTGTGACTTTGGAAATGCACTTAATTTGTCCAAGTCAGACTGCTGAAGTCTCATATTAGCCAAGGTTGCCAACTATCATGTTTTTGGCTTGAGACCCCTGCTCTTAGTTTCTGTCTCACGCTCGCTCACTGCCTGAACAAATCGCTCTGAGATTTCCTCCACTCACCACCACCACCACAAAAAAGACCATGGAACACAGAACAAGGACTGTGGATGTTGTCAATCTTCACTTGTATGCATAGAAAGCAGATTTTCTAAGGGATCTTTTACTGACCAGCATCAACAGGAGGAATGATTACAGCAAGCAAAATCTGTTGAAATGTACATATGGGCACCCGAATGGGGGCTTTAAATGACATTGTTACCTGGACAAGGTCTTCAGGAACCTGCTTGCTATTCTCCAACACTCTGATTGGAGGGATGATCCAGTCCCTCTTCACCCTGACCAGTCCCTTGCCTTGATTCCTCCATGGGTAAAGGGTCCGAACATGCAGATCTTCCTCATTGCTTTGAGGTTCTGCAGAGCTCCACACCTGAAGGAAAAACAATGATCACCTCATGAAACTCACAAAAGAAAGTGACAGGAACATGCAGTTAATTAGACATTAGCACACATCACACTCCACTAATCACACATGGAGATATAATGTATCTCAGGAAGTCAGATCACAGGAAGTGCATTTTTTGATTCCTTTAATTCTCCTTCATGGAATAGAGACAAATTATGTCATTCTAGACATTTGCAGCTGTTTGAAATCATGTCAGGCGTCTCTCCCTCGGTGCTATAACATTCCCAGTAGCCTGATGGAATGGGTGTAAGCTAGCTGTAGCACTGAGGTTGTCTGTAATGTTGAATCCATGTGATTGTTCAGGGGCAGAAGGGATGCAGGGCCACAGCTTCGGGTTTCACACACTAATACACGTCTTTGTCAGCTTCCTTTGATCTGGGTGCAAATTCATCTCAGGACGTGGAAGCACAAACACTCATGTTCATTTCACAAGCTCTCATTCACCACATTGCTGTCTGTCTTGACTATGTTCACACAAATACACCCACACACCCACACACACACACACACACACACACACACAACACACATGTGAGATGCACACTCACACACACCAGCTGTCGACTATGGATTTAGATCCTGCGCTTTCCCACCCGCATTCCCGCTCACACTCACAAATTCCCCTTTATGCTCAGCTCTGCACCTGACTGGGAGTTTGGGGTCACCTTACGGATCTGCTCTGCTGTAGGAATTCCACAGACACACTCATATATGTGCTTTCTCACACACACGCATGCTGACATGCATGCATCAACAAAACACCCACCCACGCATAAGCATATATACACATTTCCGTAAGTTGCTTCCGTCGTCTCTGTGGGAATTCACTGTTTTTAGTATTATTTCCCATATGTTAAACAAATCAAAGGCTTCGTACATAGAACCAGAAATAGGCTTTGTCTGTTTTGTCTTTATGTTTTCACTCAAATATAACTGAATGTTGATATAGATTTTTAACCAAGCTATAAATAATCAGGTAAATAATGGATCAGTGGATGAATTTATGAATATTTTGTGAATGGCCTGTGATCCCTGCCCTGTCTCTGGGGCGGGTGATTTGATATACTGATCCTTTGGCACGCTGCTGGACAGTACAGGGAGGAATGGTAGCCATGGCTGGCATCTGCAGGCCGAGTCAGAGGGCAGGCTAATCTTAGACTGTTCTATATTCTCGACCCCTACCTATTTAACTTTTTGTAGACCTCGTCATCTAGTGATGTTTACACTCACATTCCAGCGACGCATGTCACCCATACAAGATTCATCCTTATAGCAATCCACTCTACTTCCACACTTAATACTTCTGCATTTGTGAGCTCTCAAACTTCCACTGGCATAGCACACATTGCTGCTTAACCTCAACATCAATAACAGCTGCATAACAGTTGTATTTCCAAGTATAGCACTTTCTAAG
The DNA here is from genome assembly GCA_033000465.1 of Sciaenops ocellatus. Classification (NCBI taxonomy): domain Eukaryota; kingdom Metazoa; phylum Chordata; class Actinopteri; family Sciaenidae; genus Sciaenops; species Sciaenops ocellatus. Next base: position 6,547,518 of record CP136888.1, on the reverse strand, counting down.
TTTGCCTGATTTGTGCACACTTGAGTTAACATGAAAACCTTTTGCTGACTTTGAGAGTGCACGCAGGGAGGCGCAGATCAAGTGAGAGTATGTAAGTTCATCACACGTTGCACAACTCTTCTCCAGTATGCCACACTTCACAATATTCACCAAAAGAACAACAGGAAAGTCTGAATGAGTGATGAATATGTTCAAATTAATTAGAGTAATCCAGTCTTGAGTGTACTATATGAGATGAATTTGCTTGAAAGAGTTTAGAATCTACAGCCATGTTAGTGTTTCTGTTAGCCTGTGCTAAATGCTGACACATGTTGGTTCAGTATGTTAGCATGCCAACATGAAGTATGGCTGGATGATGAGAATAGCTTTTTAGGTATTTGGTCATACAATATTAATATTGTGTTATTATTATGTTAACCAAATGATGGTGCTAGAAAGGTTGAGGAATATGATTCATCCTGAGGGGGACATGATGAAACATTTCACTCAAAACAAACGTAAACCCTGTTGTGACGCTAAAGTTACAGGATCACCAAACTCATTAGGACACATCCTCTGGGGACCACGAAATACATGAAGTACAACAACAATGACAGGCAAAACAACATGACTTGTAATTCCCTCAGCAAGTCACCCTGTTTAGAGCTACTATGGCTGCAGGCTCTTCCCAAAGCGCCTCAGGGATATGTACCTGTGTCCAGAGGGCACTACAATGAGGTGGTGATTGAGGGGGTTTGTGATGTCCTGTGCCATTACATTTGCAATGTGTGTGATGGCCTTACAATTGAGCTCTGAGGGGTTGGGTGTAAAGACCTAAAAAAATGCTTAAAAGTTGGTTGAATTATTGAATATTTTCTATTTCTGATCATTTATATTTCTCTTGTACATTTCTGTATCCACTAAGAGTAAATATTGTATTTTGTAAAAAGTATTTTAATAAGAAAAGGCAATATTGTCAATGGTGATCTTTATATGTGGTCATAAGACTGGTCGATGGAGTAACTTCAGACCCAACCCTGAAGAATTCAAGAAATCCAAAAACATTTGGAGATGAAAGCACAGTGTTCTAACGTGACTAATGTGACCACCTGAACAGTGAAGGTTGTACATACGGTACACCAGCTACTCTGGGGAAATGTTGAAGCAAACCACAACAACGAAGTGTTCCAGTTTTTCCAGAACATAAAACATTAAGGGAGTCAGAAAGTGTTCAACCACCAGATAAAAAAACAACACATTTTTACTTCACACACTTCCTTGTCTTGTCCTTTCCCTTCAACTCAGACACTTTTGGATAGTGGCTCCACTAAGTATCTGCTTCTTTTATAATGTCTTTACCAGACCAAGATGCGGTAACAACCAAAGTGTCATGTTACCAATTAGACCAATGAGTGCCTTTTCTGACAGGCTGAGCGATGACACCACACACAGATTAACTGTTTTAGAGGCTTTTCCCAGAAACCTTTACAGCTTGGCCTTTCACCTCGGGCCCTCACAGAAGCATGGACAGCTTGTTTGGGGATGATATGCCCTCACAGCAAGAACCGAGTGTTTCCCGAGTTCGGGAAAGTTCAATTTTACCTCCCTGATGTTGGCTTTGGAGAACTAAAGTGTATTGTCACACAATGGACAGCATTCTGTTAAATTTTGAAAGAGATGTGAGATGTTTCAGCCACTGCTGAAAATGCATTAAACCTCATGACATATGAATGTTTACTGATGACTCATGAATATTGCTATTGGTCCAAATTCTCATGCTCACACATTCATACACCGGTACAGTTGTCCATCCTATCATGCATGCAAAGTTTTCAAGCCTTTTGAAAAAGTGAAAGATATTCTTGTCACATGTTGCAAAAAATAATGAATGGTATGGGGGAGTGGGGAATGTTTACACCATGCTACATGGAGAAATGTAAAAGAAAGAACTGTGACGGATCATGCCAGCTTGTCAGGCTTACCGTAACATTTTTATTAAGTGAAACATTTTACAAAAATGTTGTTTGCCATCTTGCAACATTTAAATTTATGAGTAAAAGCACCCCCCTGAGAGAGGCCAGCTGTAGCTGTGAGGATCTAAATCTCTACCGGCCTTAGTGTCTCCTCTCCACATACTGTAGGTGTGAGTGGATCAGTTGCTCAAAAAAGTCAAGAAAAGACTGTCCAGACAAGAAGTGATGCCTGCCGCATGCCTGACAGCCCCTTGGGTCACAGGGCTAGAGGTCACACAGGTGTCCCTCTGGTCACTTCTGTTACCGGTCCTCAGACATAGACATTCAGCAGTGCTGGTCCCACACCCCTACTCTTTGCTAAGTCATGTCTGCCTGGCATGGGCATGGAGACCCTATTTATGGTGCCACTACAAGTGTGAGTCCCCCTTGGAGCAGATGTCTGAGCTTTAGGAATGCTGAGCAAGGTTATAATATTAAACCGTGACTACAAGTGCGACTCAGTTGAAAAAAAAAACACAATGTCATCTGACTAATGTGGTTAAATAAATAAAAAATAATCAATCACTTCTTTACATAATAGAGGATGGAGGAGTGAACCGATGAACTCTACTTTCCCAGTACAGAAGAAGACACATTTTTATGCAAAAAAAAGATCATTAGACACATTCTGTTAATTTGAATATGTCAAAACAAAACTGTTTAAACATTAACCTCTTAAACTCTCTTGAACTCTCTAGAGTTTTAGTAGACATCCTAAGATTTCCAACTATAAAAGGTATTTTTGTGATAACCAAAGATTGCCCTTTTTTCCCTCCCTACATGGATTAATTGACTTATTCATTAGGGATACCAAATGGCACAAGTGACAAACCCATCATGACATTGCTTCTGGCCTATTCTTGTGCCTGACCACTAAAACATCAGCTGTCACCACACTGTCTCTGTCTGTGAAAAATAACGAGGCAAAATAAAAAGGAATGTAAATTGACTTAAGTCGACTACATTTTATGATCTGGAAGTTGTCTATCTGCCCTTTGCTCCCTCTGTAACCCTAGTCAGTGTAAAACAGCCTGCAGGTATCCATGCCCAGCAGGACCTGTGATTCAGACTCTAAATCCTCTGACTGATTGTTTCCGATGAGTGAGACCTCAGCGGCAGCTGGCTGCCGCTACAGACTCTTGATTTGTACCCGATTTCATGGTCCAGGAGCGGCCCACTCCTCTTTCCGCAAGGGGGATTACAGAGCGGGACAAATGGCATCACGTATGCATCTGGGAACAGCTGTTGCTGCTGCCCACTCTTCACCACAACATACGCCCCGCAGACCTGAACACTGTCCGAGTCAAAACAACACCAGTTTACTGAAAATGATAAGAGCACTGCTGAAAGATGTCAGGTGATCAAAGCCTTCGGACTGGATTGAGCTGCTGATGGTTAAATTCATTTCACTTGGGTAAACTATTTAATAGAATTTGTAACAATTATGTTGTAAATGTAACAGAATAGAAGCCATGCCCAAAATGTTTGTGTCTGTTTCCCGAGATCCAACCCAACAATTAACTTTCTCATATGTGTGCTTTTAGCAGTTGTTTAGCATGCACCAATTTGTCCTCTTTCAACATTGTAAAAAGGAAACTGTTGTTTTTACGGTAAAAAACTGGCAGCTGTGGTTGCCAGAATTTTAACATACAATATGTTGTAACTTTTTCAAATATTACGGTAATAGGATATCACTACTGAGGTAGAGATCGGAAAACTACTTAAGCTGTGTGTGGTGAGGCTTGTGGGTTTAAATTGCACCTTCAAATGCCAGAGGTGTTACAAATCCATGGGGGGCGATAACCAAACAACAAAAAGTTTCTCTTTCAGTTGGTTTACTATGTTGTAATTTTGATTAAATGGAAACAATTTGCTCCACCAAAAATGGAAAAATCGTTTAAGTATGAAATATTAGTCCAGTGAAGGTTTGAAAGGTCGCTCTGAACAGTTTATAGATGACTCATTAACAGGAAACAGCAGCTTTAGTGGACTCCGATGGCAACACAACATCTCAAACTATTCCAACCAATAACGACTTTACCAATAAATCTCTAATTACACTTCATCTCGTGATGCCATTGGAGCCCAAGCTAATTACAGCTACTGTCCTCCACTAAGAATCAAGCTGTAGACTTTTCAATGACTACACAATTTGTTTCCATATAATCAAAATTACAACATAGTAAACCAAGTGAAAGAGAAACTTTTTGTTGTTTGGTTATCGCCCCCCATGGACTTGTAACACCACTGGCATTTGAAGGTGCAATTTAAACCCACAAGCCTCACCACACAGAGCTTAAGTAGTTTTCCGATATCTACCTCCAGCCTGAGGACTGGGGTAGTGTCATGCTTCAGGGTTTACAGGTTTTTCAAGTCACTTAGGGGATTATTTATATCTGGAAGATGATAAGTAAAATTATTACAGAAGTCCTGATGGCATCCTGTCATTGGGGGCTTTGACGTCACTGTGAAAAACTGTTTTTTCCCATGGCTATGTCAGTGATCAATCACGCCCATGTTCAAAAGAGACAACAGTGTTTTTTTCTACAATCACTTTGCCAAAGAATATGAAAATGAACCACAAAAACCTAATAATAAATTCATAACAATAATAAATTCAGACTTTTAGCCACAAAGGCTCTTTGGAGAACTTTGCAGAAACTTTTAACAATGGACAAGGTCAGGGACACTTCACTGAGGTCTGAATTGTTGTTTTCCACAGCGATATAACATCTGCAACATTAACAATGAATTATACAGCAAGAATCACTGGAGGCCAATTCACTCAGCCTCCCAACCTGGGCTCCATTACCACTCCAAACAGAGGGAAAGACTGATGGTGGTTGGAAGTGCTGTTGGTAATATGTCAGTTTACATTGTCATCCATTTTAGATCTCACGATGGCGTCTGCCGACAGGGGCTACTAATGATGCCCTGAGCCCTCTGTACACATCTGGAGTCTCGTCCTCCTCAAAACACTTCATCATCCTCTTTCCAACTGGGTTGAAATGTTTAGATCTACCACGACCTCTGATTGCAGAGCCAGTTCAGTGCCTCTATTGATGAAAATCAGCGACATCACTCAGGTAAAGACATAAACTGTATATTTGAAGAGCGGGGCAGCTAAAGGTCATTCTCTAAACATGATCACACTCTGAGGGGGCAGAAGTAAAAGTTCTGGGCAAAGGTTTGGGGGTAGGCTGAATCTAGATGTATAAAGCAGGGTAAGGGAGGCAGGCAGTATCACACGGTACAACTCAAGTACAAGTGGAGTACCTTTACAACAGCCTAACAATTCCACAAAACTTCCATTAGACACTGCAATCAACTTGATAAGGACAACTTTAACTTTTTAAATTTAGAGTTTCACTGGATAAAACACAGAAAACAAACACAAAAGCTCTAAATCAGCATATTTTACTCATTTTAGTCGACAGCAGCTATGAAGAGATTATTTTTCTTACCTGAGAAAGCAGTGTGCCCAGCACACACACCATCAACATCCGTACCGCCATCCTCAGTACCTGCACCCAGAAGCTCAGTCTGACCAGACCTCTGATGACGGAAAGATCTGAAGCTCCTCCACTAAGAACTGGGCTCCTGAGTGACTCTACTAGGCAAAACGGCCACACACTCCAACCCTGAAACCTGTCCCTCTCTTTCCTTCTCTCTGTCCTCTTACACTTGCGGTCTCTTTCTCCCTCTCTCTCACCCTCCGTTCCTCTCTCAGCGTTTGTCTCTCACAGCTCCTCCCTGTCCATGACTGGGGTATGTCTCACAGTCGTTGGGTAAGGGGTTAGAATTTCAGCAGCGGCCCTCCCATGTACCCCCCAACACATGTGCTGTCACTCACGGGCTGATGAGAGAGAGAAAGAGAGACAGAGAGAGAGATGAAGAGAGAAGCAGGGCAGCTGTTGGTGGTGAAGACAGAAACAGTGTCTTTACCAGTTAAAAGGGAGCAAGTAAGTCAGTAAACTTTATTTAACAGTTTTTTGAACAACAGTGCTTCAAAGATAGAAAAAAGAAAGTCAGAAAATAAAGAAAGATGATATAGAAAACCTGAAAAATTGGAAATATAAAATTGCTAATAATTAAAACCCCAAGGATTTTCACACACATAGAAACAAGTATTAAACAGTTCATCAATTATAAAAAGTGTTCACGACTATCTTTGTGCGGATCAACTATTACTCGACTATTTGTTTCAGAACTATTCTACAATTCACAACATCTAAGGCGAAGACCTCTGTCACTTCAGATTGAAGATAAACTGCTTTCTTGACAATGAAATTACACTTTAAATAGTTGTAAGCAAACATCTATGTACACCAGCCCAGAATAATAGGTTACAACTGAGGATTACTCTCTGTTTTTCTGTTAAAACAGCAAAAGATGTCGACCATAGAACCACACTCCACACTGATATCAGTACTGTTGATTTCACTTATAAGGTTGGCATTTTATTCCATATTTTAAAATGTCTGTATATTTTACAATGAAAAACTGCCAAACCATGACAGTAAAAGACCATAAAATATGCTATTAAATATTATGGTCTTTTACTTTACAATTAACAGTCTCTAATATAAAATACTACTTTATTCTGTATAAATTCACATAAAATGGCATATAAATAAAGGTTTTGACCATATTTAGTGTATACAGGAAAACACTGTCATACTTCATGGCATATTTTACAGTCTTTTACTGTCATGGTTTGGCCATTTTTTACTGTAAAATCTACATTTTTTACAGTGAACATGGGGGGAAATAAGGGCTTTGAAAAGTCTACAGCTTGATTAGTGGAGGAAGGTAGCTGTAATTAGCTTGGGCTCCAATGGCATCACAAGATGAAGTGTGATTAGAGATTTATTGGTAAAGTGATTATTGGTTGGAATGCTTTGAGATGTTGGGTTGTCATTGGAGTCCACTAACACTCCTGTTTACTGTGGATGAGTCATGTATAAACTTTTAAGAGCGAGCTATTCTACAGCTTACGACTACATCTAAGGAAGACCTCTGTCACTTTAGATTGAAGATGCTTTCTTGACAATGAAACAACACTTTAAAGAGTTGGAAGCAAACATCCATGTACACCAGTCCAGAATAATAAGTTACAACTGTGGACTGCTCTCTGTTTTTCTGTTAAAACACCTAATGATGTCGAACCACACTCCACACTGATCTGTTCAGTGTCTTTTGACATCTGCTGCTGCCACACAGAGAAGAAAATAGCAAAACATTTTTTCTTTTCATCGACAGGCCCCCCCTTGACAGCACAGCATACTCTTGTGTTTACAGTCTTAAGTAGCTTAGCACTCGTTTTCTTCTCAAATCCTTCTTGTCCGGACAAACCTTCATGCCATAAGGCCACATACGTAACCTCCCTGTCCAGTGCGGTCCGTGTCGTGCCCTCACACATTCAGAACATTCAGTCAGAACTCTTTGATCTCCTGCTATTTTGAACACTGTCAAAGCAGAAGATGAAGATATATGGTGCTCCATGGGTGATGTCAAAGCAGAGATTGCCATGTCTGTTATGTTTAAAATTTGACTGAAATATTGCCATGACTGATGACTGATTTTAGGCAAGCACCTCTGCTTCAGGAAGAAGTGGTTGTCCACTTTTGAAGGGAAAACAGAGTGAGAAGTTTACTTTGTTGGTTAGATGTTCTCAGGGGAGACACAACCAGCAGGAACGGTTAGACATGGGGGGAGGAAGGAGTCCAGATCTCCTCAACGCTACTTTCAACACCCTATCAGCAAGTCTGCTCACAGGTTAAAGGTCGATACGGATCTTTAGAAGGTAAACAACCTTGGGCCACATTGGCTTCTCCTTCACTAAAGAGACACTCCTGTTCTTGTAGGACATATGATTCGTGTTAAAAAAACAAAAGTTTAGACTAACATGGACATTAAGTACCACAGTTATAAACAATGAATCAACCGCACAAATGAAACTGCAGGAGACACAGATACCGTTGATGCTACAGTCTAGAAACTCTCATGCTAGAAAGTAGAGCAGTAAAATAATGTGTTGGCAGGCGGACTGTGCGTGTTGAGTGGGTGTCGGCATGTGTCACTGTGTCCATGACTGTGTCTGCGTGTGTGTGTGTGAGACAGAGAGGGTTCTGGTATAAAGGGGTGATTTTACAGCACCTGTCTCTGTCATTTCAGGCAGAGGCAGTTGGCAGGAGCCGTCCTGATGTTTCCTTTCCTCCACCCCCCCACTGCCCTCACACACACACACACACACACTTCCCCAACAACAGGCTTTCATAGCTGGGTGCAAGCAGACATTTCATGTGAAAGAATAACTTGGTCATTTGATAATCTAGACCAATGTTTTCTGTAAAAGAGTTTCAGGTGTTTTTTTTTAATATAAAGAAGGCCTGACTCAAAGGTGATGCTGAAGAAGAACTGACACCATGTCCAAACTCTGTGTACAGTTTCAGAGACAGCGCTCTGCTGCCCACTGTTGGCAGAAATAACAGCACACATGAACTCAGAGGTGGACAGGCTGTAACTACATTAAACAAGAGTGTACCCATAATGGAAACTATGTTTAATAATCTTGAGTTGGGGAATAAATCACTGCATTATTAAACTAAATGCATAAACCTTCCTAGTTGTTTAGTATGCTCATTATTTAGAGGAACTAATTGATGTTCTGGCCACTTGGGGGCAGCAGAACAACTGTAACATGTTATCAGTGGTGGAGTGAAAGGACTCATTTTTACTTAATACTACTTTATACTTGATATATATTTTTAATGTAACTTCTCTTCTTATACTCAGTTACTAGTCACTTTTCAAATTAAAGTGTTACATGCTGAACATCTGAGGAATGTAAAAAAATACTGTATGATGCAGTGCTATAATGTATCTAATATTGGCTACACTTTGACATATGAAAACATTAAGTAGGACTTAACATAACTGTAATTGAGTATGGTATTTCTACTTTTACTTAAAAGTAAAATGATCTAAATGTGTCTTCCACCACTGCATATTATCATTTCACTAGTTTGGAGTCAGGTTTCTGTTAGCCTGACGAAAAACTCAAATATTGACTTTTCTTCATGTGGAGAGATATGAGCGATGAGAGTGAACCAAAAGAGTCAAGTTGCAGGCCATGAAACTGAAACAATGAGCTGAAAAATGCTACAAAGTGAACAGCAGAGCCACGTGATGATTCTGTTTGGGTTCATCAATTCATGTGACCTTTCAACACATTATACAAACAGTGGATCTTTTTGAATGTGACACTTGTCTGTTTTTATTTAGGGACCTCATCTCAATGATTTTATTTATATTTTTGTATCATTTGCTTCTGTCACATTCTGTCACGTGGGTAGTGGGGAGGTACAGGAACAGACCCAAATGCAGGGAACTAAAAAGCGGCTGGAAAACCAGGCAACAAACACTAACAGGCAAAAAACACTAGCAAAAGGCAAATAATCCACAGGCATCAGAAAACCGAGAGACCACAGAGAAACAGGGCTAGATACACAAAGACACAAAGACACAATAACACAAGAAACCAAGAATGGACAGACAAGGAAACAAAGGAAACACAGGAACTAAATATACCGAACTAATGAGAGACAGGTGAAACACATCAGGGGCAGGTGCAAAATCAAAAAAGGCGGGAAACAAGCCAGGAAGTAGGACAGACAGGGTGTAACTACAAAATAAAACAGGAAACACAGAAACAAACTCAAAACTATTACAGCTTCTCTATAGGACTTTATTTCTTTTATTGTTTTTCTTGTACACTGTTTTTTAAATGAATCTGATTTAAAATTTGACCCAGGTTGGTATGTTGCAGTACTCTTTAGGCCACCGTACACCATACTGCTGGTAATGCAGCTAGGTCAGCTTCTGGTACTGCAGCCTTGCTTGGTATGCTTGATAACTAAACTAGGCATTCGGAAAGAAAGGAAGGTTTAGTCTATTAGAAATTCAGCTAGCTCTGTAACTACAGAGTTATCTGCCATGTCTTTTGCGGATGTTCACCAGGTCTGTACGTGGACTTAAAAAAAGTACAAGATAATTATAATAAAAAAGATGACATGCAAAAACAACATTTGCACACTGCACCACTTTGATCTTCTTTCCTAACTCAAAGTTGACAGACCCAGAAGAACATGAAGAAGTGAGATTCAAAGGGTTGTTCGTGCAGGGTCCCACTGAGGTGTTAATAGCGAAGAAGACTTGTGGCGCTCTTGAAGCTGCAGTCAGATCACGACACACAATATTCTTCTGAACATGCAGGAGAAGCCCCACTGATCAGGAAATAAGGAACCCAACCTGGTAGCTGTCTGGCTCACCAGGCAGACAGTAACACTATTAATGATGAATATTGGAGGGAGGCGAAGAGAGAGGAAACCTGTACTTGGTTTTCACACAGTATCACTGATGCCAATGACAGACACAGTGGTGAGCCATCTGGAAATCTGCTGCTGATGACTTTTGCATTATTTTTAGTCAAGGTGACATATGTTAATCAATATTCAGCTTTGTAAAGTTAATAAATGTTTTTTTTTTCCTGATGAAGAAACATCTCCAAATGGACAAATCTCCACTGGATGAATGTCACAGGATGAAACCTATACTAGTGCCGGATTTGGTTTAAGAAGACATCTACATATAAATACCTCTACTGACAAGAGAGCTAATAAAACTGGACTCATTTATTACTATATTTATTTATGGCTTACCTATTGATTTAGGGTTAGAGGTATCAGTAGGGTTATTTTTACCTGCTTGCCTCTTTACAGGAAGTCAATTCTAATGCCAACAAAGTATTAAAGCCTCTCAGTAAGCAGCTAATTAGACCAAAGCTCTGACACCCTTTGAAGTGCACCGCAAAGCACTAATAAAATTTGTGCATGTATAATGCAAAGGTGAAACCGCCATCATCGGTGTGAGTCATTGATCTGCATTTTTTAAAGCTGCAAGTTTTGCAAAAAGTTGCAAAATTACTAACTATTTAACATAGCGTACAACATCAATAATAATAATATATAGAAAAAAGTTTGGACATAGTTAAACATTCATTTATTTTGAAATGACTCCATGGTGTGCCCCGCCTCTTGGCTCCAGCCCCCAGTGACCCTGATGAGGATATGTGGTTATGGAAAATAGATGGATGGACTTATTTTGAAATTCACGTGTGTTCTATTACATCCAATCTCTCTTAGTTTAGGTGTAAAATTACAAGAAAAAAACAAGATATGAATAAATAAAAAAGTTAAAGTAGCTCATATCTATCCCAGTTTAGGACATGGGAGATTCAATGAAATTTCTTTTGACATATTTTTCATTCTGTACAGAATTAACCCAGTTAGACTGTTGACTTCTGTCTACACATGTCTGTGTGCCTTCCCAGCATCAAATCTTTGCATTTTGTTTTCCGGTATTTTCTACTTTTTGCATCCAATGTTGTGACTTTGTCCACCTCCAGAGGGCAGTCTTAGACCATGTAAGCGTGTGAGAGCTTGAGAGGTGAGGGAGAGATAGAAAACTTGTAAAGGCTTGAGGGTTCTGTCTCATAAGAAGAGATCTGTTTGAAGAACAGAACAAATAATAACCCTGAGGATGGAGAGTGAAATATTAAATAGAAAAACAGCAGACAACGACTCACAATGCAACAGTCTGACAGTTAAGTGCAGTCTGCTAATCAAAATAACACAATCGCCTTTCAACATGCACCAGTATACATCGTGCACACAGAACAATACAACACAATACACTATAATGATCTCTGCATTGTACTCATTGCTGGTCACATTGTGTTGCTCTGTATTTACATTCAACTCATTTACAAATCTCAATTTCTTTGTCAGCACAGAAAAACAACAGCCTCGAACAGACAATGTAACATTTCCAAAGGCAACGGTGAAGGGAGGTGAGTGTGTATGTGTGCGGGAGGTGGTTGGGTTGCAGCAGCTCTGCCTTCGCCCCAGTCAGCCTCCACCAGGGTGGGTTGCCAATTAGAGGCAACACATATGACACACTTGACTCCTCCGCTTGAACCATGGCTGGAGATAATAGGCCTCTTCCTGCAGCTCAATCGATGACATACTGTCCCAGGGTGGATGTCTGCCTCAGTACACACACACACACACACACACACACACAGGCAACACACTCTTTCTTTCCCTCTCTCATCTGTCACAGAGTAAAATAGCTGCTTTCTTTCTTACACAGAAATATACAAGCATTACACACACACACACTCACAAAACGGCTTTCTGCTCTCTTCAAACGTTTCTATTCAAACCATAAACAATAACTTCCAACCAGAAAAAATGAGACTGTTATTCACAGTGAGCTGAGAGACTATTGCAAAAAAAAAAAAATCTATATCTATAACTATAATCTATAACTAATCCATCAGTGAAGTGTGTTCATACATGTAGCTAAGCTAACCCCCACAGGAAGGCGTCTGGGCTGTGTGAGGGCACCTGAGTCATGGGGATTACAGACATTACGGTAATGGATGTCTGCTGTGTACAGAAACAGGCAGATGGCTTGCGTGAACTTGCTCTCGGCAGTCAGGTCTCCGCATTGTTGTGTCTGACTTGCATCTTGATTCGGTTGTTAGACCTTGGCTATCAATACGGCTGGGTCATAGTTTGCTAAGCAAAAGCATAAACATTGCATCAGTGCACATTCACAAAGCTCCGTGTGATGCAAACCCACTCATATAACATCATCCCCTCTCTGCTGAGCCTGTATTGCTCACTTTCTCTGGAAAAGTTTGTGTATCTGTGCGTTCGTCTCTGTTGTTGTGTATGTGTGTGCAAAGAGTTAAGGGGAGGAGAGTTTGGGGAGTCAGTGCTGCTCTTTGCTAAGCTGGTGGAGGAGGAAGGGGAGTGATGGAGAGAGGAGAAGCATAGCTTTTTGGATTTTGGGGGAATTGAGGAGAGGGGTGGATGGGGATGGGGATGCGGTGGGAGATGTTTGACAGTTGTGTGCGTGTGTGAGCCTAATCTGCCTCCATCAGCTGTCAGAGTTGGGGATGTCAGGGCTACCGAGGCTCCTGGTCCTCCCTCTTTTTCTCTCTGTCTGTCCCTCCCTCTCTTCACTGGCAATGTCATGTTGTCAGCACACATATGCTTGTCTGCAGTGGAGGGGGGTTGGGTGTAAGGGGTGTAGAGGGGGTCGGGCGGAGGGGACATAGGCACATGGGCAGCCTCCGTCTTTTTCCTGTCGCTGTCGACACTTGTCTTCTAGCCTGTGCGCTGATGTTGTTGCCTTTTAACCCCTCCAGCTCCGCCTGTCCTCTCTCCCTGCTGCTCTCCTCCCTTTGTCTCTGCACGTGGATAACATCAGAGGCGCCGCTTAGCTGAGTTGAGAATTACGCTCACAGGGCTTTGATTTTGTCTCCCTGCCTCTTTCTGTTCTCTTAACATCAGAATAGACTTTGTAGCCACTGTACTTTTGGTAACAGGGTGGTGCACAGAGTGCGGGGACAGTCGTTGAGAGAGTTTGTACTCAGCAGTGACCCTGAGGTCTGACCTCTCCTGCTACAGTACAATATTGTACTGCTTCTGGTGGCCACACTATCAAAAAAAAATAAGTTTAAAAGTGAACAGCAACATGTCTTTTCAGTAACAGCGTCTACGTTAATTCATAGATGTCGATTGGGTGTTTGTCCCTCTTTTGATTAATCACCATAACATTCACAGAGCTCAGCATCTGATTTTCAGTTTCAATTCAATTTATTCATATCCTGCTGAATCATAACAGATAACTTCTCAAGACTTCACACTGCACTCTTTATAAGTCATAATTTTGATATTTGAAAACCCAAAGGTTGTCTTCTGATATGAATGTATTAAAAATACAAAATATGAAAATGTGATTTTGCCAAGCTATGATAGTGGTCGTGTTCCAGGTCGAGAACAAGTTAACATATCAGTATGCAAAAGATCGCAGTATGATTCGTATTCCTGTTTCCTAATCCAAACAAAGATGGCAGCCTGAAATGACGTCCTTGCTCAATTCGTATGCAAACCGAAATTTAAAATGTTATCATGAGTTATACGGGTATATATAAATTATAATATTCTATATTTCCATACAAAATAAGGAATTTAAAGTTCTAATAGGTTTTTTTTTTTTTTTTTGTAAAATCCAGATGGTTAGATGTCTTTGAGGATTATATAAATACTGTCAGGACAGATGTAAGTATTGTTCAATGACCTTATGTTTTTTGTAAAGAGTATCTGTTTTTCAGAAAATCTGATTCTTAGCTCTGCGACGTGAATCTATATTTTCTGAGGGGTATTTATGTAATTCTGTAACCAGTGTGTTAACCTTATTTAAACGTTGTTCGAATGAATCTATAACAATCCAGCCTGAAGTGTTTTAAATGATCATTTCAGATATTTTTATCATTTTATTCCATTTAAAGATGTTTATCATTTTAAAAACAGATAAATATTGTGCTTGTTTATGAAGGTTCATGATCTACAATCAATGCAGTTTCCTTTGCTATTTTCCTTGCTGGTTCTGCTGCATTGTATGAACATTCATTTGTACTCTGCGAGCTATTCATTGCTGTGTTACTTTATGTAACTGTAGCTTTGACTCATACATTTAGTTTCTATGGAGGCTTTCAACATCTGAACAAGGACAACAGATAAAAAACCAGAACATTCACATAAATGTGAACTGTCCCTGAAAAAATGAGACAATAATAAACCAGCATCACTGCGTCTCCATTGGGCTCATGTGTCCTGAGCAAAGAGAGGCCCACATGCCAAAGACAGCAGTCAAGCGTTTATATCTGTATGGCTAACAGTGCTCTCGCCCCAGTGACCTGCCCCTGGCACCTGCCACAGGGGGCTCTGAGACTACCTGTCAATCAAACTCAGATGACCCCCCCGCCTCTCTCCCGTCCCTCATCCTTTCTTGGAAGTCACGATGCAAGTCTTAGCTAACTCATTACATCCCCCCCTCCTCCCCATTTCCGACTCCCAGTTTCCACGCAGAGATGATATCTCTATACGTGCCCACTGGAGCGCTCAGCCTCCCTGTCTCAGCATGCGCGTTGCATGTTAACCATAAATCCCACATACTGTACAGTACGCCTGCATGAATGGATTACTGTTCTGTTGCACATTCAGCTACAGGCTGCAGTCGTGCTCCCTTATTGAGTCAAGCTACAACCCTGTTTTAAGATGTCTAGTCTGTAGGATATTAATGCAGAGCAGCTTTGACCAGGAGCAGGTCAAGTCTCACATTGAAGCCTCTGCAGACTGCTTGTGAAAAGACTGATTTGTGTTAAAGAATTAGAATGCTGTGCTGCCCTCACTGCTGCTAGAAACCAGGAAAATGTCTGGATCAGGCTAATTAATGTTCATATTTAGCCTTAGCAATAATATGTATGATTCATATAAGATGTGATCAATGTCATGAAGCTTTCATGAGCGACTCCTACGCGTCTACATTTAATTTTCACATCCACACCTGCACAAGCACACAAAACACAAATGTGCTCAATGAAAACTCTCTCTGTCACACACCAACACAAACACACACACACACACACACACACACACACACCCCTCCTGGCTATGAGCACCCTTGCCCCGAGTGCTCCCTTGCTGCAGTCTCCATAGCAGGCAGGGAGACTGTCTGAGTGCTTTATGTTTGCTGTAACACAGAATCATCACTGTCAGAGACATTGATTTGTCAACAACATAGTGATACACTGTAGATGGATAATGGCCCATCTTGTGCACAGTTGCTGCATTTTTCTGGACAGCCAAGGAGCATCTGTTGTTGTTCTTTTTTCTTTCTTCCTCCTCCTCCTCCTCCTCCTCCTCCTCCTCTAAAACCTTCCTCTCCCCACCCACACTCATCCTTGCAGTTTGAAAACAATAAAAGAAAAGCAATGTGTCTTGTTCAGCTACTAAATAGCTGTCTGGTTTGTGTCTCCTGAGGTGGTTGCACATCAGTGGCTGGCCCATCTATCAGACCAATGCATGGCCCTCAAACCTCCAGGTATAGAGATGATAAATACCCCACCTCCTGAAAAGGGCATGAAAAAAGATGGATGGATATGGAAAGAGAGAGACAGTTACAGATATCGAAATGGAGTGACTGAGGGGAAAAAAACAGGAGAATCAAAGGAGAAAAATGAGAACAAATTCAAGATGAAAGAAGCTGAAGAACAAGACAGACAATGCCAGAGAAAGCAGAACCAAAAAGAGCACCAGGAACCATCTGTACTTGTTACAACTTATGTGTTTACTAAGTGAAGATTTACAAATTGCTAACTAGTCCCAGTTCTTACATTGAGACTAGTTCTTACTAAATATTTACACCCACTACCAAATGTAATTGTACCCTACATCAGGGGTGTCCAAACTTCTTTTAAAGAGAGCCAGATTTAACAATGTGAAGATGCCCGGGGGCAATAATAACATTTAAAAATGAAAGTTGCATACAAATGCACTGTTCAATTTTATTTTCATTGTCACTATTATCTTTTTAAAATGGCTATGTAACCAAATCTAAGCCAATCAGGCGTGAACAAATCTAAAAACCAATTCTGCCTTTCTGTCACATCTGGAGTCAGATAACAAAGAATAAATTGTATGGAATACGTTAAACTTGCATGAAGTTGATACAAATCTTCACCTCATGTTCATTTTAAACATGACTTATTATGAGTAATACAAAGTCTGTTAACATTTAAATTTAAAACGTGTCACTATTGCTCTTCTCTTTTACAAGATCATTCAGAAAGTAATATTTTGTGTCACATCTACAGGTACATAACACCAGTTAGTTAACATTTAGTGCATTCAAATGCTTCGTTATGTCAACCAAAAAAGCCAAATCTTCCAGCCATACAGTATCTGACAATCCTAGCAGGCCATGAATAATATGTTATAAAAATGAAGCTTCAGGCCGCATGAAATCTGACTGTGGGCCGTGATTGGCCCCCGGGGCCGTACTTTGGACATGCCTGCCCTATATAGCTAACTAACTAACTGGCAAAGCAACTGTTAGCTTGCTAATGCGTCCTATTCAGTGCAAAATTTTGAAATAAGTTTGACATATCTGTCCTGACACTTACAAAATACTCCTTAATATATGAATAAAAAAAATTATACCAACTGTATGTTTACAAAGAATTACCAGTTAAGTTTAATATGTCTTTTGGACCACTGTAAAACTGTTATATTTATTATTGTGATGCTGCAGTGACTTCTTGTGCTATCAGTGCTTCCTAGAAATCGATTTACAGCTCCAATTTACAATTTACTGCTTTGACGGTGCCATATATGAGGGATAATGTACAGATGATTCAAGACGTCATGTTGGTGCATTACCCCATTGGGGTTTATTTAGCAGCGATGACTGTCTCGCTGTACGTTATCCCATTTATTACACTGCTAATTACTGAAGAAATCAATATTCTGTGTCAAAATGTTGATTTAAGAATTATTTTATTGCTTTAAAATGATTTTAATGCATCCACTGTTGTCCTCCAGGATCTATGATTGAACATTCTACAACACAGAAATAATAGACCATTGACGCAGTAAGGACTTAAAGGTCCAGTGTGTAAGATTTTGGGGACTTTCTTTACAGAATATGGCTGGATCTAATATGATAAGCATGACTATGTTTTCTTGAGTGTATACTCAGCTAAAAATAAGAATTGTTATGTTTTTGTTAACATAGAGTGATATAATAATTGATATCTGCAGTTGCTATGGATTGTCTTCCATAGTCCATGAGTCCACCATGTTTCTACAGTAGGACAAACTAAACACTGGCTCTAGATGGGGCATTTTGCATTTTTCGCACATTTTCCAGCCACTAGAGTTTTTCCTTTATGCTAGAAAGGAGAGGGTGGCGTGAGAGGGTTGCAATCAGCAACTACACCACTTGATACCACTAAATTCACACTGCTCCTTTAAGACATAAACTTAGTAATGGATTTATGAATAGCTGGTACAACACAGTCCAGGCTCCCTGCACTCATCCCCAATTCCCTCCACTGTTTGATTAAACAGTACTTTCCCCCCCAGTCCCCCTTATCTGGGCTGTCGCTGCATGAAGGAGCTATCTGCTGTGTGACTGGCAGACTACTGCCTGCTGCCTCTGATAGCATTCCACTTTGGTTAGGTAAATAGGAACTTAACTGAACTGAGACAATTTAAACAGTCTAAATGTAAGGAGATTAAAACTGGCCAAACAGTGGCTGAGCAGAGGGATGCATCGCTGCTAGTTTTGCACTGCTGCAAGAAGGAGAAACACACATGCAGGTCTGTGGACGGCACACACACACGGATTTCACAAAGTCAAACAGAAAGACACACGCATCAGAGACGCTCAGCAAAAGACACACAGAGCGAGAGGACACATAAAAGCAGCCTTTAGTTGTTTTTGATGCCTTGGTGCCCTCTGACCTACAAAATCACCGTCTCCACACACACACACACACACACACACACACACACACACACACACACACACACACACACACACACACACACACACACACACACAAACAAGCACACACACAGATACAAATGGCATGAGGCAGGCAAAACAGGATGGACCCGGGGACATGTTTCCGCCTGGACGCCCTCACATCCAAGCCAGTCCTGCTCTGCTCTGCCCACAGGCCCTTTCAGACTGACCAGTCGAGTGAGCGACCTACCCTGACTCTAACACTGTGTGGCAGGGGGACCTAGAGACAGATGTTCCCTGCCACTGGCATGGTGCAGATGAGGAGATGGTATCCCATGTGCACACAGTGTATGTGTCTATGATGACAGAGAGCGGGGGGAGAGACACACACAGAGAGAAACTGAATGCTTGACTGGTGATGTTGGGAGGAGGAGGAGCAGCAGTGGGTGGGTGGGTGGGTATTGGTGGTGGTGGTGGTGGTGGTGATGGGGGATTGTAAAAGGAGAAATAAATCAAGTCAAAGCAATTTGTGGCAATGGCTGCTGCAGTGTCATTAGGAATCCCGTCACGCAGCAGCTCCTCTGAGCAGTCAGCAGACGCAGGTTGACAGCAGGCCAAAGAGGAATTTTAATTTTTACCTCTGTCTCACAGCTCCCACCTCAGATACATTTTCTAACTACCGGCCCACCCTGCCAATAGCAGCCTTCAAACTCATCCTCAATGCTACCGGTCATTCTTAGATTAAAGCTTGACAGTATATATTGATGCATGATCACTGCAAAAAATATGGTTAGAGATAGTTTCAAAACTTATAACATTATATTTACTCAATAGTGATGAGTCAAGTCAGATATAATTCATCTTGTTTGCAGTGCAGCTTCCGAATCAGTAATTGTCACTTTATTGAATCAACACAGATCATTCAATATAATGAAATTTAAAGAAGATTTTTGTAAACTAGATTATTTGGAATAGAAACAAACATGTCTTCACTTTATTTTACAAAGTTTCAAAGTTGTGGTAGATGATAGATTCATTATCTGCTATATTAACAAGTTATTCAGCATTTCTGCAGTGTAGTTATATAAACTTGCCTTCAGAGAAGAATTTGTACATGAATGTTATTTCTATTTTTATATTCTCACTTTGCCTGCCTCATCTGCTTCTACTTCAGTGTGTGAATCTATTTCCAACATTCCTGACATGTTGTCTGACATAGTAAACATGCGTGAAGTTTCACCTTTTAGACGTGAAATGTAAAATATAACATGATAATAAAATGCATCCATGTCACAGAGATGTGGTGGAGGAAGAAACTGAAGAGTGCAAGTTTATGAGAAATTAATACGATCGCAACAAGCGCTGGTGACATGCTGAGGAAAATGGAATAAATTGTCCTTTTAACCAAATTGCACACATAAAACTAGAATTAATGACGTGACTGAGGTGAATAAATACAATCGATTACATTACAGATGACATTACATGATGCATTTGACCTTTTAAAAAAATCTGTTACAAGTGATAGAGATAAGATATCTCATGGAAGCAGTGTATGAGTGATACGGATACAGTGTGGGTGTGTATCAATCACAGAACCAACAGATCCAAATCACTGTTATGGGAGGACAAGCAGCACAAACGGAGAATGTGGTAATAACGCTGCCGCAGGACAGAATAATGCTGCACATTTCTCCTCTCAGCTGCCACTTTAATGAGCAGACAAAATGGCCACCGCTGAATAATTAATATGCGGGTCCATTAACAAGGCATTAGAATGCATTCTATCTCTTATTGATTTTTTCCTGTCTTTTTTTTTTTTTTTTTTTCTTAGTTGAAAACTTTTACTCCATCCGTAGACCACTCTGCGTCCTGCGCTGGCGAGAGTGAAATATGGCTGCTGCTGTTTAAATGTCAGCTTTGTAATTACACATGGAGCCACGAGCTGGGCAATCCCGTGGCCTGAGGGCCTCTGATTTATGGTCAGGCACTGATTGCAACGGCACAGACACATACAGACAAAATGCATTTACACATAAAACATCTCCCTTCCCCTCACACGGACACACAAAACCTAAACACAGATTATGTTGCTTTTTATTTACTGTATATATATACTCATATAAGTATATGAGTTCATGAATTAGCAGTAAACTAATACTTTTCAATTAATTTGTTTTTTCCTTTCCCTTAAATGCATACCTTGGGTCCTAAGGGACCCTGAAATACTCTTTACTCGACAAATTATTTGTTTTCTTAACTTTTTTTGGTGTTTAGCATATAATATTGTGTTTCTATAACAAGAAACATAAAACATATATACATATGTAATATCAGTAGTCTATTTTTTGATATTATATTTTTCTTCCGTAGGAAAAAAATGTGTTTTTGAGGGTTTGTTACTGCTAATACTATTTTTTGAAAAGTTTAAAACAATGTTATTTTTATTTGTAGCATAATCTGTGTCGCTTAGGTCTCTAAAGACCTGATGCACGTACTGTAGGAACTACCCTCATGCCATGTATACATGTTTAGTACTGGAAGAATAAGTCAATGAATTGATAAGTGGATCACAAGAAATTTTGTTTGTTAAAATCATTTATGAAGCAAAAATGTGAGGATGTACTTCTTTTTGTGTATGAAATATCTTTGGATGTTTGACTTTTGGTTGGACAAAACAAATAATGTGAAGAACTCAGCTTAGACACTGGGGAATCACTACTCTCCGACATTTTATAGACTATTATCGACTAATCTACAAGTAATCAACAGTTTAATTGATCATGAAAATGATCGTTGCAGTCCATCTTTATCTTTATATCGATTCAGAAACTGATAAGAATGTCACTCCTCTTCCCAGGGTCTGTTAGACTCGCCCCCCTTTTCCTCCTCCTCCTTTTTGCTCAGCGGTCTAACACACTCTAGTGGCATGTGGGACACCCCAGTTCAATACACCCTCCCTTACGCACTCCGCCCATCAGTCAGATTCAAGGCACAGATACCTGCTGGGAAAAACCAATCTATATCTGGACGAATGGAGGAGGAGAGGCGAGGCCAGATCAATGTACAGATATTGATACACGCAGCCATGCAAGGAGAATACACTCCTTCTGAACTCATTCTCTCGTTGCAAAGATTTGGAATCGAGATGAACTGCTGAGTAAGGCGTGGGTGTGTGTGTGTGTGTGTGTGGATGACAAAAGAGACACTGTAACACTGGCAGATACTACAGATAGAGCAGGGAAAAAGAGGAGAGAAGAAGGAGGGAGTGGAGATAGGTAGTACAGACACAGATTACCACCACAGAGCTCAGTAATGGTGTGAGGGTAGCACGTCAATAATAAATACCTCCCATTACACCACGGTGGACTGCTGCAGCAGCCTGTACAGCACGACACCTGCTGACTCCCTGATCTACTTCAAATTACACTAATGCTCTCACACTGAGCTTCTGTGGACTACAACACACACTGGCTGCATCAAACACAGAGATATACTACACAGTTATGCACAGATGCATGCATAAAATCACACATGCGGCCGCAATGCTCAATTCATTTCCCAGCACAGTGCAGAGGTTGAGCGCCAGGGTTTGATCCCCCTCTGATGACTCCCTGTTGGGGTCTGGATTCTTTTTTTAAGGCCCCCTAACTCCCTCCCTCCCTCCCTCTCTTCAAAGAGACGAGGCTTGACATCCAGGTGTTTTATAGTATTTGTGGCTCTGATCATCCATCAAGCCGATCGATCACTCTCCCAGCAGCTTTTATTAATGATCTTGTCAGCCAGCCCGCTCTCGGGTGCAGCCGCTTGTCCAGAATGATAGATCATTAGCTAGTCTGCCTGCTATTTATTCTCTCATGACCTTGTCTCTCTCCATTGTTGAGTGGGCCGAGTTATGAGAGCTAGAACATGATAATTCACTATTGATTCTGTATTTTTCTTTTCTTTTTTTTTGCAAAAAATTTTTTTCTAGCTGTTTTCAACTGCAAAAGCACAGACAGTGGTAATAGATAGAAATAAAAGCATTTATTCAAGTAAAAGTAGCAATAACACTGTTGTTCAAAATGTTGTTCAAAGTACTTACTAGTACTCTAGTAGTATTGTGCAGAATTATCCCAATTCGTTTGATATTAATATACTTTGGATCATCATTACTCATGCTTTAAAGCAACATTACAATGAAATTGGTATCTTTGTGATTTAGCGCGCTTAGTTTTACAGTGCAATACCACTGTAAATATGGACATGTGATTACATTACTTGGTGCAGTGGTTAACACTGTCTCCTCAAAGCAAGGAGGTTCCTGGTTCGAACCTCAGCTCGGGCCTTTCTGCATGGGTTCTCTCTCCGGGTGCTCCTACTTCCTCCCACGTCCACTCAATAGGTTAACTGGTGACTCTAAATTAGGCGAATGCTGACGTGTGAATGTGAGTGTGAATGGTTGGTTGTCTCTATGTGCCCTGTGATGAGCTGTGAATGACTTGGCGACCTATCCAGGGTGTACCCCTCCCTAAGTCAGCTTAGGGCCCACCATGACCCTGATGAGGATAATCGGTTACAGATAATGGATGGATGGACATTACTTTTGTAATGGTTACATTGCTCACTTTCCCAGCTCTGGTTCTGGCACGACACCGGCTCTGCTCGCCATCAGCATTCACCCACGTCCTGGGCCTGAAAACCTCCTCTTCTCAGTGGTCGCCTGTGGTACAAACACTAACACTCCCCAGTGCACTGAGCTCACAGTCTAGACAGCCTAGCTAACCAATTGAGCAGCTACAGTTTGCAGTAGTGTAGTTTAATGTCCATCAGTAAACTGTAAATCACAGAGAGCTGAGGCAGAGCATTTGGACGACATGAAAGGGAAAACCAGAAAAGATTTTCTCCAGAAAATATGATCCAGTTTGAATATAATTTCTTCTTCATATGATGTTGGGTATAAAAGTAGCTATTAAACTGAACTACGTGAATGTAATGGAGTAAAAAGTATAAATGAAATGTAGTGGTGTAGAAGTAGAAACTATAAGTACCATAAAGTTGTACTTGAATGACCAGTGTCTAGGATTTTCCCTGATTGCAACCTCCGCATTTCACCACAAAACATGTTATATAATAATAAAATTGTTATATATATTACGAGAGAAATTAAAGGCTAATTCCAAGGTAACAAAAACATAAAGGATTCTTCTAATGTTGTTGATATTATATTCTATTTCTGCCATATTCTCTAAGTAAAGCCCCCTTAATACAACACCTTTAAGTGACGCATCAGCATTGTGTTGAATATGTAAAATGACATCATTTCTCATCACCGTTGTGGAACATCACAGACAATGAAAGAGATATAACAAATAGTAATGAGGGACAGAAAAAGAACAGAAAAAAGAGTGTGATGGAAAAAGAAAGAGGGGAAAAGGTCAACAGAGAAAAAGGCAAAGTGAAAAACAGAGAGTGAGTCAGCGGGAGTTTCAGAGGAACGAAGCCCGAGGCTGAGCCAGTGAGGTGTAAGCAGCTTTAGAATAAACATGAGCTCCATGTAAACAACAACCTGCCACTACAAGCATCGGTTACGCACCCACACAGACCTGCTGGGGTTCTGGATTCACTGATGTGTGTTTGTATGTGTGTGCACTGAATACTCAGGGTGTCCCTGGGGCTGAAGAGCCTTGCCTGTCATCCTCCCATCACCCCTCTCTCTACCCACTTACATCCATAAAGCCTGTCATGTTGATCAAGTAGCTACAGGCCCGGAGCCTTTTGTGATTGTCAAAAGTGTGTACATGTGAATATCTGACTGTATAATTGAAGCCTGATTTTCTGTTTGTGTCTGTGATGTACAACAGACCTGCGGTGTGTAAGCGCTCTGCCGTGAACTGAGAGGCTACTGTGTTTCATTATTTGAGTCTGATGCACAAGTCCAAATGCAAACTTTCAGAGCACAGGGAGAACATTACTACAATGTTGACCTATCTGCATTGTGAAGTTTAAATATTAAACATGAGTCATATCAGGCAGTACATGATGAAGCCCCTGAGTACATTTCTGAATTCCTGTGTCCAAACAGCAACCTCAGTTTCTCGGTCGGCTAACCAGTGTCTAATGGATTTTCCCAGTGCTGGACTTAAAATGAAGGGAGACTGTATTCGCTGTCAATGCCCCAATGCTGGGATAGTTTCTTACTTACTATTAGATAATTTCATTCAAAAACAACAACTGTCGCCCAAAACACTGACTTACGCTTCCTGCTTTTCTTAACTAATGATTTTGGTTTGGAAAATATGTGTTTGAAATATGTGGATGGAAGGCTTGCAAACTCACAGTGACTCCAGGCTAGCTGTTTCCAGTTTTCATGCTGAGCTAAGATAACTGTCTCTTGGCTGTGACTCAAAGAGGTCAGCCGGTGTTAAGTTGCTATTTAATAGATTTTATTCTGAAGCACTTTGTAACTTTTTCTTTACTTGCTTTAATCGTATCATTCTTATTTTTGTCTTATACCTATCCTTCTGTCCTTTGTTCTGTTTATAACAACTTCATGGACTGCCCAGAGGTCTCTGTCTGTCAGCCCTGTGACGAAGTTGCAATCTGTCAAGCATTTCTGTCTGCCTTCAGCCAGGTGTATGCTGGGATACGATTCTGAAAAGTGGGTAGAGAAAAATGAATCATTGATTGAATGAACTGTCATTCAATCAGAGTGCTCGATGTAATAAAAAATCTGTTTGAAATGTAATACTGTTTCAATCCTTTGTTAGCTTGTGATGCCAGCTGGTTCCTGTTATAAGCTAATGTGTCCATCGTCTGAAGAGGAAGCTAAATTAAACATCATCGTGCAGGCCGGCTTACATTCAAAGTGAAACTGTGACAAAGTAAAAAGACACCAAACAACATGACATGAACTCTCCCGTCATCTCGTTTTAACATCACCTGCTTCTTTTAAACCTTTGCCATTTTATCCAAACTCTCCATGTGTCTCCAACACATAAACAACCTCACCGGTGTCCCCCATAACCCACCCTCCAGGACCCTGGGGCCCAATAAGCAGCCATCTGCAGACAACCTCTTCCCACCACGCTCCAGCAAACACAGGCAGGGAGTGTTTGAATGTGTGTGTGTTTGAGAGAGAGAGAGAGAGGGAGGTGGATGTAGTTCAAGGGCACGAGTACTCCATCAGCTCGAGTCCAGGGAATATCCAACAGCTTCCCCTCCCCCATGTGTGCACCAGGGAAGGCACTGGAACCCATCCTGAGTGCCCCCCTAAAAACACACACACACACACATGTACAGTAGAGTGTATCTACCACTGCACACCAGCTCCATACTCTTGAGTTTTGATTCTGACCTTCTGCTGCGAGCTGCAGCCTCGGTGTGGCAGCCCAAGCCTTCCTGCCTGTGGCCCTGGCCGACTCCCTGCTCTAGTGTGGGTGGTTGGGTGGGGTGGCGGGGGGATTTGGGGGCACTGAAGCTGTCCTCTGGTGCTCCTGCAGCCCTGCCTGCTCATCCATCCTGGCCTGCCAGCCCACAGATCGATAGCTCTGCTCTCTTAATCAGGTCTCTGGTGACTGTGGGCGGACGAGTATGTGTATATGTGTGTGTGTGTGTGTGTGTGGACAGGAGGTTGTATCGGCTGGGGGTTGCACTTGTGTTTCTTTCCATCTTCAGTTCTCTGGCTGTTCATCACGACTGTTTATCTCAACTGTACCTCAGTGCCTCCTCCTCTCTTTATGCTTCTTATTCATCTCCAAATCCTTTACATATCACTTTAAACATCCTCATTTCTGTCACCCTCTCTTCTATCAGCGCTCTCTAGCCAGCTCTTGTTAAGGCTCCAATCTCTCAGACAACCCTGCTTTATATTTTTTCCCCTCCTCTCTGTGCCTTTTCTTTCATCTCTTCACACACTCTCTTGCCTATTCTGGCAGCACGCCAGGGCTCATTCAAAAGAAGTCTCACAGTCAAGTTGGTCCCGGTGCCACTGCAATCTGTTTTGACTTGTGATGAAGACAGAAGAGGTAGCAGTGCTGGAGAAATGGAGATGAGAAAGGATGAGAGGTGAGAAGAGCGAGCGGAGCGAGGGCGTAAGTCAGATGGAGTGTGGGGCATCCAGCTGTGGTGTTGTACCTTGCTAGAGAATCCGCCTTCAGGCTCTCATCACACCTGTGTAACCACAGCTGCACAGACACACACACACACACACACACACACACACACACACACACACACACACAGAGAAAACCACAACACTTCATGAGAAAGAAGCAAAGTAAACAAAAAACAACTCCAAAACACTTTTTAATTCAAATTTGATAAAACTTTTTAATTTTCAGAAAAACATGTTATAATTTTTCAAGTGCATCAGTGTGTGTACAACGCTGAGGACCTAATACTAACAGTGTTTTCTCACTGATCACATTTCAAGGTTCATCATGTCTCCTGTTCTTCCAGCATATTGTCTTTTATTTTGTTTAGTGTAGGTGTTAATTAACATGATTCTTGACTGCCAAAACTGTCAATCTGGATTCTCTAATCACAACATTTTCACCAATAAAACATCAAAATATACCAATAAGAGCAATCAGAGTACTCTTTGTAAGTAGGTACCGCTGTGTTTGAGTATTTTTATTGGAGCAGTTAAAAGTCCTGTTCATACCAGCAATTATTCATCGAGAACTAAAGAGACTAAAGTAGCTGTTCCCATCTCATTAAGGCAGATTGAACGCTTCATAAAGGATATTGACTTTAGAGTCTCTATATCACATGCTTTGTCCCAGTTCTATAAGACATACTGATTGCATGTACTACATATTATTCCTTATAGTACACTGTTTGCGGTGACATGTGCCGCAGTCAAATAAACTTCACAAACAGCAAAATCCAAATATTTACACTTATATCAGAGAGCTGTCCTCAGTGCCACCTGCCATTCATTTGGATTTTGTCTGCAGCAGTGAGCAGCTTCTTCATTTGGATTACACTGTAGGTCAACACTGTTTTTGGGTGTTTTTACTCTGTATACTTAGCGTTTTGAGAATTCTCACCTTCATCGTGTTTCCAGTGTGAACATGCAACATACTACAGTATAAACCAGTTTAAAATTCAAACAGTATGTAGCATGGAACTGGGACATTGCTACAATTACAAACCCTACAAAAGTGGGTCATATTAGCTTGCATATCAATTAACTGTACATGACAATTTCCTATATATTGTATTCCTGTCACATCCACGTTGGTTGGTTTAAATTTGAACACTTTCTTTCTTGAGCTCAGTTGCCTCAGAAAATGACATATCTGACAGGGACTGTTGAACAATGCTTGGCATAATTGAAATTCAGTGAAACAGAAGTTCCTCTGCAGCAGTGTTTGTGATGAAGTTACCTGGGAGGTGTTTATCCATTACTTTGTGTACTTTTGTACTCTGTACACTTGTCTGTGATGTTTGTCTAATGTAAGGAGCAGCCAGGAAACTACACCTGCACTTCTTGAACCAGGAACCTGAGTGTCATCACACATATCAATGCAGTCCAGTCATGGGAAGAAGAGTCGCAGGAGGTCCTTCTTGTTGACCTTGCCCATCTGATTCCTTGGCATCTTCTCCACCAGCACCAGGCCTGTGGGGATGGTGTAGGGCGCCATGTGCTCCCTGCAATAAACACTGATGTTAATACACTGAAGACTGTTGGCTGCAGAGAGGAAGATAAACACAGGCATGCACAAGGACACACACACAGCACTGATCAATGTGCACACATGGATGGGAATATACGCACACACACATGTGCAACGACAAAAAAAGAAAACAAAAGCAGAAAACAATTGCAAAACAAAGGCTAGCCCTGTGGCAGAGTAGTGGAGATAAGGAGAGAAATGTCCTTCATACACTCTCCTCCCTAATATCCACAATTCGCCTTCCAGACACAGACAATTCCCTTCGTACAAAACAATATAATCACTGTGAGATGAAATAAAAAAAAAAAACAAATTATAAAAGCAAAAACAGAAGGCTGGGATAATTAAAAGTGTTTTATTTTTTCCGTTTTGAGTGCATGGTTGTTACGTCAAGTCTTGAAGCCTGGAGCTTTTCTATTATCTTCTAACCTAGTTTGTTTGTTTGTTTGTGCCTGAGTCTGAGCGTGTGTGTGTGTGTGTGTGTGTGTGTTCCTGTGTGGTGCGAGTGAGCATAATGACTCATACCGCTGCCATCAAACACTCTTTCAGCAGATGTCTCCGTCTCTCCATCTCTCTGACTCAGTGAGTAAAGTGTGAGTGAGTATATGTGCGTACATACACTGTGTCTCTGTAATGGGGCTTGCTTGTGTCACCAATTTCTCCGGGGCATGTGTTTGTGTGTGCATGAGTGTGTGTGTGTGTGTGTGTTAGAGGCAGTGTGGGGGTGCAGAGGGTGTGATAGAGATTCAGACTGACAGCTGAAGCCAGGGCACTGAAGAGTGAGCATCCATCTACTTGTTTATGTCTCACTTTATCTCCTTCTCTCTCCCCCCTACACCCTGGCCTCAGTGGTGGGCTGTGTGCTGGCACTGCCTGTCTGCTGGCAGCACCCCTGGCTGCAAACACTGTGTGCGTATGTGTATGTGTGTGTGTGTGTGTGTGTGTGTGTGTGTGCATAAGTGTAACCTGGGTCACACACAGCCGTAGTAATCCACCATGCTGTACCAGCAGGCCACAGCAGTAGGATCTAACACCTCCACACCATATGGAGCCCACAGCCCTGACACACACTCACACAAAAACACTAAATGCATTCATACAGAATTCAGAGATATGAATAAATTATAGAGAGACAGACAAAAAACAGATGGTGGGAAAGTGGAGAAAAGGTGGACAAACGAGTGAGACGAAATACTGTGTAGAGGGTGAGTAAAAAAAGCTTCAGTCACTCCAAAGCAAAGGGCTGCATGTCACCACAAACTGTCTGTGAAAGACAAAATAAACTCCACTGACATTTAAAAAGGGAAGAAATAAATAAAAAAAACTGTTTGCGTCTACGACGAAGCCCTCCTTAACAATCGTTTGTTCTCTTTCTCCACATCTTCCTCTTTTTCATCTCCTGTCTTCCCTTCAGCTCTCCTCATTAGTCCATCTCTAGCCTCTCTTCCTCTCACATCCCTTCATATTGATCTGAGGACTTCTGGGCTGGTCGCTGGGGATATGTGTGTGTGCTGAACTTCTGCATTAGGAGCCTTCATTTGTTTACCACAGGACTGACAAAGAGCCTCTTCTTGAATCAACGCAATAAGATTTAACCAAGACAGGGTCAGCACTCCTTTGCAATAATGGGATATTGTGTTCTTTTATGTGAATTAAGGGTGGTGGATTGGTTGTTGCTTGCTGCTGAAAAGTTGTTTCACCTGCTGCCGCAAAGTTTACTATGAGAAAAGATTTTACAACTCTGAAAAGAAAATGATTTTATCCATTGTGACAACTGCAAAGTAAACAGAACTTATAATGTTCACATTGCAATGCCAAAGTAATAACAAACTCTACCTTTACCAGGAATATGAACTTGCGCCAGGTGAGCCAGGTTCAACTTCTTCGCTGGGGAACCGTGCATATCTGTTGCCAGACACTAATAAATGGGCTGTGTTTTTTTTAATGGAGTGCTATTGTTTATCTGCACACAACCTTAGACTGAAGGATGCAGGTTTGTACTCCTGTGTATGCCAGCATCTTTTCTTCTTTAGCGCCTCTGCACAAAAAAAATGGAGCCCGATCAACAACTACTCATCTGTTGCTGCCTGCTAACTCTGTAACCGATCCGCCACAGAGGAAAAAACACAGTTACATGCAGAGAGAGGTCAGTTAATAATCTGTTTTATGCAACAGTTAGCTCCGACCAAGTATTTTGATCGGATGAGAGTCTTTCCATGAGTACTGATATTAAGCACAACAGCACAGGGATTTTTAACTACAAGTATCACCCCACTTTACAGGTGTTCTAATATTAATGCTACATTAATAGTCGTCATCTATCTTAGATTGTAACATTGTACAATTACATTATACCAGTACTAAAAACACGCATACACACACACACACACACACACGCACACAAACACACACACACACACACACACACACACACACACACACACACACACACACACACACACACACACACACACAGGAGCAGCCATGTACTGCATACTGGTGTTAGAAACTGAATAGGTTGAGCTGATAATCAGCCTGATCACCCACCATCAGTAATCAATACACACATGATTAAACTATTGATCAGACCAATGATTTAAAGTCAGACAAACTTATCATACTTTAGCAGTTATGTTTCTGTTGTGTTGACAAAACGTTTAAAAATGTATATTTTAGCAGTTTGAATTAAACTAAAGCTTCCTGCCCTGTTAGAGAAAATATGACACCAAACTCCCTGAAAGAAATATGATATTTTAACAACTCCTCACATGTCTGTAAAAATTCATCACTTTAGAAACACAAGCTAAAGGATGTTGCATGTCAACAGTATTCTTGTCAATTCAGCAAAAATACAAGATAAAGTGTATTTCTATACAAACTTTATATTGATTTTGTCATCTCAACAACTCAAGAACTCACCCTGCACATCCTTTGATTAGATGCACTATTTCAGTGATGTTGTATAAATCAATATCACACTTGTGGTAGTGCTGTTGTACTGAATATCGGCACAGTTTTTAATTGAATGAAACTGTGGCATGATTTTTTTAGCATCATTCTGAAAGCAAGCATACACACTTAAACAAATCCAATCTCAGTGGAGAGCTAGCTAACAGGCAGTGTCTGCAAAGGAAAGATTATCTCAATTCAAAGTCACCGTACCTTGCCCAGGTCTTCAACTCTGGCAGGCTCATACTCTGCCCCTTCTTCAGCTGCACCACTGCAGTTACTTTCTGACCCCAAATGGCATCTGGAGCCCCGATCACAGCCACATCTGTAAAGTTAAAAAGACAAAATCACACGTGTTGTTTCATCTGCTAAAACTCTTTCATCTTGGAGCATTAGGAGTCTTACCTTTAATTAGAGGGTTTTACATGCACATTGGATTTTTCTAAATAGTCTTAATTTAAGGGGAGACTTAGGAACAGCCGTCTTATCTGTAATTTATGATCATTGTCCTGCTGCATTGTCTTAAATTGGGGAATTTTATGTGGCATAAAAAGGGCTGTAGCGTTTACCCAAAACTGATTTCATTTCACATCTAATGTCCGACAGAAGAGAGGCAAAACAATAAAAAAGCCTTGCTGTCCTTCGTCTTACAGACCCTTACCTATAATGTCTGGATGAGCCAGTAGGTGACGCTCCACCTCGAGTGCACTGATCTTGTAGCCACCACTCTTGATGATGTCAACGCTGGTGCGGCCCATGATCCAGTACACACCATCTTTATAGATCACCGTGTCTCCTAAAAGACACATCAATACAGGCAGAGAGGATGAAGCAAGGAAGTGTCAAGGTCCATACAGTATTTATGGAACATTGTTTGTTTATGAGTAGTTTATAAAATGGATGGATTGACTGAAAAAAAATCAGCTGAGAATTTATTGGTGTTTATTAAGAGTGTCAGCCATGCTAGTGGCTCTGTGAGGCTGTGGTTAGACACAACGGCGCTTTGAGGTAAATGCTAATGTCAGACTGCTAACTTGCTCACAATAGCAATGGGATATCCCACCTAGTGAGCTAGAAATGAGTGAAAATCTCTCAAAAAGTACCAATTAAGGTGCAAATGTGCCAAAGTTTGACAACTTACTGTTACAGAAACACATTGATGAGGAACTTATGAATATTTCTTCATAATTTTTGTATTTGCTTTCATTACTTGAAGAATATTCTGAGCTGTGACAACCTAATTTACTTTAATTGCTATGAATGTTTGCTTGCAGGAACTTTTGGGTTTATGTGAGAAAATCTGGGTGAAAATAGATTAAAGTGAACAAAACCCCCACTGCATATATCAGTACAATTCATATCACCTTTATTAGACACAAGGAATATAGGTTAAGTAAACGTAATTGAATACAAGGTGTGTATGTGTGTGAGAGCATGTGTTTGAGAGAGAGAGCAGTGGATGGATGAGTGTTTAAGATCCCCCCACATCATCCTCCAGACACACACACACACACACACACACACAAGTAGGTGTCTGGGGGACAGGTGTGGGGGAGGATGTGGTACAGTATGTGGGATGAGGGGCTCAGCTGGGCCTGGGGATGACGAGCAGAGGAAATGGGTCAGTATGGATGAGTGGAGAGAGACGGAGGGGGGAGAAAAATGGACAGAGGAGGGAAGGAGCGCAGAGGAGAAAAGAAGGAACAGGAAGGTGTCCTTTTGGATTATTACAGGTGGCACGTCCACAGCTGGGGCTGAAGAGGGAATAGATATATGTGTGTTAGTGTGTGTGTGTGTGTGTGTGTGTGAGAGAGAGAGAGAGACACACACTGAGGTTAAGTGGATGCTGTAGTTAAGGTTGGATGGTTGAATGGAGGTGGTGGACTGAGAGGTCAGCATAGGTCAGAGATAGGGGCTGTGGCTGTGGTTATATTCTTACCACTGAGGACACCTTTAAACCTTTAATGAGTACACAAATATACTGAGATTTTAAGTTTTAAGGACTCAGTTTTTATTTTTGTATAGTTTTATACTCAATAAAAAAAACATGTATGCATAAATCAGCACATTTTATTTATAGATGCAGAATTTTGGTTATAGGCCTGCTTCAGACATACAAGCCTTTTTTTTTTTTTTTTTTTTTTTACACCAAACAATAAATTAAAAGACATTAAAATGAAGGGATTTATATTTTTCTACCAGAAATCAGTACCTATGCGTTGGATATGCATAGAGACCATTGTGCAGTGAGATGAGACTTTGAGTTTGAATGGTTAAATTAATATATAAAATCTAAAAATGTAAAGAAAATTAAACAGCTTCTGGCTGCACAGCACTTTTACACTGACTGTTGAGTTAGATGAGAAAACTAACTATGGAGTCTTGTTGTCACCATGAGGTTTTCAGGCAACCTACGCTAACCTCAGGAAGTTAGGCACATAATAATCATATAACAATTTTACACTTTTGTATGGATTAAAAAAACAAGGTATAATGTGTGAATATGAGTGCTTCTGTTACCATTGCACAGACCCCCCACCCCCCCGTTTTCAGCCTTTATGCTAAGCTAAGCTAACCATCGCTGGTGGTATGACTCTCATCTGTAGGCCATGAAAGTGAATAAGTGCGTTTCCTGAAATTGTTAAACTATTCCTTTATTTCTAAGGTTGCGCTGGGAGACTTTGGACTCATTACCTCAGCACTTCTAAAATCCTGGGTACAGCCCTGCTCGGCACATTTCCACCTGGTTCAGCTGTGCACGTTTGCTGACACTACAGCAGGAAAAAATAAAAGTCTACACCTGAAATATGAAATCAATAAAAGAAACAACTGGCTCTGTGTTACCTGGAATCATGATGAAGCATTTTATGGGACGGATTTTATTTTGATGATGGTTTGTTCTCAGTGGTTCCCAAGCTGAGGTCCAGGCTTCCCTTAAGGGCTTACCAAAGATCACATGGGGTATGCGAGACTTTGTCTGCTCTGAGGTTGTTAAAATTAGATTTGCACATTGAACTAAACTAACTAAAATCATAATAAAACACTAACTTAATATTTTACACAAAAGTCTGCATATAAAATATTTTTTGTCCTCACTCTTTGAAAATAGCAGGCTACTTTCAATAGGCCATAACTCCTGACCTCCTGACCTCTGTGAGCTGTGCTCTCAGTTTTATCAGCTCATCCTAGTTTTCCTGCAGTCAGATCATCATTATTTTATGAATGAAACATGAGAAACATGAAAGCGCTGGTGACTCAGCAGTACTCAGCGGTATAGTGACTATATCTAAAGTGTTACTTTAAATTTAGTTTCATTGAAGGACAGGCTTCAGCCAGAATGTGTCATTTGTGTCGAGAAGCTAATGACAGCATGAAAGCCAAGTAAAATGCAACGAGATCAGCAAACAAAAACATCACACCTGATGTGTTATTCTTCTGGTGCGTGTGGTGGTTGGGGCTCCAAGGAAAAAAGGTTGAGAACCACTGCTCTACTCCATCATTTAATCTCATTTGTTATCTGCTCCAACCCTGTATCACTCTATCCATCTTATTTTCGTCCACCTTTTCCGCTCCTCACGCTTCGGTGTCAGCCAAACACACACAACTATTTTTTTTATTTTTTTTAGTCTCATCTGTGCCCTCCATTTTTTTGTCTCTACCTCTGGAGCATCTCTCATCACATCTCCTGTTTCCTTCTCTCCACCTATCTTCCCGTCTCTTCTTCCCCCTCTTGCCTCTCCGCTTCAGCATCAATAGAGGGCCCATCTGTTCCCATACATCACGCACTTCATTTCAGTTTATTAGCTGGGATAAATCATAAATATTTCATTATACATCACGGGCGGCTGTCGCCTGCACACCGACAATTTATCACTGCTGCCCTCTCTGCCGGCTTGCCACGGCGGCTATAAGCTTTCCAGTCTATTAAACAAGATTGATACAGTGTGTAAATTTAGATATTGGGAATTTCTTCACAGACCACTGCTCCGCACTGATAGGCCAGGGTAACAGGGTAGGGGAGGGGAGGGGAGGAGAGGGTGGATGGAGGGAGCGGGGGTTGTTGAGGAGCTTGGTCGGGTGTTAACACCACTAACAGGAGTAGTAGTTACAGTTTCCACTATTCTCCTCTTTTGGATCACCTTACGCAAGGAAAAGAGTAGTTTACAGATAAGCTGTTAGTGTGTGTATGTGTTTTTGTGTGTGTGTATGCACGGGCTGGAACTGATAAATATAACACAAAATTTGCAGCAAACGTTTAAGCACAGAGGAAGGAACTGGCATTAATGAGGCAATGTTTGACAAAGGGGTTGAAAAGAGCCACTCAGACAACATACTTGAATTGAGTTTGAAGTACTTATACGGGACTCTTTGACCTTGTCTCTTTGAGGAGAAGGAAATAACGAGGGGTAGAACAGCATGTTTGCAGAGAGGCACAAGTGGGAATAGTGATTGGAGAACACAGACTGATAAAAGAGGAAAGAAGGGAGAGAGAGAGAGAGAGAGAGAGAGGGAGATTGTTGGGAACTGTGTTACTAGGACGCACGCACACATTCACAAGCTTGTCCACATACACACATACATACTGTATGTACACACATACACACAGTACATACATACGCACACACAGTACATACATACGCACACACAGTACATACATACGCACACACACACACACACACACACACACACACACACACACACACACACACACACACACACACACACACACACACACACACACACACACACACACACACACAAACACAACTTCAGGCATCAGAGACTCTCTGCCATTATGTGTTATGGCGTCGGAGGCAGATATGGCCGAATGGGTTTCTTAATTAAAACGATAAGAAGCCTAATTGCACTGGGCTTTCATCTCATTCTGAGGCATTAAAGAAAGTGAAGGCACACAGTGTGGAAAAAAAAGAAGAAATAAAAACAGATCAAGACTTTAACTGGAGGATGGAGGGCAGAAGAAAACTTCCATAATGTCTTTCGGAAAATGACATTAGTCGGCTCTGCAGAAAACTTGGTTCTGCTACAGTGTAATTGAAATTTCAGACAGTCAACACAAAATTATTTTTTAAGCCATTAATTATCATTTTCTTAACAGGAAAAACAACATTGTGCAGAGAAGTGTGTTATCAACGGGGTTTTAAAAAATTCCAGCTACAGCAATTTTTCAGATTAATGCAAAATTGCCTTGAGAGGAATTTCTGCTGGAGTGTGACATTTTAACATTTTAACAAAACTCTGGTGATTGGCCTCCGTTCCCAGGCTTCTTTTTTTATTTGGTTGCTCAAAGACGTTGGCGTAATTCATGACAGTTTCCACGGCAAAGCAAACGTATTACACTGAGCAAACGAGGTGGCAAAAGGAGGACAAGTATGAGTTGTTTGCAGTGACAGAGGAGCAGCCAGCTGTAAAGACTGAAAATGTAAGAGCAAAATACATTATAAAACATGTGGCCTCCATAGAGCATAAAACAGCCATGTCATCTTTTACTGCAACTGGAAGAGAATATGTAATATAGCTGCAAAGATTATTTGCCAACTATTAATTTAATCCCTATGTTTATACTTTATTATTTTGAGTGACTTTTTAAAGAAAATAACTGCCCAAATTCTCTGATTTCAGCTCCTCAAATGTAAATATTTAATGTTTCTTTAGTCCTTTATGGCAGTAAACTGAATATCTGTGGGTTGTCAACACATCTGAGGACATCATCTTGAACTTTGGGAAACACTTTTTAACATTTTCTGACATTTTAGGGATCAAACAACTCATCGAAAATGATTGACAGATTATAGAAATACTGACTACATGTGATGTTGTTACATTTTTCCCAGTCGAGGCAGGTAAGATCCTCCTGGCTGCACCAGGCTGTGGGCTCTTTACCCATCAAACAAACTGTTTGCCTCTCTCCATGAGTACCCACTCAACAAACTCTCAGAGCTGGCAGGGAAGCAGCACGGGGGGCTCCACAGTGATGGTGCCATTTATGTTACCTCAGAACACGTGAACTGTGATTTGACAAGATTGAAAAGTAGCTGTGGGGTATTTTCAATGATTTTCCACAAAATTATTACTTGCTGTCATTAATGGTCTGTGTTCTTGCACACATGTGCTTCGGTAAAAGTGTGTTTCTAGAGGTCCTTAGACCGCATAACTATTCTATTCTATTCAAAACTGGCACAGGCACACACACACAGTCTGGACATGTTGCTTTGCTCAGACAGAAAGAGTGTGAGAGAAAAGGGCAGAGTGTGACATATGACAAAGGCCAGCATCACAAAAACACTTCAGCCTGTCTGCCACTAGCGTTACAGCTAGAGGTGTCAGGGAGGCCACTCAAAATGCACAAAAACAGTATTTGGTGAGGTGACAGAAGTCATCTATTAGTTTGTCAGTACCTTCCAGCCTCTTAACAGATTTCTGCTGTTGCTGAAATATACAGAAATAACTCTTATATGAGTGTTTGTAATTTAATGTGATTTCAGTCTGTTCTTGATCTATGTACCATCTATTTGTTTTTGTCTGTAACCCCCACACTCAACCCTGGAGATGTGGCTGCCATGTAAGCTCCTGTAAAGTGCACTTTGAGTGATAAAATGAAAAGACTTTCACGCCATACTCTCATTCTGGCTTTGGCTTTCTGCATACTCAAACTCAGACTGCAACATTTCACCAAAGGAAGAATCCACGGGCAGCATGTGGCTAAATATCCTATTCCAGAAACACAAGTAGGTGGTTAAAATTAATAAATCTGTGCTATTACATTATAAAAATATACCATCTAGCTGTGAAACAACATGTCTATGATTCCCTACATTATTAGAGTGAAATTAAAACAAAGATGTGTGACCAATAAATGTTCAGTACATTCTGTTAAATGTAACATCTTTAAAATTTAAGTTAAATGTTTTATCTCCTTACAGACAAAGCAGATGTGTCCTTTCCTCAGTCTCTGCATCTTTTGTACATCTTATCATATCTTTTTGGAATAAAGTTTTATCTTGATATACTTATATTCTGTTGTCACATGAAATCATCAATCATTTCTTTACATCGTGTTTCATGGTTTATTCAAGGTTTATCATTTAAGCCTGAAGTACACTTCTGTGTCAGGCTACACTAGACACTCAAGTCAAGTGAAGATTTGCACAGCATAATATCATATCCAATGTTGTGTTTTATGGGCCCAAGCTAGCAACAATTTTAAAGCAACCCAGGCCAATATCCAGAAACAAAACAAACAAAACTGCATTTAAAACAGTCTATTTACTTCTGATATATATTAATATACAACTGTTGTAAAACCAGCTTCAAGTCAAATGTTTAAAGTGATCATAAACTATAAATTCAGTGACCTGGCTGTCGTCACAGCATGTAGTCAACAGTGGTGAAATGTAACTAAGTACATTTACTCAAGTACTGTATCTGAGGTAAGGAAAATAATTAGTGGCAGGTTTCTACAAAATAGTTCAAATTAGCTTTAAGCAACTACATCAAACCTGCTTTTACATTCATGCATGAGTAACAATAACCTCATGCTATGCTATATAATAGTATATACAGTAGTACAGTCATACTACACTCCATTATTGTTAGCCAACATGTTGTAAAGGTCACATTTGCACATCTTAAACTAGCCTCTAATTAACCTGCTACTGTAAAAGCTGTCTTCACAAGCGACAATCACCACTCAATCACAAAGACCCGCTTCGAGCCGCTTACAGTGAAGATTGCATAGGCCGTGTAGGGAATAATAATAATGGTATTGTAACGTTTGAATAAGTGCACCCAATCTACAGTGTAGTTCTCTGTATACCACCTCTGAAGAAACCTACACAACTTTTTAAAACCGACAGGGCTCAACGGAAACTTTTAAAAGTGGTTGCCAGACTGTCGAGCTCTGGAATAGTTAAAAAAAATTACCAACCATCAACCATAATTCAAAAGTTTGTTTGGAGTTTTGTTTATCCATGTCTCTGCACTAGCATCACTAGAGTGTTTCAAGTGAGCCTGATGAGGAGAGGCTCCTCCTCTGCGAGTACAAGTGGAGTCACAGTGCTTTACCTCATTCATCACAACCTAAACTCTCACACTGCGGGTTAAAGCCGAGTGGCCTCCTTCACTGTGGAGAGGAGAGCCTTATCTGCAAAGAAGATGAGAGAGGTCTAAATGTGAGTCGTGCCTCTTCTCAGAGTGACTGTAAACACTTAGCATATATGAATATTAATGTTCCACATTAAAGCCCCGATGACTAGATGGAAGAGTTAATGAGGATAAATAACCGACAGCCAAGCAGTGAAATCTCAGCTCTGACATTATTTATCATCCTTAACTTTTGTCACAGCTCCTTTTTTTAGTAATTAATATCGTACAAGAAAGCACTTTGCACTTGGATGAGTGATCTAATTTGTTTAATATAATGCAATTAAAGAAGCTTGAATTGCTTTATGTTAATGCTACTGATTATATTCCTCGCTGGGATGCCTCTCCACCAACAAATAACAGGCTGAACTTGAGGATTGATGTCTGTCTCAGATCTGCTATGTTCATCAAGCAAGCTACTTGACTGCAGTTTACGTGCTCCTTCTCGGCACTGAATCACACAAATCTGATAGTCAACCAAGACATATATCGACGCTGGAAAAGAACAGCAGTCGTAAAGCCTGAACAGCGAGCAAAACCAGATTCCAAAAGTCAGATTAGTTTTGAAATCAAAGTACCTGTTGTTGCTTTTGACCAGAGCAAAAGAAAGAAAGCATAGAAGGAAAGGTAAATAGAAGCTTTTCCCAAACAAAACTGTCTTTTTTTTACATTTTCAAGTGGAAGCTGCTTGATTGGTTCACCAAAATCTCCAGGAGTTTAGTCGCTCACACGACACAGTGTATAACTACATTTACCTGCAACTGGTGTTCATAAAACCAGGAGCACCGTATGTTGACACCTTGGCTGTAAATGTTACAGCGACGTCTTTTCTGAAACAAAGTGCTGGGAGGGTGGTGGTGTTGGTGTATCCCACAGGGAGCTCTGACATTGGACTTAAGAGGACACAGTGTGACTTGGGGTGAAGTATGACATTGGGAACACAGAGAGGGATGGAGGCAGGGAAGAGGAGAGCGCAGCTGGAAGCAAAAGAGCAATGCACAAACGACTAGTGATGGCTCTGCAGGATATGAGCCACACTTCCGTCTGTCTGTCTGTCCGTCCGTCCGTGGACAGAATGTACCCTGCAGACCTGAACCTCACCTTTACAGCTGGGGTTACATCTTGCTCGGTCACACACAAGCAGACACAGATGAAACACACATGCTTTAACAAGAGGGCACAATTCCTCTGCAGCAGCATACTGTAAGCTTATAATATAAGCTGTAATATAAACCTGTCTCTTACAGGATTCACTTGTATCACAGGTTCTGCAGGTAAAAGCCATTAAGAGTGAGAAATTGAGGTAAAACAACAAAGATTTAACCCCTCTTTAACATTTCTGCCCCCGAGTCTGAGTCCTTCCAAGATAATTAAAAAAATAATTAAACATCAGATAGAGCAGGGTTAATAGTCAGCCCCCAAACGAAGCATATTCTACACTACCTGATACAACTACACCTCGATTATTCATTTGAAAAAAAAAATGCCCAAGCTTCCCTCTCTTCCCACAAGTCCTTACTAATTTATGAATTCATACATTTATTTATGGCACGGGTGCAAACTCATCAGGGGTGAAAAAGGTGACAAAGCGCCTCCCCAAGCAGCTTTAAAACGTGGATTTACAGTCAATTTTAGCATAAGGATATGGAGAAATGCACACCCTAGAAATAATGTAATCTTACTACTATTAAAAGTAGTTTAAGATCAGGGCCCTTAAAAACATGATGATTACTGACATTACTGATTAATGACAATGTGATGTTTATTACAACGTCAGAAGTAATGGTTATGACAGGATTAACTGATATTATCTTACACTGTCTTTTCTTTACGTTAACGTTTAGTTAGCACTTTGGCTAACATTAACATTCACTAAATCAAAACAACTTAACCATATCAGATTAATTCACAGTCCCAAGCTTGACATATCGTCATAAATGTTAATTAAGGTTATAAGAGCACACCCCGCCAATTCAAAACCTTATTGGCTCTACACAAATCACAGAAATTACTTTTTTAAATTACTGGAGGGAAAAGTTAACAGGCACTGACTAAACCCAAATCTACTGTGACTATCTCTTTGTTGCCCCCCCGACTCGCTGTATTTACATGTGCGCATCCAATCCAACAACAAAAGTCTTTACAGTCCTTGTCAACTTGAGCTGAACTCACACTGTAGCTCTGGACAGCATATGGACTGTACAGCGAGCACAAAAAGAGGGTTAAAAAAAGGTGAGAGGGGATCAATGTGCTCAGAGATGCTTGTGAAGATGAGTGGAAAGAGAGAGCGCTCAGGAGAAGGTGACAGCTTCCCTATTGAGCTGCCAGTCATGCTAGGCAGGACCCGCTTGGAGAAGACACCTCTCGCCAGCTGAGAACTTATTGATCCAACCTCTCACACTCTCACACTTCTCCACTTCTTAGACTCTGCTTTTCTTTAGCAGTCCTCTTCCCATTGGCCTGTCAGTCTCACCTATTAGCTTTATTTTCTTCTCAGACTTCATCTTCCACTCTGTGGCAGACACACGGTGCAAATAGAAAGGTTTTTAAGACCTTTTCAACTATGATGGATTTATATATATATATATATATATAGGGGGCTTTTGTGCCTTTATTTCTAGACAGTTAAATATGGACAGGAAACTGGGAAGAGACAGACATGAAGCAAAGGGCCACAGGTTGAATCTAACCCAGGCCACTGCAGTGAGGACACGGGGTGCATACTCTGCCAGATGCGCTACCAGTGCACCCCACTATAATAGATCCCTTTTTTTTTTTTTTTTTAGTTCCAGCTCAATGAATTTCAGCTGGATGATCTCACAGAATGGAGTTTTTAGGTTATGACTGTAGTAGCCTGAAGTGCTTTATTTAATCTAGCTTTGGATAACAGGGGGGAACATGACTTTCTCCGAAAGTAAGTACATTTCCATTCCATCCTGTTTTTAGACACATTTTCAATTTGCGCATTAAAAAAGGAACCTGAGTGGAAATCCCCCCCCCCCCCAAAAAAAAAGGTTTTAAACTGAGGTGGGAAAGTTGATGCATTGATGAAAGTACAATGTGACGAAATAGAATGGAAACAGGTGAATACATCATGACATACAGGAAGCATCTGACTAAAAAAAACGGAAACAAATGTAAATGTCATATTTCCATCACATTCCTCACACCGTTTCCATAGTGTGAGGTTTGACTGGTGATTATTTCATTATATATATTTATCTTGATACGTCCTCTTCCTTTGCTGTGGTTTAATGGCACCCAACTGCTGCCACTAACTTTTTATCTCAATGCGCTCACTTCCTACTATTGCATTCAGCGAGTA
Organism: Sciaenops ocellatus; assembly: GCA_033000465.1. NCBI lineage: Eukaryota > Metazoa > Chordata > Actinopteri > Sciaenidae > Sciaenops > Sciaenops ocellatus. Next base: position 6,504,982 of record CP136888.1, on the reverse strand, counting down.
TTGTTAAAGTTTGTACTACATTGGAATGGAAACTTTACCTTTATCTCTGAGTTTCATTAAAGGTCTGAAAGATGTATGCATTGAATTACTGTATGTTGAAGGAAGTTGAGGAAATATTTGGATGATTTTTTTTCATTTTACTTTGAAAAGTTATCTTTAAAATAAAATATATTTAACCTAATGAACCGGACCATCACTGTACATTACTTCTGTTGTAACTTAACTTTACATACAGTATATCTTAGACTGTGTCTAAAGAGCCATCAGATAAATTTCTTTCTCATCCTCCTCTGCTACTGGAAAAGTCACTCAGACTGCATAAAAAGCCTGCTTCCTTCCACTACAACTGTTGACTGATGGATGGGGGAAGGGAGTTTGGGAGTAGATGGTGCTTCAGAGGCACATTTCAGGACAGGAACTTCCCTTCACTGTGGTCACATAAGTGGATGTATGAGGTGTTCTCCAACTGCATTCATGGAAAAAGTTAACACATTAATTTTGACAGCCTACGTCCAAGAAAGTACATTTCTGTCATATTCCTGTAAAGCAGTCTAGTTGCTGAACACCTTTCATTTTTCCATCCTGACCTGAAGGTCAAATCTGGAGGATGTAGAAAAAGTGAGATACAGGAGAGCTCAGTGGGAAGGTGACAAGAGATCAGACAAGAGTTAGCAAGCCAGAGATGGAGTGTGAGGATGAGACAAGAGTGTCAGAGAGAGAAAGGTGGAGTGTGAAATGGGAGCAGGTGTGAGGGTAAAAAGGGTAAGAGTGTGAGAGGGGAGGTAGGAAGCTAAGGACAGGGTTAAGTGCAAGGAGTCTCCATCTAACACCCCCCACCTCAGATATCCACACAGAGAGGGTTTGTGTGGACATGGCAGGATTGTGTGTGGATAAGAGTGCTTTGTGTGGGAGTTTACTGTCCACATGAGCATGTGCCTCTATAAATCAGCTGTTAGTGTGGAGCTGGGAAGTTGGATTACTTTTCCCCCCACTGTAAACCATAGTTATGGTCTTACATTATAGTCATCAGATGAAATTATTAAAGCTTCTTTTTCTGCATTTCAGAGTCACTACAGTATGATGGAGATGGCTCTAAATACTACAATGTCCATGAGCCTTGGATGCCATTACTATGGAGAAGAAAAATGATTGACTTTGGTTGCAACAGTCTGTGTGGAGAGCAAATAAGGTGGAAAACATTGGCTGAAAGGCAAAACTGTTATCGCTCAGCTATCAACTAACGAATGCAAATATCTGTTTGTAGTGATTAAAATGTGTCTTTCTTGTCATATCAGTTGCTAATTGGACTACACATTCATTAACCGTTTTATAAATATCTACTGACTACATCACCAGCCCAAAAACATTGGCCGTTGCTCCCACAGTCTGAATCATCATCAGGCGATAGCTAATACGTTCTGAGACTGCCCACAATGCATCTCTGCCTCAAACAGTTGGATCAGAGATACAGGTCATGCTAGCAGCAGCTAATGTAGCCTCAAACTGTTCAAGCAGAGATTAAGACCCGGCTACAGAGGCCGGCGAGGCTCCCTTCTTTCTAACTCCAGATTTATATTTTTAAACTTCTAGTCTTCAGCTTCAACCAACACTGACTCAAGTGACATCACCTGAGGCAAAGTATCAGATTTCATGCAGCTCCAGAAAGACTTTTTTCCCCCCACATATACAGTAATGCTCCAAAGGACACAAGAACAGACGTTGATGTCTTCCTATAAACACCTTTTAGTCAATGAACCAGATATTTTTAAACACAACTGCTCATAATTATAACCAATGATTCATAAAGATGAGCTTGAATGATTCAGGTGTCTTCTAAAATTGTCTATGCGAAAAATAAACAGAACAGCCCAAAAAGCTCCTCCTACTTCAACTGTGTGTGTGTTTAGGTTGGCATCAGGGCACACAGGCAGGTGGGTGGGCAAAGAACGTGTTTGATAGCTTCCTATAGAGTAGTCCATGGTGTGTGTGTGTGTGTGTGTGTGTGTGTGTGTGTGTGTGTGTGTGTGTGTGTGTGTGTGGCTTGAGGGACCGGTCTGTGGGGAGCTGATTGCGCAGGCTCTCATTATGTGGCCAGTGGCTGTAATGGAGTGTGACAGCAGCGTGCTGTGCTCTGGATCTCTGTCCTTCCAGCCTGCAAAGCCAATTAAACACACTCTGCCCTGCTCTCCCACTGCCTCGCCCTGCTTCGCTCTCCATCACTCGCTCCTTCCCTGCTTCTTTACACCCTGCCCTCCCCCTCTACCCCCACCCACCACCAGCTCCCCATCTTGTCTCTACCTTGTCCATCCCCACTCTCTCTGGAGCCATGCACGCCACCCTTTGTGGACTCTTTCTAGCCCGTCCACCACTACAATCTTCAAGCTCAATACTTACAGCTCTTTCCTCACTCGTTTGCTTCTGGCTCTTATCTCCTGTTGTCTACATGAGAATTAAAAGCTCCAACTGCTTCTGCCATCCCTCCTGTACCCCCCTTCTCCTTCCCTCCCCTCCCCAAGCTAACCTAACGCCAGTCTACCGGTGGCTTTGCAGTAAAGCTGAGCTCCTTTGGGGGGTGGCAGAAAGAGAATTGCTGGGCTGCAGGGTGAGAGAGCCTCTGATGACAGCCTCCCTGTGTGCTGACACACACACACACACACACACACACACACACACTAAAGAAAGAGGGAGAGAGGGAGAGGACGAGCGAGAGAGCAATACTTGGTTTCTCAAGACCCAGAGCAGTCACAACCACTTAGGAGGAAAAATGCCCTGCAGCACCAAAAACACACATAGTCCATTTATCACTCCTTCATAGTCCCCCCAAAATGTGCGCGCACACACACACACACACACACATACAGTACACACATACTCAATTTGTAAGTGTGTGTGAGTGTGTGTATGCTTTCCTGAACTGGACTCCTGGTTTTTTAAATGTTTAAAATGAAGCCCTGAAAGTGCAGTCTGCAGCAGGGATGAAAAAATCTTTTGACATCTTTCCCCCCCTCCTGTGAATCCTTCTGACAGTACAACTCATGTAGAGGCAATTAGTGGCAGGCTTCACTCCCTCCGAGGGAATGTGTGTGAAATGCGTGCGTGCATGTTTAGTGTTGAAGTGTGAGTAAAGAGAAAAGTGAGGTGGAGGTGGAGTATTTGGTACCTGTTTTGAACCAGCCGTCATCGGTGAAAGACTCTTTGGTCTCTTGAGGTTTGTTCCAGTACTCCTTAAAGACAGATGGCCCACGAACCAGAAGCTCCCCTTCCTTCCCCTCCAGACCTGGACGTACCTGCGATATAAATTCACAGAGTGAATAATGCTTAAATGATCCTGATGAGGATAAGCGGTTACAGAAAATGGATGGATGGATGGACTATTCACTTGATGCTGACGCCAACAACAGCAAGACAACACATGCTAAACCGAATCCAACCTTCATGCAGAGCTATGAAGCCAAAATACTGTATTTCCATGGGTAATAAATACACTTAAAAAAAGAGAATATTCCATATGTTGAATTTATTTCTGGAAAATATGGAGTCACTATCTGTATCCTGGCTTGTGCAGTGGAATCTGGGGGTTGAAATTCAAAATAAATCTTTTGTTTTTCATCCACTGTCTGCAGAAAAAATCAGCCTAGAAACTCATTGATTACCTGAGTCTCTCTGTGATTGCCCTCCACAATTGTAGTGTTGGTTGTGTTATTCATGACAATCCGAACTTCAACGCTGGGAAGAGGCAACCCCACAGACCCTGTCAACAAATCAAGCAGAAACACACAAAAAGACACATGAGTACACGGGGGAAATGGTCAGTTTGAAAGCACGACGGGAAGATTTTTGTAGAGCCCTCACGCAGCCAGTGGAGTGGTCTTCATCAGCCTTTAGTGCAGGATTTCTACCACAGTGGGAGTGCTCACTTCCAAGATGGCATTAACCTCTGTCCGCGGGGCACAACTGGTCACTGAATGGTTTGCTGAGCTCGTAAAAACTCTAAACTGAAAGCCATTCGTCTCAGTCACCAGTCAGCTTACTTGGACAGTAATGTGGATTTTTGGGGCAGCGGCCTGATGCGGCTGTTTTCTCCAACATCAAGTAAACTCCAAGTAAGAGAACTGTTTTTGGACTTTTGTCTTAGACTTGATAGAACAGAAACTAAACCCAGAATACACTACAATCTATCCAGAGGGGTCTTTTTAAGATGATGCTGATCTGCAGCATCAACAGCAACCCAAAACTCCCAATATCACCCTCCCCTGACACACACAATGCCAATCATACTCCGCATAACAAACAAAGTACTGACTGTACAGCAGAATTCAGTCCTAACTACTGCTGAGTTCTTGACAAGGCTTTTTATTGCAGCACAGTTGCATAAAATGTCATAAGTGAGGTGACAAATTATGAAATACAATAAGAACTGTCAAAATGCAGCAAGTGTTCATAACTGTGAGCTGCAGTCATGTTAAAGTGGAACTATTAATAAGAAACGTGTAAAAAAAAGTGTTACAAACTGAAAATTCCCACATGAACTGACATTACCTGCAGTCTCCAGCTTTGTGTGTGTGCAAGTGTGACCTCCTGAGTTAAGTAATTATAGCAAAGAGTGCACATGGGGATGCACTGAGAAGGTCTCAGTGGCCTTTTTTTCTGTGTGTGTGTGTGTGTGTGTATGTGTGTGTGTGTCTGCCTGCCTTAAGGCTATTATGCCATTTCACAGACCACTGCTCTCCCAATAAAGAGCAGGTCAGGTCCTGATTAAAGAGTGATTCTCTCACTTCATATTGATCTAATCCACTCCGGTCCTGATTGGCAATGTCCATCACACACACTCACATCGCTCGTGCTCAGCCCAGCAGGGAAAACCAACGGCCCGCAAAAAGTAGCTGTTTGTCAGTGGACAAGCGGGATAACAACCAAGCTCGAGTCAGAAGGTTAGACAAGCCGAATCTGGCCACAATGATCAATATGATCCTACCGTTTCTTTGTGTTCTTTTTTCAAAATATATAAAAAAAAGTTTTGCTATTTTGTGTAAAGAAGTGAATTATCCTGTAGAGCACACCTGGTAAATAAGAGATGACAAAAGCTAAAAAATCTCTCAGACTCTCGCCCTCTAAACGAGGGGAAGAGGTGTAGAGCGAGTAATCTTCCTGGAGTTCTTCACCTTGTCCAGCAAAAAAAACAACAAAAAAAAAAAACCCTGCCATCTACAAAATGACAAAAACAGACTCCTCTCCCTCAGTGAGTGTCCAAAATCCATTTTACAGTGCAATTCAGGGAATCTCTCTCTCTCTCTCCCCTTTCATGCCCTCCTCCATCATCATTTTTCCCCCATCTCTCACGTCGGGAGCATGTAGCATTTCTGGTTTCAATGATTCAACAAGATTGAGTGCCATTTTGAGGAGTACGGGCAGGTTAAAAATGTTACATGCTGGGTGGGAAAAGATCTGTGTGGTGTGGAGAAAGAATGACAAATGTCCAGAGAGGGTTGTTCTACGGCTATTCTTGCAAGACGACATCGTCTTGGGTTTAAAAAGACAAACTTAGGACGGGATGGTGCGACCCTGTCTCTGTTCTCTAGGTCGGTAAAGAAACAAAAAAGGAAGCTGGCAAGTAGGAAGAAAAAGAAGAAAGGGGCAGCAGAATGAGATAATAATAAGATGGAAAGAACTAGGTTGAACTAATCTCACATATTTACATCTCAACAAGGGCAATATGACCTAGAAAGCCACACTGCTGTTAATCTGGAATGCTCCAAAACTGTAAGCTACACAACAAAATCAGGCCAATTAGACGCCATAAATACAGTAGAAATTTATTAATAAAACCTCTGTCAATATGTGAATTAAGAGCTGAGTTGTCTGCTGCTTAGCTTGTGGAAGATATTAAGAAAGTGAGTGTGTGTGTAAGAGAAGGAGTGAGCGAGTGACTCCACTCTAGAGAGTGTTTCCTATGGTTGCTATTGATCCATTTTAACCTACTTAAAGGCAAGACAGGAACACATTGACTCAAACAGGCACAAGCTCATGCCTGCGCACACACACACACACACACCGTCCACAAAAGTCTGCGCTGCAGTGGAAACATCAATAGAACCACAGACCTCTTGAAGCCATTCTTAATAATCACCTGAGAGGAATCAAACACAGGCTGCTCATTTTATGCCAAACATTACTCGACAAACAAACAAAACAAGACCTCAACAAAACAGCCAGACAGAGGATTACTCAATCCACTTGCAAGCTAATTAGCTTTACCTGTAAAGAGGAAAGAGTTGGCAGGGGAACAGGAAGGGAAGCAGAAGGTGGGGAGAGTGAGGAAAGGGGGGAGGTAGGGCACGCGGGCGGGGGCAGGAGAAGACAGGAGAAGAAAGCAACCACCACAAGCCTGACCTCATTTCCAGACCTCGCCTTTGTCTCTGCATGTGTGAGGGAGGTGTAGTTGGGATCATGGGGTTTTATCTGACATCACACCAGAGAAAACCGCCTATGATCAAAAAAACAACAACAACAACACGTGAAGCCGAAGTACTGAATGAAGCTGGTGGGGGAGGTAGAACAATATCAGAGATATTTGAAAGATTTGTGATGAAGAAGTGGAAAGTTACTATGTGTGTGGTCACACAGACGGTTTTGGTTTCTTTGGTTAAAAGTGCAGAATGATGCGGGCTGAATTTAACAAGCTGCAGTGGCATCTCATTTGTAAACATGGGCGATAATGCAGGGGAGGTAAAAACTGCACTTTTTAACCCCGTTTGTACAACTTCTGCTGAGAAACACCTCCATGACATAGTGAAATACAGTCATTAAAATGATGTTGAAACAATGATTATATGTCTAAGATCTAGACGTCGAGAAGCTTTTAATCAAATTTGGCCCGTTTTAACAGAAGCACTAACAAATCAGAAAAACACACATATCAGCTGAAATAAACTCTGGAAAAGAACGCAGTCCTCTGCTCCATGAAGCTCTGTTTAAATCCATACGCTCTGCCCATGTTTCCTGAACAAATATATTAAAAAATATTTTGAATGTCATTGTAGTAGGAGTAATCACTGATTGGGAGTTTTTTGATTAATAATCATTAGATAACTGAAGAGTAGTTCCAGCTACATGTAGGGCTTAATTACCACACAGCAAAAAACACACAAAAGACGGTACATTTAGATGATTCTTTTCACTGAAATGAGATTAATTTCAATTGGATTGTCTGCTTACAGATTTTATACAGTATTTGTAATATTTGTGTCTGTAGCCCGGCCATCAGTGGAGTGAACAGTTAAAACCAGACACACAGTGTCAGCAACATTCCCTGTGCCTCAAACATGCACTGGACCTGTAAATTAGAAACTATTTATTATTACTGTCTACGTTCAGTTTTTGTTCTTTAAACACGTAAATATAATTATTCATACACAATCTACTCGTGCTGTGCATACTATATATACTGTAATATCCACCTACCTCGTGTACATAATAGGCTACAACTGCTTCATAAACAGCACCCTTCGCACTCTGCAATAGCCTGATCTTTATTCTGTCTACAAAGGTTAGCATCGTTTATATATGTATCTCTCTCTCTCTCTCTCTCTCATATCACACACACATACATACATACATACATACATATATACATATACACACACACACACACACACACACACATATATATATATGTACTGTATACTGTATACACAGTGAAAGTGATTCTGATTCTGGTTAACAGATCATCTTTAGAGTTGAATCTCAACTCATAAGCTGTTGAAATGTTACAAATACATTATTTACTGTATTTTACTTTTATTGGTGGTCAGACCACAAGAGCACCTGGGAAATGTCACACTCTCTGCTGACTGTCAGATGTCAAACCTGTCTAGAAGTAAACGTTTCTTTCCAGCTTAGTTTCCTGCAGTTGGCTCGTAACCTCACCACATGTTGTGTGACATTGTTCTTCTGCATCAGAGTGAAGGAGTTGGAATAAACAACTCTGAAAATATAGCTGGTTCGAAGCTGACCTGAAGTTTACCTTTATCTTACTTTTACTTTTTTTCCCATATATATGTCTTTCCATACTGAATAACTAGAAGTGTAGGTGGGTGTAAAAGTGTATTCAGTCAGTCAAACTCTTGTACCTGGGATGCGTGGGCCCTTGAGAGGGTTAGAAAGTGCCATGCCGATCTCGGTCATGCCGTATCGTTCCAGCAGTGTGTGTCCTGTAATCTCCTCCCAGCGCTGCAGAGTGGGAAGAGGGAGAGCGGCCGAGCCCGAAACCATCACCCTGAAGGGAGAGGGCCGGACGTGAGGGAAACAATCCAGGCAAATAACACATTCCTAAGTTATATCATGCCATAAAAACTTTGTGAAACATGTCAAGTTAAAGTCTGTCCTCTTTAAAGTCTATTTAATGATGCTCTTGAAAGTCTTGGAAATGCCTGTGAAATTCAGATTATTTCAGATATTTAGGACGACCATTTTTGTGCATTCACAGGTCACATTATTTGTTGGGTTCACATGTGAGGTGGGCGATTTGTGTGGTGAGCAGGGGAGTTTGTTCACAGTGTAACAGACAGAAAGTTTCTGCATATTTTGATGAAAATCCATGAAGTAGTAGAAAATATTGGCACCTGCTATTCATGAAAAAGTCACATTACAGCAAAAAATATTAAAGGGAAGGAAAGTGCTTCTTGAAAATAATAGTTAATTGCTACTGCGACACTTTCTGTCATGTAAGGAAGCAACTGTATTCACGTACACATCCACAAATACTTCTACCAGTGAGTAAGTTGTTTGTCACTGATTGCACAGCCAGTACCTGATCCTCTCTTTGAAGACCGCTTTGACAAAGTCCTTGACATGAGGTTGTGTGAAGTGCTGATCATAGTACTGAATCAGCTTAGAGTAGATAGTAGGCACGGCCATGAAGACGTTAACCATGGGAGCCTTGGAGCTCAACAGCATCTCCCACACCTGGGAAAGAAAGAGAGAGACAGAGAGAGATAAGCACAACATAACCGAAGAGGGAGGAAGGGAGAGGGATATAAGGAAAGGCACAAAGGAAAGATCTAATGGACTGGGCCATTCAAACTAAATTATTACATCCAGATTCATTCCATTAGTGCATGCGCAAGTGACATTTTTTTCTTTTATTTGATGTAAATGGCAGAGTAAGGTCCAGACAGCAGCCGCATATTAAACCTGTCAACACAACGCCGAAGAAAAGACAAGAAAAAAAAAAAAGAAGTCAAGATTTGTAAAGGTCAGAGGGAGGAAAACAGCAGAGTGCTGTAGGGCAGAGCTGGCACGATGGCCAGTTAAAAGGCCTGCTGCACGCTACTTTTGACAAATGTGCTTTTTTTTTTTTTTTGACTGTTGCTGAAGGAGCCACTCGTGTCTTCCTCTGCAACAAGCACGCTGCCTTAAGCTTTTAAAACACACACGCACACACACACACAGGGGATAGCGTACGTTGTCAACATACATCGTCAACTAAATGCACATATAAAAACACTGTTCAAATATCATATAAACTCACTTGTTCAAGGACAAAGACATTTTACACACCCCGCCCCACCCACTTTACCTCATCCCTCACACACACACACACACACACACATATACAGTCTGGGTACATCGCAGTAGACGATGGGAGGATGGGACGACAGCATGAATTAAGTGAAGGTGAACGACAGCTTCTCTAAGTCCCGTCCTCCCCCCCCTTGGGAGAAAAACGCTCCTCCCCAGCTGTCTCCCCTCCCCTCCCCTCTCAGTCTACTTATCCTCGCTTCTTCTTTCATTCTACCTCCATTCCCCGAGCGCTTCTTTTTCATTTTCTTCTTTCATCTCTGACCCCACATCTTCCCTTCATCTTTCTTTCTCCTCTTTCCCCTTCACTCCCCTCTCTCACATTCACTTACCTTCTCTCTCCATTTCGTAATTTCCTGCTTCGTTGCCTCTGCAGTCTCTCTCTCTCTCTGTCTCACACACACACACACACGTATATACACACCTAGACACGTACTCACACACAGAAAGATGCAGTCTTTCCCATCATCCCGCTCACCTGCAGTACCACCACATCCTTCTTAATGTGCCAACAATTTCTAAACTCTTCCTTCCACTTTTCCTTTGAGTGACCTCTCCGTGGACCCAATCTATTATCTACTAACTTCTCCTCTGACCTCCTCGGCCTCTAATAAACAAACATAAGTGAAATATATCGACAAATAGTGCCAGGATGATTAAGACTTGTCAACGGTGTGAGTGGATCCCTATCCCATTCCTCACAATATCCTTACAAGGTGAAAAATTGTGGCCGTTCAAAGTTCACCTGTGCACATACAGAATAAAACTTTGTGCAGAGAGAAGGGTTATTAACTGACTGTGCCCTGACCATTCTGGGTGGTGTGTCTATCAAGTGCAGTGGAGCGCTTCCACCAAGCCCAGTCTGCAGGGGAGAGGAAGGCAATTTATGTCCGTCAAAGAGCTGGCCTCCACCTGGGGGACAGGATGTGGTGAGAACCCAGAGCCATGGCCTGCATCCTAAACAACTCAATGAGTTCTGCGCTCAACCACTCCTTCACTTTCTGAGAAGAACCGGACGTTCAACGTCAATACATCCATAGCACTGAGTATCAAAAGTTGCCATTGATGATTGGTCAGAGTTTTAGTTCAGTTTACTTATCAGCTATTTCCTTTGGTAAATGTGTAAACTGTGTTTTAGGGTTAGAAAGGGTTGTACAGTGCTGTGAAGTTAAAATATGATTAAAACTGATGCAAAACTTTTTATGTTCCTCAGGGTAAGGTATCCCAAAAAGTAGTTTTAGTATTGGCACTGAAACACAGGTATCATACTATCAAAGTAAGAGTCTAAAGACATGTTAGCAGCTCTATGAGGCTCTGTGAGGCTTTAGTTTAGCTCAGTGATGCTAACAAGCTCAAAATGACAATGCTAACATGCTGTTATAATATTTACCATGTGCTTCATGTTAGTTTAGCATGTTAGCATGCTAACGTTTGCTAATTAGCAACACACAAAGTACAGCTGAAGCTGATGGGAATGTCAATCATTTCAAACTACTTTGAACTGATGATGGCGCTAGAGGAAAGGTCATGGGTGAACGTGAACGTCTGCACCACAATTTCAGGACAATCCTTTTAATAATTGCTGAGATACTTCATTCAAAACTGGCTCAGTGTGCTGGAAAAGGAAAAATCGGGGGATCATCCTCTGTGGACAACGAATGTTTGCATCAAATTTTGTAAAGATAACTCCAGTAGATGTTCAGATATTTCACAGGATAAATGAAATATTTGACCTTCTGGTAGCGCTAGAGGAAAAGTGAAGGGATCACCCAAGTCAGCAGGTTTCATCCTTTTGTGACCATGAATGTGTGTACAAAACTGCATTGAAATCCATCCAATAGTTGCTGAGATATTTCTGTCTGGGCCGACATTGTCGTGCCGAGAGCCTAAACACTGTCAGCATGCTTTATCCAACCCCCAAGTCTTGTCCAACCGAAACCATTCAAGTATGAAATATTACTTAGCGGTATTAGTTTTGACTTTGAATTATAGTCCAGGCAGATGTGAGTGTGTAAAGATGCTTTTAAAGTAGCACCTCCATCAATCAGGCGACTTAATAAAATGCCTTTACGTGTTAGAACACGCTGAACTGATGTATTATCCCTGCCTCTTAATAAATATCTCAACAATATCTGCGGTATTACATTCAAGTTGAACATTTCTGAATGGGTTAATGAATAATTGACTCATGGTTAATCATAGTGGTCCAGGGGGGATTCAAATAAAGAAGCAAAATCTGACCAGCGCTGTGTGAATCATCCTCTGTGAGTCTGCAGCAGCAGACTTGAAATAGACTTATCTGCGATTTACTGGATCACAATTCCTGCACTGAAAATTTTTTGTCACTATCTCGAGGCGAAATCAGAAAAAAAAAAAAAATCAATGGCGGCCTCTGCTGCCTAGGCTACCCTTCAGAGATCTTAGGGGATAGAAGAGACAGACTATCGATCACTTCATCAATGTACTGTAACTTCAGGAGGAGGAGAATAAAGGCTTTTTTCTGAGGGTGAGAGGAGGGGTTTTGTGGTTTGGTGCACAAGGTCAGGGATAACAGCTGAATACTGATAGCTATAACAGTGTAGCGATACCCGTGTTGACAGATACATATGTCCTTTAAAGACCTTTCCTTTCCATCTACCATCACTGCCACTGAGCTCTGGAGGTCCTGACATACAAACAAAAAAAAACACACGCATACATTGGAAAACACGTGCATTTACAGTCCTATATCTTCCAAAGCCACACACACACACACACACACACATACACACACTTAGCGCCCCATCTCCCCCTCCTTTCTCAGGGCCAAACAAGCACTATCATCCTTCAATGTCAGCTCATCGATTGATCTGCTGCTTAAGCCCCTGCCGTGAGTCGGCACTGGTCAGATACAAAGCCACACAGGGCAATTCATCACTGAGCCCCAAACACTTAGTTTGACAGTCAGAGAGGGAGGAGGAGGACAGACTGATAGAAGGAGAGAGGGAGAGGACATAAAAGGGGGGTGAAAATGAAGGAGAAGAAAAGTGGAATGGGAAACACTGATAGAGAAGGAGGGAGTGATTTGGAAAGAACTAAAGGTCTTTTTCAACACAGCAGCACCATGTCCATTCAGGACCTCCAAATCTGAAATACTTGTTAGCCTCGCTGTCTATGATAGCTCGGCTTTTGTAGTCACCTCTTGAGCCTTACAAGCATACAACTGCCTCTTTTGTTCAGGGCTGTTAATGAAAGGTATAGTGTACTGAGAAAACAAGAAAGAGACGGAGTGCAGTCTAGACCTTCTGAGGCTGGAAGTCAGGCACCATGACGCAGGTGGCACCCACCCAGAGCGGGCACAGTAGCTTGTTAACGATGCCATGCACGTGGTGGAGCGGCAAGGTGTGGAGGATGATGTCATCTTTGGACCACGCCCACTCTGAAACCAGACACTGGACCTGAGGAGTGAGGAAAGACGAAGAGGCAGAGGGTGCAGTTTACTTTTTGTACCTAGTTTCCTCTGCTGTATTCACACATCAATTAGAAATGTCTTGCTTTTGGAAAAATGATTTCTGACAATGGCCAGAAACTCCTGTGAACATGAATTTGTTTTGTGTTGGACAGCATAATAATAACTCAAAATCATTAGAACAAACTGGTCTACTGCAGCTCCTGTTGGTGTATCTCTACAGCAATTAACTTCCCCCTGTGTGATGTGCAAATAAACTATTTAATATAGAAAGAACAGTGAAATCTGATGTTTATCCTTCGTGTTTTGAAAAGTGAAATACTGCTATCATTACATCTCAACGTGATGTCACATCATCATGTTTTTAGCACTTAGGAGGAATAAAAGACAAATCACTGACAAAAAATAAAATAGGCTCAGAAATGCAACACACGTCAACAAAAACTGTTTGGTAACAGCATTTTTATTGAGATTTAAGAGTTTGATTTATCCACTTAAAAAGTGAGTTGTTATCATGCAAGACCTGAATTGTAAATAGTGGATTGCTGGACTGTTTCTCACAGAAATGAAGCTTGGAGTTATTTTTAGGAATGAATAATATGAACGTCTAATTTTTTTTAGTCAAGTAAAGTCAATTTTTATCTTTATACTGTAGGTCAAAATCACAAATTAGTTTTTAACACACCCTTTATCCTTAGACCGTCCTTATTTATATGCATATACGCCCGATTCAAATAAGGAAAAACTCCACTAACTTACCATTAAGGTTCATTTAGTTGCCAAAATTATATTTTTATATTATAAAGTGTAAGAAAATTGAGCTGCATCATGAAACCACTTAGACTATTGCTGAGCTGCATGCTGGGAAATTGTGTTCTTGATAGGCTTAATCTAAACACAACATTTAGGAAGCTTGTACTGTTAAATTTTGGTTGAGGCTGTGTGAGAAAAGTTGATTTGTACCTTTGAGGTAAATTGCTTTATATTGTACATGTGTTCTGGTTACTGTGCCCTGTTCACTGTATGTTTGTGTAAACACATAAAGTGTAATCATGTGTAATACAGCGAAAGATCACAATCAAAAAATGCTGACACACTTGCAGAAACACACACGCATGGTAATGTTTGGCTCTAAGAGCCGGCATTTGAAATCACAGCACCAACAACTAGGCCATGTAGGTCAGTGTGGAGCGGTCTTTTGTTACAGATGTCACTGCAGCTTTCTGATCACTCAGATGGCATTCAGTACCCCTCTGACACTGTTCGTGATGTTGGCGACTTTAACTGTCACCATGCACAGAACACACCACAGGCACAGGCTCAATAATTAGGTTAGGGGATTGGTATTCAATGTTCCATTTATTAGGAAAAATTGAAGCATCCGCGTACAACACCGATTCCAAAAAAAGTTGGCCTTTGACCACAAAGGCAGCACTCCATTAAAACCGACATGAAACACAGTTTGTCGCTGCCATCTACAAATGCAAGTTAAAGGTGATAGCTGATTAGTGAAGCTCATTCCCAGATCATCAATACCAACCGATGGAAACAGTAAGTAATGGATCAAAGAGAGACACACAACTGGCATTCAAAGCTGGAAGACTTAACAGTCAATTATCTTTAACCAGTAAGGCTGACAACAACTTTATCCAGAAATGCTGCCAACTTTTCCGGGCCTGAACTCATCTGAGGTGGACTGACGGAAAGTGAGTGACAGAAAAGAGTGCTGTGGTCTGCTGAGTCCACATTTCAATATGTTTTTGAAAATAATGGACGTTTTAGCCTCAAGACTAAGGTGGAAAAAGACCATCCAGATACCAGTGCAAAGGTCAGAATTTGTGATGGTATCGTGGTAACTTGCACATCTGTGAAGGCACCATTAATGCTGAAAGGTAAAAAGCAGGTTTTGGAGCAACAAGAACAGGAAAACATGTTAAATTCAAAACTTCAACAATTAGTGTCCTCAGTTTAAACTTTAAATATATGGTCTTTATACATTATTCAATTGAATATAGGTCAATAAAAGATTTGTCTCCACCTTTTTTGAATTGGGGTTTTATTTCAATACCCAAAATGATACAAAACACATTAAGTGAATATATACACAGTGTCAAAGACATCAGAAATGATGACATTTAACCTACACTTGGGAGTGATTTGCTGAATTTATTTTCCTTTCAAGTTTGTCTCAAGTCTTCATTCACATTAACCTGACAGAGGAGCTTTCCAAGAATTCTGACAACCTGATGTTGTTGCCTTCCAGGAAAACAGACAGACTCACTTAATCATTCACTCACTCACTTCCCTGAGCCAGCTCGAGACAAATGAAGCTCTGCCGTCTTCCAGAGTGATTTAATTTTCCACACTATTGGACATGTGGGTCAATTCTGCTTAAAAATATACAGGAAAATCTTCAGGAGATCTTTAATGGCATAAATTAATGATTATTCAGAAAGCTCCGCTGGAACAGAGAGGAATGATGCTAATCAGGGAGTCAAATATAGATGTGGGGGTGTCGAAACACTCAGAAAGATGTAGACAATTTATGTGTCTATGTTTATGAGGTTTATAGAGCTCTGGATAGTCACTTCACTTCTTAAAATCTACCTACACTGCAGAGAATATGTAGAAAGAATACTAAAGCTGCTGTCAGTACGTCTTAAAAGGTTTTATTGGCACAATATGGCACAAAAGTATGTGTAAAGTATATTTTCATTAGTCCATAATCAACTGAGAGTAAGAATCATTGTGCTTCTGTTACCTTACAATGAGCCTATTATAGAGGGAGTGGGTTCTTTCCTAAGAAGACCGCCATGTTGACCCGCCATGTTTCCACAGCATGTCTGACTGAACAAACCAAACACCGGTTCTAGACAGGGCCTTTCACAGCCACCATAGTTTTATCCTACATACCTGGAAGGAGAGTGAGGCAGGCGGTACTCAGTTGGTTGCATTCTGCAACTTCACCGCCAGATGCTGCTAAATAAATAAATACACACTGGACCTTCAAGGAAGACACTGAAATTTCATAATATACTAGTGTTTTTGCACAATATTGCCCATGAAATACTGTCTATTAGTACCTCACTGTGTAATAATGCTGCGTATTTCATTGACTAATTTGTGTGAACCACTGATGACAGACATTCACAAAATATTTCATGTAAGTTCTGATATTGTCAAATCACTGTACCTGGGTTGTACTGGTTTCCATTTATGTCAATACAGTTATGTACTAATAAAGTGGGACTGATTTTGCAGTTTCTTGCATTTTGTGGTAGATATTGAAGTAGATATCTGATGTCAGAGCATCCAAAAAGCATCTGAACACACCAGCAAGGGGGCGTTTAAAGCCTCCACCACAAAACATTCTCATGATAGTGTGCAATTTTGACTTCTGTGTTATGGCCAGTCACATTCAGGTAGCAAACAAATCCCCTGTACCAGTCCCAACACAAATATCATACCAATTATAGCCCGACCGATACACTATTTATGAGTTTTTAAAAATCTGCTAATGATTTTCTGGCATTTATCTTTTTACATGAACACATCACATACACACATTATCTTTATGTGCATTTACTTTTTAATATGACAAAGATACACACTGTTTATTGTCTCAAATTTATTGTCTCTAATTTTTAGTTCTGAACAGATCCAAAGAGCCTATAGCTGTCACAGACACAGCTTCGTAGTCTATCAGCACCAGCCGCACCATCATCTGTGATGTTGAAGCTATGAATCAACCTTTTTCCCTCTGATAAACATGCACTGCCATCAAACTAGAGGTTAGAATGTAATTATAGTTCAGACAATATTTACCATGGCCTGGATGCTGCTGTGCGTATGTAGAACTCCCTTCGGTCTACCTGTGGTACCACTGGTGTAGATGATCATCGCCGGTCGATCAGCCCAGTCTGTGATGGCTGTCTCCTTCTCTTCAGTGTCCGCCTCAACTGAAGTGCCCAGGTCAGATGTCGGGGGCAGTGTGAGGCATGGCAGCCCCAGCTTCTGCGCCAGTGGCTCCAGGGTTTCAGCATAAGGATGTCCTGCCACCAGCAGTGAACTCTGGGAGTCAGAGATGACGTACTCCATTTCAGACAGAGGGTGTTTTTGGCAGAGTGGCACTGCTGTCCCGCCACTCATCCAAGCCGCCCACTGTGCCACTGTGTAGGAAGCATCATTAGCGCACAGGAAGGAGACTCGTTTGCCTTCCAGACCCCCAAAGTCAGAGTTGAGAGTGGTACTGATTCTGCCTGCAAGGCCGAGGCTGCTGCGATACAGCTGCTGGTAGCTGTGGCTGCCACTGCTGTCTACGATAGCAAGCCTTTCTCCAAATGCTGGAGCTCTGGCAAACACTGGCTTCTGGTTTATCCTTGATGATGGTGCTGTAGTCCATTTATGAGCCTTTCTTACAACCACAGTTGCCAGTGACCATTGCCCTGGCTTTGACGGGCAATGAGTTCTGAGACAAGTTGTTTTCCAGTGAGGTAATGTCCACTTCAGAGAGCGGCAGGCAGCAGCAATGAGTCCTGACAGCATGTTTGAGAACAACAGTTCAGACTCTCCAGAGTTAGAATCTCAAGATGGCTCCATCCTCTGTGTCTTGCATGCACTCATATCTGACAACAGAAAGAAAAGGCATGTGAGCTTAGTTTTATCCAGCAGCACAAAGTTTTATATCTTCTTCTAACATAAAGCATTTAAATCTAATAAACCTCCTGACTATCTTCTGTACCGTCACTTTGACAATCACTTCTCCTTCACTGTTATCCATTGCACATGGCACTATTTGTTATGGAATTTTCTATCCTTAGGTTACGTGGTGGGCCTTGAAGTCCTCGGCAGTAGTAGCTGTTTGGCTTTGCTTGAGAACAGTAGGTGCCAGTCTATCTCAACACTGTGGTGGCCAGGGTCAAAGAGACCTATTGCTGCCTTCATAGACATAATAGATAGCTGGCCGTCTTCAGACTAGAATATGTTGACAATAACACGCCCATGGGTAAAGACATTCTCTTTGACTAATTCTGGGCGTATAGTATTTGTGGTGTTACCTGTAGGGGTTTAAAGTCTGACCACCAGGATGAGTTGGGCAGAATGTGAGACCGACTCAGGCACTTCTGATGTACTTATTCTCCTTGGCCGAGCGTCAATAAATATTACAACACTTTCTTCCCTCCTGACCTCACCATTGACCTTTGACTTCAGCAATTTCTCCACAACACTATTTACCACTGAATGTTGCATGTCATACATATTGCAAAATTTACATGATTAGCTGATTAATTCATTAGGTGAATACGAGAAAAGGGAGACTCATTTGAGTTTGTATTGCAAAGCTTTGACCCTTTAGAAGAGAGAGATGGTCAAAATCAACGTAGAGGCTGAAATATTCTGACTTTTAGTCACAAAGATCATTAAAACACTGCATCCTACATTTACCATGATCAAACTCAGGCTTTCTGCTAAATATGTGAAGCTTCAAGCCCAAAACAAACTGACATCTTCAGGATTATTTGGTCACAGACTGTTCTCAGGCAGAGTGCTGTCTGTCTGTCATAATTTAACTGCAGCTAATGTGTAAAGTCGGTGGAGTTAATCATCAATAATTTAGTTTTTGGACAGAATAAGTGAATTATATTTGGGCAGAGGAGAGTGTTTGTATCTGTGTGATGTTTTTCACAGACATACGTTCACTGCAGTTTAAACAGGACTCGGTAGTAACGCTGCTTGTTGTTATGTTGACATTACTTAACGGTGAGTAACTGACAGCTGAAGACGACACCGACACTGAGCGGACTTCAGACAAAACACAGACGATACACATCAACTCACTACAGCCAATAATATCTGAACATGTCTCAGTTAATAACAGCCGCGCGCCTTTCATATTCACTTCATGTTCACCTTACCTACAGCACACACCGGCACATCTTCAAGTGAAGGACGGCGCAGCGGCATTCATCTTCCGGCATGAAACACATCTCGCCTGAAAGGTTCCCGCCTCTCATGTACACACGTTAAACCCAGCAGAGACTTCAAAATATATTTTTTTAAATTTTGTTTTGTTAATTTAATGAAGTTGCACTTCTGTTAACATATTTCACTAGAAATAATTTATATGCATACAGGCTCATTGGCTCACAGGCTTCATTGCTTTAAGGATTAATTAATTTTGTCTTTTTTAGATCATTTTCATTCTTTTTATATTTTAATATTTGATTTGATATATTTGTGATATTTGATTTATTTTATATATTTTGATACCAGATCTGATGTAGTACTTTGTATCAGATGCAGCAACTGCACAGACTGCTAGTTTCAGATACTTGTATCATTGATTATAGAGCTACAAGAAGGACTTGTTGTATCGTCGTCTGTCATCCTGTGGTTCCTAACTCAAGGTACCCCCCCATTTTCAAGGACCTGCACAGAGGCTTCTCACCAGAGACACGGATATGGGGAAGGTAGGGTGTAGCGTATATGCAGCTACCCCACACAGAGCTGTGTTTGGCTTTAGATCACATGCCAGTCCTACCACTCAGTGTGCCAACTAGCTTGGCTGGCTTCATCATCACAGTGCAAGTGGGCACATTCAGCCGCCAGCTGGCAGTCGCGGGCCTCAGATAAGAGAATGGTACAGACATGGCACACGTTCAAAAAGTTTTCACTTCCCTCCCCAAACCCCCTACACTGCAAACAAGGATGGCATGTTCCTAACGAAATTGGAGCCTTTGTTTCAGAGAACTCCCCTCCACTCTCAGGGATAGTATCGTCAAAGACCATTCGTGGGGAAAGCGCTTTTCAATGGGATGCTATGCTACCCCAGCAGCTATTTAATTTCCAGAGAACCCTTTATTTGTATGGCATTTTCACAGTCTTTCGTATTTTTTTTTTTTTTTTTTAAATGCAGATGGCACGGCCGCTTTTTCTAAGGATTCAACCTAAAAATGACCAAATGTCGTCTCCGATGAAGCGAAATCAGGCACAGGCGACCCATGTTTTTGGATTTGCTTCCTGGAAGTTGGCCATATTTTTGGCGTGCGTTATATGGGGACTGGAATCTGAGCCATTGAGAGACTTATTTACAGCTACTGGAGACCTGCAGGAATGGATGATGGATGCAGGAAAATAAAGGGCATCACGTATATGTCCATTTGTGAGGGGTGAGAGGACAAGACATGAGGAGTTATGGTTACGGTTATGGAGAAAACACAATTAGACAGAGTATCTACTAGGAGCTGGCATTCTGCTGCAATGGCCTGCTGCCAACACACCATTCAGCAAAGACCTCCTGAAAGGATCTCGCCACTGATGGGCTGGACGGCCGCAAGCAGGCGCCAACTCCCATCTTGGCAAAGGACTGCATCTAAGGAAAAGGGAAAGAGGGGACCCCCCACAGATCTGTGAGAGAGGCTGAGATGGTAACACAAACCGTGGGGAGTACCCAAGCATGTGTCAGGTTGGCATCAATGTGAGAATGTCTTGGCAAGCGCTCCTGTCTCTCCCCTCCCACCCCAGCTCACACACAAACACACTGTTGCCCTGCTTGGAACACATGGTACATCAGCAGCGGCATCTGGCCGTGCTGACTCCTGGCAGCTGCGCTTCGTCTTCGCCAGTTGGGAGTCTTGGCACTGCCACTTCATCAACTACCTGTGGCTCCTCCCGGGTAAAAAGGCGAGCGATGAATTATTTCGAGGCTGCAGCTGCAAACTTGAATTTCATCCAAGAGATTCACTGTAAACATATGACTGCCTCATAGAGCACATGCCACCCACATACTAATGCACGGTTGACGACATGGCTTGTATTCTGCACAATGGGACTTGTGTGTCCTCGTGTTATGGCATGGTTCATTTGAGGTAAAAGATGCACTGTGATGATTCTCTATGGTTTGTATATACGTCAACAGTAAATATCACTTAAAGGTCAAAAGAGAAACAAGCTACAGGCATCTGGAAGCTCTTGGCTTACACAAGGTTTCTTTTAAAGCCTTAAATGTACAAAAGTGCGCAAAAGACAAACATAAGTGGCGGTAACAACATTCAGAAAGGTAATGTGTTTTGGGCTCAGTGCTTTTCATCCGGAAGCATCAGCCTATCTCTTTGTGTTGGAAAATGGTGTTGAAAGATCAAATCAAAAGGATTACACAGAATTTCCCTATTTTCATAATGAACAAATGGTTGGGTCACCTTTCAACTCCGCAATTATGGCCTCACATTCCATTTCTAATGGAGGTTTTGACAACCAAGGACATTTGCCTGAAGCACTCTGAATACATTTTAGCTGTGACACCATGGATTGCAGAGAAAGAGTTGGACATCTTTGTCTGAAGATTACCTCCCCTCTTGAGGGAAAATTTCCAATGGCATCTCTGTGGGATGTGCTCGCAAAGATTTAATTAGTTACATCTTGTTTTGGAAAGATGTCTAAGATGATAGACAGTATAATGTAATGTTGTTCTGTTTAATGCTTAATTACTTCAGTGGCACTGTCTTTTGTCATGGAATATAACATCTACTGGTCTGAATGTTTCCATTTAATCACAGAGGTGCATTTAATTCCTACTCCTCTCCATCCGTCTAGAGATGTGTTTGGCTCCTCGTGCAGTCTCAATTGATTTATCTCATAGAGAAGCCTTCATGTTCCCAGGGAAAAACCCTAAGCTTTCAATTTATCCCAAATGTCAACTCTTATGTTATTCAAGTTTAGCAGCACTGTGTAAAAAATATATATTCAGATCACAGTTACACTATTGAATGACAATATGAACAGTGACTTTAGTTATTGATCCTATAGTTTTGGTTCTCATACATGAAGTTAAGTCAAAGAAGAGAAGCTAAAAAAGGCAGATCACTATTTGCTCTGGGTTACTTGAGCACTGCTTGACCCAAATTGAATTTAAAACTTTTGTTGTATTTTTTTTCTTGCCTTGTTTCAAGAGAAATGTTTCTGGCAAGCTGTTAAAATTTGTCAAATTTGACTACATCTCTCCCTTACACACACACACATATTCTCTCTTTTTTTCTGTGGGTGTTAGTCATCTGACAGTGACCCAGTGGGAGTTTTTTCTCCATCTGTGTCGGTCTGACCCATTTTAGCCCTCGGCCACGTCCAACTGTTCCGTTTCCCAAACATATGTGCGGTGGCAGGGGGATAAGCGAACCTTCGCCGCGCGGGACCTGCAGACACACACTACAGATACGACTCTGGACCCTGCTTTCCTGTTTGTCTGCTTCCCACAGCATATGCCATCATCAGTACCGGCCCAGAGGATTCACACCTTAGTGATTTGACAAAACACAACTACTGCTTCTCCTTCTCCTGCTCTGAGTCAAGGATGTTTGTGGTAGAAATCTGATTATCAAAGTAAATGTGTAAAGATTTATTCCTGCTAATGCACTGTGTGTGTTTACTGCTTGCCCTCATTTGGCCTCCACTCATTTTAAGTTGTCATCATGACTCTGCATCTCGTTCATTGTTTAACCGCTCTTATTCAGTATTCACCCGTATTTCTTCTGTTTCTGCCGGCCAGCCCTCGACTGGGCACTTGATTTGGTGGACAGACTGGCTACATTATCTCTGCAGATCTCAACACTTGCCAGTGAGGGCAGAATAGGCCAACCAGAAGAGGGATTGAGTTATTTTTTTTTTTTTCCGAGTGGTCCATGTTGGCAGATGAGATGGTATCACTGCACAGAGCCTGGACCCACTGGGGACTGTGGGGTGTGAGGCACATATGGGCAAACAGGCGGCTGATGAGCTGCTTACATGAGCCTCTCATCATGAGAGAGATGCCTCCACCAGAGAATTTGAAGTGGCTATATGCTGCGGGTTTGCATTGTTTGGATTGGCGCAGAATCTTGCATTTAAGCTAGTTAGAGATGTTTGTCCGCAGAGATGCTCTCAGTTTTTGTTAAATGTCATCCAGATTCTTCAGGGACAAACACTGTATAACAATAAAGGTTATATGAAAATGCCTTCACCTTGTTATTGTAATTTACGCATTCTCTGAATAGCTGAAGCAGACGGCGTGGTCAAATGGATGGAATAAATTTGATTTAACTGTAGTCTTAAGGTAACTCACCTTAAATAAATGATATCCAACTTCCTGACCTACTGGCTGTAATAAGCTTTAGATCGCTCTGGAATATTTTGATGGCTTTCCACTAATGCCTTATTGATTCTCATCTTTCCCTTTTAACTCACACACATGAAAATGGAAACTATTCTGCTAGACAGAAGATCAGGACTTCCGCCCAGCCCCTCCACCCCATCGTCTAATTCAGCTCACTAACTCAGTCCTGCATCCTCAACAATATGCCGCCTCTTAACATTGAAATAGTCTCGTTCAAACAAGCACGCCAAGGTTGCATATTGTTGCACTATATTACATCCAGATACAAAGTGAAATATTTACTTCTTTCATTACTTTTTAAAAATATGCTCATGATGTTGCTGTGGATAAAAACTGATTTTCACAGCAGTCCCCCGGACTTGCAAACGTTTGTCATGTTTATGTGGAAGATACATGTATACATACATCTCACACAATTTTTTCTTATGTATTCAAAGAAACTTTGGCAGACATCTCTCTTGTTCCACCTTCTGCAAACATACACATACAACAAGCACCCCTACTCGCCTTTACACACTCACATATACAAACACACAAACACTCTGAGGCTGCCAAGCAGCATGGGTGGTGTGTTGTTCTCTGGGAGACAGTACCATATGTTGTCTAGCCTCCCAGGGAGGGCATAGCCTACTGTTGTACTGTTGTCCTGACACTGAAGGAAGCCCACTGCAGTACAACACCTCTGAAATTCCTGAAACTCAGCCTGTGTCTGTGCAGTTTATGCAATTTACTTTTCAACCTGATGTCTAGACTTCCCTTGCAGTGCAAGCACTCAATGAGATGTTGGATGCGTTGGCATCTTGATCATTGGAATAAAAATGTCTTCTTAACAGTATAAACAATCCAGATTTCCAAAAATGTAGCAGCCTCTCACAGCCCTTTTTTCACCACAGTGTTTTGTTTTCTTATAATCTATGTAATAGGAAAATAAGGAATACTACCAGCAGCAGTGTGTGAACGCCTCTGGCAAAATGTAAACAAGTAAGGAGCTGTTTAGATGGGTTCTAGACAATGACTAACCTTGCAGGGAGAGGACCTGTCAATGCCTCTGCACATCTGCAGATGAGAAGTCTTGAAAAATTCATTATAGCCAGGCAAAGTGAAAAAAGAAAAGAAGCTTTTGTTCAGTTGTGCTGTCTTGAGTCTTTAAGAGCCCTTGGATTTGTCCTTTCTTCTCATTTCTGAGAGAAGAGGAGACAGTGACAAAAAAGGGACACAAAAAAGTAGACAGTAAAATTGTAGAGTGCAGGGAGATGAAAAAAAGTGTGTTTGGATACCTTTGGTCAGGAGCGTGGGGAGGTGATGGGTGTTTTTGTTGAGAAGGGGACGAAGGAAGGAGTGGGTGTAAGAGTGTGTTTGTGCATTGACTTGAGGGGTAGGGGATGCGTGTTCAGAATTTATCTTATCTGTGTGTTCATTACTACTTTGCATTTCAGGCAGAGAGCTTGGGTGCTCCACTAAATCGCAGGAAGGATTGTTAGACACGCGTGTTATTAATTTTTTCAGGGTCCCTGTGGCGTCTGTATGAATCTTAATGCTGCTGACTGGGCTGCAGCTCTATCGACTTTCTTTAAAATATGAAGAAGCTTTGCTGGAAGCGCCTGGGGTCATTAGCTGAAGAGTAGGCGCAAATCCCTCACCGAGCCTGCTCTGGCTTCGCCATGTTAAATGTGCTCTTAAAATATTCATAATCATACTCTTGCCTGCACACACACACATGCACAAAGACACACACACACATGCACACAGGCTATGCACCAGGGACATAAGGGGATCAATATTAAAATGTATTCCTGTTTTGGTGTGCGGTTAATTAGCTGCGGTTCTTTTAAACCATGAAGTTTGAGAACAGATTAACAGTATCTTTTTGTACACAAGATAATATTTACTTCTGCTCCATCCTGTGCGCAGATGAAATGCATGTTAGTGGATGTTGACATGTGGGACACCATGAAGATGATTTTATTTTGTACTGTACTTTAATATTTTACAAAAGCGTTCTTGTGTCATATCGTTGTTGCTGTTTTTGCACTGTGATTTCTCCTATGCTGCTACAATTTGTATATTTTTATGTTTCTATAATTCATTGTGGATTTGCATTAAATTTGCATGATTTGTTTACAAACTGGCATTTGAGCCACTGCAATAAAAAGGTGAGTTTTTATATTAAAATAAACGTTTGAAATACCACGTCTGTCTGTACATTTTTTATATTAAAATAAAGGTTGGAAATAATGATCACGCTCAGGTGTTGTTTGCTTACTTCAATAAGTAAGATACATAAAAGTCATGCAATCTTTGCAGCTTGAAACTGTATTTTATGACAGAGTCTATTGATCCTTTCAGCACTGACCTTTGATCAGTGGGAGTTTATAGGGTCCCTGGTGTGATTTCAGCCAACTGTGCGCTGGGTCCTTTTTGAAGCCTTGTTATCTCCGTGACCCCTAATAGCAGTTAAGGATCAATAACAACACTGTGGGTCAACGCCTGAATATAGTAGCATTAGTCAGCTGTTGTGTAGGCTTATTTCTGATTGTTTCATGTGTACATAATAAGTTGTTCACATGTGTTATGAGTGCAGTCTGGTTCCTCCTTACAGTGCTCTGCTCTGGCTTTCATTATCCAATCACCGCTCCCCACTTCCTGCAGTGTGAACGGAAAGACTAATATGTCAAAGTTCCTGGTATAACCCTAACAGACGTGAAGCCAACAGACACATCATGGTACTATTCAGGCCTGCTTACTGATGCAACATTGTATGTTATACTGTGAGAGGATTTTTAGTAAAATACCTTTATCTTTATTTTATTTCTTTACCATTATTTATCTAAAAAGTCTCTTGTGATAGTATGATATAAAAAGAAATGATCTGAAATGTTTCTATCAAGACATTTAAGAGTGAACAACATATTTATGACCTCTCTAGTTGTAGTTGTTTTATCAGGAAAGTGAGGAGAGCAATAAATTCAGTTTGACTGAAGTTTAAATGGTGAAAATTCTCTGAAACAGCATTAAAGACTCCAATGAGTCCTATTCTAACAATGTTCTTTTACGCAATGGTTGAGAGAGTTATACCCATTGAAGTACTGCAGCTTTACTGTAACTTAACTGAGAGAACTATAAACTAAGCTTTGTTCAAATCTACATAGAGATCTGGTGCCCTGATGCTCTGGGTTTAAAGCACTGACCACAGGGTTGAGTCTGGCTGTGGACTTTTATTACATGTAATTCCTCATCTTACTTTCCCCTCATTTCCTGTCATCTCTCTACTGTCGACTCTCTAATAAAGGCATAAAATGCTTCCTGAGCAGCTAGTATCATTTCTAGAAAGCAGAACACTGCTCACATTTTACAATCCAGCATAAACTAAATTGTTTGAACAAATTTTAGTTGAAGAGTTTCACATTTTGAAGCTGTTAAAATGATTTAAAAACTAGAATCAGAAGCACAAAACTCTTGATTAGAGTTAACCCAATCAGTCCCAGCGAAAGCCTGTGTCTACTGTGAGTGAGGTTTGCACATCAGTCAACATACTGTATATAAATAGCCATGGTCCTAATGAACAAAATGAGCTTTTTGGTTTCAAACACATTTTTGCACATTATTATGGCTAGAAAGAATTCGTAAAAAGTTGTCTGTGTAATTTATTGATGCCTTAATGAACTAGTCACAATTTAGCTGTTGACCCATGACCACCTTTTGTGACCACATTTTCTCACTGCATTTTGGTTTATCTTATTCATCGGGTATGATGCTGTTGTAAACTCATAGTTCCTGCCAGTTTCACCAAATATCTCAAAGATTACATAGATTAGTACATTTCTGTAGTCAGGTAACACATTTGATGCCTTCAAAAATTAAATAAACGACTATTGTAAAGTATGAATTTTGAGAACCATCCATTCTAAATGTAAGCCTATAATTCATCATACATATTAACTTTAACTATTCAAATAGACCTAGTTATTTTGACAAAGAAAATGTAGATCCATTTTTAATCCAATAATAGACTTAAAGAAGCAGATAACTGAAAGCGTTGGTGAAAATTAGTCTGATTTCAGAGCCAGAAAAACTTTTAAAAATAAGTGAATAGATGATGTGTAAGAGTGGAATAAAATTTGCTAAATGGACAACCTGTGTGACCCAATGATGACTATCATGATTCAGAGCTCTATTATCAACAGATCTCTTCATCCTCAGTTCAAGTGAGCTGTACATGGACTGACCTTCCTAATCTAAAAACCTCTTGAGATGAGCAGTAATCAGACCACGGTGATCACTTCAGACATTTTTATAATAAGCCTTTATGTGCGATGCCCTCCAACTGGCCTAAATGAAATATGGCTATATACACGCTGTCCCATGTCGGGTTGCAATAATTAGTACAGTAAAGAGATGTTAACTGAACTAATCATTAGGTGAACGTGACCGTGATCAAGCTATTTTTAACCCCTGGGTAATTTGAACAGGGGTTGAATTACAGCCCATCAAAGGACTCCAACATGTGTGAGACAGGTGCTGCGATGGAGACCAGGCCAAAACAATCACATTGCTACAGAAAGCCGCAGCCTGCCTAATTGATGCCTGTTTGTGTGGCACGCTGCTGGACAATGGACCAGGCCTGGCAGATGCATCAGGAGGGTGAATGATACACACAAATCCACTGAGAACAATACGACGGGAACAATGGGAGCAGGCAAGCGCACGTGTGGAATTTTTTTGTGTGTGTGTGCCAAAAAAGATAGAAAGAAGGAGGGAGCATGAGAGAAAGTGACTGGAGTTCATAAGTTACTCACACTCTTTAGTGTAAATAAGAATTGCTGCATTAATACAGTAATTCACATGAGTATTACTGCTTCAGTACTGGTTCCTGAGACTCTCATGCTGCTACATTTCAGAAAGAAACTGCATACTTACTTTTTTATATTCCATTATCATTAATTTACTTTATTAATTATGCCATGACTGGGCTCTTAACCCACAGTTCATCATGTTTTAACAGTTATAGTAGTGCAAACTCTAATCAGTGCAAAAATGAAACAAAAAACGGAGGTGAAAAAAGAAATATTGTACTTTCCACTGCAATATATAAAGGCTGTAGTTACCTGCTGCCTCTAATAGTATCATACAACATGACAGTGACATATATATAACAGTATATAATGTGCGGTAGTCAGACCTAGCAGCACCTGGAACAGCTACACCATTACCCTGCTGCTAACAAATTAAGGCATTAATATTTAACAACTTGGAAGGAACTGGTCTTTTGCATCAGTCATTTTAATACAGGAGTTCAATTTTGGTGCTCCTACTTTTTCTTAAGTAGCTTGAAGGGTATGAATACTTTTTTCCACCACTTTACTTGTTGATTAATATTTTAGCTTCCATAACATGAAGCTGTATCATCAGTCGTGTTTTTTTTTTCTATTCTTTTGGCTTGTGACCCTTCAAAGCGACTCAGAATCTGCCTCTCATCAAAGTATAATTTGTGAGCACTTTTTAATCAATCAAAGTGATGTTTGCTACTCTCGGTTGATAAAAATACAGTTTTTCACTCTTGATTGTTTAATTAAAATTGTTTTTAAAGGCCCGAGGAGATAAAACCGTCAGTATTTTTAGATTAAAAGCAAACAATAAAGAAGAAAAACATTCATTTTATTTCTTTCCTAACTTGTTAATCTTCTTGTGAGCCCTCAGATGTATGTTGTGACTCTTTGAGGGATCCTAACCCCAGGGTGGTAGCTGCACACCGAATGCATCTTACGGAAGAGGAAAAGGCATTAACAGATCTTTTATATGAGTAGGACATTTAACTTTCACTAAGGAAAAAGGTTTCATCATGATCTTACTCATGATATCTTCCCCGCCCCCTCTCCAGTGGTATGTATTGATCTGCGTGTAGCTTAATGTTGGTCTTTATGGCTACACTGCGGTTACACAAGCCAGTAGGAAAACTACTTACTCCAGCCCACTGTTATAACTGAATCAATCCATTAGGTGGGTATTGAAACTGTGGTCACTCTCCACAATATTTAGTGATTATATATGGCTGCAAATTGAATTATTCAATATGCAATTCAGTTATGAGCAGCATGTAAAAACCCAGATAGAGATGGATGTTTTCCTCGTGCCACAATGCATTACATGTATACATTAAATTGAAAATGGGAGCCGTGACATTAGGCTACGAGACATAATTACAGGCCGTTCAAAGACGGTAAGGCATGGAAATAACAGTGGGTGTGTGTGTGTTTGTGTGTGAGAAATAGAGTGAGTGAGAGAGAGAGAGGCAGTGTGTGTGTCCCTGGGAAAGTAACTGCTGTTTGGCTTGGCCCCCTGTCCCCTCTTCCAAAAGACTGTGAAATCAGAAATTAAACGCTTCACCATCGTGAAGCAATTCAGCCCGATATGTCTTCCTCTCTTGTAATTGTTTGTTTATTGGACCCTGTTCAAAAGCAATACTGTGAAGGTCTCTGCAGGCTCCGAGTGGAAGGTCACACCGTGTCAGTTAGCATAAGTGGAAAGATAGCAAAGGCATAAAAAGAGAAAGTAATGTGGAAGTAACAAGAGGACATGACAAAAATACATAGGCTATTTGTTCATATTTATTTATATATTGTCCACATATTCGTCATCATTTGTAATCCTGCTGTGTGTGGGCAGACAGCGGTGACCTGACCAGCTATAACAAGCTGCTGAGGTGGTGGCAGCACAGACCACACTACTACTAACTGACCACCGGGGTCACGACCAAGGCGACCTTTTAACCTTTTACTTCTGTGGTCCATTGTGCACTTTTATTCTAGTCCATTTGTTCGTCCTTGCTCCTCTTTTGTTCAGAGTTTTGCACAATATGAGTAGGAGGGGGGAGGAGGGTGAATACATGGCCGGGCATAACATTTTAGTTAATGAGATGACAGAGAAGAGACATTAAAGACCTGAGCAAAGAGATACAGTGATTTAATGATTCAAGGCAAAGAGAGAGGAGAAAGGCTTGTTAAGGGCAGAAGCAGCAGGGACGTGAAGCAGAGCACAGTTTACATTTTGTTTTAGTATTTTAATAAAAACATGCAGCCCTGCATCCCCCTCAGAGGGGATATATATGTAAAAAAGAAATGAGTTAACAAAGAGTATTTGTTACCCAGAATGCCCCCATTCAAAGGTTTATATTATCTATCATTCTGTACTCTTTTTTAATTATTGAAATACATTATGCATGAACATTTTAAAGTTGTTTAATTTAATGTAACAATCCATTATTTTATAAGATTAAGAAATCTTAATGTCTAAAGAAACTAGTAACTAAAGCTGTCAAATTAATAGCAGCGTAAAAAAGTACATCAAAATTCTACTCAAGTACATAATTTGAGGAAATACACTTAGTTACTTTTCATACTGGTTGTAATATTACAGACAGTGGCAGCATTAGTAGTAGTACCAGTCTATTTTTGATTTATTGATTCATCAGTTTTCCATCCTGATTATTGTTGAATAAAAAAAAAAAAAAAAGATTATTTATTCTAGCAGAAGAACGCACTACATTGGCATAATATGCAACTCATGCATCGATGTAAGGACAGACACATTAAACCTTATAAATAGATAGACAGACGTATAGATGGATAGACAGACATGTGCTTAGTGACAGCTGCAGGCTCTGAGAGCAGGTGTGATGGAGGGATGGAGGGATAGAGGAGACTAATTTAGCCTTACACTTGTGGTGATAACGAGACCTCTACCACACACACACTCTCTCTCTCTCTCTCTCACACACACACACACACACACACACACACAGACACACACACACATACACACACACACACACACATGACATAGTACCAATCATCTGTTCTCAACCCCCAGCACCCCTTCCTGGTTGTGTATGTGTGTGTATCCGGGCACGTGACCATATGCACTCACCTACACACCTGTCAATTGAAGGTGGAAAAGAATGGCAATGACGTCTGATGAATAATTCAACTTTAGCAGCAAGTACTCCTGAACCTTCACTGCATCTTACATCTTCTGTCAGTCCATCTTTGGACAACATGATGAATTTTTTCTGACTACAGACAAAAATCTTTCTGCAGTCCTGCTGTCATTAACAGTTGCCGAATTTCCTTTTCGACAAAGAAAACGAACAGAAACTCCAAGTATGTTTGAATGTCACTTCATTGTTGTTCATTACAAAATATTATGTGTCTCACAAGAAAGTCAATGAGAACAAATGATTCATCCTGTAAACGGAATTAACATTAATTAACAAACAAAATGTTTATTCAAGTATCACTTTATCTCCACAAACATTTTGATGCAAGTAAACAGTGATATAACAGTCACATACAGCCGACAAGGTTTGATCATTTACCCATGATTACCTTTTGTTTGTTTGTTTGAGCAAGGAATTCTGTTCCCAGATGAAATGAAGCTAGCAGAGCTTCATAGATACAGAATAATACACTTCCAACATTTTCAAACTAGATATCTCTTACAAAAAGAAGTTTGGTGGTAAAATTGATGACAAAGTTGGCCAAAATGTCCAAAAATGTCTTATTTTTGTTTGCTTGCTACATTAAACTCTGCTAGGTTTTGGGTAATTTTGCTAACCAGATGTATTTCTTAATTTTTAAAGTTAGAAGTCATATTTCTCTTATTTTCTATGTGAAATTTAATACCCATAATAGTCATTTTAACAGATCGTGATCCAGGACAGTTTTGAATCAAGCAGGTATTTTCTTGAAAACAGATGATCCTCGCAATCATTCATGTGATGATACATAGCATCTGAACAATTATGAAACATGTTTGCAAAACACAAAGCTACTCTACCAGACTGTTGTCAATATGCCAGGAGTAATTAACATGCTCTTTGCTTTGTTTTCTCTCTTTCAGCCAGCCACAACCAAATCTGTCCCCTAATGACAGGCGAGAGAGATGGAACAAAATGTGTGTTTAGAGAAACCAACAAAGTATCCTTTGTTACGTGCTGCTTTGAGTCACGCAAGGAGAATGCAATCTCCCAGTGATGGTTTATTTTGTTCAAAAGTTTCATTTTCTGTATCCCCCCTAAAATTCCACTTACTATGTGTAGTAACATCAACAACAATTACAAGGCTGCACACAGTATAGCTCTGTGGTGTAGCACAAACAGCTACAACAAACTCAGGTTTATGAGTAAATGAAAATAAAACAAAACAAAAGGTGGCGCATGGAATCCATATTCATTCTTTGCCAGATCGCAACAATCCAAGGCCATACAATACATGCTAATGAGCTGTCATTGTTTGAAGCCAGAGCCATGGAAATGAGCACACACTGAGCTGCGATGTGTGAGATGAGTGTGAAATCTGATAGAGGAAACAGACAGACAGTAGGAGACTGAGCCTCAGGGCCCAAAGATCTCACTGCAGCTGATATAAGGAGAAAAGGTGTTGCTGCGAACTTCTCTACTTTGTGCATTGTGTGTGTGTGTATGTGTGTGTGTGTGTGTGTGTGCAAGGTTAGTGTGGTTAGCTGTGGATGGCAGATGTCAGACCTCTCAGCCCCACCCCCACTATGGGACCACCTGTTGGACCGAGGCCATCTGGAGGGTGGGCCATCTCTCCGGACTGATACTGCGAAGGCCTGACCCAGCATGTTGACCAATGATACATGATCACACCACATGACAGGAAACGTC
Source organism: Sciaenops ocellatus (assembly GCA_033000465.1). Classification (NCBI taxonomy): domain Eukaryota; kingdom Metazoa; phylum Chordata; class Actinopteri; family Sciaenidae; genus Sciaenops; species Sciaenops ocellatus. Next base: position 6,472,129 of record CP136888.1, on the reverse strand, counting down.
CCACATGTCTAGTGCTCATCCTTCTGTCTGTTCTCTGCTTTTATGTCTTTATTTTTATGTATTGCAGTCCTTTCAGTGTGGCATATAAGAGACATTAAAGCCAAAAATATGTTAGAAAATAAAATGTAATTTTAGTAGCAGTACTTTGAGCAGTACTTTGAGTTACACTTTTATATAAATACACCGCCACCACCATCCAACTCTCTCTTAGAAACTTAATTTAACTACAATAATCGTACTTTGAAATGATCAACTGATAAAACAAACTGTTAAACAATAAAAAATATGTATTGCCCCGTTAATAAGAAAAGGAAGTAATATGTTTTTTAAGTTGTTTAATCAGTTCAGTTACTATAATTCTCTGCTGCCATCGTTCACTAGAAGATGATCTTATGTTATTAATAGTACAGGTGGTTTTTCAGCTATCACTGTCAAAATATTGTCGTGGAACAGGTCATTGGTTAACATGATTTTGTAAGCAGGTGTGGAAGAAGTATTCAGATACTTTACTCAAGTAAACAAAAAAAAAAAAAATACTCCACAAGTAATGGTTCTTTATTGAAAGTAATATTGCAGTGCAAATACATAAACAAATGTACTTAAAGTATCAAAAAAAGATAAATAAAAAAAAATACTAATCATAAATAGTCATAATACTAAAAAAAATTACCGCTCTAGGTGATTTAATTATTGCATTATTATTATTTTTGCATATCCATTCATCAGTGACCTTTTCATGTTAATGTGTAGCTGGTTGAGGTGGAGTTGATGTGAATTATTTTATATACTGTTGGGTAGTTATGTAATTATGTATAATGTGTTCATCCTATGTTTTGCACATCAAATCGTAGCTTCAAACGAACCAAAGCTGTCAGATACATGCAGTGGAGTATAAAATATGAAGTAGCAGAAAATGGAAATACTTAACTTTAAGTTAAGTACCTCATAATTGAACAGTACACTATATCCTTAACCTAACCTTAAGAAGGTTGTCCTCACATAATCTCTGCCAACATTATTTTTGGGTTCAGAGTTTATGCTCATTTAAAGTATGATTATATTCGACTATGAACACTAAAAGAGCCATTGAACTATGAACTTTTTATTCATATTGGCATTTAAAGTGAGGAAGGGGATGTAAACTGTTGTGTTAAAGCATATTAACATTTTCTTTACACATGTTTTCCATCCACCCTTGTTGGTTGTTGTTTTCCAGCATGAAACCTTCACACCCCAGATTGGAGGGAAGGAGTAATGGTTGTGGAGATTACAGACACATCACACTGACAGAAGGACCTACTGTGATTCTGCCACAGCTTGTTTCAGTGGGTGAGAGAGGAGTGTTAAAAAAAAAACAAGGTGTGCATATTCCAAACAACTGTGTTAGCACTGTATTGGTGTTCAGGTGGAAAGGTGTGTAGATGATGCGTCGATTCTGAGAGCTCCACCTGTTAACATGAAATCTCAGTGGTATATTGCTTAAACTGAGAAAGTCACCATAGAAACATTGGATTTATGTACTGACTCAGCTTCTTCCTGGTAACATAGAAAGCCACCGTCTTGAGCTGCTTGTTAATTTATTTTTAACTTACAGTGTTAATATGAAGCCTCTGCTTTCCATCGTTGGAGCGTGAAGTGGATTGGCCTCAAACTACAAGGTTGATGATTCTCAGAGCTCCTCTTGTCTACATGTTAGTGTCTTTGAGGAAGACTCTGAATCCTAATTTTCTGTGTGTGGAAAGAAAATGCATGTCAGCCATGTAGGCTGAGGCTATAGAACTATAGTTTCTATTCCTCCAAATAGTGTCATATTTTATTGCCTGTAATTAAATACATTGAGCATAATTTTCTCACTTTTGTCTAAACAGAATTAAATTTACTAACAAACCTCTTTTTATTATGAGTGTTGTGATTCCAAAGAAAGAACAATAACTTCACATTTAAATTTTTACCATGTGCATTTTCTTAGTCACAGTTACAGTCTGGGACTTTAAAGGAGTAGCTCATTTTGGGAACTATGCTTATTCACTTTTGTGAGAAAATTAATATCCATTAAATATGAAGCTGCTGCCAGACGAAAACTTTGTACAGGGTCAGGCTAACCGTTTCCTTTGTTTTCAATCTTTATGCCAGGCTAAGCTTAATGGCTGCTGTCTGTAGCTCCATATTTAGCAGGCAGATATTAAAGTGATACTGATAATCTCATCTCTCTCTCTGAAAGAAAGCTATATTGTTCTCAATATTACACATTTGCTGCACTAAAATTGTATTTTTATAGCAGTATGTTGCATGAGAAACATACCTACAGTATATAAACTTACAAATTTCTCTGTTTGTTCTTTCTCACGTTGACTGCACCCCCTTTTTACAACCGAGCTATCATTGTTCCTCTGCTGCTGAAAATACATGCCATACATAACAAGTACTGTGTCATTTGTTCTTCTACTTTATTTTTATGTTTATTTCTCTTGGAGATCACTGAAATTTTAACTCATCATGTCTGCTGCTGTAACATTGTCACTGTTGGGGACTCAGTTGAGTAAAAAGTCTTTTTGGTCAAGAGGGCTTTTAATTTGGCTTCCCTGCAGAGTAAGTTTGAATACCATTCACATCACTGTCAAAAGTAAAGGCTACATGAATACCTCGTGAACAATGGCGAGCGATTTGAATGAACGTGGCAGACATTTGCCGTGGCTCTATTTTTATAAAACAGTAAACGTTTTATAAAGTAAGTTTCAAGTGAAGTGGTGCTAAAGAGACGGCCATTAAGCTCATGCAAAGAGGGTTTTACTATGTGATAGGCTTGCAATTATGTGGCATACATATTTAGATTTATTACAGGAGAGGAACAATGTAATGTTGTATGTTTTTATTCTGCCCTATTTATCCGCACAGTAAATCATTCCCCCATCAGATGTGCAGTAATAGGACTATAATGTTTCAAAGCAATAATACAGATCCCGATCAGGGACAAATAGGACTGATGTTACACAATTGAACATATTACTGCAATCTGTTTTGTATATTTTTGGTTACACAACATTATCATGCACTACATCTTTTTTGAACTGAGGAGGAACAATAATAAGGATTTCTGTAATAGCACTGCTGAGTTTTGCCATGACTTAGAGGCTTATTAATGTGCCCACTGATTGCTTATAGAGACGTGTCATAATATTCATACACACACACACACACACACATACTGTATGTGCTTAAGTGTTAGAGTGTGCAAGCATATGTCTGTGTGTACCACACTGGCAAGTGTACTGTACATATTTTGTGTGTGTGTGTGTGTGTGTGTGTGTGTATGTGTGCATATGTCCAACTCTGCCTGTGTGTATATTATCGCTTGTCTATTTTGGGGTCATATTTGATAAGCCCTTGAGTGATGTGGCAAGATGAAGTGACAGTTTGTCAGAAAGCGGGTCATGGGGCAGTCACTGTGTAGGCGGCCCTTTGCGCCAGTGTATTGGGTATAATTAGGCACTCATTACCATATCAGTCAGTTACCAACAACCACTCTGGGTGCTTTCTCTCAGGAATCTGCCCTTCTGGACACCAGCTCCGAAGGAGAAGGACAGATTTTTCCTGGCTGCAAAAGTAATTATTTTTCCTGTCTTTCTCCCTCCTTTCCCTTATTATGATTGCTACTGGTAAAACAATGGCTTAGGTTTTGTTGTGTTGTGTTGCTGCGGGCACCATCTGTGGTGGTGAGGGGGAGGCACAACAATACCCGTCCATATGGTCAGGGCATCAGCAGCGGGCTATATCTGCTCATCAAGTCCTGTCATTGTCATCAGCCACTCTGTTCATACACTAGTCCATGTTCATCTGTCACACACGCACAGACACGGGACTGACACAGCAAGATATGGCCGTATACTTATTTATGGGGGAAAGATGAGGTTGAATGAACAGCTGTCTTGTTATATACAAACACTAAGAAACATTGCACAGAGTTAGATTCAGATGTTTTGCTGGACTGTGAGCCATTTTACTTTTCAAGGGGCACCGTAATGCCTCAAAAATGTCATGAAAGGTCAAACAAGTCTTGTCTTTTGTTAGTAATTCTTTCACCTGTCAGAAATAGACACTACTAGGACGTGAGTTTTGACATCTAATAATCAGTTTTCATCTGCACCAATGAAATAATTTGCCACCTCAACATCAACTCCAATCCGCAATCGTTGATTGGTGTTGGGAGCTTGGGGCTTTTTTAGACATACCCATCTGCTGTCTCGCACCTCCTAATCTGCAACATAGTGAACACACACACCAGACACACACACACACACACACACACACACACACACACAAAGCCATTACTGGTGTCACCATTCTGTCCTACACATATTTACTCCAGCAATACTTTTAACTTTGCATTTTTGCATATATCCGTCAAGGACTGATAAACAATAAAGATGAATATAAATTGCATGAGATTTGTCTTCATTTGCATGGAGGACCCGCCTCACTGTAATGGACCAAATCCATGTAATTCTTCCAGGTGAGCGGCACGGGCGCTGGCTGTGCTCATCAAGATAACGAGAAGATGAGGACAGCATGGAGGAAGACAAGGGGGAGGGAGAAAGAAAAATAAAGCTACATTATACATACGCTACATAGAAAGGAGGTATGAGGAGATGGCGAGATAGGAGTATTGGATGCAACATACCAAAATAAGCATGTTATATTGAAAGAGGACATGAGGACATGAGCTGGAGGAGAAACAGATTACTTGTGAGAGATCTAAAAGCGATAGAAAGGCAGAGATAGAGAGAGCAGGAAGGAGGGTAAGGGAAGGACAAAGCTGAAGGCATGTGAAAGCTGAGATAACCGGTTATCCCTGCGTCATCTCAGTCCACGTTTATCTTCGTCTGCCTTGCGTCGTATCTTTCCGCCCATCTTCATGTCTCACCAAATAATAAAAACCTTGAAACAAAGCCCATTGTGACTGTGGTTTTTAATTGGTCTTCAGAATCCATAATTAACACAGCGCCTCAACGTGCAGAAAACACACTGGCTGCCATTACTTGCAGATTGCTCTGGCATTTTTTTGCATTTAACATTTTAGCATTGATGAAGATTATAAATGTTGCATTTATTCCACTCCCCATTAGATTTAAACGTGATTCATTATGTGCTCTGCCGGATCAGACGACTGGCTTCGAATCCATTTACTACAAAGAAAATAAATATATCAAAGTACAGGAAGTATAAAAATGAATGCAGTGGTGTCAGGACATGAAGGGAAACCTAATAGATGGGGAAAAAACAGAAGGTCCAGAAGTTGACTATCAATGACCCGGTTATGAGGAAATTAAGAGGGGTTTCATAAATCTGGCCTGTTTACTTTGGCTGGTTTGTCGTACTGTTTAGCAGCAAGGCCAGTATGGACAGGCTAATACTCAGCAGATCACAGGGATTGGGATATTGTTTATAGGATCAGCTGAACAATAGGCAAGGGAGCTCTCCTCTGTGCTCTCTATCTCTGTTTTGCCTCGGGCAGTGTAGAACACTGCCTTACCCACTCCTCTCCCTCTACTCCTTTAAACCAACACTTCTCCTCATCTTGACCTCTCCCTTGCTGCCTTTCACCCTCTGTCCCTGTCCTCGCGTACCCCCCCTGCAAACTGTCCCCTTCTCCTCTGCAGTCAGGGACGATTTCAGCTTGTCCTGATTGTTGTTTTAAACCAATCATCCTCCAGCATTGTTTGCCCTCTGGTCACCTGGCCCCACACCACAACAGAGGGGATTTTGGGTTGACAGTTGCCCCTGGCGAAGCAAAAACAGACTGAGGGACAAAATGGGTGATGGGATAGGAGGGAGGCGGCGGAGGATGGGGGGTTTGCATGGCTGCCTCTGTCAGTTCCAGGCTGGGAGACAGCTGGACTCCCTCTAACCTCCTGGCTTGTTGGGGTCAGCCCTGTTACCACAGCCATAAGGACCAAATCCTTGGCCTGGAACATGACCAATGTCTATGGGATTTGAGCAGGAGAGAGGCCTACTACCACAACCCAATTAAAGAAGATCAGGAAACAGCCTGGGACTACAGCCCTAGGTTGTAGGTGTAGGTTGCTATTTTATCTACAAAGATTAGCATATTGTTGTTTACAATGGCGATAATCAATATCTAGTTGCTCTGCTTAAACAGAAAAAACAGATCATAAAAAGTGTTAAACATCTGGAGAGATTATGGAAAGAAGCCAACAAACGACACATCAATACCCCCAAAAACTTCTCTTTCTAATAGTATCTAACTTTCTAAGAGTGAAGCAGAGGCTTGGCAGCTGTGTTTTGCATCTCTGATTGTCTTACACATATTTCCTTTTTATCAAATTTCCTGAAAGGTGTAATTATGTCGGCCCCCTTGAAATATCCCCGGCGTGTTCACTCGTGTTCGTGTGGTGCTCAGCACATATAATTTAATTTGAATTCATTACTCCCCCTCCTGTCAGTTAATATATTCATGACTTCCAATTCCCTCAGAGCTGTCCCACCACCTGGAGTGTCCTCCCTCATCTGTGTCACTCCTCCCTCCCCACCCCTCCTTCTCCACCCCCTCCCCCTCCCCGCACCCCCCCATCCTTACTCTTCCTCACCCCTCCTGGCCCTGCGGGATCCCTGGGGGCCCATGAAGGGGTGTTAGGGCCAGGGTCACAGAGGCTGGGGGGCCCCGCTGTCATTAGGGTGCAGTGGAATGTGTTAGCAGGGACCAGCTGGGACCAGCCAGCTCTGTCCTGGCCCTTTCTCTGCTGGTGCTGCTGGTGTTGGTGTGTGTGTGTGTGCGTGTACTGTATGTGTGTGGCGTTAGAGGAGATGGTGATGCCTGCAAATAACAGTGATGAGATGGCAGAGGTGGGTGTACACGCTTACTGAACTCTTTGCTTTCGTTCAGTTTTTGAAAAGGTTCAGTTGAGAAAGGCAAAGCACTGATTTGCAAGTGCATGTTACCTTGTTCATATTTCTATTTCAGAGTCAACTTTGACAGTTCCAGAGTCTCAAGATTAAGATTCATATCTAATGTTTACATCCATATTTAATGCTTGAACTCAACAACAAAAGAAGCTTGCAGTACCATCAGTGGTTTGTGTATTGCTGAAGGAAGTAAATATTGTAGTTTTGCATAGTGTGAAGTGGATTTGAATAGAATACAAGAAAGGTGGCATCATGAGAGACCGTGGGTCTAGTTTGGATGACAGTGAGAACGCTTTCATGTTTCATCTGTTTGACTTTTTCCTCCACCTCCTCCTCCGCCTCCTCTTTGGGAATAAAGATTCATTATTTATCCTTCGCCAAAATATTACATCATTCAATAAAATGCTAACAGAGTAGTCATGTTCCTTTGCAGTTTCATTGTGGAAAGGAGCGAGCTTCAGCTTCAAAATTCTCCTCTCCTCCTTTCATATTCTCTCTGTCTTTCATGTTGCACCTTTGTACAAGCCTCTCGACCGACACTGACTGAATATGTCCCTTCTGTGTGGTAAATATTTCATGGCGGAGAGCAGCTCGAAGTTTGATCGTTGCAGGGTGCCGGTGTAGGAGTTCAAAGGAGACGGTGGGTCCTCTGACAGCCAGCCAGAACAGAGTGGTGGAGGAGTAGGAGGAGGAGGAGGAGAAGAGACAGGGGTAAGACAGGAGGTGGGGGAAGAGGAGAGTTAGGCGAGTGAGGGGAAGGGAGAGTAAGGGAGTGAGGCACTGCTGTGTGGCTCAGTTTAAATTCAGCACCACCAATTTCCTGGACAGCTCCCTGGGCCTCCAGCACGGTGGAAAACAAGAAGTTTGCAGTTTCCTGTCGGAATATTTTGAACCAACTTCTGCACTGACAGAAAAATGTATTTTTATCCATACATATGAATGATTATATAATTGAGGCAGCGAGAACGACAGACAGATTCTTCATGCCAGTCATTAGATTCAGATGAGCACATGTCTACGTGTGTGTGTTACACAGACATGTGCATACTCATCTTGCAGTGTGTGTGTGTGTGTGTGTATTAGAGAGAGGGGAGGAGGAGGGGGGGCTTCATTATTAATCAGGGCCCTTCCCTTAGTGTGAGAGCTGCTCACACTCCATGGCTTAATGACTGAAAATGAGCCGTAATTATGGGCTGTCAGTCCAGCCGCTGGCACCCCCTCTGCTCCTCCATCTCATGGGTCCATGTCCTCCCCTCTGCTGCACCACACCCAGACTTATCACTTATCGCGTATATCTGACTTACCTACCCCTACGCGACCCCTCATTCACCATTAGACCAGTCTAACATTTTTGGTACTGGAGTTAATTTTAGGGCAAAATTAAGAAATAAATGTCAGGTGCAGTTCCTTTATTCAAATAGTGCTGCCTATCTGGCCGTCATTACCCTACACACACCTTACACCTCACATTACAAGACGTGGAGCAGTTGATTGCTAATTAGAATTTCTGTTAACGCCACTCAAAGCTGAACACACAATCTGGAAACCAGTTTATTCATATTCAAAGTTTTGCTCGACAAACACACTTGAACTCTTTTTGCAACATCCGGGCTGCAATGATGCTAACAAATTAAGGATGGATGCATGATGTTTACCACTACTTACCACTCCTGTTTTTCCTGTTATCCGTCCCTTGTCTCTTTCTCTCTCTCTCACACTTCCTTCCTCTTGCTCTGTGCACTTAAGCTCATCGTTATGCGGCATGTGGTTTGTCAGTGCTGATGATGAATCTGTTTATGAGTGGCAAGAGCTGATTTCCCCTGAGTGGTCTCTCTCTCTCCCTCTCTTTCTCTCTTTCTCTTTTTCTTTCTCTCATTTTCGTTGCATCAGTCCATCTAATCAAAGAGTACCTCTCTCCCCTCACTTCCCCCTCTCCAGCCCTTTTCCACCCCTGCAGGGTGCTTCAGCCATCTGACATCAGGATTAAATTCCAGCCAATCCTGAGCTGCAGGGGTTACTGACCATTGGACTATACACAGGAAGACACAGTTAAAACTGAGATCCTGATTTCCTTATAACAGTGTCTAGAGTGCAGGGAATTGCTTGTACAACCCTGCCAGTTATATTCCTTTAATCATGCTCAGTAGTTGTGTTAATGTCATATTTTCCCTCCCGCAGCAGCAACTGTGAGAGGAAGCACCAGGTAGCGCGATGAATGGACTGTCGGCTGCACGCAGACACAAACAAGGACAAAAAGCCAGAGTCAAAGAAACCCACATTTAACAATAGAATCCAACAGTGCCCTGAAAGCTCTCATGCATGAGTAATGTGTTGCTTGTTTAAGTCTTCAGCATCTCTTACAAGATGGCAAGTTTAAAAATGTAGGCATGTTGATGCTACAGACAATACAAACCATTTTGTCTGACAGGTCCCCCTCCTGGGCCTTTCAATATAAGCATGCTGTTTGAAATCTGCCTGCATACACACATGTACTGCATGCATATACACAGAAGCCTTCACTCTCACACACACACATACACATACACACACTAATATCCCTGTTGGAGGTGGTGGAAGTGCCAGCTATTATCAATTAATCTTTGCTGTGTTTTTTCTCTTGCAGAGAGTGGTACCATATGGTTCTCTGTCAGCCACTGCTTTTAATTTACTCCTTGCGTCTGCTGTGAAAACAGACCAACATCCTATCTAAATTGCTGATTTGATAGAGGGAGTATAGGGAGACGTGAAGGAGAGCGCCACGCTGCACACACATTATATATAATACATGTTGTGTATGCAGTCAGTCATATGAGTTTGCACGCTATATCTTGTAGTATCTCTCCAAACGGCATATGCAGATGCTCAGAAATTCACATGAGAACATTTCACATTCAGAACATATATTTGGAAAATAAAGCAAATGTATCAAAAGAAAAGGCAAAGTTGGCCAATTTTATGTGAACAATAAGTGGATACAGATTTATCTATACAGTTTTCCAGTCTTGCTGTAAAACAGCGTATATAATCATGTAACCTACAATGTAGCCTATGAATCAAATTTATAGGGCAAACCGCCCTATCTTGTGCCAGTGTTTGGTTTGTCCATTCTGGGCTACTGTAGAAACAAGGCGGTTCAGCATGGTCGACATGGTAGCACCCCATGGCATCTATAGGTATAAAAGGGTCATTCTAATGTCACAAAAACAAAATGGTTCCTATTTTCAGGTGATTATACACTAATGAAAACATAATAATGAACATTTTATTCAATTTCTGTCAAATAAGTAACGTCTATTATTCATTTCATTCATTGAATAGTAAGCGAGTAACAAAAGTAACTTGTATTTCTACGTAATTTATTAACCAGACTTTTACTTGAGTAGGTTATGGGCCTAATTGTACTTTTACTTGAGTATAGATTCTCAGTACTCTACCCAGTGCTATTAAGGTATGTGCAAGCTCTGCAAAGAGTAGTCCCATAATGCTGGCTACCTTTAAGAGTACCTTTGTCCATCTCTCTTTCTCTTTACCCCACTCTTACTGGCATGGGCCTTTTATGGTAACTCACTTATGCTCTTAGATTAAATTGAATTAGAATCAGAAATAACACTACCATTGTCTACAGCATTTTCCACACACATGATCAAACTTCTATATATACTTTATATTGCTGGTTCAACAATTCTAATAATTTCAGTTCTGAACACAATACTATGATATAATACAGATATAATATAATATATGAAATATTAGTTATAGTTATATACTTAATAGCATATTCCCAGCTCAACCCTCTGAGAAAGCGGACCTACTCCACATTAATTATGTAGGATAAAGTTGTCCTGCCACCCACAGCTCTTTCTCTCCACAGAACACACGCTTAATGTAATGGTCATAACTTAGCTAGCTAAGATTGTTTCATGTGAACATAATATAATAAGGCAGTACTGTGTGACATGATGCAAACATGACAAGCTGTGCATGTTCAGAAGCATATGTGGACATTTTTATTCTCATTGGTTCATCCCTAATTCATCCCCTAATCATTTCCACATCCTCAAAGAACTCACCCGGAGCCCTCACACAACAGCGACGACAACACACACGACAGGGGGCGTAGGGTACTGCTTTGCTTTCTGTTCATGTTACATGAATGATATGCAGATTTCATTTGTGATTTAACGGGATACTCGTACTTATGCAGCCACAGCATAGCTCTGCCAACTTTAGCTGATGCTTGTGCTTGTGTAATGCATTTAGTTGGAAGTCCAGTGTTATCTATGTATCTAACTCCTGACAGCTTGGTGTGGGGACTGCATCAATTAATAAATATTGCTTATTCATACTGTCATACTGTACAATTTAAGCTTAGCCTCTACATTAAAATTAACATCCACAATATAGGCAGACATTTTCTTACAAAATTTCCTACCCAATTAAATTTGGCTTTGTGGCCTTTCTGTTCAAATTCAGTTTTCTCACTATCACAGCTTATAATAATTAGTACAGCTAGATAGTGAATAGCTCAAGGTTACATTCTGCATTGCTTAGACGTTTTATAAAGCACTGGCAAAGCCACGGGGAGCGGGGGGCAGAGTTATTCTCCCTGCCCTGCTGTGTGTGGGTGTAAAAGGAGTAGAGGTGAAGATGGAGAGGTCATCTCTGTTGTGGAGGAGGGGTAAAGGACAGACGTATGTTCATGTGTGTGTGTGTGTGTGTGTGTTTTTTTGTTCCAAATCTGAAGGTCTCAGGTGGAGAAGGAAATATGTGGGTTGGAGTGATGGTAAGGTGAATTTGTATGTGTGTATGTGTGTGTGTGTGTGTGTGTGTGTGTGTGTCTGTATGCCTGCCTGTGTGTGATGGATGAGGTGTGCTCATGTGGTCTCTCACCACAGATATTATGGTCAAACAGACAATCCATCAGTGCATATTGGACCAGAGGATTCCTCCACTCCCAGCAGCCCTGCGCTGCACAGATGTGTAGTGTGTTCTCTGTGCACTCTAAGATTCACAAAAACTGTAATGTGTGTCAAGACACATAACACGCATGATGCAAACATTTATTTTAAATGAGCGTAGACATTTAGCTAATGATGTTACAGTGAAGTAGCAATTAATAAAAAAAAACTTAAATCCAAGGCCACCAACATTGTAATGAGCGACTAGTGAGCATTTTAAAATATTCTTTGAATCTCTTGTCAGGGCGAGATCAAAAAGAAGAGAGGGCAGTAAGTCATAAATACCATAATACTATTTTTGTTTCCTTAATTAGGCTTATCAAGACTTTAACGGGCATTCAATTAATTTAATTAATTTAATTTTTAACTTTTAGAAAATCCTTGTTAATAAAGACACCTTTGGGCATTAAGTGAACTCCAGTCAGCGTCCTCACACTCATCATCCTCGGCCAAAAGTGACAAGACTGAACGCTAAAATAAACTGTGAATGCTGGAAAATAAATTGCAATTATATTAAGAATAATGTTACTATTTGTAATGTTCCCGTATTTTATTTGGACCCATGACTCCATGACTCCACGATACTAACTAGTTTTCCCACTTGCATATCATCCCATCAGCCAACACCACAAAGACAGACCAATCAACCCAAGCTCAGCTTCAGTTACAGTTAGTTAGTTTGTTCCATCACTTTTGGTTAGTAGAAAGTAACTGTAACCGTAGTTACACCTTTGCTTCGTACCGTTACATCATTTATTGTTGGCTAAAATCAACACCACTTGATAGTATTTTGACAGATACTTTGCTGGTGTTAAAGTTAGCATGCGTGTATCTGGCTGCCTCACAACGCCAGCCAACAGACTAACCTGCAAATGGCAAGCTAGCCAGTTTACCAGCCAGATCAGTCCTGGGAGTCTGGATGAATTAGCTTATCTTATCCACCCAAGACAGTATTTTTGCTACGTTAGCCAGATAGCAATTTGTCTGTGTGAGCAAGCATGCTTACGTTACCCAGCTAAAACCACACTATCACAATATGCAATTTCATATGCTTTATAGTAATGTTAGGTTTGACCTAACGTTAACGTTAGCCAGTTGCAAACTGTTGACCTTGTAAGCAGAGACAAAAGGCACTTGGGAGCTTGTCTGTCACATCTTTTGGATTTTCTCCTTTACATATATATCAGTCCACACACTGTTAAAGGCAACCAAGAAAGTCATGGAAGGGCTCATTTTTTAAGTTATTTACAACCTGCTTACCCATTAGCAATGAAAATTGTGATTTAAAATGAATGCATAAAATGCTTCACAATATCACACATAGCACATCTGATACTTTTGCTAAGAAGTCCCAAAAATTCAAAACACACATTCATTTCCAGTTTTTCATTTTCTGAAGCAAAACATAGACCTACAGCACAACAATATTATATTTTGATGGAAGCTACTTGATAGTACAACCAAGTGCCTATGGTTAACTTATTAACTCTAAAAATAAATAATTCTAAAATTCGGTTCACTTCGCTTTCCTTTTTAATGTTTCGGTCAATCTAACTGTGAATATAGCAGCAGCTCAGCTTTCTGAATGTGTTGGCTGTGAACTTTAGTGTCACTGAGGAGAACTCAAACTGCATACAGAGATGAAATACTTTGTGTAGTCATTTCACAACACACACACAGTACACAGTCTTTATAATAAGACTTTATATCCTGAAAGGTTTACATGAATGTGCCAAGCTACAATTTGACATGGCATGAGATTTATAGTGTATATACAGTTTAAATTTTTGTTTGTTTTCAGACTAATATACCTACCTGTAACAGACATGTGAGTACTTATAACTGTCATAACAATGAAGCCTTCTGAGAGAGCAGAGGAGACAGCAGTAGCAGTGTTGTCAGGAGTGCGCCTAGTGCTCAGGTGCTCTGTGGTGAAGGCCAATCATCACAGGGTTGGCTCTGCCTAATGAGTAGATCTCCATGATCCAGTATCCAGGACAGGGTACCCTGACCCTCATCCACCAATCCCCCCAGCTCAGGGCTCCAGCTGCTGCTACGCCCTACTGGTACAGGATGAAAATTGAAGACACACACACACAAGTAACATCATGTGGGCCTTGCCTCCTATAATCTCTTAAGAGCTACAAAGTATATTATGATAGTGATTTTAATGCAAGTGTTGCATTAACATTTATTTTGTTGGAAAATTTGATGTGGGTTTACTCTGCAAAATGAAGTGTTTTCACTCTGGTGTCAACTGTCAGTTGACACCAGAGTGAAAACATACATATGAACTAGATGCCGCCAGGAAGATGCTCTCCAAACAACATGCGGATCTGTTGTATGTGCACCGTAACTTGTATTGTCACAATGGAGTGATTTAACACAAAAGAGGAAAACGTTCACATCAATAAACTCTGCTGATTTACAAGACCTGAAAACAAACATGTTTTTTTTTACTTTCATTCAAAGTCACAGGTGGAATCACAATGAGACAGACAAATTAATTAATTTCAACGTGCGATGTTTCGCTTCTTAGACAGCTGCTTTCAACACAGAGACATTCTGTGAAGGGTTTATAACCTTTTTGCAACTACTATATTGCAGAAAGAGTCAGTATTTTTGTTCTTAGATGGGAATGTCAGACCGTTTCAAAAGCAGAAAAACCTTGAGGTGTTTCAATAAAGGAAACTAGAGCATTCTCCTCCACTCAGAAAGTTACCATTCACTGTATTTTCCTTTAATTAAAAAAAAATGGAATTGCTGCAGAAAACAAGGAGCTTTTACCACACATCAACTGTGTCTGTGCCAGCCGTATTAATATCAATTCTGTTTCCATGACACAGAGTTTTTGGAGTTATTAGAGTTTTCTGATGCTCTACTTTTGTGGTTAAGGTCTCAAACTACCGAAGATACAGAAAATAGTGTGTAAGTTAACAGGCAAAGATTGTGTTTGTGATTAAACGAAACCAAAGTTGGCTGTTGGTTGGGGATGGGAAGCACACAATAGTGTCCAGTTTCAAAGTCAAAAGTCAAAGTTTGTATGCTCAACAATCACTCATCAAATTCTGAACTCCTTACTTCAACGTTCAACGTCCATCCCATTTCCTGGCATGTCATCCAGAATGTACTCAACCAGTGCTGTCATTTTTCTGGTAGAAACAGTGACTTAAAATGTAACAAACCTCTTGGTTAAGATCAGGAAAAGATCTTCGCTGTGGTTAAAAGAAAGCAACACAGACTTTTAGTTGAAGAGAAGACATGTCCATCAAAGTTTGATGCCTTTTCACCCACCAATGCACTCAAACTTTAAATGGAGGTATAAGAACAAAATGTACTTCTGCTACTGTACTGAAGCATATCGTAAGTAGTTTTATGCAGTTTGAAGAAAGTGTAGGGGTGCAGTTGTTTCTGTGGAAATGACAGTCATGATTTGCAGTATCACAATAAACACAATCTTTCTCTGGCCCTAATCAAGTATTTCATTTGCATGACTATACATTAACCATAGTTTATTTGCCGTAATTGCACTCTTTACCTGATCTTAACCATAATAGAGTTGTCATGCACATTTTAGACCTTTAGATCTTCTGGTGAAAACACTTCACATTCATGGTCTACCCCAAGTGTAACACAATTGCAAGAGCAAGGCCACAGTCATTGTGCCACTTTGCTTTGCATTCTGTCATGTGCATTATGCTGATGACAGTCCCTCTTTCCTTTCTTTACATTGACAACTATTAAATCACAGAACCCCCTTGCACACATACTAACATAATACGGAGGTGGACAACTCATAAACATAATCACAAACTCATTCAGAGTTTTGTGAATAAAAGCAGCAGCAAACCCCATTCTCATTGGACATCTACCTGTATGGATCCTTGACAATTTGAATGCTAATTTATCAGTATGCAAACAAGTGCCTTATATACAAATTCCAGCCTGGAATACATATTTGATCACACACAAAGCCAAAGCTGAAAAAAGATGACCCTGATGATGTTGTGCAGGATTTATTTTACTGACTGAATTCATTCATTCAGTTTGTTTTGTACTGGCTGGGGCCGCTGGTCTCAAAATCAAATTAGCAAAACAAATCAACCATATGATGCGCAGTCTTGCTGATTGCTGCTGTTTTTTTTTCCCCTTCATTTTATTGGCATTTTTCCCTCCTTCCCTCCTTTCCTCCTGAAGTTGCAGCTTTCTCGCCACGAGGGTCCCTGTGGACCGGACCAGATGTTCCAGGCAGCACACTTCCCCACTCTCTGCCTCATGGAATATTCATGGGCAACCAGGCACCGCAGCACAGCACAGCACCGCGCCGCACAGACCAGAGACCACTTATTTATTTATTTCATCACCCTGCTGCCTGGCTGTCTGATGCACAACAACAGTTCAACATACAAGAGCATCTTCTCACCTTCCTGTTTCTGTGAGTCACTCACCACATCCTTTCTCCTTTATAGTGTTCCTTTTCATTGGCACTGTTCCCCTGGATACATAAACATGCCAAACTCCATATCTGTGGGTATTTTGATGGATCATTCCCTAGCCTGCCCCTCCTTCCTACCTTTCTTTTACCCTCCTCTTGAAATCGCTCTCTCTTTCTCTTGCTCTTGCACTCTTCCTCTCTCTCCCCCTCACTTTTATTAGGCAGATGGGTGGGGCGTGAATGGAGTGTTGAATAACTGATGTTTGTCTGTGAAGCCTAATGGTAGTGCTTAAATACAATGCCATTATTTACAACCCTGCCTAATGCATTGGGACACTTAAATTCTTTGTTTGGTGGTGATAATTGGGCTAAATGCTCTACAGTAATGCATCCTGTTGGGCTGTTAGTGGCATGTTTTCCATGATGGATCGGCTTGTTGTTTGGACAGAGCTTTGAAGGCCATTACTTATCAGCAGACGCCCAAGTTACATTTATGATTTGCCTCACTGGCCAAGTAGTGGCACTCAAAAATCGTGGAAGGAGGAACCTGAAATGGACATATTGTGTTTCTTAACCTGAATTCTCCCCCTCGCCTCTAAAAGAAATCTGTATTCAACAGCAAAATGTGAGAGGAGAGCCGAAGGATGGAGAAGGTGCTCATTTTCAGAGCAGTGTAGAGACAAACCAGCTTTCTGTGTACAAAAGAAGGCCGGGAGCCAGGCGGTACCTCTGCTCCACTTGACTGCGGTCCAAAATGACAGCTGACGGCTGCCGCGCAGACATCATGGACGAGCAGATGTGGCGGCAGCTTTCCAAGTGCAGCAACACTTAATCCCTCCTTTCGTACTTTCTCCTCTCTCCTCTCTTCTTCTTCTTCTTCTTCTTCTTCTTCTTCTTCTTCTCTGCCTTAAGGTTGATTCTCTGCGTACCTGTCTGTCCATTTTTCAGTGTGTCCCTCTAACCATCTCTCTTTGCCTGTATCTCGCTGTCACTCATCTGTCTCTCCCTCAACAGTTTGTTTACCGACTCAATTGCTTTTTCCGTTAGACTTTCCTTTTGACTGCCTCTAGCCAGAAAATAATGTGAAACAGCCTACAAGAGAAGGAAGGTTTGTGCCTAAAAACAAAACTCTTCTGATGCCAAGCAGTTGTTTAGTTTCAGACACTGATCCCCCATGCAGTCTCCCAGCATGCACCTGTGGTAAAGAGGTTATTTAGCTCTCTCCCAGCTGAGGCACAGCTGACTACTCTCTGGCCCACATCCGGCACTATTCCCACTCTAGCTAATCAAATTGCTTTTACATCATCTGCTAATTAGCAGCTAATATACTTCTTCAATTATTAGCTACTCTAAACATTTCATTTTTTAACATTTGGCTGTGCATACTACACTGAATGTCCTTCTCTTTCCCCCCTTTCTTTTTTTGTCCGTCACTGCAAGTGTGTGTATCTGTATTTACCATCTCTTCCCAGGTAGCATTTATTTCGATCACTCGATGTTTATGGTCTCCTCTGGTCCAGAAGATAGTAATCCCCATGCAGCAGCAGGGCAAGAAAAGCAGGGATCCTCAGTGGGATGAGTTTATCAGGAGTGTAGGTCAACTAGGCCAGTTAATAATGCTGTTATCTTGGAGGCAAGGAGGAGGAGGAAGGAGGGAGCAAAGGAGATGTGGGGTAAGAGCGAGAGGGAGGGACGGGTAAAGAGAGAAAATAAAAGTAAATAAAAGAAGAAGAGGAAGGGGTGGGGGTGGGGGGGTATAGTGGAGGGAGGACAAGAAGTGCAAGAGGGAATTAGCCCATGGTTCAAAAGGAGCTGTGCCCACAGAGAGAGAGCCCTGCTGGGTCTGTGCAGGGGGGTGCAGGTGGCAGTCTGGAGGGCTGTGTATATGTGTTGTGTTGTATTGTGTTGTGTGTGTCCGTGCATATGGCTGTGTTTCTTTGTGTGCAGTATGCAAAGCCAGGTCTGCCATATTCAATATTCCTGTCAGCCTGGACTTAGAATACCAAAACAACCTGTCTGGGAGTATACAGATGCTCTTGCCTCTCCCCACCTTCCTCTTCCCCCTCCCCACCTTTTCTCCTCCACCTCCCCTCCTCTGTTTTCTCCCTTCGTTCTCCTCACACATATGGTCCACCGCTTCAACCGCTATTCCTCTGACAAAACTGATATTTGCTTCTAATGGGGGGTTTAAGTTTGAATAAAACATTTGTTTGACGAGATCATTGATGTGCGCTAATAGATAAATAGCACTGCCGCTGCATTTTGTCAAAGGCGACATAGATCTCAGCAGTTGCACAGATGTTGGCTGTTGTAACGGAGACAGTTTACACATTTTGATCTCTGTCAGTGCTGGGGAGCTGAGGCAAAAGAGTCTGTTGCTGAAGGCACAACTTTGCAGAGATAAGAAAGTAACAAGGTTTGCAATCTCTTGTGTAAAAACTGAAAAAAAAAGAAACACTCTGAGATGTGTTTTGGGCTTGTATCTGCTGTGGATTTGAATAAGGGGGTGGTGGTGGTGGTGGGGGGGGGGGGGGCGACAACAACAGCGCAACATTTCTGTGGATTTCTCTTTCTTGCTTCCCTCTCACATTTAGACAAACCTCATAAGATATGCTTGTAGTGTTGAGAAGAAGGCATGCTCCGCAGAACAAATGGTGTTAATTTGCCGCGCCTCTCTGAAGCTGCACATTAGAGAGAAGCCTTCAGGGAGAGAGGGAGGGGAGGAGGAGACGTGGGGGTTGAAGGGGGGTGGGTGGTGGTGGCGGCGGCTGCGGCGGCGGAGGGAGGTGGGGAGGAGGAGAGGATGGAGGGAGAGCAGAGGAGGAGGAGGAGGAGGAGGAGGAGGAGGAGGAGGCAGCAGCTGTGCTGGAATTAATGTCTGCATGCCAAATTAGAAACACCATGCATCTCCGTCAGAGATTCACAGAAAAAAATTAGGGAGGGGATGGAGGGAAAGAGAAAGAAACAGAAAGAGTGAGACACAGACATGAACATGATAGATAGATAGATAGATAGATAGATAAATAGATAGATAGATAGATAGATAGATAGATAGATAGATAGATAGATAGATAGATAGATAGAGAAGTCACAGTATGTATATTGTTTAGGTATGCGTATCACATACCTCTGTGCTGGCTGGTCGGAAACCAGTATATATGTGTGTGTGTGTTTGTGTGTACTGATGTGTCGTTGATGGAACACCCTTACAGCGGCGATGCAGGGCTGGTGGGGGCCACCGGTCCCAGTGGTGCCCCCTAGGGACAGAGCACGCATAGCATTATCAGGCAGGGGATCAATAATGAGAGTACAGGCTCTCTCTAATGATAGCTGCAGGCCACAGGGCCAGGGGCCTCGGGGTACCGAGCTGGCAGGACAGCCCTCATGAATACAGGATAAGACTGGAGGAAACTGTGTGTGTGTGTGTGTGTGTTTTGTGTACAGGTCGAGTGTGTCTTTGTGCATGTGTATGCGCCTGTATGGGCCAATATGGGTGAGAAGTATGTCAGATGAAGGACACAGAGAGCAGATGGCTGGTTGGGGCTGTATGAACACCTCACCTCATATCTCTCTCTGCCTCTGTGCATCATTCAGCGAGGACTTTTTCCTCTGCAGCAAGACTCAATGTACCTCAGTGCTCACTTACTTCAATGCCACACAACCCTGAATCCGACAGAAAACACACACACACACAGGGCATATTCTGTGCTATACACAACAATTTCAGTACCCTGAGATTGTCTGTATGGTGCAACATTTACACCTTACAGCAGGAAACGCACAGATGCACGCCTGGTTAACCTTTTTTTGAGTGCACATGTATAGTCAGAACTCTATTAGACAGAATTAGCATCATTGTCGTCCTCTTCACATGAGACACGAGCTGCAGCAGGTCACATAGCAGAGAGACCATATAGAGCGACAACAAGAACAACAACACCATGCTCATTAGCTCATTTCTGTTTTTTTCTCTCTTTTTCTCTGCTGAGCTAAATTAACCATCCCATTTCTCTTCTTTGTGTGTCCTCTGCAGAAACAAAGCCATGTGCCCCCCCCCCTCTCCACCCTCCACCCTCACCAGCCTCCCCCATCCCACCCCCCACTCCACATCACCCCTTCCTCCCTCCCTGCCTCGCTTCCCCACCCTACTCCCCACCCATCCTGTCATTGTAAAGTGTGCGTCTCCTGTCTGACCGTACTCCCCCCTCTCTCCTTACCCCCACCTCACCCCCCGTCCCCCTTCAACCATTGCCTTCCTACCTTACCCCAACCCCCTTCCTCCCTGAGCACACACCCTCTCTGTCTCCTCTCCCTCTCTCTCCCTCTCTCTCCCTCTCTCTCTCTCTCTCTCTCTCTCTCTCTCTCTCACCCACCCTGCTTTCCAATCACCCCCCGGGAGGTGACATCTGCCGGGATGTGCTCGGCTGGTTCCAGATGCACCGCCGCCTCTTCCACCGCCGCCACCCGAACGAGTGAGCGAGCGAACGACACCCCAGCACTCATTTCAATTCCATCACCCTCTCCCAATCATCTTGCCTCTCCCCAGTGCAACATTAACGAGCCTCTTTCATTTGAATACATAATTAGCCGCCCGAGCACTCTGCTTCACTAATTTTGAGACAAAAGGATGGAGGAGACGAGGGGGGTGGGTGGTGGGGGTGGAGGGCGAAAGGGTGGGGGTGGCATGTGGGATGAAGAGGATGAGGCAAATAATGATAACAAAAAAAAAAAGAAAAAAACATTTGCATTTTAATTTGGAAGCAGAGGGGGGACTGTATTTTTTTCAATCAGGATTTTTTCTTTGTCTTTGTCTCCTTTCTCTTGCCCTTGCTCTCGCCACCATATCTGAGTTTGGGATTTTAGGCTTTATTTTGTTCTGTATACAGTTTAACAGTATTTCAGTGTGACTATGTCCGCCTTTACGTTGTTCTTTGTGTGTGTGTGCTTATCTCTAAATGACAATGCATGCATGTGTGTGAGTGAATCCATCACCAGCCCTTAGGGCATGCAACGCTCCCAAGCCAAAATAAACCCCACTTACTCCTGCACAATAAATCATTCTTCTCAATGAGCTGAAGCCAGCTGAGACGCTCCTTAGTGCATTACAAAATCATCTACATTCAATAAACATCGCTCCTATTGCCCTCACCGTGGGTGATTTCAGTTTGCTGAAATAACGGCCTTGAGGCTTTTCCCGTGAACTGATGGAACATTCAAACATAAATGAACATATATCATAATCCTGACATACATCCATGTAATGAACTGGAGCTCCATTAGCTCTTTTGTATGTTTTCTGTGAGTGTATGTGTCTTGTAAAAAATAGAAGGAAGGACAAGAAAGAAAAGGAAGAATGGAGATCAAAAGCAACAAAGTGTAGAGAAGCAGTGCCAAAGAAAGCGAGACGGAAAAAAATACAGCCAGAAGAAAAGAGGCTGTGTTTAACTATGTGTGCTTACGCAGCCTGTGAAAGTGATGTCGTCTCCCTTCCTTCTTGGTGGTGTGCCAGGCCTGGCCTCCTGTCAGCCATCGGGGGAGCCAAATGACAGCTTTGATCCTATTAGGATCAGCGCCAAATCAACACTTTGCTCATTAAGGGCCTGCACACGCCAGCTAACAACGCGCCCGCCTTCCATGATGACCCTCTGTGCCAACCAGCCATGCCCTGCAAGTGCCAAGGCTCACCTGTCGTCACTGGGTGAACACAGCAGCATGCAGAGAAACGTTTTTGCTGAGTCAGTGCTGACTCAACAGACTTGGAATTGTACAATTTCACTTTGTGTAGCAAATCATTTATGATGGAAAGGCTGGTATAAATTATAATTAGGCAATATTACCAGCTTTCTTTTTTACCATCAGCAGACACCTCCTGTAAAAATGCAGTGGGGCAGCCTGTGATGAACAAATGCTCCCATCGGCTACTGTATTGTAAAGAAAACTAAGAAAATGATGTAAGATACAGCATCCTGCAATCCTTCTTTCTCCTGTTCTCTGTTATGTATCATTCAACAATCCCTTCTGCACTTCCATGCACCACATTGCACCAGCTCACCCCACTGAGCTGCTTCACACAGACGTTAACCGTACCTCCTCTTTAACCTAATACAGAACATCGCCTCAACCTATCCTTAGCCAACCAAAACCCCACCCATTCATAACCTTTCCCAGTCACCATGCCTCGCCTTTCTGCAGCGTTGCCCACTTTACTTCACACCCTCCCACTCTTGAGGGACTGTTGGCGCACTCATGTCTATGTCAAATTCTAGCTAAATCTAAAGATGTTCAAGTGTGGAAATGACTTGTGTTCAAGATTTCATCCACACCAAACAATTAGAAAATGGCCAGATCTCTTCATCTTTGTCCTATTTCTGTTGCCAAACAACAAAACTACAAATCACTGCAAACATTTGATTGTTAAAAAAGAAAGAAAGGGAGTTAAAGGTGACCTGTTATTCTTCAACCAAAAGTTCAGTTTTCTCTCTTGACACAAAAACATGAAGTTGGTGCTTTCGGATTTTATTTTGAAAAGCTCAGTTTTGTGAACTGAAAAATACCTGCAGGTGTGGACTGACCATCAAAACTCCAATAAAAAAATAACCTTTATCACCTTTAGCCAACATACTCTTTGTCTTAAATCTGTTTTACACTCACTGATGTATTCGACTCCCACATACCAGCCCTCACAGATGCTTACACACAGATACACAACCCACCCCCACTGTGACCCGTCCCCCAACATGCCCCCCCTCCTCTAATGAAACACTCCAGGTGACTGTGTCATTTTATTGACGTGTTATTTGCTATTGACAGGACGTGTGCCGGGTCAAGACGGTCAGAGAGCTCAGGGTTCAGGTTGAGATGACACACCACTCTTTGGAGACAAACACACACACACACACACACCTACACACAAGAGATGAAGGCTCAGTTCCATCTTATTTACTGCCCGACCCCAATCTTTATCTTTCACCTCTGACCTCAGCCTGGGGAATAGACGCATGGATCCTCACTGCTTCACTGACTTATTGATCTGCACACACTCCTGCCAAACTCTGGACACTTACATATGCACATGCAACCACGTGTGCATAATACACACACACAATGATACCGACTTCTACTTTTACATTAAATGTAAAACAGTAACTCTGGCTTGAAAAAAGGCATCAGATAAACACAAATAAACAGCACATAGTTCTGATGTTGTTGGTGACATTACTGATAATGAGCTGCTATATTTTTGTATGATGAGGCAAACACTTAATACACGACAGATTGGAGATCTCATCGAGGTGTTTAATATGTCACTGCAGCCACAGTTTTACTTGCTTTTATGTATCCTAACAAACAGATACACACATTATCTCCATTGTGCACTGCAATGTTAGTTTCTGGAGTTTTCTTTGTTTATAATTTTGACTTAAGGATTCCCCGTATTGTTGTGAAAGGGTTAAGTCCATTTTCAGTGTGTTGTCTGCTCCGCATCAATGTACATTATGTACTCCTAATTTGCATACTGCAGCGCGAGCTCAATTAAAATGAACTTTTAATTTCTTACAAGTAAATTAGTTTTGCATGCGATGCGTGCAAATGTCGGGATAATGGGTGCTTTTTAATGAGCTCACAAGCTGAGTGCACCCGATCAACTCCCGGGGTGGAGGAGAATGACGCAAGGGACACAGCACCCAACCACCTTACCTCGCTTTCACCACCCACCCTTCAAACGTCTTTCCCCTTTTCACCACCACCACCACCCGCTCCAACTCTATTTTAAATCCAGTTTTTCTTTCCCTCCGCACCCTAACCCTTTTCTTACAAACTCACAAACACCCCGCATCCCCCTGTCTCCCTGTGTCCGGCCTTTCAACATCCCTCCGCTGTCTCTTGCTCATTCTTACCTCTCTCTCCTATCATTGCATGTACTTTCCCTCCCTCCAGTCTGCTCCTCCCCAAAGCCCTAATTCATTCTCCCCTCCTGCTGCTCCCCTCTGGGGTGCAGAGGTGGTCTTTGTGCGCTGAGTGCTGCTGATGTCAGGGCTGCCGAACAGGTGTGCAGACAGAAAGAGCCCCGTTGTTGTGGTGGGACGGCTGGGTAAACAAACGCACCAGAGGTCTGTGCCACATTGTCGCACGCACACCCACACACGGACACACACACACACACACACAGATTCACCAATCAGCTGCGCACTCACAGATATCTAACATCTCAGTTCAGAGAAGTAGGAGTGCAGAATGGAGTTTAACATGGCTGGGGAGCGTAGGGGGGTGGGGAGCGGGGGCGACACACAAAGCTGCATCACAATGATGAAGCGACACACACACACACACACCTGCGAGCACACACACTATTAGTGCGGAAAGTGTGTCACCACAGTGTGACCCTCGCTGTGCTGCAGGTGCTCTCTGTATGAACTGCTACAGGCCAAGAAGCCACTGAGGAATTATCTGAGAGCCACTGCCCTCACCACACACGCGAACTCACACACACACATGCAAACTTTGCGCCCTCAGTGTTCCTGGATGAAAGTCTTTCACTCTTTCATTTATCTATCTATCTTTGCTGTCTCTCTCCACCTCTCCTTTGTTTCCCTCTCTCCTCCCTCTGCCAGCATCTTTTTCAGTTCATCAGTTTTTCTTCAATCTTCTCTTTGTCTCACCGGCATCCTCTCTCCAGGCCACCCTCTGGCTCTCCATCTCACCCACCGTCCCTCCATCTCCCCTCTCTGTCTCTTTCTCCATCCCTCCCAGCCCTTCTCCATTTTCCCATTCTGCCCTTGCTGTCTTGCTTTTTTTTTTTCTCCCTCTCCACCCTCCTCCACCGCTGCTGCACAGCTGTGCAGAGGCAGATTAGTGTGTTAGTACCTGTGAGGCAGAGGCACGGCAAGCTGCATGCTAAAACCCAATCAGCTAATGCTGATAAAGGAGGCGGGGTACGGACATCTGTTCACACAAAACACCAAACTCATTTAAATCACAAGATGAAATGACTCACATCTGCTGAATTGGAAAATATCTTTTTGCCCTCCTTGTTTTAATTTGGGTGGAGGTGGGTATACTCCAGATGCCAAGGTGACGTTCTGAGTGACAGGCCTCGAGGACGGCAGGGGAGTATGTCTGTGTGTATTTTGTCTGTTTGTGTGTACAAATGTGCTTTTTCCAAACATACTCATTGTATATACTTTCTAAGTTCTCTGTACACATTTTAGCAGGACAAACATGTTTCCAGGTGAATATGCCTTCATGTTTTGCTCACATGTATATCACTGCTGACCATGACCTGAGTCATAAAGCAGACTGTAGATGGACTAAAAGAGTACTTCACTGTATACTGTATGTATATACATGTAAGATTTCATGTACATCCTATTATATCTGAATATTTTATTGTCCTAAAACTGGATAAAAAGTTTGTAAAGATAATGATGGAAGGTGACATTATATCAAAACTGTACTGCATATATGGAATGTGGAAGTAACAATAAAATATAAGATAAAAGAAAAAAGAGTAATGCAATGCAGAGCCAGAGATATTGTCTGTTTTATGTATTCCGCTTATTAGCGAAAACTAGGTGCCTACATTACCCACAATGCAACTCTGCTACAGCGTTTCCATGCAACATTTGGGTGTGTTATGCTAGCAGCCTCAAGCATAGATGAGGAGCGGGATACGGAGGCCTGACGAGCTCACTTCTTTTAACTCCACCCTTGAAGGTTTTTGTCATTTTCAAACTTCTTCAAAGGTCTTCAGACCCACCTGACTCTGACTCAACCAACATCACTTGAGGCATTTCAGATTTGGTGCAGCTTCCACCGAATCACAAAAAGGCTTTAGACAACTTTTTTTTACATGGGCAGTGGAACTCCCCCACACCTGTAAACAGACTTTGATGTGTAAACGGAGTTTCCCTTTACAGTAAGTGAAGTGAAGTTAAAACTCATATGACTGGTTTCCTCTCAGGAACTCTTCACCTCTCTTCAAATGCACAGCGTTTATACAGTACATGTGTGCATTAGCAAATAAGCAGTCACAACTCAGAAAGAAGGAAAGCCCCCTCTCCGCTTACTTATTCTCTTTCTCTCCACATCTTCTTTCTACTTCCTTCTCTTTATGAGAAAACACACACATGCACACACTCTCTGGTCAGTTACCCTTTGACCCGATCACCGCTTACAGGCACTAAACACTCACCACAAGTGTTTACGGGCCAAACACTGAGGGAACAGTGAAAAAGGAGAAGCTGTTAGGATGAATGTGGCTCAAGGACAGATTGCCTGCTGACAAGAGAGGTGAAACTTTCAGTCTGTGATTCGATTAAAGCATTTACACTTTCAATAATTACATCCATAAGTATGATTTTAAGGTTATGCACTGAGGCACTGCATTTTGGGGCATAACTTAACATGTAAATACTCCACCTGTTTAATTTAAGATGATGCGACTCATTATTGACTGGCTCAAGCAATATGTACATCATTCACGGACCGTACATGTTGACTTGGTTTACAAATCCCACACACAGCATGTTGTAGGGGTGATGCTGCTGTAGGTCTAATCATTATGTTTATCATATTAATGTATTTATATGTTAGATTAAAATAAACTAAAATCTAACCCTGAATTTGATCCAAATGATTGATGTTTTTTCTCCCTTGATGAATCTGACAGCAACACATAACATTTACGACAACAGTTTGTCAGTTTCAGTGATATTTCAAGAGCATGAATCCTTTCCCAAACAGAAAATCAACAGTTGTCATAACAGTTGGGAGAAATGCTTTTTAATATTATCATCTAAACAGGATGATTTTGTTTGATGTGTGCAATGAGTCAGACCTGCTCAAGAAGGCAGAATCTGTGGGTTGGTGGGTTTAACTGCAGTTGTAACAGATGTTAGCATAAAATGTGTCTGCAGATGTTTTTGAAGACGTTTGTTCATTAGACGTTTTTATTGACACTGAATAAAACTGAATCCGTGTTTGATGTTGTATTGTCAATTAAATCCAACATACACCCAAACAGGCTGACAGAAGAAGTCAGTAACTTTAACTTTTGAAATTAAACTTTGAGCAATGCTGCCGTGTCATTTTTACTTTAAAAAGTAACTCAGATGTTCCCTTCAGTGAATACAGTCAGAAACAGTCAGTCATTACATAAAATTAACAAACTCTATTGTCTTTCAAAATAAATTTGATGAGCAGCCCGTATAACCAAAGTGATGAGACACACAAACAGTAAAAATAAAGTAGCTATGAAATAATAGCATTATAAAAACAATTTAAAGGCAATACTTACTTCATTTCTGTTTAGCATTACTAAGCAGGATAAACATTTAAACACAAGATATGAAGTCCAATCCATTTTTGTTATTGGCTCTTTTGAAGCATCTATATCTATAATAGGATGAATGAATGTGATCTATGGAATATAGCACCGTTGTAATAATCTAAAATATGTATTCATAACAGAAATTATTAATACATGCTTAACAAGTCTTCATCTGCTTATATCCATTAAGCTGATACATATTCATAACAGTGCTCTAAATTATAAAAATACATGACAAAGTTGAAAATGTATGGCCACATGAAAAGCCAAAAAATCTTAAGCAAAATGACATGACAGTGTCTTAATCAACTGACTTTACATAATGCATATGTATATATATAAGTATGTTTACTTCAGTGTCTTTTATGTTATATGGTTATGCCGTTGTGTTACTGTTTATCTGTGCTTCTGTGATGTTTTATTTTCTTAAATTGTTTCCGTGTCATCAACCTGCCAGATGAAAATCAACCTGTATGGCTAAATTTGGCACATTTACACAATGGACTAAAGTGCTCATGCTCAATAAACGTCTTATTTTACCTTATTCTATCGTTCCATTTATCAGTGCTGCTCCTTGCCACAGCTTCACTGTTTTGCTGTTGCTCCAGGACGTCATCTTTGTGCCCGTCTGTGTTTGTCCGCTTTCTGATGGTCTGTTTATCTGAACTGCTCCCTGTACACCGGCACAAGCTCGAGGCATGCATATTTTCTTTGTACATGAATGGCGATTAGCGCAGCTCTGCCAATCACTATAATTTACATTAAATTTGAAATTAATTTCACACTTTTTTCTCTCTGTAATTATGTCAACAGCTGCTGTGAAACCAAGCTGCACACATGAATTTTAATCGCTGTTTCTTTTAAATCCCTCTGAACTTTGGAGAGAAAAACACAGCATTATGGCAATATTTCTGTTATAAGCTCGCAAGGATTTAGTGTTAGGGAGGGAAGAAGGAAATTGATCATTAAATATCCCCTGTTTGAGTCTCACGAAACCACAGAACTGTCCCTCGATCCATCTGTTCATCCATCTGTCTGTCAGCCACTGAACACTGAAACTTGTTTGAAACTGTTTTAAACCTACAACTACATTTTAAACGACAACTTCAGGATTCACTTTAAGTCATAGTGTTCACTGACAATGTTGTTTTTTAAGGTTGTAAAAAGATGGATGTTTATAACAGGCCTGAAAATGACAATGAACTGGATCAAGAGACTAACATGATCTCTTCATCATCAAAGCCATTCCTTGTTTTATGACATATTTACAGTGAGGGCTATTGAACCACTCATAATACCTGGTGCCTTGTATCAGATGATGGCAGAGCCCCATGCAGTGAGAATGGATTCAGTCTGCTGTATATGTCTGCTTCTCTCTTTATCTCCATGTCACTGTTAAGGCTTTAAAGATCGCACCTGCAGGGCCCCCCACACTCCTGTGCATTAACAAACCTGGTCCAGCCCTGCATGCGTCCACCTACCCGCTGGGCTGGACATTAGACTATTTACCAGATAGGGATGTATCTGTGTGGTCAGTATGCATGTTTCACTGTGTTTATGTGTGTGTGAGACAGAGGACAAGGGAGAATGGTGTGTGAGAGAAAGGGCTGGAAATCAAGAGGGAGGGAGACGGAAAAAGAAGGAGAAAGAGTGAAAAAGACAGAATGAGAGGTGGGATCAAGGGGTCAGGATTGAAGCAGTCAAGCTCTCATCTCCACACAGCAGGGGCCCATGGCCAACAGCCCTGCAATTACATAGCCATTTAGGACAGACAGAGGGAGGTAGAGAGGGAGGGAGGGAGGCCCCAACCCCTTACAGTTCTCAAACACGATATTTATGGTGAAAAATTACAATTGAAGTGAGAAATGTTCGAGGTGTCCTGTCAGCAGTTTTTATTGTTTGTTGTTTATAACAGACTCTTTTGTAAGAAGCAGCAATCCTCTGGGAAAATGTTTTCTTTACTGTTTGTGTGTTGGCAGCGAGGCTGACTCACTGTGCAACATCCAGCTCTCTTCATCCACAGTACCTGCGCGACTGTTACGTGAGAAAACTTCTACAAACATGGCCAACGTGCCACAACTTTTCGTGACTGTGCATTATTTTGTGCTTCAATAAAGCTGATTGTACCGTCATTTGTTTGCATTGATGTTGTCAGATAACTAAATTATTTGACCATTTGATGAGAGGTGTTCATTTAGCATTTAGCATCTCAATCATATGACTCATATTATGAGAATAAGGTGATATAGGATCTGTTACATAAGACACGTAGCAGAGAATTAAAGATAAAGACTGTCTTTCTGCCTCACACACACACTCACTCAACCCCCTTTTTGTTCTTTGTCCATGTGAGTGCAGAGGCGGAGGGATATCGACGTTGAGTCTGTTAATGAAACGAGCGGGTCATCAGCTTCTTCACAGCCGCCCGCTCCTCTTGAAGACTCAATGGTAACCAATCAGACCAAAGATCTATTGATTAACGGGGTAAGAAAATGAGGTGCTGGCGGCGAGTCGTGTGCGGAGGGGACGCCTCGAAGGAGCAAATCCCAGGTGATAATGACTGTGGCCTCCTCTGCCCTCCCTCCTTGTCTCGCTTCATCACGATCACACTGGCCTTAAACATCTTCTCCAGGCCTCCCGCTGCTTTCTCACTCTATCACTCTCTCCGTCTCATGCACACACGCACACACACACACACACACACACACACACACACACACACACACAAGCCACCCTCTTCACGTCTCTCAAAATTAGTCACACTTACTTTCACAGAAATAAAGCATCGAGAACAATGGCCGTTCTCCTCCTCTGTAATCAGATTGCTGTGTTTTCAGACCCCTTCATGATCTCCACCAGAAAGTCAATGATTAAAATAAAGCTACAAATTAACAGCCACACACCAAAACAACACAGGCTTTCATGTCTCTCAAATGTTCCACCAGGAACTGACCTAGAAACTCTGATAGTTGGTCTCATGTTTTATATGTAAGACATGTACCGTATTAAACATTAAACCACATCCAGAGATGCTCCTAATATTAACTGACACTTTGGCTATTATTCATTTCATCAGACATCACCTACATTACCCTCCTTTTGCTAAGAAAAAGTATTTGCTTGTATCTGTCACTGCATGCCAGATGAGTGTGCATGCAAAAATCCACAAGAGACGAGTTGAAGTTGTTCTCTGTGTTCTTTTCTCTTTCTCTTTTATAAATGTTGTTCAAAACAGTCACAGTCTTTTTGCTTGTTAATTATTATCAACATAGTTGCTTGATTATTTTTTTGACATTGTTATGTGCATTATATTCCATTTTGGCCAATAAATACCCATAAATCTTATATACTGGACCTTTAATTGATAAAATAATCATTACACTAACAGATAATGGAATGAACCTTTAGTTGCAGCCCTAGTTTAACTCACAGGGTGTCTTGGCTAGCAGGGTGAAGAACGTGGCTGGAGGCAGCTTGGTTTGAAACTTTGGTCGCTCCATCAATAAAGTAGAGCCAATGGAGTTTGTTTTGGCATCTTATCAGGATGCCGCACGGATGTCTCCATGTAGCGGTATTCTGGGCACGTCCAACTTGGAGGAGACCCAGAGTCAGGCCGAAAGTACGCTGGAGGGATTCCACATTATTCCTGGCTTAGAAACAAGTATCTTGCAGGAGAAGCTGGAGGATGTGTTTGATACTCTGACATGTAGGATAGTGTGAATCTGGAAAATCGTAGGAAAATGGATGGATAAATTGGGGATCATTAACTCGACAGTAAGAGAGGGGGCAGTGGTCTCTTTCTCTGAGTTCATTGAGCTGAATCCTTTGACCTTTTCACTTCTACCTGTCCCCATGTCCCCATGGTCAATTTGTCTTTAACTGTATCTGTGTGTGTGTGTGTGTGTGTGTGTGTGTGTGTGTGTGTGTAATCCTAACTTTTCTTCACTCACTTGGACTCTCTAAGAGTTAACGATAAACACACAGTCCCGGAAACAATCCCTTTGTGCTGTACCGTATGTCTCTGTGTGTGTGTGTGTGTTCTATTGTGGTCTCCCAAATGATGCTCAGCGCAGCAATGGATCCTAAAGGAGTCAGTTCTTTGTTACAGACAATTAAACTCAGCTCTGGTCTGCGCCCCCCTGCTAGACAAATACACACACTTGCACAGATGTGCACAATCCACCTACACACATGAACACACACACACACACACACACACACACACACACACACACACACAAGTGACAGTGAATAGAAATTGTAACCACAAAAGTGAGGTTCAAATACCACTCAACCTCACAGGGGAGGCTAGTGACCTTTACCACAGCAGCACAGTCTGTCCCTCTCCCCCCTGTCACTCTATAGCCCTTTCCTTTCCTCACCCCCTCCCTTTCTACTTTTTCCTCCATCACTCCTCTCATCCATGCACACCTTATCACACTTCTTCATCCCTCTCTCTCTCTCTCCCCAGAGAGCTCTGCTCCTCCCTCTGTTCCACCAAACACGCCCCTTCCCCTTCACATTTCCCTTTTATACCTTGAACCTCTCTGACAGCAAGGGCAAGTTTTCATCTATCCATCCGTCATATCTGTCAGAGTCCCTTTACACCCACTACCCCCCATGTTGACAAAAGGAGAGGCTGAACAAAAAAACAATCATCTTAGTATATTCTGCAACAACAACTGCAGCAACAAAGACAACAACAAGACTTCAGTTTTGAAACTGAATATGGTTCTAGGAGAGAGTGGTGCGTTTTAATACGAAAAAGTCGATGAGGATTGCATGTCACCCTCTACCGCACAGTAGAAGACCTCTCACCTCCTTCCAAACGCCTCCATCATCCCAATTAGTGTGTGTTTGTGTGTGTGTGTGTGTGTGTGTGTGTGTGTGTGTGTGTGTGTGTGTGTGTGTGTGGTTGAAATCTGGGGATGCAGGTGCACAAGAAAGCACCATAAGTCAGTGGCAAATGACAAGTGAGTCTGCACTTTTAACGTAACATAACTTGGACAAAAATAAAAGCTGCTGGTTTACCCGGTTCAAGGAAGTTTCAGGGCAGTCCATAATCAATCAGCACATGATGTAAGAAAAACATATTCAGCAACGTGCCATTCAACACTTTGCTTTGGAAAATGTTAAGTGCATATGCAAAGAATACTGTACGGGTAAAACAGCTTTGCTCAAGGATATTTCAGTGGAGTGCATGATGCTGAAGAAGTGGAGGGGGGTTTCTATACAGCACATTATTTCTACATTGCTGAATATCAGAGTCTGAATTTTCATACAGAAATCAGTGTCAATTTAGTCATTTAATCAAAAATCTAATTCCATTTCCACAATAAACAATGAAGAAGAATTCATTCTCACTTGTTCTTTTGCCCCCCTCTGCAACAGAACAAGAATAATCAGATATATAGTGGTGGTGTTATGATGTCTACCAGCCACTAGCTTGGTATTAATAGACAGATGGAATATGTTAGACAAAGCCATGATTATGGCGATGAACGTGTCTGTCTTAAATGTCTCAATAATCCACCTAGAATTTCTAGAATTTATTTAAACAGCACTTGGGACATTGAACACCCCCTGTGGACTAAGTCCTTGGAGGCATTTCCCCATGTGAATCCTCCTCAGACCTCTTGGAAGATTCAAGCTTCCTCTATCTGGTTTGCTTTTCTCCTCTCTCTTTCTCTGTATAGACATGTAATGCACCCAACTCATGATGAGCTGAAAAGAGGGGAAGCCAGTGCAGGAGAGAGGGAAGAGGCAATGACAGAAAACTGAAAAAAAAAAAAAACAGGCTGAGAGAGGATGACAAGGACTCAGACAGTGAGGGAAAGTGGGGGACAGGGTGCACGGAGGAGGAAATGGGAGGGAGGAAGGAGGAGGAGTTGATAGTTTGAGGGGTCGAGCACCACCTGGTATTCCTTTACAACCAAGGAAAATGCCTAGAGAAATGATAATAAAATAGAGAGAAGTCGCAGAGCCTTCTGTTGCTGACAGGAGCTGTGTATGTGCCCTGCGAGAGGCGTGTGTGTGTGTGTGCGCAAGTGTGTGTGATGAATAATTCATGGCTGTTCATTAAGGAGAGAAAGTGTGAGTGAGTGATTGAGTATGTGTGTGTGTGTGTGTGTGTGTGTGTGTGTGTGTGTGTGTGTGTGCACCCTTCGTTGCTCTGCGCCACGTCGCCTGCCTTGTGGCTGCCATCTGGCTTCACGCCATCAGAGTGCCACCCTCCAAAGCCCTCGCTCTTGCAAACATGGCAGAAGAGGAGAGGGGAGAGAAGACAGGGGAGGGTGGTGGTGGTGGTGGTGGTGGTGGAGGGGGGATTGGTAGATGGTGTGTAGGGTGAGGATGGAGAGATGGAGAGGGGGGAGGCAGCATATATGGAGGGGAGGGACAGAGCCTCAAGTTAACTTCTCCATTTCACTGATACCATGTGACGTCCACAGTCTGGTAAAGAGAGATGTGCAGTTGGATGTGAAGCGTAATGACAGTCCATCACATATGATGCAGAGTGATGCACTGTCATGTCAGTTAACGTAGACCTCTTCCTTCTGTTTCTCTCCTCTACTGCCTCTATTCATTTTAACATAAGCTTTGACCCTTTTGATATGAATCTGCTGCTGCTTTGTGCCCATAGTCTCTCTGCGCCTCTGGCACAAACAAGCGGCGACGAGAGTTGGTTTTAAACACTGGAGCTTTGCATCTTTTTGTTGTGAATGTATTTACTTTTTTTCAGTCTTTTTGCCTTCATTGGACAGTGTCAGCAGGCGAGAGACAAGAAAACGGGGATGACTTGCGGCAAAGGAGCTGGAATTGAACTCAGGGCGCTTCAGTAAGGTGTGCATGGTGTGCACGCTCTATCAGGAGCTTCCAAGACACCATAATATAGCTACATTTTAATGACTATATATGACATAACAATAATTATTATTATTTAATAACAATTATTTATATACTTTATTTATATAGCACCTTTGAAAAACAAAGTTTACAAAGTGGTTTACAGAACAGCGGACCCCAAAGAAGACCACACAGATTAAGAAAAGTGAAAACATAAAGAGACAGATTCAATGCCACAGAAACAGGCAGTACAATGAAAAGAAAGATTAAAAACCATCTCAAATAAATGACTTTTACAATCTACACTGCATGTTGATTTACAGGATTTGAAGTAGTAATTAAGTAGTAACATAGGCCTTGTTTTCCTGTAGTTGTTTTGTTATTGTCATGCTGATGTGCTGATGAGAGCACCCGTGTGCAGTGTCTCACCTGTGTTAATGAACTCCTTCTATATATAGTGGATAAAAAGCAATCTCTGACTCAGATGAGAGCCACAGAGCTGTGGCTTGTATGTTTTGTCATGAGTGGTATTGAAAAAAGTTGTTTTTTTTGTTTGTTTGTTTGATTTCCATTGGTAATAATGGCCATGTACTCACCACATTAATTTCAGATATTTTGACATGTCACAGAAAGAAAAACACAGGTGTAAATAACAAAACTCACTGCTCACCTGAACAGAACAGAGCATTGGTGATTTTCCTATATGAAGAAGAAGAAGTCAGGGCAAAGAGGACAAACAGTCACATGATCACAGGTCAGCCAAACATGTCTGTAAAAAGAACGCGCAGGTTTAAATCAACCAAACTTACCTTTGTAAACATTCATAGATGGCTTTGTTTTAACTTTGACCTACTGTACTTGTCGCGATTGCATGCACAGTGTTCCCTGTGCAATTTCTAATATATGACATGATGAAAATTAACTGGAATTATGTGGCAACAAGGAGGTAGCAACATTACCACATATGTACAGTCACAGACCGTACAACCACCTTCTCCCCTACACCCACAGACACACACGTCTATGCTTCATCACATCCTTCACCTTGTGGTCTTGCCAGCATTAGTTCCTGTATGGCTTCTTCCATGGCGAGTGGCCATGACAGATGATTGAGTATTTGTAAGTATGTACTGTATGCAACGTGTGTGTAATCAACACAAGCAGCTATGCTTGCAAGATAGTGTCCTAAAATGAAATGCCAGGTGTTTGTGTGTGTGTATGTCTGTGCGTGTGTGTGTGCAGTGTATGTATGTGTGTGTGTGTGTCCATCTGGAGGGGTCCTTGGGGTCACAGTAATCTGGCACAGCAATCTCGCACTGTAATCATCTCAGTGCTCAGCAGGTGGTCCGGCAGAAGGCTGGGGAGAAAAGTTTCTGCACATTTTCTCTGAGCTAGCTAAGGCCATTCTGTTGTATAGAGCTACGGGCATATACACTGAGCATGTGGCTCCTTGAGAAACCAAACTGAACTTAAATGCACTCTGTGTGTGTGTGTGTGTGTGTGTGTGTGTATGTGTAAAGAGAGATAAAGTAAATCAAACTCTTAACCAGGTTTAACAGGAGTGAATCGTGCATATCTAAAGATAGATGAGCAATTTTCATATCACATTACTATCTGCAGCAGTGAGATGGCCGTGTTGACAGTGCTGTCCCCAGCTTTGGAGCACTTGACACATTCCCCACGGCTAGTCTACATGTGGAAAGTGCCAACAGTGGCAGAGGGACAGCTCAGGCTGCTGAGGAAATACAGCAGGAGGTGCGTGTAAGCAGGGACAACAGCATCATTATGGCACGAAGTACAACAGTGTGTCCTCACTACATCAGAAAACATATTTCCCGATAGCTGTTTACCTCTGGGACCAAAGCGCCTTATTCTCCTGTAATGGAAGGTGACAGATAACAGAGCAGAGAAGATAATGATATATATTCTACCCCAGGTTCTTTTTTTTCTGTTAGCAGTGGAAGGTCTTAGCTCAATAGCATAGCTATTTCAGGAGATCTAGGCCTTATCATGCCAGCACACACAGGGATAATGAAGTTGTCCAATCCTGGTACATTATGTACATGTCAGTGTGTGTGTGTGTGTGTGTGTGTGTGTGTGTGCGTATGTGTGTTGTGTTTTAACTCAAGAGGACAGCCTGTGTGTTGTTACATAGTGACGAAGGGCGCTTGGTTATCTCTACCTGGCATGCTTATCACATCTGCACATGTGACACCTTTCAATAACCCTCAGTCCCCACCTTTCTCTCCTCTGCTCTCTAAAAGTGGGGGCCAGGAAGATGAAAGTGTGTGTTGGTATGTGTGTGTGTGTGTGTGTACGTGTGGTGGGCAGTTAGAGGTAGATGGGAGGCTGAGAGACAGAAAAGAGCAAAAGTGTTTGGAAGAAAGAGGAAAGTCTACAAGGATTCAGGATTATGTCAGAGAAAGAGCAGAGAAATGTATATTTGCTAAAGTGTATGAGTAGTGTTTAATATCCAATATATGGTTAATTACTTCAGCTTCCTTACATTTCAGGGAGAGATGAGGTTTGGAGCTACAGTCCTGTTGCAGACTGGTTAGATAGGTTCTGGTTCTGGCAATGACAGTATAAAGAATGGACAGAGCCTGAGTGACGTCACCCATAGGTGAGGGAAGAAGGGAAAATATGCGGTGTTGGTCGCCGCCATGTTGGCTGTACTGCTTGTTCCGCCTCCCAGCTAAGCTAAATATCGGCAAAGATGTGGATCATCGGCGGACCTGAGGCGTGCTGAATGATGCCTGGGTGCTCAAATAAGTCATCTGTAACAACACTTACCTGTCAATCAACCGCTCACGCTATTAAATATGCAACTTTAAGCCTTAATCTGAACAGGTAAGTAAAACAAAATTCACCCCCGACACAGTTGTCATGAACGGGGATATTAGCTATAGAGATCAAAACCGTTGTCTGAACGGTTTATTTCTGCTGTGACGTTTGGCATTTTAATATGTGCGCTTATGGAGACTGACACACTTCCGGAGCCCATCTCAAGCAGCCGTTACAGTTTTTAGCACTTCCAGATTGGCTTCATTTCCCAGAAGGTTGCCGCTTGGTGTTTGGTCTAGCCAGTGCCATACTGCTATGGCATGCACTCAGTGGCCACTGTTTTAGGTACACCTGTACAATCAAATAATACATAATCAGATACAACAACAGGCGAAGAGTAAAGTTACAATCCCACCTGTCCATTACAATCAACTTCTTGGTTCACGCTCTTATTGTATTGTACTTACTGTAGTGCATGATTTTCTTGTACAATGAGAGATTATCATGGAAATTTCAGGTGAACTCACTTTTGGTTTAACCTCCAGTTTAACCACGGCGATATGGAGATCGATTTAGACAGGTTTATTGCACATTTGATGAAGGTGAACCAAGATGATGGTGAGGGATGAAGGATGGAGGGAAGGGGGTGAGAGATGAAGGGATGAGGGCCAAGGGATGATGGATGGGGGACGAAGGGACGAGGGTCGAGGAATGAATGGGTAAGGGATGAGAGGAGAAATCGGGGTCATAGATGGATGGAGGAGAATGGGGGAGCTGTCTCTTGAGCTCCAGTGGTTGGCATATTTGAACGAAAGAGAGCTTTTAAGTACTTTAGATGCGAGAAGGGGATGAGTTCAAGGCGTGGTCTCTGTTCCTGAACCCAGTTATAAAACTTCATATAAAGTGGGTTTGATGATCTGGCTAAACCGTTTACCACCTGTTTAATCATACCGTGACTTTGACACAGCAATGTCGCTGAGTTCCCCAAGATTAGGAGTAACTTTGCTGAGTGTAATATTATTCTAATCAGTAGGAATGATGAGCTATATGAGTTATAATAAAATGAAACTATCTTTGCAGGGATTTTACTCATTTACTTTTACTTGTTTGAGTTTACATGCTTGTATTGCTACTTAAAGTTAGTAAATGATCTCATTATGTCCTTCATCAATGAGGAAAAGAACAAGAGAGATGGGATGCAGAGAAAGAGAGAGGGAAAAGTAAAAGCAGGAAGTCTGAGGACTATCAGGAGTGTGAATGGGCATGAGTGTAGAGCAGAGAGCCAGGCCCGTTGGCCAGCCTCCAGTGGGGATAGTGGGTGTCCCTGTGCCAGCTGGCAGCCTGTCTTTCCCATCTGTGGAGCCTAGGAGAGTGTGCAGTAATCTCCTGGAGACAGCGGCTCAGCCCAGGCCAGATTTAAAGGGATATGGCCAGCTGGCCAGGCATGGACAGGTCTGTACCAGAGAGAGAAAGGAAGGGCAGGAGAAGGCCACAAAGAAGGGAGGGGATGAGTGAGTGAGCTGTGATGAAGCAGGTCAGGTGTAATGGCGAGGATGATGGGGGGGCTGAGGATTGGTGGTCAGGGAGCAATAAAGAGCACCGATCAGAATGATTATAGTCCAGCTGCCAGCAAATAATGGGACAGCCTGAATGTAATGCCCCTGCCTTTAACTGTGAAAACCACAATGGGTCTGTGCCGGCTGAGGTAATGTGACTAACATGTACCTGTGTCGATCCTGGCTTATGTAAGTCTATTTCTCATCGCTCTGTTGCCTCTTCTCTCTGCTCTGTGTCACAAAACTAATGAAGCTAATTGAACAGAGTGCTCTTTGCTTACTCCAGCAAAAGAAATAACACAAGCTGTAGGCCAAGTAGCTCTGCTTAGCTTTTGGTTTACTCCTCTCTGTGATTGTTGCAGATGGTAATCAGAGCCCAGCTGGCCGGTCGGCTGCAGCTTAAGGCCTGCCTTTCAAAATAATATCAATTTTAGCAAGACGTTTAATCCAGTGTTTAACTTTAGTTTTAGTGGGAAACAATCCAGAAGAAAAAGGATCATTTCACTAATCTCCAACTCAGTTCAATTGTTTTAAAGAATTTTTAAAATCCTTTTTAATACAATGAAAAAAAATGATATATATGCTAAGATTGTTGAGGGAATATTATGTTCCCTGTTATGGGACGTTGTTTTGGGAATCTGTGGAAAGATGGACAACACTAATGGTGACAGTCAGGGAACAGAGGGATTGATAACTGAAGGATCAGAAACTGAAGATGAGGGTGTCAGCTAGCTCAGTTGGTGGAGCATCCGCCCCATGTATGAAGGCTCAGTCCTTGCTGCAGCGGTCCAGGGTTCGAATCCAACCTGCGGCCCTTTGCTGCATGTCATTCCCCATCTCTCTCTCCCTACATTCCTATCACTCTTCAGCTGTCTCTATACTATGAAGCTTAAAAAATATATCTTTAAAAAAAAAGAAACTCAAGATGAAACCCTAAGGAAGTCTGCCTTTTGAAGACAAATTATACATTTAATTATGATATTTATTTATGTTGGTTAGGGTGCTATTATTTCACTTCGGTTTGATTTATTTTTATACATATTTTCATGTTGAATTATTCAGAGACATTCCTGTAACCTCTTGGAAAGGAAACTGCCAATGTTGAAATATTTTTGAGGTAAAAGGGGATGAGAGAAATAACCTTTTTTTTTTTTCTTTTCACTTTTGTTTAGTGGTGAAATATTGCTTTCTAAGTGAAATATGAGTGAAATTACGAGGGAACCAATTTTACTTTTAAGAGAAGGATAATTTTATGACTGAATACCACCATCAGTGACTTACAATTACCTTT
Source organism: Sciaenops ocellatus (assembly GCA_033000465.1). Taxonomy (NCBI): domain Eukaryota; kingdom Metazoa; phylum Chordata; class Actinopteri; family Sciaenidae; genus Sciaenops; species Sciaenops ocellatus. The sequence goes on along the minus strand of CP136888.1, from coordinate 6,432,012 downwards.
TCTTGGAGTGTGGGTGCCAGATGAGAGAAGGAGAACGTTAAGAGTGAGACAGAAAGAGATTCAAGTTTACAGCTGGGGCCTGACTCCATATGTTAACATGCAAACACAAAAAACACAAAGGGTGCATAAAACACACCTATTCCAGCAATCAAAGGAGGTAGTCACACATGCACATCTAGGTACACTCATATCTGAAATATATCTGGGAACAATGTTATGTACACATGCGTACACAGGTGTGCTCAACTCACACACACACACACTCACACACAAACTCAGAGACACACACGCCTGCGGCAATCGTGGAAGAATGAGCGAAGCCATGCAAATCCCCAGATGTTCAGGAAGACAGGGGGAAGATGAGGAAGAGGGGATAGGGGGGAGGAGTGGAGTGCCTAGAAGGAGGGTAGAGGGGGGTGTTATGGAGGGAGGAAGGAGGGAGTGGGGGGTGGCTGGGTGTTTACTACTGTTTAAAAGGCAGTGGGTGCTGTGTGCAGATTAATAAACAGGAGGTAATAGCAGAAGGGCTCTATATTTATTTTTTATCTTAAATGTTGCTTGTTTGTCGGCCTGGATGAATATTGACTGTGAAATTGGGATCAGGGGCGACACATGCCAGTGCTCGCCCTTATCTCTGGGATGCAGGCAGCCCTGGGGCCGTTATCACCGTGCCACAGTGGCGTGCCGGCACTCCAGCGCTCTCAAAGCCGCCACATTCCCTTTGTATCTGCCTGGAGAAGCCTGTTTACCTTTCACTGGCTTGATATTCCTATTAGAGCCGCTGACTATTTACTCACTGCCTCCTCCTCCTCTCCCTCCACCGGGCACTGCGCTGTCTCTCATCTCTTCCTCTTTCTGTTTCCCTCTCTCTGTTCGGCTATGCCTATCTAGCTCTTTTTTTTTCTTTACTGTTTGTCTCTTTACTGTATATCTTTTTGTCCTGCTTCTGCTTATGACCTTCACCATGACATAAAGTTCTGGACACAGCTTCGTTAACCAAGAAGTAATTAGCTAAGCACTGGGGAGAGTGCTTTTAAACAGATATCACATCCATAATGAGGCAGATTGCTTGATACAGAAGGGGGCTTTCCTCACTATAAATGGGACAACATTGGTCATGTGTTCAAACACTTATTAAACTTTGTGACTTGTGTAGTGGAGCTTGCACTTCTGCACAACTTTTTGTTGCCTAAAACTAACCAAACCTCAATCATAGACGTGGCAGATTAGAAATCACTTTGTCACGGTTAAATGGGCTGATTTGGAAGAAACTTGCAAGACAGTTATTTTATCGTTTAGCTTGCTGCATAAATCAGAACTTAACTATGATAGACCTGGGTTGTCACCTGCCTCTGGCTTCTGGTGTTGGGAGCAAAGTACCACCTCTGATGCGTCCAACTACCACAATCAGGTTGCTATCTTAAACAAATTACAAACAATGACCCACATACATGAAGATGTTAACCCATGCTAAAGACCTGCAGATCTGCTGCATGCATGTGCACATATATGTGTGCACCATAGGCCTTTTCATTAGCATGGGGGACAGTTTGGTGCTTAGCACGCTTACGGCAAAACCAGCCCACCAGGCACATCTCTGTCATATCACGGCCACAACACTATTTTGGTCCATTCTTCTTGGCTAGAAAGGCCGCGATTAGTTCCGTCGTCCAAGGCACACATGAAATGAGTCACATCCGATGCCTAGTGGAATTTAGCCTTTATCGGGCTTACCTTCCAATACACCATGAATGTAACATTTTTATTTCAAGATACATTTCTAGTAAGTCTCCAGGAGCCCTTTAGAAAACTGGCTTTCTTTTCATAGCCTTTGTGCCAAGCAACATCACCACATTCTGTTACCACCACTGAGGTGCCCTTGAGCAAGGCCCTTAATCCCAACTGCTCCAGTGGAGCTGCTTAGTTGCCAGCAGATAAGACTGTGGTTGTACCATGGATAAAACTGGATACTGGACCCAAAGATGACGCTGATTCAGTCCAATGAGAACGTTAGCTCTGCACATACGCCAAAAAAACCTCGTTATGCAGCCCACTCAATATGCAAAGTAGTGTCTCTGGCACTGACCCCGCCCATGACCTCCTGTTGGGCTTTGCTTTCACTGGCCAGTGAAGTTTTAGAAATATGAAACCTCTAAGGCTCAAAAATCCATAACGGAAGGAGTGATAATTGATCTTCTTTGCAGGTTGAGCCTAGTTTGAGGTGTCATATCAACAGTTTTAGAGAATTTTTCGTGGTAATACTGCGAGTGGCCCGAAGAGTTCTGCAGTTTAAGAACACGTTTATGCATTAGACTTTTCTTAGGACCTTTATTAATAACAAAATTAAGAAAAAACTTATATATAAATATAAGTTTGAATTGAATTGAATTGAACATGTGGTGCATTGTTTATATTTTTATATTGGTTTAGGTTATAATGCATGGGAGAGAGCATGATAAAACTAAATGAAAACAACTGTTTTAATGCATACACACATGGACATTGTTACCAACAGCTTAGCATGTAAGGACGAATTTGGGGTGGGTGGCAGGAGCTGCTACAGTAAACAGCGTTGCCAAGAAGGTATAAGCAGCATATAAAAGTTATAAACAGCTGTGTACAGCTGTGTGAATATAATTGGATGTTACTCGTCAGCTGTAACCGAGCAGTTGATGAATGAGCCTGTGAAGGTGAAGATTGAATCAAGGAGCTGATACCAATCAGCTAATGCAAACACAACCTCAGTGCTCTGCCAGGAATAACGTTATCCTCCAAACCTTCAGCAGTGACCACATGATTTCACTTCTACACTCTTCAACAATCACTGCATCAGCAAAAGTAGCAATGTCTGTTTTTGACATTGCATTTTCTTATTGAACTTATTTTTAACCACTGGGAATAAGCTTCTAAACTCATTTTCATATATCTGCACAAGTACTAGACATATTCATTAAGTAACAATTAAGCAACTGAATGATTTTTGGTCTCAGTATATTTTTTCCATTCTCATGAATGGCTCACAAAGCTCAGTGCTTTGTGTTGCATATAAAAGACCACCTGTGTTAGACCACTTTGAGACTGATGTTTCTCACAATAGCAATCAAGTGCAACAAGCAATAAAACATTTAAGAGAAATCATAGCACCAAAATTTCACCAGCCAAAAGGTACCAGATGTGGTGCAAGCCCCAAAGAGATGATACTCTTTCAAACCACCGTACCTGACTATTACCAGGCAGCTGTGAACACCAGCTTTCAACTACATCACAACCTGCAGGCAAATACAACTAAAACAGAAAGGAACTGGGTTTGGCAGCCAATCAGTCAGTTACAGCTTTAAGACAATTAACTGGCACACCTACGATATGAATACGAAGATCAGTGACATAGCAACTTTTTGTGTGACATCCAAGTGTCTAACAGTCTCCTCTCCTAAGGGAAGGGCACTCAGATTCCTCCAGTGATGACTGCCTCTTCTCAGACTGTAATCTTCATGGCAGTTTTTTTGTTTGTTTTATCTCTCTCCTCCATGCAGGGTACACTGAGAGGCTCGAGGCGCACTGCGCCGTACGCCATGCCACAAGGTGGGATAAGGAGCAAACAAACATACGGGCAGCGCTTAGCAACCCTGATCAGAGTGTCTGCCAGGGTCCTGATAAGCTGACAGGCAGGAGAGGACAGCAAGAGGTGGAAGTGGGTTGTGTGGGATGTAAGTCTGTTGACATTGGAGGGTGCTTTCCCTCTCGAGAAGCATTTTTTTAAACTGGGAGGTCCTGAAGACCTCAGAGGAAAGTGCATTTTTAAAATGAACAATAAGCAAATTCTTTGCCTCACTTTATTTGCACAGAGTTGACCCTGGGAACGTTTTCACAGTCTCAAGGACACTACATTAGTTCATATTGGCTGTAGCTTGCTAACAACATGCGTGGAAGTATGACGTCTGTATGTTATTTTCCCCTAGACTTATGTTCACGAAGTGGAAACAAACATACTGTAAGTGTGAAATTTTCACTATATCTGGAGATGCATCTTCACCTCAATTTAATCTGCATCAACACACATTTTTGTCACAGCAAAGGGTGTTGTTGAGTCTAGAGGAATTTGTTAACCACTAAGCCTTGTAGCTATGGCAGCTACTTACAGGCCCCAACATATAGTCAGTTCAATCGGCTGCCAGCACTAGAGCAAGGATGCAGACCTTACCTTGTATCTTAGTGAGCTTGACTCGTCTCCTGTGATGTTGCCCTTCTTGACTGAGTGGTGGATGCAGCCCAGCATCCTCTTCCATCACTGGCCACCCATTAATGGCTCGATGCTGGTTTCAGTTAGTTCGGGGTATAGTAAAATGACACATTTCATTTATAGAACACAATTTATGATAGTGAAAGACACTTTACATGAGTTAAATTCATCATCAAGCAACACACTAAAAATACAGAACACACAACATGAATCACACATTAAAGGCACTTCTAAAAAGGTGAGTTTTGAGCAGTGTGGTTTGAACGTAGACAGATCGATGCAGTCTCAGTTAACATATACATAAATGCAGACAGACACTGAACCAAAATACTTCAGAGCCAAGGGTTATTATTGATTACCCATCACGGTTTTGATTAAAAAAGCTTCTCACTTCTCTGCAGCACGTCAGCTCTCTTGCAGCAGTGTTTTGTTCCTCCTTCTCTCCCGCCATCTGCCTCCAACAGGCTCATATTCGATAACACCCACCTTCTTTTACATTACATTTACTTCTTTTTGATGTCCAGTGGCAACCATGTGACCATGAGGTCTTTCACTGTCTTTGTATTCAGTCGTTCCACATTTATGTTCAGTCTGATCACACCTTCACATACAGTATAACCATGAGGCATGAGAAATAATCCCAAAAAGAAGACCTTGGTGTCAACGCTTGTATGAATACACATTGAAAATTTACTGTATAAATACAATAGCTTAGCGGTTTTTGGTGCCCAGTTCAGATTTAATCAAAACCACAAGTTCGTCCTCCATAGTTTGACTTTACTCTGAACTGCACTGTGGACTGCGTCTGCTCCACTTTTGTGGTCTCTCATTTTTCGTACATAAACCACTTTGCAAGACAACTGACATACTTACATAATTTCATGAGCAGGTGTAACCACGTAATATTACTCAGTGCTGTACTGTATATACACCCTATAGACCCAGAGTGATAAATATCATGTAGTGTACCCCGGTGGGATATTACAGGATATGTTTATGTTTTATGTTTTGGGTACTCCATGACCCAAAAGTGTATTTTCATCTCATTGTCTAAGTATCTGAACATCTGCCTGTCTTTTGATGGTTGGTCAATCCATCTGCCTGCTGATTAGTACACATCTGTCTGTCTATCCATCTGCCAGCTTTTGGAGCCAACATGTGGGGGACATGAGCAACATTAGTGTCCTGTTGTACTGCAGTGACGAGAGAAGACAGAGACGGATGAAAAGACTGAGACAGAAAGTAAATAAAAAGCATTAGATGACACCTGAACAGTTTGTTTAACAGACTTAATCAAAGAAGACAGACTGCTAACCAGCCAGCATGTATACAAACATACACACACATATACACACACCACACGTATTCATGTGGCCTGACATTTTATCTTCCTGTTACCCAAAAAGTATTAATTCTGACAGGCATCGATTAAATGTATTAGCAAATAATTACCATTTTTCACTAATCAAATCTAATCTGGATGCTCTGAGCATTTCTGATGTTTTTATAAGGTAACTGTCAGTCACAGATGAGTTGGACATTAATGTATTACTGAGTAACATCTAACAATAATGTAATTAATTTATCTGTAACAGATAGTGTAAGGAATTACACTTAGAAATTCAGTAAGTACATTCCAGCAACATCCTTTTTTCTACAAAATAAAAAATAAATGTTACCTGTGGCTGTATTGAGGTGAGGAACAAACAAGGTTTAAGGTCCACTGCCACAGCTTAGTTTTTCAGGTATTTGGTCATAAAGCAAGGTAATGGACAAATTAAAAAGTTGATCTGATGCATCAGATGAAAGGTTAAGAGCTCAACAAAGTGATTGCAAGTCATTCTGATGGGAACATTACTGTGGCATGGCAATCCATCTAATAAATGTTGAGATATTTCAGTCTGGACCAAAGGAGTGTTTATAACCAGATATCCACATATGAATGTAAAATCTGCAGGCAAAGGACAGAAGTTTGTTATCGGAAACATTCTTGTTTCTGTTTATAGCCCGAGTAGTACAGTAGTCTCACATTTGAGAGGGCTTTGGTTGCATGCAGTAAGTAGACCACATACAGAGCAAAAGAGAAAAGATATGCAATGGCCAAAATGCAGTTTTGGAACCCATTGGCTCTGACGAAGAGTTTTGCTTTTTACCGCCTGTATTAAAATGTATCTTGTGTGACTCTAGGCCTTAAGGCGGTGTGTGTTGTGCTGGCCTGCCTCTGTTTCTTCTTTCAGATCTTCCTGATTGTCTGACCCCTCCCACCTCATTTATGGATTGTTGTCAACTGCTTGGAAGTTTTCATAAAGTGGGTGATTTCAAGATGGCCCTCTTTCTTGCCTTTAAGGCACCCACTTCAGTTATGGTTATCTAGTCGTAGACGTCTCTCAACACCAACTCCATTCTCCTGTGTTGAGTTGCAAATCTGACTGTAAACAATGGTTGATGCACGGAAGAGGAAGTCTTATCCTGGATATCTGTTATGCATTATCCAGACATCTGTGGCTACACCAGAAGACATTGGCTGTTGCCCACTGAGGCTAAATCGTCATCAGATGATAGACAATGAGTTCTGAGATTGCGACCAAAGTGATGGACCAACCAGAAGACAGACCTACTAATCAGATATTGCCAAAAGTAACAATTAATTAATCGTGTTGTCGAGTTTTTAATGACATTTTTCATGTAACTTGTCAACACTGCGGACGAGTTTCCCAAACGTGAGTGTAGATTACTGTGTCTAAACATGTATCTGTATTTGTCCGACTACCCTAACCATATGGTTCTCACATAAACACCAATAAACAAAGCGTAGAAAGTATTTGCAAATACTATTTGACCCAGGTCTGTTTACAGATCAGTGAACCTTAATTGGCGCTGTCAGCCCATGCTCACTTCCAGCCTATCCATTTCAATACTGAGACAATAACAACATTATGGAGCTCAATAGCTCATATTCCTATGTGGCAATAATATCTAGATCCCTCCTCCTCTCAGTGCAAATCAATGGAGTAAGATGGCCTTTGGCTTCATTTTTCATCTTTAATATTGATTGCTGTTCTACTTTGGAGTGCACTGTCAGTCCAATTACGGAGAATTTAATTGATTTTTCCTCACAAGCTGGGTTAGATTGGATTGGTTTATGCAAAGCAGATCAAACAGAAGTACTCCCTGGACTCCCTTCTATGTGTAAAATACAGCTCTAATGAGCAGGAGCACCATGACACTTTCTACATCTCGCCCCGTTCTCCCCGTTTCTCTCTCTCAGCACAAAAGTGACACACGTTAACACTCACACATACACACACATAAAACAATGCAACGTAACAGCAGCAGCACTAATTATTATGAGAAACCATTTTGATGATTCCAGCAAAGTTACACGAATAACAATCTTCAGTACGCTGTAATTGCCAAGAATTATTGTACTCAACAGACAGGATTGCTCCACTGTTGTATTTTTCCCCCAGAGAGATTTGAAACTTAGGCAAAGTGCTGATAATTCATACAATTATATGTAATGAATAAAGCAGGTGTCTCTTCATTTGAAAATTCCACAATGACCTTTACAGGAAGCCTCCTCTCATGAAATATACATGACCCTGAACACAATATGTCAGACAGCTAGACAAGGCTAATTAGCTGCAGGTAAATTCTGAAGGCCTCGCTCACTCTGTCTGTCTCTCTTTCCCTCTCTCTCACACACACACACACACACACACACACACACAAACACACACGCACACATTTGGTCAAATCGCTTGGTTCTCCAGTGCTCACAAGTCTGAGAGTGTTGACTTCACCCCATTTTACAATCATTTTGATTGCAGTTTTATATAAAACCGCCCCAAACTTCGACCTTAACACAGAGTCTCATATTTAGCCATAAAGAAGAAATGTATCTTCAACCAAAAAAAAAAGTGAAACAAACTGAGTGGTATTGGAAAAATGTTTCAGTCTTTTGGCAGGTTTTGGTTGGAAAGTAAGATTTCAGTCAGTAAAGGAAGTCCTGGCCAAGAAATAGTCCCAAAAATAACTCCCTGTAAAGCCACAAAATGTCATTTTTACAGTTTGCAAATTAAACAGACACATGATGTAGTGTGTTAATGAGTGAGTTAAAGATGCTGGTTGGCAGATTTTGTTACTTTTGGACAGAGCCAGACATGCAGAAACAGTCGTATCAATCGTCTCATCTATTTGGCAAAAAAGTATGTTTATAAGAATAATGTGCACAAATATTTCTTTAAGCTGACTGAGATGGAGAGTTTTAGCCACCTTGTAACCCTGAAAAAAAAGTCCTGGGAACTTACTAATAATAATATTAGTGTTATATAGTCACATTGGGATACTCCTACTCTAGAGTGGCCATCACTGTACACCTCCTGTACTTCATTTCCCATTTAATTATTATTTGCTGGAGGGCAGTGGGCTAATGTTTAATGTGTGAGGTTTTAGGCATGTGTTAGTGTCTGTTTGTTTGGTTGCCATAGAGCAGTGGAAACGTGTTGTCTTATAGCAGTCTATCGCTTGTCTCCTCACTTAAATCTCTACTTTCACATTCCTGGAGGCTGCTATTGGAGCTAACACCCCTGCTCTTTGCACCTTAGCACAGCCTGCGAATGTGTGTGTGAGGGAGAGAGTGAGACCGAGATGGTGCTGTCTTCAATGTCTCTGGGTGCCCCCTTGCTGAGCTGTCATCACTCCCTGGCACCGGGTACACAGCACAGCTGCAGGGGAACCACTCTGCGGGGAACCTTCGTTTCCATCTGTCTCCAATTCACAGTGGCACCTATTTAGAGCAGCTCAGCGGCTGTGCATGCCACGAGCCACAAGAGAAGGGAGAGGCTGGTTTTAGGGGGGTCAAGAGAGGTGGGCATCAACAAGGCTCATGTTTGAGTTTAGGGCAGTAAGACTTTGAGGTTATATTCGACAGAGACAGAGATGATGTGCTGCACAGAACCATTTTGGAAGTCATTGAAAACTTTTTGTGAAAGAGAACTCGCTCAAAAAATAAAGGGCAACTGATTGGATGAACCATCTGTCTATCATGAACTAACCTCAACCAGTCATAGTCAACATCACAAAGAAATAATCTCCAGTTCTGATACAATTGATGCTAGAAGCATCAACGTTAACCTCTTAAGCAGGCGCCAACAGTGACTTCTCCCACACGTCGTCACACACACCTAGCGTTAAACTACGCCACGCTACACTGTGCATAGCTTGCAGCTTGGCAAGATGGATTCTCGCGTTATCTTGTGATTTCGCCACCTGCCAAGCAAGGTTAAGATAATCCTATCATTTATGACATCAGCTTCAATGCAACATATTGCATTATTCATTCAATTTATGATGCACCAAGTTTGTCATCAGATTTCTTTTTCCAGAGAGACACAAAAAAAAGAAACATTCATAAAGCTGACAAAAGGACCAACAACCGAAACACATTCATACTTTTCTGCACTCAAGCAGCCAGTAGGCGTTTGTCATATGATCTACCAGCCACTGTACAGACAGAACAGACTTATATAGAATAAAATATAGTGCGGCAATATTCTTTTCCCCAATTTGATTTTGAAAAATGAATGAACACAGTTTTATTGATTTGTTGGGCTTTAAATACACACACACATGCCATAAATTGCAAACTATATTTTTGAACAATATCACCAGTAACCCTATCAATCCACATCAGTTTAATATCACTGTGAGCACACATCAACATCTGCATGTGTGCCCACGCATGGTTATGTGTGTCCAGTCGTGCGTGTGCGCACACACCGTGTATTGCTCAACTTGTGTCTGTGTCTGTGCAAGTATGAGAACGGGCTTAATTTAGCAGGTGCGCTTTGACAGTTCTTGAATGAGAGCCAAGTCTGCTGTACGAAGGATAAGAGAGAGGAGGCGCTCAACGCGCATCTGTGTGGAGCTCGACTGTGACAGATGGGGACGGTTTAACTTATAGAGTTCTGTTAAGATCTGGAGGTTTTTCTGACGCTGTCTGTGCCAAACAGGTGTGTATTCTAAAAACACCACAGAGAGGGAAGGTGAACAAGCCTCGACTGACTTATTTGTCTGGTGTTTCGCCTGATAGAAGGGGGTTGCCACTGTATACTGTGTCTTTCTTCTTCTATATGTATGTCCAAATTCATTGCAACAGCTACTCTCCTTGGACAAGACACTACCCTGGAGTGTTTTCATTCATCCCGTTTTCCTGTAGGCAAATGGAAGCAAATACAAGCTCCAGTCACATCCATATTCAAAATGAAGTCTCTCAAGAACTGCTGGAGCTTTGACTAACTTAAGGTTCCAATTTTGCACCATCCAAACAGAAACATTGAACAGTTTTCGCTACATGTGTGGAAATAGCTCCTACAACAACATCCTTTCTCAATAAAATCTTATTCTAGTGTACGAGATAATAGTTCCAAATGTTACCAAATGTGAAAATATCAAGTGTAATTGCTTTATTTAGGTAATAACAGGTGAAAAGTGTAAATACATCCCAGGGTTAGCTACAGGTTTCAAGCTCTTCCATATTTTTAAATGTGCGCAGTAAAAATCGCTTCAGCTGAATTAGAAGCAAAACCTCGCAGAGCATTTAAATGTTTGAACAACACCGGAGAATGTGTTGGCTCAAAGTGTTAGAACGACGGCTGCAGGGTTGAAAAGTTCAGCCGGTTAGTGGTGGCCAGGTGTCTCACAGGCAGGCAAGACACTTCACCATATGGCTGCTTCTCGCCACCAGACGCCAGCCGTCCGAACCAATGACTTTCACATGCTTTACTTTTGCTGTACAAGGTGAAAAGTTATATCTTGTCTAAACCCGAGACCAACACGCTGAAAGAACTCTGTGTGTGTTTATATTCATAAAGGAGAGAAACTTGTTCCGTCAGTGTTAGGAGACTGTGCTGGTATGACAATGCGACAATTAATAACCAGGCTAGAATATGAGACAGACAGATTTGATGCATTTCCTCTGGATTTCTGATACACCAACAAAGTTGCAGATTATTTTGCTTCTCTCCTGCATGCTGATTGGAGTTTTTAAGAGGTAATGAAGTCCTGGTGTGTCCTCCTGCTGGGTTTGTATTTGGCGAGGGGTGCCTGTGTGTCGCTGATAGAGGGATCTCTCTGACACGGCTGCTCTGGCCCGCCGCATCTGGGAGCCAGTAGCGGCAGCCGCCGGGGGGAGATAAGGCAAGGCTAGCCGCTCGCCTGTAACACACGTTTTGCCCCCCTCTGCCCTGTTCTCCTCTCCTCTCCTGCTCCTCTCTCCTCCCATCCTCCCTCCCGTCATCCCCCTGACCTTATCTCAGGGGAGAAGGCACCACTGGGTTGCTACTGTGATAGCACCTGCCAGAACCAGAGCTGGCCTCTGGTGATTATGGGGGAATCATTATCTCTCTCTCCCCAAAAACTCATTTTATACCTGCCAACATCTGAGGGGAGGGGGGCAAAGGAGCAAAGGCTTCTATAACAGGTAACACACAAAAAAATTGTGTGTGTGTTTGTGTGTGTGTGTCTGTGTGTGACAGGAGAGGGTACATAGGCAATGCAGCAAAACGCCTTGCCTTTTTGCAAGTGGAATTTGAATTTGATTTAAATATGATAAGATAAAGATTTTTTGTATATGATGGCTGCTCATCTGTTTTCAGCCTATTGCTGCATTGTGTGTTTATGTACATAAGGATGGTTTATTGAGGGGTTACATTATCGTCATAAATTAGATTCCAAAGTAAGTTTAGTGAGGGATGTCTAACTCTTGCAAGAGAAAAATTGTTCTTCTGCTTGATGCCATGTTGGATATAAGTGAAAGAACTTTTTTTCTCGGGGCTTAGCATGCATTCAATCACTTCATTCCCAAATCTGTTGCAATTCTTTGCTCTTTTTAATTAGTTTAACCGACGCCTCTTTGCTCTTTCTCTTCATATTTTTCGCCTCTTCCTCCAATGAAATCTAATCTGTTTAAAAACTGTGGAAACAAGTACCACATCATTTGATCAAGTGAGGTTAAAACTTTCCATCCTTCACTCAAGTGTGCCCTAATTTTTTTAACCCCCTTTACCCCCTTCTGAAACCATTATCCGCTCCTTTATCTTGTTGTACATTTCCAAACCCATGATGAACAGCCACCCTCCACCTGCTTTACCACCTGTTATGTTCTCATGGCAGTTCATATCCTGGGATAAGTTTTCATTTTCATTTTGCTGAATACTGTAGTTACTGTGCTCGTCCACGTGACCCAAATAATCCCAGTTTTTATTTTAAAAAGTTGCTCCAGGGATTCAAATCTTAAATAAAATGTAAATTTCATTTCACTGTCCTTGAGATTAATGTGAATGTCTTGCGTGTGAGCACTTGTAAATGTGGGAAATCTCATAGGTTTAAGAAAGCACCTAAATTTCATGTGCTGTATATATTCTCTCTCTCCCTCTCTCTCTCTTTCTGTCTGTCTCTCTCCCCTCCCCACACCCAGACAGAAAGCAGCATGAGTTTCTCTCACTTCCTCTCTGCTGATGACCATATGTGTGTTGGTTTCAGCCAGGCGCTTGGCACATCTGTGTGCTCACATCCCCTCTCACTTCTCTCATCAGCACACTTCTTGATCCAACAAAAATATACCGTAGTGTGTGTGCGTGTGTGTGCATGTGTGTGTGTGTATGTGAAAAGCAGCGAAGAGTATTAGGGGTTAATGAGTCCTGAGGGGTCAGAGGTCAAAGAGGTGATGGCTACAATGTTGCTAGAGTTTCACACGAGAGCCTCGTTCAGCTGTCCGAGCTTTGTGAAGTTTACTTTGGCTTCTTTGATTCTAAATGTGAGACAGCAGCGTTTCAACATATGTCTTTTCCCAGAAAAGCTTTTTCATCTATTTAGAGGTGACAGCTTAGAGTCAACCACATGGGTTAGTGTGTTGGGAGGGGGGGGGGGGGGGGGGGGGGGGGGGGTGCATGAAAGTCTAAGTGCCAAATCACATAAAAAAAGTTGTAATGACATGACTAAATGTTTAATTAAACTGACCACTCAAATTCCCAACTATGAAACATACATATCTACAAACAGAGTAACACTACAGATTTTTTATTATCTCTTTTTGCATTTCTTTACACAATACTTTCTACATTTATAAATGAGTCACAGCAGATAATAAACAAACTTTTTTTCTTAGAATGAAGTCACTGAAGTATATGTCTACATGTCAAAGAAACTAGTCTGGCACCTAATTCTCGTACATTTCATCAGAAGGGGAAACCTCTGTTTATCTGGAACGAACAAAGTAAACATGGGGTTGGTGAGAAGAGCTGCCCACGTCAGATTCTGCAGAACAAAACAAAACTGTGGTGCAAATTCCCAGTGAAATCGTTAATGGGAAGAGTAGAGTCATTTTCTCTTTTGTTAAATTGTTGTAAACATAAACATTAGCGTCACCAGTAGTCTTCAACTGAGGAAGAATTAACGTATACGTACACTAAAATGTCTCACAGTTCTCATAAAACCTTTTCCAATAAACAAGCTTCAACAAGCTATCTGTCCAACACAGAACGTCTGAGAGCCAAAGCAGCTGGTGAGGAAAGTCGATCATTTAACAAGCTAACGACCTAGATATTTTTATCTGTATTTGGTGGACCAAACCAAACCGTGGCTAAATGGCCAGTAAATACTGGACTAAGAATTTTCAGGTGGCCAAAATTAGGCCTCAATGGAAACACAAGAGGGACTTTTTAAATTAGGATTAACAGTAAAACAGTAAAAAATTTAATTTTCCCTTTAAACTGGCAACTTTAGTCCACACTGTTTAATTTAAAATACTTGATGCGTATGTTCAGTTCATTTCCAGCTTTGGTGAAATTATTATCATCATTTTTATCAGCGTGTTAGAGAAAGCCTGAAGTTGAAGTTTATATTAGGAAAGATAAGTTACAAACACAAACCCTAAGAATGAGCAGATGAATGCACAACAAGGATGAGTTTTTGAATATGGGACAGCAGTTTGTGTTGTGGCCACTGAGCAAGGTGCACAGAAGCAAAGGCTTCTGGGAAGGAGGGATGGCGGGTAGCTTAGAACTGAGGATGCAAGAAGGCTACTGGCCGCAGACACAGCTGGTTCCTGAGAGAGGAAGCCCAGACAGAGGCCCAGGTCCTGCTGCCTGCTGCTGTCTGTTGCTATCACCGCAGCCAGCACTGCTGCCTGGCCTCCCCAGGGACTGCAGCCCTGCAACACGCAGAAACACACACACACACACACACACACAGTGAAACATACTAACACACACTTCTCTTTTGAGCTGCAGTGGCAGGCAGGACAGGAGGAGGGTTCAGATGAGAGCACAGCCCCTCAGCCAGAGCCACGAGACAAGCTGACCTGGTACTGACATACACACACTCTCTCAACACACACAAACACACGCACACACGCACTCTGCGGGAAGAGGACGAAGAGAGATCGAGAGAACAGAATGAACAGAGAAGAATCAGGAAAGGAAGATGTAGACACAAGCTGTGCCAAGTATGTCTAAAGGAGACTGCAAAAGAGACTTCTAGCTAAGGACTGTCAGCCGTGGGCATTAACGTACAACTATCAGACGTCTTTCTAAGGCAAAGCTGTACACAGACATGAAGCAAAGACAAAATACCAGAGGAATTCAGGAATAATACAACGAGGATCAAAGTCTTTGGCGAGGAGGCAAAAGAAAAGAAGAGGAACCTCTGGCTGACTGTCTGGCCTGTTTTTCTCTGTTCGGAGCTTTAACTACAGTTAAGTCCGTGTCCTTGCATGGCAGTGCAGTGGGTTATACAATGATCTACTGGAGCCTCAAAGCCTCAAAACCAGCTGAATATTATGAGAAAAATCATGTGAAGCCTGAAGGACACGTGGAGAGAAGGTCCTGCGGGAAAGTCTTCTAGCAGTTTGGAGCTCATAGTTATTTTTAACATTGTTTTGTATTTGTCGTTGCTACACTACTTGGACCTAGAGACCTGCATAGCGTGCCAGTGTGCCATATAACCTTGAAGCCCCTCACCTCACACCTCGCATTTGGAAAGTTGACATCTTAGCAGTGGCGATTTGAAGGTCCGAAAATGTCTGCCGAAGTCTACTTGGAGCGCCAGAAGAAGGCCAATCTGAGAGCTGGAACTTCCTCTGCTCCGGTGTTTGCTCCATGTGTCCCCACGGTCACACTGATCAGCCACAGAGAGCTGAGGGATAAACACATCGCCCACAGGGTCCAGCCTGTAAG
Source organism: Sciaenops ocellatus (assembly GCA_033000465.1). Taxonomy (NCBI): domain Eukaryota; kingdom Metazoa; phylum Chordata; class Actinopteri; family Sciaenidae; genus Sciaenops; species Sciaenops ocellatus. Next base: position 6,416,535 of record CP136888.1, on the reverse strand, counting down.
CCTCGATCCAAACCTGGCAACCAGCAGCCACTACAGATGTAGTGAAGGTAGGAGCTTGTCATCTTAAAGGGCCTTGTTTAATGAAATCTTTTGGCAGTGTGTTACTGTGATGAGTGATGGAGGGTCCCGCAGCTGTCAGGTCTGCTCATTAAGTTGGAGTGATTGACGGATAATCAGTTTGTGTTGACTTAGCACCGCATGCTATAAGGGCAATATGAGGTTTCCTCATCTTGCCAGTAGACCTGTTATTTGATGATTGAAGCTGGGGTTTCAAGGTTACAATGACATCAAACATCCAACATTATCATCTAAATTACCTTTAGATTACCTATGTGTAAAATAATGTAAGGTTTGCTTCCCAGTGCCATTTCTGGCCATTTATATTAAACAAACTTACTTTGGAGATCCAATGGAATCATGAATTGGGATTAAACTGGCCACCAAGTGCAACTTAACTCAACAGCCTCCTCTTGTTATCCTGTATTATAGTCTTCATATGAGCTGTCAAGCACAAATAATTAGTGTTAACAAGCCCAGCACAGCACATTTGTCCTGTGGCACTGGAAAGGAAAGGGAAAGAGGTTTTTAGAGCACTGGGTAGGTGGGTGGGTGGGTAGGTTAGGCTGGGAAGGTAGGGGCGGTGGGGTGTATGTGGGGGGGGTCTTCCTCTGGGCTTCCCCGTACAGCTGCAGGGAACAGAACTAGATTCTGGAGTTTCACTGCTCAGTTTCAATGGCTTCGTGAGGCACATGTGGGTCGTGAGGGTGCATCACAGGGCACGACGGAGGGGAAAGTTTAAGGGAGCGTTTTGCAGACAGATGAGGGATGCTTGAAAGACATCCAGGAAAGAAAAAAGATGGAAGAGAAGAAGAAAAAAATGTAATTGATTCTTAAAGCACTGAAAACACTGAAGTAGTGCCTTTAGGTAAAAAATGAAAACCTTCACTTAAGTCAGCAAGGGGTTCGAGGAGAGAGAGATGCATTAAGAATCAGACATTAAAGGCCCAATTTTATAGACTCTAAATATGTAGAAACTGTAAGCCAGAGCAAGGACTAATACCCAACGGAGTGAATTACCTGCAGCGCCTGCCGTCTCTTGGCAGTAATGAGCTTTGTGAACGTCGCAGCGATAAGACCTCTATAATTAGGCTTAGTCATAAGCACCCCCCCTGTAACTCTGTGATAAAAACCCAGTAGAACTCTGGTGTCGGCGTTCCAACCTATTCACACACACTCACACACACATGCGCGCGCACACACACACACACACACACACAAATACATACACTGAGGAAATCAAAATGTGTCAATGTGAACTGTAAACACAGCTCTTTGTCTCAAGTAGTTTACCTGATGTGAATGTGTGTGTGTTTGCATTTCTTGGAGGGAAAGGTGGTGGTGGGTGTATATAGTCCAGCGATATGTTCACATTATATGGAGAAGCAGTAGTAATGTGTGTGTTCGTGCGTGTGCATGAGTGTATGTGTGTGAGGTGTTGTGAGCTGCAGCATAGGCTTCCTGTGAGGGAGCAGATGTCGCAGAGCTCAGGCACAGCTGCGACGGGCGATAACCGCGGTGGCAAGAATATGTCGGCACGCTGGCTCTTCTCCCTGGGTCTTATCAGCCGCACACAGCATACAGACAGACACACGCACGCGCGCACACACACACACACACACACACACACTCATATAGACACTCTACAATAAGGAACTGCCACCCAGCACTAGCACACCCTCACAGCAGGCCCAGATAGAGGGAGGAAGGCAATGAGAGAGATGGAGAGAGGAAGAAAAGGAGCGAGGACTAAATCAAGGGACTTTGAGGGAGAAGGTGCAGTGAATCCCTAACAAAGCCTTGGCTCATGTCTGCTGTATCATAGACTTCGTAATTTTGTGCCAATCCTAATCCTCTATAGCTATGAATAGGCTATTCTTTACTGTTGTCTCTCACAAAAGGAGATAACTTTTATAGGAGTGCATCACTTTGTGATATATCATAGAAATGGTTAGATCTGTAGCCATGTACGGACTTCAAGATCAAACTTATTTTGATTCCTGTATCCTTTTTATCCTTGAACATCCTTGAAATCATTTTTTCACCAATCACCAATTTCACAAGCTCATTATAACCTCACAATGTAGTAAAATCCGATGTATTTTGTGTATTTCGGAGTTTGAATACCAACCAACCATATTGTTTTATGATTCTCTGGAAGATTTCATGGTTTTGTCTCACAGTTTTGTCATGTCACTGTATCTCAGCGGCTAACCTGATGACCTGATCTTATCGCAACCAGAATGACTGTCCAGAAAATAGACACATTTTGTAAACTTTACAGATTTACTGCAGATATGAACATCTAACATACTCTTTTCCACCCGATCCACCGGTTCATGATTACATCACCGTACTCCCGGCACAGATACGAGCATATAAATGTGGCAGAGGTTATAAAAAATGTGTAAAAAAAAAAAAGAAAAAAAAAAGATGGATGTCGATGATGCAAGAAGAGGAAGAAAAACTGAGTAAATAAGGAAGGAAAAATAAAGTGAGGGCCATGTGTGGGAGGAGAGGCAAGGTGGTGATGAGAGGTGAGAGAAAGAGAGAGAGAGAGAAAGAGAGGGAGAGGGGGGAGAGAGAAGTTACCCTCTCTATTTCCTCAGCACCAGCTTTGTGGTTTCTATGAGGAACAGATGTTCACAACTTGATACAGTGCCTCATCCCCCTCTACTCACTATCTCCACTGCCAGCACCACCAACTGTCTGCACACACAAACACACACTCACACACTCACACACTCACACACACACATATTGTCTCTTGGGAAAGACAGTCATATATAGCGGTGACTTTTTCATGTGAATGTACGGGGGCGTATTCACCTGCATACTGAGGACTTTTTACTGTCCGTTTCCCTCCATGCTGCATATCCTGTTCTGTTCTTGAGTCAACACTTGATATAATCAGGTGTCACTTCCTCTTTTCTCAGTTTGCACTTCTGTTGGTCAGCTGTGACCCTGTGATCTTACTCAGCCTGGCAGTCTGGCCAAAGAAAACACACAGATGTGTGCAGTTACCGTACCTGCATGCAAGCAGAAGTTAAAAGTCCACATATGAGTCATCCTCGCCGTGCAGATAAACAACCAGTGTCTGTTTCCAGATTTGTCTTTTGTGGTTTGGATGTACAATAAAAGAATTTAGGTTAAAAAAAAAACTATTTTGCTTCTTCTGGAAATAAGAGATGGACCATAGCATGAAACAATGTTTTGTTTGGCCTGTGAGCATATGAAATATTGAAGACAAATTGGATAAAAAAAATCTGAAAAGTACACACAACAGAAAAATAGTCCAACATACTAAAATAGCTGCAGTAATACATTGTGTAGTGCTCTTATTCGAGTTGTTCTGTGGCAGAAACAACCCTGGAAGTCAAGCACTTCAAAGGACATTCTTTTTTTTCCAAAGAGCATGGATTGAATTTTGAATTCCCATCATGTCTGAATGATTCAAACAACCGACACTTTGCTGCTTGATTGCAAACAAAATGTCAGGGGGTCTATGGGTGCAATTTGTAAAAGCAGCATTCCAGCGTACGTGCTTGAGTTGGTGGGTCAATGATCCGTTACACCGCGCCGTATTACAGAAAGACTCTCTGTCTCATCCTCTTTCATAACATTAAGGAGCAGCTCGAGGACAAGCACACATTAAAGATGTTAACGCACAAAGTGAGAGCACAACATCCTCTTCAGCACGTTATCGGATGAGCTGTGTTTAAATTACAAAACCCATATTCATAGAGGATGCATGTGACTCGGAGGGGAATGTCTCAACGCAAACCCAATCATTTCTATCAGCATTTCAATCAGCGCGACACAACTCTGTTTTTTTTTCCTGTTTTGACAGAGTGAGATGTACTCTTTCCCCTTTCACGACTGTCTGGAAGCTGCACTGGTGACTTTAAACTAACACAAGAGTGTGGTCTGTTGAAGGTGCATGAGAGAGGAGAGGATAGGAGAAGAGCGCAGGAACACAATGGGTCTAGCGTTCCTTTCAGTCGGCTCAGGGCCTTATCTCATTTCAACACACTAGCCTGTGACTGCCACTATAGGAAAGGATTTACAATGTGAGAGTGGAGGAAATGCTGCAAACTTCTCTCTTTCTCTGTTGCTTTTACTCTGACACAGAAATAGTTATTTCCATACCAACACAATGACCAAACCTGGTTCTTGTATCTCAGTGAGTGCTCAACCATCTAGGAGATGCCATGAACATAACAGAGTCCAGGGTCGGGTCGTGAGTAGAAGAGGGAGGTGGATGTTTGTGAGGTGACAGAGAGATAGAGGAGTGAAAGAAAGAGGAGACAAAGCTGTTTTCGTCATTAATGCCATCAAAAGGACTTCCAGTCGCAGTATTATGGCACAGAGAGTTCATTGAGGCGAGTTCCCGTGTGTGTGTGTTTCATTGTGCAGTTTATCAGGAAGGCCACATGGAGTGTCAGAGCTAACCCAGTGACCGCTCAACAAAAGGCCAAATTAAGAGGAGTGAGAGGCTGTCGTACAGGGAGGCTGACAGGTTGACTGACGTCGTTCCCGAGGAGAATAGCATCCTGTCCATCTTAGAGCTGTCACCTTGACAGGAATCCTTTCTTTGGATGCAACCCCCATCGCCAACCTTTCTGTCACTCAAGGCCACACACACATACACACACACACCTCTTCTCTTTTCAGTATTCTGCACGGCAAACAAATAAGCTACCTACAATAACATACTAAGTAGACATACGCACACACACACACACAGTGCTTCATGTGTATAGAGCCACAAAGGGCCATAACTCTGAAAAAGAAAAATATCATAGTGTTGGTCGGCTGAAATTCTACCGTCTCTGTGGGGCGGTGGGGACTAAATTAGCCACAGTGCAGTGAGTGTGCTCTACCTGCTAGCAGCTAATCAATGCTAAAAAGTTACACAAGATTCCAAGCAATTTAATTCCTGCAGTTTGACCATTTTTCACAGGTTGTTATATTGTTACGTTCAGTGCATGACTATCAAGTAAATGTACTTGCAGCAAATCAGGCAAGATAAAACGCAGTGTAAAGCTCTGCAGCTCCAGAAAGAGCAACGTGAAAAAACAGTTACCATCATCTGACTTACAACGTCCCAAACTGGAGGAGTAGGCACCTAAACATGCAACGTGCTAAAGCCAAGACTGTGGAGCCGAGTAAATGTAAGTCAAGACTAGCAGTCTCCATGAGTCTCCATACGAAGTGTCTTGACTTTCTGATTTTTAGGTCTTCTAATCATCTATTAAACCATACGATTATTGTGTTTGTTTGTTTTTTATTCATAGTAAGTGTTATTTCTAACATAATATAGCCTGTCACTCAAAAATACATCAAGTCTGCACTTGGGCTTCTCCTTGCATGCATGTTCCTGGCTCCAGTTTGGTCGGAAAGGAGCATGTCGACCAACCAAAACGAACAACCGACCAGAAGGTGTCAGCCCTGAAATATATATGAGTGTCATAAACACTCCATCTCCTTGACAACCTTATTTCCACCATGGTGCATACACACGCTGCCTCTGACAGACCCAGCTTGTAATGGTCTGTGCATCTGTTTATGTGTGTAATGTTGGTGTCTCTCAGTGTGTTTGTGTTTGCCAGGGTTTACAGCAGCTTTACAGTAAATCTGCATACTGTGGTTGGAATAAAAACACTAGCACACCTCAGGTTACCTGAAGTCATTCCTTCTTACGATCCAATCAAAGAGCATCGGGGCTTCCCCCTGCACGCTTGTTCACATTATTTAATCAGTACTGGAGCGTTTTTCAAAAGTCCTCCCGTCTCAACGTGAATGCAGCATTTGTGTTCAAGGCTGGTGAGACTGGAGTTAGGGCAGAGCAGCTGTCTGTGTGTACTTTACAAGCTGGTTCTGTTTGTTCTGTAGACACAGGAGGGGTCAGGAGGGTGTCAGCTTTGTCTTCTGTCCACCTCTATGGCTATGTGTGTGTGTATGTGTGGGTGTGTGTGTTTATGGGCGCGTGTGTGTGCCCGCCAGAGGGAGAGAGAGAGAGAGGGCAGGTGGGTGGGGCAAACAAACTAGTGTGGACAGGTGGAGGATTCTCATATAGAGGTACCAGATGTACCTGCTTCTGTGTATTTCTGTCTGACTAATTTTGTTTGTTTGTTTAGTGGTAGTGCACCAAAAACAGGTGCCAAAAGTCCATTTTTCATCCGCAGGAGAGCTGAAATGATTAGTCGATTACTAAAATTAGCTAATTGACAAAATATTAATCTGCAACAATTTTTCGCTTTTTCAATTTTTGATGCTTTTCTCGGTTTTATAAGAGGATTTGTATTGTTTGCACAGTAAGCATTTAGCAGACAGTCATTTGCTTCTGCAAACATATGATAGACAATTTTTTAGTATTTTCTAGCATGTTTAACTGATTCATCAAAAAACTAATTATTGACAGATTTACCAACAAATAAAATAATTCTTTGCAGCCTAATCTGTTGTCCTTGGACAGGTGTGTCACCTTAGAAAGAACAAGCTATTGCAAGAGTCGAATATAAATGTGCAGCAATGATAAAATGTGCGTATTTATGTAGGTTAAGATGTGTACTATAAAGTTAGATACTATGCATATGTGCAGAGTGGTAAAAAAAAAGGGAATTAATAATAGTGATAATCATACTTTTTAGGCCTTCTATAAATAACAAATGCTATCTTCTACATCCATCTGAAAACTAAACTTTTGGAGAACAGTGGCTTATTTACAGACAATGTGAATTGTCCCTGAATAAATAAATAAATAAATAAATAAATAAATAAATAAATCATCAGCCCAACCAACTGACTGTTCACTGAATGACACCTGACAACACAATGAAACCTTTATAGGCCATATTTTACAAGCTCTGCAGTATTTACTGGTGTGTGTTTGTCCACATTGCATTCATTCAGCTCTCAGAAAGCTGATCTTGTATTTTATTTTTTTTTTAAGTGCTAAATAAAGTAAATAAAGGCTGCAGTCTTACGGACTCTGCTCTGCCTCCCCTTGTTGTCCCCGTCGTCCTGATATGAGGAAACAGCGGCCCCCGCGGGCAGACAGCGGGACTGTCAGTCAGCTCTTACTGCTTTTTTGATTTGAGCGTGCTGGTATCTGAAATAATTACACAGGATAAAATATTTATGGAAGCCATCCATGCACATAATATAGTCTCATTTACGCATTTATCAATGCGTAGAAATGTAAAAATAGACATTTTGTACCCAATAATCACTTCATGCAGGTATTTTTTCTGTAATATAGAGTCTGTTTAGCCTCCAGTGGAATAATCTTAATAATTTTGTGCACCTCTATGAGATTTTTGTGCACTCTCAAATTTGGATCTTGTTCAATTTAGAGAGGATTCCTGTACAATAGCTGCCAGCTCCTGCTTCTGATGGTACCCGAGAGAGAGAGAGAGAGAGAGAGAGAGAGAGAGGTTAGGAGCTCCAGATGGTGTTTAAACGCAGACAGAAGGCTACATCGAGGACAGAGAGAGAGAGAGAGAGAAAGAGAGAGAGAGAGGAGGAGGAGGAGAGAGCCGCGGTTACTGCGTTACAGTGGGCCCGATTGCTCCACTCATCAGTGTGAAGACAAAACACACAAGTCCGAGAAAGAAAAAAATTAGTAGACGAGAAGAGAGAGCTTCAAACATGCTCAGCTGCGATTTTCTTCGGGAGAAGTGAGTCTTTTCTAACACCATCTGAAGGCAGGTCGGCGGAGGATCCGCGCGTCGGAGGAGGAGAAGGACCATACAGAGAAACGTGGTAGTAGAGTAGCGGACTGTCCACAGGCTGTAAAGAAAGAAACAAAACACATTTTTATTTTTTATTTTTTTTTTAAAAAAGGGAGTCGACTTTGTCTCAGCGGATGTATAAAGGGACTTGTTCCTGACAGCTCGGACTGTGGCTCAACTGTGAACTAAAGCAGAGGGTTTGAAAGTTGTCACAGGAGGAATAATAGACGCACCCTGCAGACAAGAGGATCCGCATCTTGATCATTTTGCGTTGTTTTCTTTTTACACGGGGAGACGACAGGATTTGTGGACAGTGGTAGACAAATAGAAATAGTTTGGTTTGTTTTGAACAGGACTGCGCACACAGAGGACGTCTCTGCGGCTCAAGCTGTATTTTTTTCTTCTTTTATTTCTTTCTATCTGTGATGGTTAAAATGAAAAAGACAGCGGATTTACATCACCGGGACAAGTTGTGATTTGAATTTGTGAACATCATCTTTAACAAGAAGAAGCTGTTTCCATTTTTTTTTAAAAAAAACACACAAAAACAAAAACAGACTGCAAAACCAAAGACATCAGTGTGCTGAGGACCCAAGAGCCCTGGCTTTGATTTCATTTCTTCCCCCTTTTTTGGTCGATATAACCGAGAAGAGAAATACCTCATAATTTATAAAACCTGGAAAGTCAAGACCCCTTTTTGAACTCCCAAAGGAAAGTTAAACATTTTCTTTTGTGTCAGACTGTGGCTTCTGCCTCTCCTTCCTCTCTACATTTATAAAAAAAAAAAAAAAAAAAAAAAAAAACAAGACAAAAAAAAGAGAGGGGATAACACCTGAATAGTTTCAATATTTAGCAAAAAGGCTTTACCCCTTTTTTTAGCCAAATAATGAGGATTGAGACGATATAAAAGCTGTTTCAGAAACTACCCGGTGTGGATTATCACCGCTACGATTACCTCAGCTTGACCTCGACCTTCACAAAGTAAGTACAACCTGCAAACTCGACTTTATTGAAGCGAATCGTTTGTTATTGGTGTGAGCTGTTTCTTAAATGGCTTGCAGGAGCGCACACTGGGTGTTTGTGTTTCATATTTAAAGGCTCAGACTGCTGAAATATCTCAAGTTTAAACTCTGACATTCTGGTCGTGATGATGTTTGCAGCTCTACAAACCAGACTACTGTGTCTATATCCTTTACCTCTCTAGATCTGGATCATTTTGTTTTTATTCTATCCACTTTAATTTCATCTTTTTAGATATTAAATTGTCTTTAGAGGGTTTAAGATATTAAATATAGTGAAACAATGCGTTCTCTGCAAGTGAAATAGCAAATTTCTTATTTTTTAATTGTTGCTTATAATAGATGTGGAGATATTGACGTGAAAACTGTAGCATATCACACAATAAGACAGAAAATGTGATTATTATTATTATTATTATTATTATTATTATTATTATTATTATTAAGCTCCAATATGTCTTTATCTTTCTTTATTTAGCTTTTTATTGTTACTTTATAGTCATGAATGAATGTGGTGAGAGAGCTGAGGTGGAGACAGAGACAGACTTCATGACTTGTTTGCCCCATCAGTCTGTGCTGCACATCAAAGTGATGCTGAGACAAAGTGATGACACAAAATCTTTGGTCTCCATGAACTTAGTGTCCACCTGGACTGGATGGAGGTGACGGGTGCGAAGAGATAAATTTAGACATTTACCTTGAACTGAACTCCACTGTGCTTCAGAGCAGCCACCTCCACCTTTTTGTTGATCACGCTGCAGCGCATTGCCAGAAATAAGTGTCCTAAAGACTGATCTTTTCTGGTGAGTGTGGGGTGTTTACGTTACTAATGATAGCAACTTGTGGAGACATTTTCTTTAAGAAAAAAAAAAGGAGGTAGAGGGAGTGTTTAACAGGAATACTATGGCAACTGAAGGAAATAAACACAAGTGAGAAGTGAGCACAAAAGCTGAAATCATGGTGGATAATTTATAGCAACCCCTTGTGACTGTGGGGACACTCCCTGAGAAGAAACAAGTCCAGCCAAAGGTTTCTACCCCCTACTTGAACAGCCTCAGCAGCGCACTCTCCTGCCTGTGAGTGCAACAGTAAAACACTCAGGCCATTTTCTCTGCAGGACACGGCCCTGTATAATTGGCCCTGGTAAATATCATCTGAATAATTGAACAGCTGATAATAGTCTCGAACAATGGATGGGAGGTTGCAGAGGTGAAACCGCAGTGCAGACACCCTGCCTCACCGCACATTATACCTCCATCACCACCAAGCGAGCGTCTCAGCCACTCTCCTTCCACCGCCGGGCCGCCCCATCTCTCAGCTGGGCCGGGCCAGCCTCCTGCTAAGGCAGATGTCCCCACTTCATCATTAAGTAGCTCTCTTAAAAGGCAGGCCATTCATTATGACCCCAGTCTGCCGAGTGTTTATTCAGTTCCCATCCACCACAGGTGCACGGATGGGATGTCTGCTGTTTTATACACAGAAGGAAACGCACCGCAGGACTTTTATAAGAAAGCAGAGTACCTGTTTTCTTCCACAGAAACAGCATCAGGCGAAGCCACAAGCCAGCAGAGGGTCAGCTCTGACAGCCCCTGTTATTTAATGACAGATAGAAGATAGAAGAAACACGTCTTTACTTCTCTTTGCTTCATGATGGCTTTTTTGTCTTGTTCTTTTATTGTTCTGTGATTCATTGCTGCTATTTCAGGCACGTCATGACCAATGTTTAGCCAACAAGGTATCAAAGACATAATATTTTCTGTACTCGTGCTTGTGCCAATGTTAACCAAATAGTTTATCAGTGAGTTAGATATTACAGCAAAAAAACACAGAAATGGTGAAAGCTGTTACTGTTTTTCATCGTCTCAGTCTAACAGTGTCATCTGGTGCAGGTAAAAAAGACTCAACACCGTGACTTGATGCTGCAGGAGCTGGGCTCTGTGTTTACGTGTTTACTGTATGAGTGTGTGGGCTTGTTGAGTGTGCTTTGTGCGTGTGTGTGGTAATTATTGTAATCTAAATGCAGGCAGTGCAGGTGAAACTGGCTGTCTCCTAATTAATGAGTGGAGCAGATGGCAAAGGGTGGGCGCGAGCTGTGAGCGCACAGCGAGCCGGTCAGGTGGTCAGCACAACTCAGACACCTGGGCCATCACAAACAAGAGAAGCCAAGCGGTCGACACAAGCCAGAGACTGGCCTCTGTGTGTGTGTGTTTGTGTGTGTGTGTGTACGCGTCTGTGTATGTATGGGCTTCCTGAAAGTCAACAAACATATCTAATATCATGTGAAATTGAGTCCTTGTCACATGTTAGCGGTGAACTGTTGAACTAAAGAGGTTTAAGAGGTAAAACTAAACAGGAAATGAGCCCTAACTTGAAAGCCGTTGCTGTATAGCATATTCTTTTACATCAGGGTGTTTATAACACAAAGTTACACAGTTTGTGTGTGGCCTATTTATTTTTATGATGTGTGTGACGTCCTCACTGTGCCACGGTCCTACAATAAATAGAGGCTCTGTGTATTTCCCTCACTAATAATACTATTCTTATAGAAACATATACCAAATGATGTGTGTAGAGCTCATATTTGTGCCTTCTGAAGTGTTTCTTTATGTTTCTGCGCTCCCGAGTTGTCTATTTATTTGCGTCACTCACAAATAGTGGACTGTTTTCCTCAGTTTGGCAGATTGTAGGCAGTCACTTAGCTTTGCCTCCAGGGTGAGACCATTAGCCTCTAATAGATAATTTCAAAATAAGAGGCAAGAGTAGATCCTCTAGCTCGTATCATGGAGAACGAGCTCCAGAAGAATGGAAACTGCAGAAACTGAGGAAGCCATAATTGTTGGTAATACGAGTGTTCTTACCAATGACGCCCAGCTAGTGTGTGTGTTCATGACAGAAGCAAACAAAAAAGTCAGACCGCTAAATTGGGATGGTTTTTAAAGAGGAGACTGGGAAATGTAGAGAGTTACGAGGGTTATTTGACTTTCACTGTAGTTCTTTGGTATTTCTGTGTTCTGGGTGACTAATTAAAGTCAGTCTTCTGCAGAAACATGGTGTACACTGTACAGTTAAAGCAAGTTTAATGATATCAGCGTGTGAATTAGTGTGATTTTCTGTAAATATGGGAGCATGCGAGCGATGAAGTGACTTTCACGGCGCTGCATCTCTATGGTTTCACCGCTGTTTATCCTAATACACAGTGGGAAAGACCAGTGTGGTTCTGGCCGCCTTCTGCTCCATCCTCCGTCCTATGTATGTGTGTGTGTGTGTGTGTTGCTCTGCTCTACCCTGGTCTGTTCCACATGTGTTTGACATTACTGTGACAAGGCTGCCCAGCCTCTCGGGGGAGATGGAGAATGTCAGAGACTAGAGCGGAGAAGCGAACAGCTTCCCAACATCTGATGGAATGAGAAACACATCTCGCTGAATGGCTGGCTTGCTGACGCCACAGCGTGGGAGCAGAGCTGAGGGTGGAGGCCAAGTAAAACCCCAAATGTGTGTGTGAAATATCACTCTTTCTCTCTTTAGCTCATTCGCTTCCCTACATGTGCACATATCCACTCGTGCTCCCAAGAATAACATATAGTGACACACACACTCCATTTCTTCCTAGTTAGTCATAATGCTGTTTTGCATCCACTTGAATTATCTGGTTTCTTTTGTCTGGATTTCCAAGCATGCACAGCAGGTGAAACGCTCCTTACCTGTGATAGTTATGGCTTAGCATTTGTGAAAATTACTTGTTGGATTGACTTCTCATTTTAACTAAAATTACTCCCACATATACAGCGCTGACAAATTGCATCCTCAATTACGCATTTCAAAAGGGAGGCACATTTCCAGTGCACAGAAATGCCGTTGTGAATGCGGTTGCAAACAAATGTCACAACATCGATTAATTTGCATGTACGGTACGTATAGCTGAATTGCTGACAGCTACTCCTGAGAGAAAAAAAAACACTTCCTCCTCCTCCCTTCCTTGTCCTTGTGTCTATTTCACCTCCTGCTCTCCTTCCTCACCTTTTACATCCTCACTTGTCCACCGACCTCTGACCTTCTGTTGACCCCCATCTCTTCCTTGTCCCATTCCTCCCGCTAGCACCTTCTCACCTCCCGGCCCCTCTACTTCACAGTAGGAAGTGTGTTCAGATCAGAGTCAGACACAGGAAACAGCTGGGCTAATCTACGGGAGCGCTGAGCTGTGTTTTAATCAAGCCAAATGGACAGGACAACAGAGAAAATGGGAAGTTCATATCGCCACCGCTACCTGACATAATGAATCCCTCCCTTTCCTTCTGCCCCCACGACAAGGCCTTTATCACAGGCAGGGAGTAAACAAGCACAAAGGAACACAGACTGAAGTTATTAAGGCCTCCAATCCAAAGCAGTCCTCTCTGGACGTCTGAGGAAGTGCTGCAACAGAGGAGCGTGCATGCAGAGATTGGGAAGGAAGGCACGTCTCTCACATTCGCTCTCTTTCTCTCTCTCTCTCTCTCCGTGTACAGTATTTGTGAAATTAAAAAAAGCCGTTATCTCCTGGAAACAGATCCTGTGCCACACAGATGGTTCCGTCTCTCTTCAAATGGGAGGCTGAGCCATTGAGTGCCGTTGTGTTACCAGTTAGCTGTACAGACCTTAATCTCGGCTCCAGCCTTCCTTCCTCTGCCTCTCTCTCTCTCTCTCTCTCTCTCTCTCTGCGCACACACACATCCAAACAAACTCTACCAATTCACATAAAAGTATTGCTTGTGTAAAGCACTAATTTCACCAGGAAATAAACATTTTGGCTTCTCAGGGGTATTTGAAGTGCAGAGAGAGGAAGGTCACAGATCTTAGTGATGTGTCAAAGAGCAGTGGTCACTTTGAGGGGCGAGTTATCGGCTGGCATTTAAAGTCACCAGGAGCCTCAGCGGGGTGTACGAGGTGTGTTTGATGCTTTCCACTCTGTCTTTCAAGTACTACCTCAGAGAGAGATCATCCCATTAGTAACATGCTCTGACCTCTGTGAGTTATCATTTAATGGAGAGGATTTCTACATACATCTGTGGACTTTCACATAAACAGGGCTGCTGTGATTGTGCTGGAGACCGCAGACTTTACAGGATTGCCCTCTGAGAACTGCAGTATGTGTTAAATGTATAAATGAGTGCTTTAAGCTTGCCCTGCGCTTTAATCATTTAGACACCAAAAGGAAACTAAAACAAAACACAAAAGATGAAAATGATCAAATGAACTGTCATCAGACGCGTCATTAATCTTTTGAACGTTCCACAAAAACAAACAAAAAACACGTTTTGTTCAGAGACGTTAATCCTCAGAGTCCATTTCTGCTTCTGCCTCAGTTTTCCCTCTTCAAATTATAGAACTGTCACTAATTGACCTTTTAATTAGCGGCAATGTTAATGCAGTAAAGTTAGGAATTAAAGTGTTCATACGCTAACTTCAAATAGACTTTTTTTCAAACGTCTTATGAATCACAAAGAGTTCCGTTATAACAGCCGTCCACTTACTTTGACCACGACATGACAGCGGGTCATCTTAATTTGCCAATTAGCTCACTTAATCAGCATGTTATTGGCACCACAAGCCTCTCTCTCTCTCCCTCTCTTCTCTCCTTCGCCCGCTCGCTCTGTTTTTGTGACGGCGTCCCGTAGTCGGCTGGTATCCCGGAGGAGTAGCTGGTATTTATTTCAGCAGCTTCCAGCATGAGCTGGCTGTAGGCTAAATGGAGAAACTGTCAAAGCTTCTCTCTAACCTGTCACATGAATGCCCCCCTACCCAACCGCCCACCCTCTCCCTCTCTCTCTCTCTCTCTCCACCACATTCTGTTTCCCAGTGGCTTATGTGTGTGAGTGTGTGTGTCAATGTGCGTGTATGTGTGAAACCTATGGGGTCCTGCAGGATAATACAGAACACCCTACCCATGCCTGGCTAATGTCAGGAGCTATTGTTACTGTGCCTGCGGGCCAAATGAAGAGGCATGAGAGTGCTGGCAGGCTGGGGAGCAGTTCAGGCTACAGACAGTTTTGTCAGCGCTGACAGCTCCATAGTGACAGAGCAGACATTTAACACTGAATGAAATGAAATACATGACATCAAGCAGGAGAATGACTAATCTGCTGTTTGTTTGCCTGTCTTAGCTGTAAGTGACAGCTCAGTGTCAGGTTTTTAACGGTGCACACAGCATAAGAGCGAGAGGCACGGGGAGGAAAAACAGGGAGCCACGATTCACACGTTCTGTTCACACACATATGCAAAGAGTCGGGGGCTTTACAAGGAGGAAGGACGGAGATGCTGCAGTTGCCGTGGTGTGTGTATGTGTGTGTGTTGCCAGGGTCAAATCTAAGTCTTTTGTGCTCCATAAATCAGCAGGCAGCAGCGGTGACGTAAGAACAAACAGAGCTGCTCTCTGCTGCAGCTGGCTGGAAAGAGAGAGAAACAGGAGAGAGGAATACAGAGAGGGAAAGAGAGAGCAGGACAGCAGCTGTCAGGCCTCCATCGCACACCTGTCACACAGGAAGTGAGCGCCGGCCACTGTTTCCTAGATACACCTCCTCAAACACTGCTCCTGGAAGAAACGGAGGGAGGACATCTGCTGCAAGGGAGAGACAGACAGGCGGCAAGACTGATACACTAAAGAGATCAATAGATACAGACATTTGCTAAGGATGAACAATAAAATGGCAGATAAGACAAGGTGAAAACATATAGAGAAGTTCTCATGCCTTGTGTTGTCTTTCTCATGTCAGCTGCGTTGTGGTCCTGAGTTTAGAGGATGTTTGTGTTAGCGCAGGGCTCTATGACAGACAGGTCACTCTGTGGAGACTCTAGCCTAACTCTCCCACAAATGCAATAAGCCCACATGCCCTAAACTTAACAGTGGGACATTCCCACGCTTGTTCCTCTCACCCCCCACCCCTCCCTCTCTCCTATGACCAACATGAACTAATCCAGATGTAGTGTAGCCGATCACAGATGTACTCATAACTCTCTTAACATGGCCCTGCTCCTTTCTCCCCTCAAACTCTTCTCTCCTCTCAGCCTCTTTCCTCACTCGGTTCACAGTCTCGGCCTCCATGTTGATGACCGATAACTGATCAGAACAGGAAGTGATGTCACTCTGATGCTAGGCGTTCCTGATGAGGCACTCAGAGCTATTGTCTCCTGATTTGCTTCTCCTCCCAGCCCCCAGAGCCGCTCTGTTGTGGCTGCTGTTGGTGGAAAACCTCCTCTTTGTTTGTCAGGCTTGTCAGACTGGGTCCTCAGGAGGCCCCCCTTGCCCTATTCCCAGGCTGCCCTTCATGCTGCCTGTATGCAATTAACAGAGTAATTAAAAGCCTGATGAGCTAATTGGTGCTGGGTGAGGCTGCAGGTGTTTGGTCGGGGAGCTTATTTATAAAAGTGCACTCATTTTGAACATTCTCTGACAGATGATTTATTTGCTATTGAAATGTTTATGACTTATTGATTGGTAATCGGTTATTGATCAAAGCAGTCAATGCTAGACGCTCGAGGCAATCAAAGGCAGTAATTCCCAACGTGATTTCTTCATGAATCCAAACCAGATACTTTTGCAGAAACGGTTGTGCTCAGATCAGGTAGAAAACAAACCAAATATTTTCAAATGTAATTCATTAAGAAATTCATTTTGCTTCCTCTTACTGTGCCAATCATCTGCATCCATGTATATCTATGTGTTGCAAGTAGATATGTAATGCTCAGTGGGATGAAATAAAACAAAACTATTGCTTCAAGTCTCAAGCTGGGCTCAGGTCTCAAATTTGCCAAATACCTGTCGGGTTGAATCAGGTCAGATCTTAAAACCACAGACAAAGTTTAAGTCTCGAGCAGAACTCTATTTCATACCTGTATATCAAGAGTCTGCTTGATATTAAAATGAATTATGTCATGTCTGATGGAGCCCGCTAACTAAGCTCATCTGAGAGAGGAATGACGAAAGAAAGTCTGATCTGATGTTGAAACGTGGCAGCCTCAGGCTGAGCTCTCAGCTGGCAGAATTAGGCGCACGGCTGACAGGACGAGGAAAAGAAGATGTAGATGAGAGGCAACAAAGGAGAGTTATCATGCAGAGCAGAAGCTACATGTAAATCCTCCTCTCTGCTCATGTCTGTCTGCCTTTCTGTCTCTCTGACCCATTCCCAGATGTATATGCGCAGTCACCTCCTCATATGCCTGTGTGTGTGAGTGTCTCTCTCTTTCTTTCTTGTTTCCTACTTCCTCCCTCATATCTCCCTCCCCATCTCTCTCTCTCTCTCTCTCTCTCTCTCTCTGTGGCAGCTGTGCTGGTGATGGCTGTGTGCCCATGGTGCAAGCTGGCTGTGGGGTCCCAGGTGGCCCACATGACAGTTATTGATGTTCAGGTGTTCAACTCCTCTCACACAGAGACCCTAGAGCCACACACACACACACGCAGACACACACAGATACACGCAGAAGCACACTACACATGCACTCCAATGTAGTTCACATGCATATAGAGAATACATGCAAGTAGTCTTGTACTTGCACAATTATGTGGCTAAACTTTGCATTCCTCTACTGCTGCTGAGGAAGTGTATTCAACATAGAAACAAGCACAGCAGAGAATTTGTGCATACAGCTGCCGGGCTGTCTGGAGAGCAACAAGAATTACAGTTTCTCCATGTGAAAACAACAAGCTAGTCATTGTGAAAATGTATGCAGTCTAGTTTGTATATGATTCCACTGGTCCAGTATTTGTGACCGTTTTCTGTGTGTGTACATGTGGTGGGATAGCCAGTGTTGGTACCGGTGCCCAGTGCACTCCTAACACACTCCAGATGTGTCTGGCTAGCCAGGGAGTTGTTCTTGGCACAGCCGCCTTGGCCGAATGTCACAAATACTTTCCTTTATTTAGGAATGGCTCTGGGTTAGTGGCTGGAGAGAAAGAAGGAGTCGAGGATGGATGGATTGCAATGGGTGGAGGGAGGGAGGAAAAAGAGGAGAGGTAGATGAAAAGAGCAAAATAAATGATTAGCAATGTAGAAGGACAGGGGCAGGAGGAGGAGGAGGAGGAGGAGTGGGGACTAAGAGAAGAGATGTAGAAGGACAGAAGATGGAGAGGGAGGAGAGAAGGAGGAGGGGAGCGGTGAGGGAGAGAGGCAGAAACAGCTCCAGTCTAGCATCTGGATTTTATTAGCAGCCGTTGGGAAAATCTGAAAAGGAAGTTTTTTCTCTGCGAGCACGTCGGCAGCAGTGATATGCTGCACATAACCACTTCACTGCCGACGAGAGGAGCCAGGCCCTCCCAAAGGAGAACAGATGGTCGCTAGAACTTCAATACAATTACATCAATAACAGCTTTCACAGATATAAGCACTGTATGACAGGATCCCTGCAGCTCAGAGAGACAGAAGTACAGCTCCTCTACCCTTAGCACCTCTGGCTCTGGATTGTCTTCAATCTATCCTCACTCCCTGCCTGTCCTCAAGTTATCCTTGTTTTTCTCGCCTGTTTGCCCGTTTTAAAGAAAATGTTTGAAGCTTTTGACTTGGCGCCTTGTCATTGATTTGCTCATGATAATCTGATCAAAGACAGGAGAGCTATTGTCAGTGCTTATTAAGGAGAACCCCTCCACTCCCCCCAGTTTGTTTTTTTTTTCCTCTTTTTTTTTTGTTCAGCATGTTTGCTCAGCCGGCGCTGCATGTGTACTATCACAGGGATTCTCAAGTAACATAGGGGAAAGTATGTGTTTGTGTCAGCAACATGAGCATATGCATCCAGCAAACATGTATCTATTTGTGTGTGTGTGTGTGTGTGTGTTTGTGTGTTTGCACACACACTGTACAGGCCTGTCTCCCACCCTGTCATTAGTGAGAGCTTTAAAGCCTCTGAACTCTAAATCAGCTCAAGATGAAGTGGAGTCTGGGATCTGTCTGCAGAAGCAGCTTGTGTGCTGACACACAAATATATATATCTTTATACACACACACACACACACACGCTCCCATCTTACCTGGGACACAGTTCAGACTTCACACTGATAACAAGACATCAAAATCTAGAAGTATCAGGTACACAGGCAGCACTTTTTGTAGATGCTCTAGGTCACAGGAAGATGACATGTTGGTTTAGTGCTACTGATGTCAGCAGTCTTTCTTTTTGAATGGCATGTGTGCTGGTCGTATAAGAGTGGATGGTGCAGTAGGCGCTGTATCTCGAAGTCTTAGGTCCAGGACACAGGGCTACAATCCCCATGTTTTGATATGAAGGCCTGGTGGGAGGCTGGGGGCCAGGGGGCTCAGGCTCTGTTTGTGTGGACTCCTCAGCGGCCTGATAGGGAACAGATGTGGGAAGGCAGGCGGCCGGGCAGCCAGCCAAAGCAGCTGGGAGAAATTAAAAACAACAGCATTCCTGGAGACTGGGGGAATTACAGTGGGAGGGAGGGAGCGAGGGAGGGAGGGATGTAAGGAGTGAGAGACAGAGGGAGAGTTTTAGGGCTATGTGGTCACTGACAAGAGTCTCTGCGGAGTAGGAGATTGAATAGACAGGGGGGATTTAAGGGGACTGTTCTGCGGTGGTTAGCCGAAGCTAATAAGTTGCAGCTGTATTTCCAGTGGAAGCACGGACACACATGCACACAGATATGCATGCAGTCATACGGACGTATGCCAATGTGAAATGAGAGCGAAATGCATCTGAATAGCATTCTAGTGGCTTGTCATTACATGATAGTATTTATTTGTGTATAGTGAAGGCATATGTCTTAAATCTTTAATGAAACCCCAAGACAGCTTCAGAAAGTTTGACGAACCACTGTGCAGTGTGTGTGTGTGTGTATGCATGTGTGTATGCGGGGTGTGTGTGCAGTTGTACAGTATATGATCTGTGGTTTGGTGTGCCTCACAGTGAATTGTTTTTCATTTTATTTCATCATGGCACAAGGGGAGAGTAGAAGACAGAGAACATTTTTAGAACTGAGACTGCAGACTGTTTCACTGGTGAGCAATCTTTCAGCCCCAGTTACGTCAAACGTGCAGACATACAGCTGTTCAGAGAGTCGTAGAAACATAGACAGGCGCAAACAGAGAGGTAGGTTATGATTGTATGATACAGTTTTGTTTTCTGCATGATATTCAATAGCGGGTGTTTGGGATAAACAGCAACGTATCTGTATCCTGAGCAGATCTATTCTCAGCTCTATTGATCACAAAGTGGCTCCTCTCAGAGAGCCAGATAAAAACCTGTGGTGCAGAAATGGGAGCAGCTATGCAGACAGGAGCGTGGTCCAGACCTGGACCTTAACCACAGAGGTCTGTTTTAGTTGGTATACCAGTCTCTCTTGCTCTCTCTGTCTCTTTTTGCTCCTCTCGGTTTGACTGTTTCGTCCTTCAGCACAAAGCACAATGCGGGAACACAAATGGCCACAGATGGGGTGGCAGACCTAGCATGACTTCCTAATGCATTAAAAGTGAAATCCACTGTGTGTATGTGTGTGCCTTGTCCCTGTAGCCGGTCAGATTAAACAGCTGTCTATAATCCCACGGTGGGAGCAGACACACAGACAGGAAGGTCCCCTTATCCTTATCCTCCTCTCCACTCCGCTCCTCTCCTCTCCTCTTCTCTCCTCTCCTCTCCTCCCCTCTCGAGGAAGTGACAAAATAGTTGTGTTGATTAATTTGCACTTGCTTTTTTGTCACAAAAAAAATTATTATTCATTTGAGGGTAGCCTCAGACTCTTAATAGATCAATCATTACAGATTAAATTATAAATAATAGCCTATAACAGTGCTATATGATTGGTTAAAGTATTTTTTATCAACTAATTTACTGTTTTGGCAGAACTCTCTCACATGCTCGCTAAAAACACAGTTTGCACTGTGATGCACTTGTGTTGCAAAATGGTAAACACGGGCGGCAGAAGCTGAGCACAGCTACAACACAGTTGTCATCGTTTGCACACATCGACTCAAAATTGCTCACACTTGTTTCTAATGATGTGATTAAACCAATTGACTAGAATAGAATCAGGATGCGTGCGTGGTTCAACATCAACCAGCAATTCATAAATGTTTGTCTTCCACCATACTCCCCTTTCCTCCACCCAACAGAAGAGTTTTTCTCTGCACGGTGGAGGTGGAAGGTCTATGACCGCGACCCAGCACAAAGATGTGATGCCGAGGCAAAATGAGTACTTTCAGTACTTGGACTATACAATATGTTCCGTGCTAAGTTGTGAATATACATTTTTTTATATTGAATTTGTTATTATACACAATAAAGACATTTTCCTGTAGCTACATGCCCTGAACATTGTGTTGTAGTGTAGCAACCACTCAGTTGTGTTTATATACCGTTCGTGTGTGTATGACCTGAAAGCATTGTTTGATTTGAGCACGGATAAAAACAGTTTTGAGGCGATTGTTTGATTTTGCCAGAAGAGTCAGAGGTTTTGTGAACGTAGCTTGAAGTTTGTGTTTACAGTTTTGAGAAAAGGGTCGAAGGTTTCCAGATTTGTGTGAAAACTATATTCTAAACGAATGTTAGGATTTTTTTTTTTTTGTTAGGATGCATACTTTATATACTGTAAGTACGTGCTGCATACATTTGCACACTAAATTTGATCAAAGAGGAGGTTTACTGAAACATATGGCTGCCTCCCTGCAGGAAGCAGCCCACCAATTCAGTGGCACAGAGAGCTTGTTTGTGTGTTTAGCGCTGCTCAGAAGAGAATGGCTGCATCTATTTATACCAGCCATCCCTACGTCTGCCCCGATCTACAACCTTGTGTGTTTATGTTCGGAGCGCCTCGCATGGGACAAACAGCGGAGTGCCCCTCGTGTTCTTGAGGATCACTGTGTCAATGGCCCTCGTGCAGCACACTCCAGAGTGGCACTCTTTAAATACAGACACCAGCTGTTGAACGCATCTACATGAGCTCTCAGAAATAGGCTGTGGCAGACTGAGGCAGGAGTTTTGTGGAGGAAAACACTGGATTCACAGTTGGCTGAAATGAAAAGAGCATTATTTTAAGCAATTTGACTCAAATACATTTACAGCTGTGAAGGAGGTGTTCAGGTGTCCCCGAGGTCTTTGGCTATTTTGGTTTCAAATGTGGCGGTGGTATTATTTTTATTATTTTAACAAGGAATACTCACTGACGCCTAATAACCCCTTTCCTTGTATCATTTGTAGAAACCCCATTGCCATGATAGGGCTGCTCTGGCAGTGACCTCTATTATATAGTATATGAGATATGAAATAACACTTTTGATTGGCTTTTGTTTGGATTTTAGAGAACAGACAGAATTAATTTCCCTTCCCTCTTCTCCCGTAGTGCTTTAGGAGTCAAATAAAAGCGAGAAAAAGAGAAACAGAGCGAAGAGAGTTGTTTTATTGTTATTGCGAATCAATGAATGCCACATAAAGTCTACAATGTGGTTTACATCTGCCCTGCTCGATAACAGAAAAGGGCCCCTTTCTCTTTGCTCTCTCATTATGAATGCATATGTTTACCACACTTAATCGTGGTGTGTAGCACCAGTGCAGAAGTAGATACGTTTCTGTACTAATATGTAAACTGTGCTCAAGCTGTTTTCATTGTTTTTCTGCCAGTTACGCTCATGTACACATACTCTAAAGCTATCTTCTCACAGGCTGCAAAAGTCATCACACCTCTCAGCTCAGGTTTACATTGCAGAAAGATCTGGTTCCAGCAGCTGCCAACAGACAGACAGACACAGAAAGACAGTCAACACTCTCAGCTCATTGAATAATAGATCTGCTGATTATTTATACAGTACATATACAATATAGTCTGACTTAGAGCCTGCTGTTTTGCGAATGATGTTTTTTGCATGAGACAGGTTGTATGTGTAGACCACCTGAGGCCACAAACACAGAATGTAAGGTGTCACACATGCTCATGGCTCGTGGAACATCCACCCAATGTCATGTTTTCTTCTCATGTCCCTTGCTGTACCATCCATCCCCTTCACACCACAGAGCCTGGCCTTGCCTTGTTTGGGCCTGGCAGGGTGTCTGGCAGAGGACAGTGAAGCTCCTGGTAGCAGAACGGAGCTCTGCTGAAAGCCAGTCCACGGTGATGGACAGCAGCAGATCCAGCTGCACTTGTCACTGGCTGTCAAGCCGGCTGTCTGAACTAGGGGACGAGAGGGGACAGGCGGGGAGGAGTGAGGAGTGTGCGTGCATGTGAATGTGTGTGTGTCTGGGGGTTGGAGGTTACAGTGGAGGGGCACTGATTGGGATGTCAGAGCTACATGGAGTGTGTGTGTGTGTGTGCATGAAGGAGAGAGAGGGAGGAGGAATGGGGGAGTGGTGGAGTGGTGGGGGGGTCCCAGTCAGCAGCAGCTGAGCGAGTGAGCAGGTGTTACTGTATGTCTCCCAGGCCCATGAATCTCCAACAGGAGAGACACAATACAAGTTTGGATTCATTTCCACTCCCTGCATTGATTTGTTTTGGTTGCTTTTATGAGGCTTTTGGTTTAAGGAAACAATCGATGGTTCTCAGGTGAAAATGTCAGTGCTCTCTTCTTAAACCAGCTGTCTCCACTTTGAAAGTTTTTCCTTTTTTCATGCTGGAGCTCCATCTTGATGACTCTGTCTGTTTCTCTCTTTCTTTTTCTCCTTTCATATAACAGGTAGCAGAGTGCAGAAGGTTGGAACAATGCCAGATTCACCTGCGGATGTGAAAACCCAGCCCAGGTCCACCCCACCCACCATGCCTCCTCCACCCCCGGCTGTCAGCCAAGCAACCAATCGCAATGCTTCATTCACCCCTACTACAAGTAAATCAAGTAAGGAACTGTTCTTATTTTGACTTTACTTTAAGATTAATGACATCTTAAGTCATCATATACTTCAAAATCTTCAATAGCTGTACATGAACCACAGTTGTTTAGCGTACAGTACATGCTGTGAGATACATGTTCTCTTTGACTTGAAGATGATCCTTTTGTGCTGAAGAGTCATGTCAGCAGGCAGTTAACCAGGCAGGTGTGAGAAAAACAGTGAGGCAGTAGGCGTGCTGGACCAGTGGCCCATCGCTGGAACAGCTTTAAGTCTTCATTTCACAGTAAGCGTCGGAGAATATAGGACATAGTTACATGAGCCGGTATTTACATCATTCCAGATAGTCATTTGTAGGTCAAATGCCATTTTGGCTGAATTAGGGCAACCTGTGAGCAAGAGGTTAAGATGCATATCATGTACTTTAATCGCATGATTCCAGTCGGGGATTTTGTTGCTTATCATTTCTTGTCTCTCTCTCTGTTTGTTTCCTGTCAATTCTCAGTGAAATGAATGCAAAGAAATTTCCCCGAAAATCTCTCTAACACTGCACTTAATTTGGTTTGAAAGTGAAAGTGCAGGTTACATATAACAGCATTTCACTGACTGCGTTTCAGTGTGAGGTTAAGACCTGTTACACATTAAAACGATTCACTCATTCATCTGTAATAAATCAGACAGATTAACAGACTTCTGCAGCTCCATCAGAAGCCATCTACAGTGGACTACACAGTCATTTGTCCCCCTCAGGCCAACTGTCATGAACATGTTATATGCTTTTGTAAAGGGAGAGAAATTCCAAATATGTGTTTCTTCCCTGTTCTGGAGAACAAGTGTTTAAGTCACTTGTGTGTGTGTGTGTGAGTCTTTTGGTGTGCAGAATGTCCTTGCTCATGGGACAAGTGTCTTTGAGCGCATGTGCAAGTACGGCTGTGGCATTGTGCATGTGTGTCCGCGTTGTTTACCAGTTGGTTGGGCTGTCGGTGGCCAGGATGGCAATGCAGTATGTAGACTACTTTCTTCCCTATATAGCAATGACAGGCCATGTTGTTTCACCTGTTGTGGCGAGCGGTCAGCAGTGGAGCTCTCTCCTTGCACCTCTCCCTCTCTAAAACCAGAACACAAGTGCTGCCTGTTGGGATCACACGGGTCAGTCCATATGTGTTCAGGCCCTCGACTGGCAACAAGCATGTCTGAGAGGAACTATGGGAACTAGACTATTGAACAGCTAAAGTGATCATAGATTTATCCTCACATCTGAGTGCAAATGATATATTTTATTTTATTTGTAAGGGCCCATGTGCAATATGTTACCACTTGATGCGTTTTGCATGTATGCAAATACATTTTGAAAGGTAAGAAAATTAAGGATTGGTTGCTAGCTCAATGTAAGCTTGTATATACTGTAGTAATGAGATGCATTCATTTAAGTTGAGGTACACGAAAAGGCCACAATATGTTTAATCTGAGAGAAAGTTTGTCATCATTAGTTAATCAAATATAGATATAATACACATAAAAATATGACATATATGTGAGATAAAGATGTGAGAAAGGTTTCAGAGTTTCAGAAAATAACTTTTTTATGATGATGCGTGCATTTTGTGTCATGTGAAAATATGAAAACAAGGGAAAAGGTCAAATGTGTGTGTGTAAGAGAGAGAGCTCGTGAGTATTTGTGAGTTTGTTTGCGCCAGCATTACGAAGAATATGTGAGTGATTATATATGTGTATGACTGCTGTGTCTATTCTGAACCTTAAAGCTGCAAATCTACTTTCAGCTGGTGGACATGTGTAGGGCCAGATTTAGCTACACACCTGCTATTGGAATAAAAGTAACACAGGCCACAGGACTATTTTTGGCTCCTCTTTAACAAGTTCCTCTTATAGTTGTGTCCTAGTGAGTGAGGGAGAGAGAGGGTGAGGAGCAGCATGGTGGAACAGACTGATACGGGGGTGGGGGGGGTTTACCACTTGTGAGACAGCTGAAGTTACTGCAAACACACACACACACACACACACACAGTGCAGTCAAAGTGGCAGAATTTCGCCTCATACTGCAGGAGTGGTGTCAAATTTGAGTCTAATGTTTCGTCTTAACCACACACTCCTCCATCAGCAGGATAAACGTGCTTCTGCCCTCATTGCGACCCCAGATCTGTCAGATGCCCCCCCAGGCCCCTCCAAAACTACTGACCCAATTCACATTGTCTTCTTCCTTCTGTCTGTTCATCTGCAGTGCTGAATGGGAGCAGCCACTCTCCTACATCGCTGAACGGTGCTCCCTCCACTCCTAACGGCTTCAGTAATGGGCCGGCCATGTCCTCGACGGCCTCGCTTTCCAACCAGCAGCTCCCGCCAGCTTGCGGTGCCCGGCAACTCTGCAAACTGAAGCGCTTCCTGACCACGCTGCAGCAGTTTGGCAACGACATATCGCCTGAGATTGGAGAGAGAGTGCGCAGCCTAGTGCTGGGGCTGGTGGTAAGTTCTGATTATATATATGGGGATTTATTTTTATTAATCTTGAAACAACAGTACTGTACATCCATTCATTTGTTCAGCAGTCTCTTTCCTCTTACTTTGTATCTACTTATTATGCTTGATGATAGTGTACAGTTAATTAATGTGCTGCAGTGTGTTTTACATACAGTCCTGAAAGCTGAGATCTAACGTGTGGGCACAACATTGTATCTTGTTCACATAAAATATGAACTGTGCGAACAAGATAAAAAATATAATCTTCTGGGAATGTTTTGTAAGAGTTTGTTTCTCCTCTTGTGTCCACTCTCTTGAGCAGAACTCCACACTCACCATTGAAGAGTTTCACTCCAAACTTCACGAGGCCACCAACTTCCCTCTGAGGCCATTCGTCATTCCCTTCCTGAAGGTAAATACTTGTGCACTGATTTTATGTGAGCTAAATCAAGCCTGATGTCTTTAGTTGACAAGCTCAGTGCTTACTGCTGCTGTCCATATGGCCAGTATTCAGGACCTTGTGTGTGTGTGTGTGCCTCCAAACAGAGAGTGTTCACAGAGGAAAAGGGAGGGAAACCTTGTCGTGACTGGAAACCTATAGGTGTATACTGTACTTGTACAGTAGTACTATGTAAAAAAAACAGTAAGATGTGTTTCTGAATGTCCGTTAAATATGGTGTGTGAGTGTGTCAGACCTCCTGGCGTGTGATGATCCTCCACATCTGGGACATTGCAGCAATGGCTGCGTTATATCAACCAGACAGGTCTGAGAGAGCTATTTGACAGCACTGACACACACACACACACACACACAATATACACATCAGCACACCCCGTAGAGAGAGACACATGGCAGGGGAAGGTGTCAAGGGACCTGTCTTATCTCATCCTGTCTCTTCATCTATCACTTCCTTTTTTTTCTCACCCTAATCTGGCATTATTTCACTCTCACCCCATCTATCTGTGGTTCCACTATGAGCTCACCTCTTGTCCATTTAACACTTTTCTCTACATATACATCAGTTTAATAAATCTATATCCTTCCTACAACTATTTATTTCTTTCCTAATCCAAAGATGTTTGTCCTCCTTGTTTTTACCACTAAAGGCAAACCTGCCCCTGCTGCAGAGAGAGTTGCTCCACTGTGCCAGGTTGGCCAAGCAGACTCCGGCTCAGTATCTGGCCCAACACGAGCAGCTCCTCCTGGACGCCAACGCCAGCTCGCCGCTCGACTCCTCCGAGATCATGCTGGAGATGAATGAGCACGGCAAGAGAAGGACCCCTGACAGGTAGCAGCTCTCAATTAAACACAAGTAAACGCGTACACACAGACCTCAGAGGCACACATGCATTGGCAAGGCTCTTACAGCCAGTGTTGTATATGAATTATTTCAGGGTATTTTAGAATGCCAAGCAACAAGGGGAGTCTATAAATCCTCCGTGCGGGAGGCTGAAGTCTGGACAGCCCCGATGCCAGGCTGGCTCCGCAGGCTGTCTGGGAGAGAGGGGTGAGATAGATGCAAAGAGAGAGAGAGAGAGCCAGAGAAGAGAAGAGGGAGTGAAGTACAGTAGATCTCCTTAGCACAACCCAAAGACCAACAGTGAGCTTTGTGTTTGCAATTGTCCCACATTTCTCCAGAGTGGTCTGTTTATTTCAACCAGCTAAGAAGACGACAAGAGAGAGCGTTTCCTTCTCTTCCCCTCTCTGCCTTCTCCTCTTACTGGCGCTGCCCTTCTTTCTCGATCTCTCTCACTTCCTCTCTCTCTCTGACTGCCTGACCTACGGGCTCCCAGCAGCTGTCCATATGTCAGAGATGTGTCCAGATGGCGATGTGCTGACCGTAACACTGAACGCATCCTGAGCGGAGTGTGGGGGGAGTGGAGGTGGGTGGTGGTGGTGGTGGTGGTGGTGGTGGAGGTGGTGGTGGGACCAGGGGTTGGATCCAAACGTGCAATCCCGCTGTAATCCGCACACCTCCGCCTCCCGACCTGTGGCTTAAACACAGCAGGCGGGGCTTGGCGGAGGAGAGGGGAAGAGGACGCTTCAGGCTGGGGCAGGGCCTACGTCGCGCCAGCTGTTCCTCTGATTTGTCGGATAGTAGAGCAGGGATGTGTACAAGTATAGCCGACGTGCACAAATATACACACACACACACACACACGGATAAGTATGAGCACACACATACATAAACACACATCATCTACACGGGGCGGCGTTGCATTTATTCCCCTTTGATCCCTGGGATGATAAAGAGTGATTTCTATCTGAATGCCTGACTATTGCCATCCAGCTAAACAGATTATTATCAACACTCCCATTTAAACTGTCCAGATGGCTTGAAAACACAACCTCTCTCTCTCTCTCTCTCTCTCTCTCTCTCACACACACACACACACACTTAAAGTACACAGACACAAATGTCACTAAACATCTGCCCAACGCACAGCATTCAGCCCATATTGCCCCTTAAGCCTGAGAGCCTGGTGGGAGGGAGAGGGGTGAAATACTTGCAATCTAAGAGTAGGCTGAGGGATATTCAGATTAAGAGCTTGAGACGCAGGGTGTACAGTTGGACTTTGTTTGATACATATGGCGTACAGCTGTGCAAAAGCTTTGGAGAGCCACTGCCATACTGTAACTGAACAACAAGCAGCTCTCAGCGGGCGTACATGTGTGAGTGTTTGCATGCACCACGTGGGAGTTGTTGAACTTTAAAAGAAACAAGTGTGTTTCTTGCTAGAGCCTCCTCAAACAGGTATAGTCAACAATACTAGATGCTGTAATCTTTGAAATTTAAATTATTATGACATTTATGGTAAACTGTGATTTCCCAGAGCTCCTTTTGTGTCTGAAGTCACAGTAAAAGACATTTCTTCATTTGTTTAAAATCAGCATACAGTTCGGTTAATTCAGATTCCAGAGTTTTATTTTAATAGACTAACATCATGAAATAAATTAGTTCTGTCTATGTGTTCAACATGTTTTTACAGCTGGCCTTTTTGGCCCTTGATCTGATTTTAAGGGCATTCTGGTCCACGCTGGGGCATGTTTTCCTGAACTATGAAGTAATACACTGGCATTACACATTTAGCCTGGCGAAGCGATCCCACAGTTTTTACATTACTCATTGTGGTCTGGCGAGGCTATAGAAGAACTAGCTGGAGAAAGATGAAGTAGGCTGCACAAGAGTGAATTCTCTTCGTTCAGATATTAACGTGGTGTCAAAAAAATCAGTTTCAGAACAAAACCGGGGTGAGAAATGAGCCGTGCAGCTGCAGATTTCTTTTATAAATGAGGGTTGTCACGTTAGAATCAAAACAGTTTCTGAATGATCCAGCTTTTATTTGAAGCAGCTGAATCGATTTTTGGGTGGACATTTATTGAACAATGGCGAATGTGGTAGTGGAAACAGAGGTTATGAGATGTAGTCTGGCTGTGCAAGGCCATTGCATATTGGCAAATAAACACTGACTTGTACAACAAAGATCTGTTTTGTTGTGTAGATGATAATATACTAGACATCCCACACTTCCCACTGCTGGAAGAATGCTGCAGGCCATAGTCTGTGTCCAACCAGTTCAAGTTTCACCCCATGAAGTTCTTTATTAGATGTTCTCTTTATTGGACTGCCTGGCTTAAATTCCTGTTCTGTTTCTGTTTAATATTCACTCATGTTTTAACCCACCCCCCTGTCCTCCTCTCCAGGACCAAAGACAGTTCAGAGAGAGATGGGTTGCACCCAGAGCACCTGGCTAAGAGGCCCTGCACCATCAGCCCCAGCCAACGCTACAGCCCCAGCACGGGGCTTCCTGCTCACCCGCCTCCCAACGGCCTCCCCACACACCCTCCCAACGGCCTTTCCCACCCACCAAACCCCCAAATGGGACCCCAGCACTATCGCTTAGAAGACATGGCCCTGGCACACCAATACAGAGACGCTTACAGACACAATGAACACCGCGACGCCCGTGACAGGCACCGGCAGACAGGTAGAACAGCTGCAAAGCACTGACAGAGACAGATAAAGCTATAGGTCTACAGTCCTCATGTTGTATGGTCAAGACTGTGGACTTGTGTTTATGAAAGTGGGGTGCATGTAGAGAACAAAGGCCAGTTGTCTGTCCAGTGTGATAATCCTTGTGGCAGTGTGTCTATATAAAGACCACAGCCATACATGCCCATGTGCTACAACTGTGGCAACCATATATGCCTTCCTTCTGCTTTCCCAAAAGGAAAGAGATGAATTCTTAGACAAACTGTCTCACTGATTACACATGAGGCTGTAGCACAGACACATGAGCGCCTGCCACCAGTTATTTTGTTTGTAATTAAACTTTGATATCTCTTAAGACAAAGTTACTATGTGGATTTGACGCTACATGGTTTTAAAGCCTTGTTTTGGTCACACAATGTATGTATACTCCATTCATTCAGCAAGAATATGATTTATAAAATGCAAGGAAATTAAACAATAAGTAAAGAAAAACAATAACTAAATGGAAAACAAAAGAAAATTTTTGAAAAATCGCAGTTTGTTCTAAAAAGCAGGAACAAAGAAACCAAAAACATCCTCGCCAGATTTGGATGTCATTCTAAGTAAAGGTAGAAAAAGATGAACGATGATGATCTGTTTTCCTCCATCACATACCCAGTTTTTCTTAAAAAAAAAAAAAAATCCACCCTGGACTGATATAGTATTTCTCTGTATGCTGTATAATGTGCCAAATCTGACAGAGACCTGTGTGTTTGTCTTTTAGCGGTGCATGGAGCCCGTCAAGAGGAGGTGATTGACCACCGTCTCACAGATCGAGAGTGGGCAGAAGAATGGAAGCACCTTGATAATGTACGTATCAGCATAGTAGCCATGTTTAATGTCCATCATCCTCTTTGTTTTACTCATAAGTGCAGCAAGGCAGTGAAAAAAGGGAGAGCTAAGAGGACGGCAGGTGATTAAAGTCAGTTTTAGTGCTAAAGATGGTATGCAGATGACAGGGACGGGACAGGACCTGATGACAGACAGAGCAGCCTCCGTCCCATCTAAATCAGCGGTTGACGGACAGCTGACCTTAGGAGGTTTGTGTCAGTGTGGTGAATTAAACAGACAGACACCTATCTGGCTTTCTGGCACCCAACTCCATGAACACAAAATCATGTACACTACACACACACTCACAGACAGACGCACACACACACACACACACACACAGAAACAGGGCCCCAGATGGAGCTCAGGACCCAGCAGAGAGCAGCTCCAGCTGGGGAGAGCAGCTGAGACAAGAGCTGCAGTCATGGAGAGAACCGGCCAGGCCTGGACCCATGCCAAATTAGAAACACTTCACTGAAATAAATATAGCTAACTCAGAGGGGGAGGGGTGAGTGGAGAGACAGAGGGAAGGAGGCAGAGACAGAGGGAGGGAAAGATGAATGGGAATAATGATATGGATTGAATGTCAAACATGCTAAACCCATTTAGCAGAGCGGGCCAGGTCTGGAAACACAGGGCACAGTGGAAAAAAAAAAAAGTGACACTGTTTACAACGGTGCGGGGGGAAAGGAGAGAAGAGAGAGGAAATCTGTTGAGTTGGCAGAGAACGGAGCAGAAGGGTGGAAGGAATTGGCTCAACTTTTTCATCAGCAGCCCAGCTGTTACATTATCGTTGTTGCGATGCTCTTAGACATTGAAATTCACTGACGATCACACGACCAATGAAAAGATAGTCACAAACAGAGACACGCTGTCACACTCAAACACACACACATCTGCTAGGTGGTGTGTGTTTTTGGGACAGATTCAAATAGTGTGTAGATTTACAGCTCAGTTGGCTCCAAAAGTAACTCTCACCCCCTGAATGTTTTGTTTCTCTGATTTGTGGAATTTTGTAATGATTTTAAGCAGGTTAATTATTTAAGCAAAATGGAAATCTCGGCGTGCGTTTGGGACATGGGATTTACCTTCAATGAAATGTAGCACTGTCAGATCTCTCCTCCTGTTCATTCATCTCTTTAAGTAAATGATTTAACTCGTTCCTGTCGCCCTGCAGCTCTTGAACTGCATCATGGACATGGTGGAGAAGACGCGTCGCTCTCTGACGGTGCTCCGCCGCTGCCAGGAGGCCGACCGGGAGGAGATGAATCACTGGATTCGGCGCTATAGTGACGTGGAAGAGATGAAAAAAGGTGGGAGCAACGGACAGCACTGCCTTCCTCCTCCTCCTCCTCCTCTTCCTCCTCCTCCTCCTCACCACAACTCCTCCTCCAACACAGCTAGCAGCAGCGAGTCACTGCCCATAGGAACTTCCTCGGCTGCTGAAAGGCAGACAGGCAGACAGACAGGTAGACAAACACACACAGGGGTATGTTTGGCAAAGCAAAACACTCACAGCAAGGTAGGGCTTATATGAAACGCTCAAAATGCCTTTATGTGTCAATTTAAACACAAAAACGCAGTTAGATTATCATATTTTTCTGCAAATTTACAAATTTTAGCTCATGCTGTGAGCCAATAGGAATCTAGTTGGAACATCCTGCATCCTTAACCAACTGATTGCACCCTTATCCTGCCAGCATGCTCATTCATAATTAAGATTTGCATTCACCTCTAACCCGTACTTCCATTCCTCCTATAAATGGCTCAAAAAGTTGACAGCTTATTCACTGATGTTGCCACACATAGTTTGTATCGGTCCCAATACATATAGAATTGTAAACTATAGGGGAGACTTGTGGATGTGTGTTTGTGTAGATCAAGACTCTATCACTGTAAGTGTGTGTGTGTGTGTGATCGAGACTGAGTGTGCGCCTGCTTGTGTGTTTCAGAGATCCACAGAGACTTCTTACACAGGCCTCCCTCAGGATTCCTGCCAGAAGAAATCTGGAGGAAAGCTGGTAAGAGCCAAATATCCACCTTTTTTCTATTGTCTTCATGATTGACCTCACAAAGACTAACAAAAGACACACACACACACACACACACAATCACCATCATCAGTCTTCAGGGCCCTCACCCTGGCTAAAGAAACAGACATTACAGAGGCCTTACAGCCGTAGGTCTGTCAGGGCAGTGGATTGGAGGCCTTCTGTGTCATTAGGGCTAAATGCTCTCCATCTGTCACCACTATGAAAGGCCACTGCAGTTAAAGCTGCAGTGAAAATGCAGTCACCTGGCCCAAGGCAGGCCGCAGCAGCGCAGCACAGGTGGGAGATTAACTGGTCTCCGTTGTGCTGAGAAACACACACTCTCAAGTTTGTAGACCTCTTTTTTCATTGTGATTGTTCTCCAGCCTCGCACAGAGTACAAAAACATATCACCAAAGTAAATCATATACATACATTTAGATAGACAGACATAAAATCTTTGTGGTTATTACTTTTGGCTCACTTTGTAGCCAAAAGGAAGCAGGTGGGAGTGTTGCATTTTCATGGGCCATCTTGTGCACTGCATGTTAGACAGAGCCCATCCCAGGAGTCATCCGGCTCAGCCCTTGTTCCACCCCAGTCCCAGCACTATTAGGTTGCCGTCATACTCCAATACCCTGCGGAGGAAAGATGCTGCTGCTGTCGGCAAAATACTGTGCTGCATTTTCACCAGCAGAAAAAAAAAGCTCTTTTAATTGCAGTTGTTTTTCATACAGGTACTACAAGCATCCCGCTCTCCCCAGCACTAAAGCACCTTCAAAACAGGCAGGGTGAGTAACATATCTCACTCAGAACATCTCACCTTTAGTGTGTGTGTGCGTGTGTGTGTGTGTATACACGTGAGCATATGTCACCTCTATCTCAGCAGCCAGGTAGTCTGCCTGATGTAGCTGCAGCACCTCTTGCTTTTAATTAAAACCAGACACGTATTCTCTGGTCTGGTTCAGGTTGAGAGACTGCAGTGCTTTTGAAAAATAAGATCTGAAGTGTGAAAAAGCAGACAGAAATAACACGTCCCGGGGACTTGCCAAATCCCTGCGGAATTAAAACGTTAATATTGCTGCCCCCATGTTTTCCATTAAGTGCTAATTGCCCCAGCATCTGCTATGCAGTCTCCTTGATAAGAATTAATTAAATTTGCAAACTAATCTTAGTGGTGCATGCATTAGGCCAGATAATTGAGAAGCTTGGGATAATGCAGATAGTGTTTGCAAGGAAGAGAAGAAAGAGGGGGAGGAGGGCTGTAAGAGAAAAAGAAAACGGGAGTAGAAACGAAGGAGAAAAAGTAGAGACGGGATGAAGCACTGAGACGTGTGTGTGTGAGTGTGACTGCAAGTTGACAGGGTTGACAGAATGAATAACTTTTTTAGTACATGCACACATGCATATATGCACACACAGCCATGCACATATGCACAGCAATGTGTGGATAGGCCCCCTCCCTACACACACACCCTGCCCACGCCGCCGCTGCCTATCTTTTTGCACAGTAGTTTGAAACAACTGGAGTGGAGCGGCGAGGAAAAGTGACAGTTATTTATGAGTTCCCTCTCAAACAAACACTGACTGGAGGAAATAGGGAGCAGTGGAGAGAGAACAGTATCAGTCTCACCTCCTACTTGGTTGGGCTAACACACCTGGAGAGCCACTTGTATGTGTGTCATTTGGGTGTTTGTGTGTGCGTGTGTGTGCGTACATCTGGAGGAGGTGGAGCAGGAGGGAGGAAAATCATTTAATCTTTAAAAATGTTGCTGTCTTTGATGGCAGAAGAACATGTCATTTTAGAGGAATTCATATCGTGTGATCCCAACATACCACATTAGCTTTTGATTAATAAATAGTGTATATTTGGCAACCTATTTCTCAGGTGTATAAAGCCCCACAAGAAATCATGCACTGTACATTTGTTGTGCACCGTGAGGCCAATAATGAAAGATGGCAAAATGTAATCACTCCTGCCTCTCACTGAGAAGGGACTGCGGGAAGTTTCTATTTTAGACTGCCATCTGGAAAGGAGTCTACACACCTGCCTGTTGTAAAAACACAGCCTCCTCACTCATACGGCTTGTGCTTGTGCTGGAAGAACAAAAGGGCCCCATGATAAAATCTACTTCGTAGGAAGTAGCCCTGCAGTGGAGATTGCAGGTCTTCCTACTTCCTCATTTCTATTGAAATTATTCTTGACAAGATGACAATCATGCAAACAGGGAATCCCAGGACGTTGGATGAACGGCCAAATTGGTGACAAAACTTTGTAGACATCTGCTGTTGTCAGCACTGGAAATTATTGTGGCCAGACGTGTTTGAATTAATTATTGAAGTCTGGCTGTTTCCCTTTTCTGGCAGAAAGTTTTAAATCTTGGATGATGTACATCTGTTCGCTGAGATACGACAAGATGGCAGCTTAAAGAGCCTCAACAAGGGATGACAGAGCAGGCAGGATGGGACGATGGCCACAAGCACTAACACCTCTCTCTCTCTTTCTCTGTCTTCCTCAGAGGAGGCAGTGAATGAAGTTAAGCGACAGGCGATGTCGGAGCTGCAGAAGGCGGTGTCGGACGCTGAGAGGAAGGCTCATGAGATGATTTCAGCCGAGCGCTCTAAGATGGAGAGAGCGCTTGCCGAGGCCAAGAGGCAAGCCTCTGAAGATGCGCTAACAGTCATCAACCAGCAGGAGGACTCCAGTGAAGTGAGTATCACAGACCCCCCACCCACATTTTGCCTCACCCTCCTCTCATTTGCTCTGTAATCCTTTACACAGTCACCCACTCTTTGGGTTCCTTTTCAGTGCTCTTTAGCTCCATCCATTACCCTTCACTTTGTTTCCCTTCTCCTCTGAGTTATCCTTTGTTGTGTAATCCATACAGCTGGCTGCTCTTAGTGTGGTGCTGCACCATGTTGTCATGATTATTGCAGAAGCAGTCCAGTTGTCAGTGTTCATAAAAGCAGACAGATCCAGATGGCTGGAGCAGAGTGCCAGGCTGAGGCCATTACAGAGCAGTTGACCACCACCTGCTGGTAACACAAACTAGTGGGACCTACCAGGACCTGAGGCCTTAAAATCAAATCCCTGTGAACAGAGCAACAGAAAAAGACTGGATTATAAAAGACTTATTTTAGGTTACAGTATATATTTATGTGAGAAATATCCTGGGACAAAAAAGAGACTTATTTTTATCAACCCACTCTCTCCCCACTGTCTCACCAGAGCTGCTGGAACTGCGGGAGGAAAGCCAGTGAGACGTGCAGCGGCTGCAACACGGCTCGCTACTGCGGCTCCTTCTGCCAACACAAAGACTGGGAGAAGCACCACCACGTCTGTGGTCAGGGCCTGCAGGGGCTGCCAGGGGGCAGCAGCGTCCCTCTAGGCACCCCCTCCTCCTCCTCCACCTCCTCAGCGTCCTCCAGTGCGCCCCCAACCCACTCAGAGAGCACTCCTCCAGGACCCCTGTCGCTGGCGGGCCAGAGCAGTATTGCGGGAGGGGCTGGCAGCGGCAGTGGAAGTGTCTCTGCGAGCCCGAAGGAGAGCAGTTCCAGCAGTGCCTCTCGCTCCACAACTCCAGCCACCCCCGCCCTTCTGGATGCCACCTCTCGCTGACGTCCGACCCCTTGTCCTTTCCCTTCATACTGATGCGACAGTGCCCACACTCCACACAAAACCAAACTGAGGAATCTTCATCGCACACTGCTCTCTTTCCTCCTCCCCTACTTCAATCCTGATTTTCCTTCATATCCTAAGCTCTTCTGAAAATCTTCTCACTACTTGAAGATAGACTTGTTTTCTCAACTTGTCACCACTACCCCCCACCCCAAAAAAAACTTTTTTCTGTCTTTGTCTCTTTCACAACCACAGCCACAAATACAAAGATTCCAGCCTGGGGTTCAGTGTAGTGGAAAGCATGAAAAGTGTCTCCTCTCTCTGTGCTCAGTCACAGAAACATATCAGATGTGTTTGCTGAAAACATGAGCTTTGACTTGAAGATGGGACTGAGATGTGCCCTCAGTAATGTAAGCACGCTAAAAACTGTCCACATAAGGACACCAGGCAAGGGCTGTGGGAAGGCAACATTGATGGTGGGTGGGTGATTAGCACTTGGATTGGATTTCCCTTTAATTTAGCACCAATGAGAGAACAGTACCCAGCCCTGACATGTGCACTACCAGTCCAAACAGTTCACTGATGTGGCACTTATTCTACAGTGTCCTAATAGAGACAGGAAAGGAATAGAACATCTTTTTCAAACGGATGAGGGAAGGAGATGTGATTAATTCCTTAGAAACACAGCTTAGTATTTATTAAATGTTTCTTTCTGGCTTTAAGGGAAAATAAAGAAAAGTCCAAATATTCTAAATAAAGAATAATAGTGATGATGCTGATGATGATGATAACGTTAATGATATGAAAATGAAATTTTAAACTGCTAACTACCTTGCTAGCGAGCCAAGAAAATCTACACCGGACTCACCTCTCTGCACCATTGTGAACCCAAATGAATTCAAAGATGAAAAATAACATGATCCAAACCTTTGTATTACACTGCCAAAGTGAGTAAGTAAGCGATAAGGAGAAGCACTCATCTTATAACCAAACGCAAAGCAACATCACCTCCTCAGCAGATAAGCCAGCCCTGAGAGGACCAGGCTGCAGAGAAGCTGCAGAACGGGACCCAGAGATAGTCAGACATTTAAAAAAAGAAGAAGAAGAACTGTGACCTGCTTTGATCTGCATCTGCCTCCTGCAGTCTGGACAAGAACTACAGCGATTCCTCAGTGATGGCCCAGACTAGTGAATATGGACAATGCTGTGAACTTGCCTATGAGAAAGACTTAAATGAAATGGATGGAAACCCTGCCACAGTGTGATTTTTTTTCTTTTTTTGTGAATGATAACAGAGAGGACAGAGAGGAAAAAAAAGAGGAAAAGAAAAAAGCTACACAGCCTCAAAGGAGATGAAGACACATGCATGGCAATGGAGCTGCCAAAAAAAAACCCTCAAAAGAAGCTTGAAAACATTGTCCAAGAAGGCATTGCATACCACAGAGATGTATGGGAAGGTTGTTTGTAAGTCCTTTTTTTAAAGCTCCGCAGCACGGAGATATTTCAAGGAGTTGCTGTTACCTTTACATTCACTCCCTCCTTTTCCAAAGCATGACAAACAGATGAAAGAGCCTCGTGAAGTGCGGTGTAGACTTGGTTCTCCTCTCTATTTCTACCTCCCCTCACCCCGCACCTCCCTTCTATGCTCTACCCCCGACTACTTGACTCAAGTCTGCCCCTAAACCCCAGCCTGCTTTGGACAGAGCCTCGGAGCAGTCACGTGGGAAGGGTTTGAAACCTGCTTGTAGATATTGTTCCTCTTTTCAAATTTCAAATAATGTCTCTTGTCGCTGATGTCCATATGTGCTGCCCTTGTGTATATCCAGAAAGATGGACTTTGTTTTGATTTTTTTGTTACCTTTCATTTTTCCTCCTTTATGTTTGGGCTGAGCAGTGAAGTCAGAGCAAGGACACTCATTCATTAGAAGAAGCCCCACATTTTACTTATTGTTTGATTTGTTGTATCTATATTAATGAGATGAAACCCCTCTTGTAGAATATTTTGTATTGCTCGCATTGTAAGACAGTGAGAGGACGGAGGTGCAATATGAAGAGAATTCAGCTACTGAATGGAACCTCAGCAACTGCCCATAGGGTGTCATATAATATAGATACATATAAATATATTTAAAGTAACATCAGTAACTTAATGTGAATGTACATAGTATTTAAAGAGGTCCAAAAATGTGTTTGCCAAATAACAGAAACCTTTAAAGATTAATGTCCAGAATATGATTTTCTCAGTTCATTTGTTTCTCAAAATTATCAATTTTTCTCTTTTTTTTTCTGTCATACAAGTTTAACACTTTTTCACTCAAATCAAAGTGTCATGTGACCCTGAGTGGAGGGGAGGTAAGGTGGCTCCATACAGGACCACAGTGCATGTAGCTGAAAACAGATGAAAACAGATTGTGGGTGGATGGACACTACAAGATTTCCAGAACATTTTCTCCATTCATTTTGTTTCTGTTTCACTTTTTTCTTCTGTCATGTCATTCCCCCCAGGTCAGTTTACATCCTGCAGGAGGGGACTCAGCAGTGTGTATTGACAAAAAGAGATAGTCCAAATACAGTCAATAGCTTGAAAACAGAAAAAGAAAAAACAGTGGTGGCTCAATTTCAGGTTTGCTTCCTTCACACCAAATTTAGGAATGGTCAAACTTAATACCATTCTTTTGGCTCAAATGCCACTGTAGTGACCCTTGCTTTCTCATCAACCTGTGTGTGTATGTGTGTGTTAGGAGTGTTTGTTTCCCCCGAAGGTGCAAGACAAGCCATTACTGTAGGATTAAGTGATATGCCAGTGTTAAGCTACAGTAAACCTCAACCCTAATTTTGGTACCCAATCTCTGAAATGATTCTTCTTTTTCTTTTTACTGATTGTTTATTTGTAAAGATGCAATTTGCATAAGCTGAAGATCTGGGATGGGTTTTTATTTCCAGGCCAACAGAGGCGATTCTTGCCTGTGTAGAGTTCATTTTGTTTTGTTTTCTTCAGCCCTTCCCACATGCTCCAACAAACACATGTATGTTAAACAGTCTCACAGCTTATACGGGCCTGTAGCAGCCATGCTCACACACATTTGATATCAGTCATTGTGAACCCTACATGGTTGGCCTCATACACACTTGGACCAAATTTGGAAAAAAAATAACTTTCTTTTTGCAGTGAGTTGCAGAAAAACTTTTTCTTTCTCTGCTTTTTGTTCGACACATTGATGAAGTGAATCTTTTTTTGGACTATCTGAGACATATAATTCAAATGGGATAAGCTACAAGGTACCCATGCATCTGTGTGTAGCATTTCTATATGCGTGCTATAATTACCGTGATATGGTGTTGACCTCAGCCTGTTTGTGTCCCCTCCACCCTCCCGATGTCTAATTCCTCCACTATTACCACAGACCACTCTTCATAACCCCCACCCTCCTTCACACTAGCTACCTCCTGTGACCATACAGCTAACCACCAGGAGAGGTTGACCTGGACTTTGAAAAGCTGGGCTGAGAGCAGACATGGAGACGCACGTTCAAAAGCAAGAATCTGTCTGATAAAAACTAAAGCGTTGAAAGGAAATGTCATTACTCGTGATGCAGAAGGACATTTATTCTCACCAGACCTCACCTTTATGATCACATCCCACTAACCAAACTGATACAGCTGAAATTAAGTAAGAGGCACACATACAGTCAAACCTGCATATAACCTGAACCGAACACGGAATCAACCATGACATGCCATTTGTTGTCCTAAACCAATAAAAGCACAGACCAAAGTACTCCTGCATTGCCATAGTAGGCTTTGACACGGTGTGTATTGACAGACCATAAATAATAAGGTTAGAGCTCCACTACACCAGTTAACCAAAGTGTCTGAAATACACACAATCAGGGCACACGAGTGAAGAGCACGCTCAATGAACCGGCTGAGTTTCAAATGTGTAGAGTTCTTATTCAAGCAATCAAAGCGCTTGTTGTCTACGCATTGAATAGTGCTTCTGTAAAAATAATGGAAGCATCCCCTTTGGAAAAGCCTACTGATTGCGTGTTCTTACAGTTACAAAGCCTTGCAGAGATAAAATGAATACATGGTGGGTGTGTGTTTGCAAGTGAATGGTGTGTGTGTTTTTGTAAAAAAAAAAAAAATATATTAAAAAAAACTCATCTTTTTTTCACGTCTCTGTACAAACTACTTGAAACCTTCAGAGCTTTAATGAAACATCCCAGACAGACTATAGTGGCAGATCTATTCACAATATGTAGCAACAGCTTAGTGCAGTAAAACACCGTCTGCGTACAGAATCCGCATCAAACAAGATTGTAATGACAGCTTCATTCAACTCTTAAGTGCTTTGCGTGTGCCTCCTTGTCTGCGAGTAAGCCCTCAGATAAACTAAACAAAGCCAAACCCAATAGACCTGTTACAAATGACCAAAATGCAACCAAAAGATACAACTTTCTTCTTCAGACTTCACTTTGGTTTTAAGGTTTTTGTGTTACGTCTCAGCAATGGAGAACTTCAAGGTGGTCGATTGTGTGGGACGTGAGGCCGCAGTCCAACATAAATCGAAGGGCTGTAGAGAAAAAGAGCAAACTGTCCACTTCACTGAGACTCTCCCTCCTGATGTCACCGGACAGGATACAAAAGATCAGATAAATGTTCTGTTCAGCCGGGTGTAAGCTTGGCTAAGTCGTGAAAC
Organism: Sciaenops ocellatus; assembly: GCA_033000465.1. NCBI lineage: Eukaryota > Metazoa > Chordata > Actinopteri > Sciaenidae > Sciaenops > Sciaenops ocellatus. Next base: position 6,375,251 of record CP136888.1, on the reverse strand, counting down.
ACATGAGATCTGCGCTGAGGTGTCATACACATTTCTCCGTGCAGATGTTATAGATGGCAAACGCATAAGGGCTCTGCTGTTGTGAATACCATCCAGGGGTCTCTGAACACTTTACATCAGTCACTTTTCTATTTGTTTAACTATGTACATGATATGGGCAAAACGCATGTTTAGAAAAGACAAATATTAGCAGGTTGGCATTTGTCTCTCCCTACCCCAACCAGTAACTTTACCAATGAAGTTTCAAGGCTCATCTGATGTGATGGTGACACGTCCTTCCTGTGAAACAGGCACTGATGAATAGCTACAGTAGAAAGCTAAAGTGGCAAACAGTGGATACAGCACTTGTTTTCCCAAAAGCCATGGCTCAGGATGGTCCTGTTTTTACCTTTACATAAATTGAAAAAGGGTTTATGGTTTTATATGTGTAGGGAAGCATTCTATACTGTATTGTGCAATACATTGTTACAGAAAAAACATGTTTCTGTAGGAAAGGTTGGCGCTTTGAAGATCTTTCTCCTTTTGTTTTGTTTCCCTCTTCAAAAAGGTCCTGTTGCCGTTTTTAGATGAAGTTAACTGTGCCAGAAGAATTAAATTCTGATTTGTATTTATTTCTTGCATGCTTTCCTCCCTGTTGCTAATACCGCTCTTTAACTGTTCGCTCTGTTGGATGTGTGACGCTGTAAAACATTCTAATTCAGGTTATTGTCTGTGTTGAACAATGTAACTGTGTAATTAAAACATGAAATGAAATATTCACCACTCTGGTTGCTTTTCTTCTTTACGTCTTCAGAAAAGGAAAATGATCTGCTGTTATTGAATCATCTTCGTGTCTACAGAAATATGATAGCAGCAGATCTAACTAACACCCGGAAAAACCAATATAAACATCAAATATCTTTTTCAAAATATATTCCAACAATCCCACACACTTTGAACAAGACATAAAAATCCCAAATAAGCTCCCTCCATGTCTTTGACCCTGTGTTACAGTCACAAGTTCAAATTCACACATCTTCTACTTAACTAATTAAAATTTATCTTTGATTTAATTACATCTATTCAACATTCTGGTCTGTCCTTTAACCTCTTAAACCCCATGAGCTGCTGGTGAGTCATTACAAACTCAGGCTGTACAGCAAAACTTTGTTTATACCAGCAGAATGTTGTTAGAAATTGTAGCTGAGATCAAAAAGTTTTGACTGATTTAAAACAAGTCAGGATGAATTTGCACAAAACATCTAGAATATTTCCATTTGATGGAGCAGTGGTAACCTTGCGAGGCAGCTGGACTCCGCGTAACAAACCATCTGGCGCTTTCAGTGCAGCCATAAAACTGTTGTGGGTTTTGAGTGACAATTCACTCAGTATAAACATCATATAGCTTCAATGAAGTGTACGAGACACTGTCAGACGGAACACTATGATTCTTTCAACCATAAAGTTACTTAAGCGGAAATGAAAAGGAAAACAGGACGGGTGAATAAACTTTTTTTATGTTTCCTCTGATTTCAAAATGTAGTCAAAAGCTGTTATACTTTTCTTCCTACATGTTTTAGAATTGGGTCATTTTGTTCTTTGTACACACAGATGTCACTGTCACAATTTTATAGGGACTATTTCTTTAATAATAAGTAGCTCCAGTGAAACTGGACCCACATTCTGGGCCTTGTGCATCAGGCCATTTAGGATGTTTTAGTAGAACTGCTGCTGTCTCTTTTTCTGTTCACATATTATAAACATATGTTTCCAGTGATCTAATGTTTCAGTCCTATGGGATTCTTAAATACATTGGTGAAAACAGTATAGGTCGAGGTGTAAATAATAAAATGAATGATGGCTGAATTCCATTTAGCTGCTTCAGTTTCAGGGTCCTGGTATTGTGCATGATGACTCACTGTCATGACTTACTGGGACACTTAAATAGCACAGAGCCATCGTTAATGTGATTAGTAACACCTGTGCTTTCCTGCTATAACAAGTCAAAATGTGTGGCGTTAATAAAAAGCCTATTATCTACACCTTCAGGTACCTTACATGAAACATACAATTTGATTGTGATTTGTGGCAAATTCTATCAAATTTATCAATGAAAGTGTTTTATTTTGAAGAATGAGGACATTTACTATAAAGGGATATATATTAACCATTATATATATATAGATATATCCCTTTGGGGATATGCTCCAACCCCACAAAGAATTTTAGACGCGGGGGTGACGTATGGAGAGAGATGGGCACTACCAGTAGCTACTACTACACAAAGAACAATGAAATGCCAAATCTACCCTGACGAATGAAGAAACTCCAATTTAACACCACACATATTTCTCTAGTACATTTCAGTCAACAACGGAGGAGGGTACGGTGTATTTGTAGACTACAGTATTCATGAATGGACAATTTATACATGTTTCCAAGTATAAAAGTGGCATAAAATAAAATTGACTATGGTATCCGTAACCTTGTGTCGTTTTTCCTCCTCTGTTCTGTTTATACACACAAAGCTGCACTGCTGAGAGATAAACTGTGTGTACACCTGCCAAGGAAACGTCACTTTGTCACGGTCAGACATGTTTTTGTTGGTTGTTTACGTCTGGCATCGTGCACCTGGAACACCTGGAGGTCGGGAAACTGTGAAATTCCACCTCTTACTTTGACCGGAAGGCATCATGAGGGGCAGAGGAGGGGACGGGGGCCCCCCTGTTGCTGCGCCACTGTGACGTACGCATCCTCCTCCAGCGTCCCTCTCACGTGCACGCTGCTGTCAATCAATCCGGCGCGTCATGAGTCTCATTCACAGGTGATATCTATTAGCCTACCTCATATGCTGTCAGGTGTCGCGTCTGTGGACCATCATCTCGTTTCCTCACTGGCGTGAGATATATATATATTTATTTTTTTGTGGCGTTTTTTTTCTTGGCAAGCCGCAGTCTTCTTTGCAGATGCCATGTTTGAGCAGTGAGCATGGCGGAAAATCATCTCGATTACGGCTACCTGGAGGGCGAGTCCATCGGGGAGCATTTCGCCGAGGACCCGGTGGGTATCATTATGTTTGTAGTGAATCAAAAGGCTGTCGTCACGTTTGTTCGTTGTTTTTTTTTTTTTTACGCACGTCGGTAGGGCGAGCAAATGACGGTTGTCACGTTGGACAAATAAAGCACGAACATCAGCTATGCTATGTGCAGTGGTTATATCACTGATAAACGTTTTGTGCAAAGAACGACATCAGTGAGACACATCCTGTATGAACACGCTGAGTGCCCGGAGAGGCTACAACGTGGTTTAGGCACTGAAATAAGGGTTAAACCCAAGATATTGTGCTTGCTGTGACTTCAATATGAGCCCAATAAAATGTAATGCTTTCAAAATTTCAATATGTTTTTAATTGAATAAGTATCCTACATATTTGGGAGCATGTTGGTGCTTTCACATGATATTTACATGGACAACTTTGTTAAAAGATGAATGACATGTTCACCGAGCAGTCCATATTTAATTTTCAGATATCAAACTACCAAATTACTTCTTATGTCACAATCAATACACAGATGAGTGACAAATCAAAGAAAAAGCTTGCACTAAATTAAAATTTCTCATTAAAAACTCATCATTGAGTGAACACCATTCATGCAAATGATATTCTCTTATTTGGTGTTGATGATCCAAAATCTCCTATAGGTGGTACATTGGGTTGACCATTGCACTTCCAGATTCAGGCTTTCCTTTACGTTGTCACCAGTATTCTGCTCAAGTCCATGCCCTAATGCTCTTGTCTCCATGCTTGTGTTTTCTCAGGAGCTGGCGGCCATCAAGGCCAGGGTTCAGGAGCTGGAGATGGAAGAAGAAACGGAGAGACTGAAGGAGGAGGAGGAGAGGTGTGACATGGGAGAGATGCAGCTCCTGACCAGCAGCCCTCGGCCTGGTGAGACAGCCCCCCTACGGGTGTTATCCGCTTCGTGGTTTGTTATCGTGTCACATTGTTGTACAGCTAAATGCTGATTGTGCATTTGGGAAGCCTCGACAGCGTATTCTTAGCCAGGTGTGTAGCATCACAGCCTCCAGGCAGGTGAGTTAGCCGCATACTCCGCCATCTGGCTAACACCTGGGACACTTCACAAGTGCCTCATCACTGCCCAATGAGACGAAGCAGTGAGCCCCAGAGAACCAGAAGGGTCCATCGTTGCTGCCTGTGGCGATTTTTCTGCCTGTGTGCATCTCCTCATTCCTTCCACCCCTCCCCCCCATTCGGTTTCTGCTTCAGAACAGAGATGCAAACAGAGAGGAGACAGATTCTGAGATATGTATTGTCAAAGATGATGTGTGAAATGGGTGTTTGTGAAAAGTAATCATTGTGTTCATTTCACCTGTGTAGACGGTCTTTATATTACATGTGCAAAAGTATTGTTTTTGTTTCCTCCACAGGGCCTTTCTACAATATGACCCCTGAGGAGAGGATAGACGCAGACAACAGATCAGTCTATGTTGGAAATGTAAGACTTGTATGTCTTTTTCTTCATGCTGGGCATTTTGGTACTCCTCTGATCTGACACACTGTTGGATCAAATCCCAGGTAGACTATGGAGCTACTGCAGACGAGTTGGAGATCCATTTCAATGGCTGCGGTCCCGTCAACAGAGTTACCATCCTGTGTGACAGATTCTCCGGCCATCCCAAAGGGTAAGTTCAACCTGTGCCTGCGGTTTATACTTTTATCTACTGGACACTGTTTTGATCATGACAGTTTATTTATCGTTGGGCTTTTCTCTCCCTTTCACAGCTTTGCTTACATTGAGTTCTCTGATCGAGACTCTGTGCACAGCGCCATTGGTTTGCACGAGACCTTGTTCAGAGGAAGAGTCCTCAAGGTGAGGAGCATTACATTACATGTTAGTCTTCAAGGAAAACCCTCAGGCGAAGGATGTGGGAGGAAGTGTTTAAACTGAATTTCAGAGAAACAAGACAGATCTTCAGAAATTTAGCACTTCCTCTTATGATTCATCATTAGCACTTTGTGTGCAGATAATTTTACTCATTGTTTGGAAGTGGAAACTAACATTAAAAAGGTCATGTAACATCACCCATTTAGTGTTCATTTTCCTCAGTTTGAACTGCTTTTAAATGTTAATATTTGTGCTTTGGTTTTTGTGTTCCATCACTGTTTAATAGCGAACGTGGCATTTCTGATAATAACTTCTAGTGTCCTTCGGCTTGCAGGTAATGCCCAAGAGGACCAACATGCCAGGCATCAGCACCACAGACAGAGGAGGACACAGAGGTGGCCACTCCAGAGGCAGGGGCCGTGGTTACCGTCCACCCAGATACCAGAACAGCTCTCGAGGAAGGTTCCGATACCAGTCAACCAGGCCACAACATCAAACACCCCACCCTTATTACGGAGGAGGCCCCTCAGTGGGGAAAAGACAGTGGGGACACATGGACTACCACGAACAGATGCCTAAACGTTACCCGTGTCTTCTTCTCATCACCCCACCGTCAGAGGAGCTGGGGGCAGGGTCGAGCGGACAGCACTACCCTCAACAGCGCTAGCACTACCCACAGCACACACGCTGAAGTGGGCGAGTAGAACTGCTAATTTTAAAGAAGTGTTTCCAGGCATTACTGAGTGGAGCATCTTGTGAGAGAATGGACAGCAGATGACTTTGCATCCCTTCATCAGATCTTCAAGTAGATGAGATGTGAAGAATGAAGACTGGGGTCAGAGACATTGCATTATAAGTTTATGTTGCTGTGAATGCATGGGACAATCCTCAAATTGTTATGCAGTTTGCGTCTCTTACAATTTTTACAAATTGATGCGAATGTATTGTGTTGCTGCCTGCAATGTTATGTATAAATCCTCCCTATGTATAACTAGTTCTTTACTATGTAAGTGAATGAATAAATAAAACAATGATCCGGACCATTTGTAGTAAAATGACGCATGCAGTGATGTGCAACAACAATCAAGTTTTATTACTTATGCATTTCAAGAATCAAGGCAACATGTATACAAAAAAAAATATGATTAAGGGTGGTCTGTACAGTGGAGGCTCAGGAGAAGGAATGGATGAGACATTAACCAGTTTGCACCATCATTCCAGATACGATGCCATCGAAGGCCCTGCAGAATCAACAGTCAACAATTAAACATTGCTAGATTTGGAAAACGGTGATATATCTGAATATCAAGTATAAACTCACTTGGACTGAATGGGGTCTCCGGGATTGTGGAATGGGTTACACATTACGTCGGTAAAAGAGTTGTGTAATTTTCGGAACATCTGGAAGAGAACACGTCACTACTTTAAACCATTCCCAAGAAAACTTGAAATTAAAATGCACATCACTTTGTGTCGTGGATTTGTTCGTGCTGCTGATTTCGGTTTTCTGTGTGTGTAAAGGATTCTGCACTAGAGGCAGGATTATGAAGTTGCACAGATAACTGCCCTGAGTAAATGTAGAAAAACTTTGTACGTGCAAAAACAAATCACTGACACATTGTTGCAGCCTTTCTAGAATTAGCTTATATAAAGTTTATTATGTCTATAGGTGCATAAAATGTAAGTTGAGGCGTAAGGACAAGATGTAATTCAGTGTGCAAACACACACTGTATAACTAGATAACATCCTGACAGAGAAAATAGTTTGTGGATCTGTGTTAAACGATGCAAACATGACCAGAGGAGAGAATTACTGGGCTGCGTTTGAATATGATTAGACATGCATTCAACTTACACTTCTAATTTCATTGTCCCGTAATGATGTATTGGATGAATCCACGACAATGACAAATTTCACCTTGGAGTTGGTGACATACCCGTATCTAGTATGCCAGTTAAGGATATTTGGTTTCAGCTGTAAGAGATTATTTACATGCACATGGATTACAGGAGCTCTAACAGGAGCACTTATGTGGCTCAGAGGCAGAGCGGGCCGTCCACTAATCAGATGATCGGCAGTTCGATCCCCTCTAGTCTGCATGTCAAAGTGTCATTGGGCAAGATACTGAACCCCAAATTGCTCCCAAAGGCTGCGCCATCAGTGTGTTAATGCGTATGAATGATTAGCTCCCAAAACTGATGAGCAATGCCATCAGTGTATGAATGTGTGTGAATGAGTGAATGAGATATGTAGTGTAAAAGCGCTTTGAGTAGTCAGAAGACGCTATATAAGTATACAGTCCATTTACCATTTATAGTAAGTCGCGTACACATATAAAGATTCAGCATCTCTCTTGATTAGTAGAGGTGTTTTCATTTAATTATGTCCTTCAGATAAAATAAAGATGTAAACAATCATTAACCTTAGATCCTGTGAAAGAAAGATGATCTAATTAAAAGATAAGCCAGACACTTGGAGCACTTGTCTTGTGGGGTTTCCATAAACCTTTTAAAAAATAAGGATACACTTTGTAGTCTTCGGTGGGATAGAGCAGGCCCAGGTACAGCTCTCTCTGGTCTCCCAGAGATTTGCCCACTGCTGAGATCTTCTCCTCCACCACGTCCAGAGAGGTGTGCACTGTGTAGTGAAACTTCAGCTCATTTTGAGTGGGCACACTGCGGATATACAGCGGGTAGTTCTAGGGAAAGACATTAAAAGAGTACAGACACTCAAATAATGACCCACCGAGTTTAAAACAGGCACAAAATCTCACCAACGACGAGACAAACTGTAACAGCAGCCAGGCTACAGGATGCTAATGTTGTTAGCCCTGTTTGGGTGTTTGCACCTGCTGGGCCTTCTGGTATACAGAGACAGCTGACATTAGCTTAGAGACGATTTTAAGAATAAGGAAACTATGTAATAATAAACAAACAGGCTATGGATAAAGGTGGTACAGTTAAAAACAGTAATGATTACCTCTTTAGCGATCACAGCTATGCACACCGCCATGTTAGTGTTCCTCCTCCGAGCTGTCAGATGCTGTCACGTGATATGCTGCATTCAAGCACTGTTGGAAAAAAGGGTACGCACAAGAGCACCTGTTTTTTTTTTTTTTTTTTTTTAATAATACAGCTAAAACACACCGTGTGTATAATACGCTGTGTGTTTTAGCTGTGCTCATAGTTGACCTTATTTATAGTGCAAGTTTGTAATTTGTTAACCAAAATTTTTTATATAGTTATTTTTTTCGGATAATTTATGTCGCACGTACAGCTTTTATCAGAAGTCAGTGAATACACCAAAAGTCAAAGAAGAAGTTTACGTTCTTTTACAGTTTAACGGTTTAATCCTAACACATGACGCTGCCACATTAATATGTTATTTAAATACAACTTGAGTAATCTTCAAATCAAAATCTGAATTAGTTCAAACCAAACACCTCAAAACAATTGTTCTATTGTTTATGCGCAAGTGCTGCGCCGAGGACCCGCACGAAGGCAAACAAACCACTTCCTTGAAGCTGACGCTCATATGACTCCAGCATAGCAATGCGACAGAAGTGGACTGTGACTCTGACTCTCTTTTTTACAACAATATGTTGTTCCTTAACAGAAAAGCCTTCAAATGTTTCATCTCCAAACATCATCATTATGCTCATGGATGACGTAAGTTATTTTCATTTGTTTTTGTTTGTGTGTGTCCTCGTGACTTCACTTCATCACATCTGCAGCACACATCTGTCGGAGCAGTGAATGAGTTTGAGACCCCCAAAATATCTGTTTCCACCTCTCTGTGTTTGTTTTGTCTGTGTAGTCTGTAGTCTCATTGAACTCTGCAGCCTGTACAAAGTGTGTGTCTGTGCTTACATGTGTGTTTTGCCTCTCTGGGTGTGAATATATATGCAAGACTTGTTAATAAACTCTCCAATCTTTCCCTCTGTTATTCAGATGGGTTGGGGGGACTTGGGGGTGTTTGGTCAGCCCTCCAAAGAGACCCCCAACCTGGATGCCATGGCAGCTCAGGGCATGTTGCTTCCAAATTTCTACACTGCCAACCCACTCTGTTCCCCATGTGAGTCAGCGATTTTGTAAAACAGAACTGAATCAGCACTTCCAGTTACGCAAAATGTTAAAATGATTTCATCATTCTATCATCACAACTGCAGCTTTCTATCTCTACCTGTGTTTTTATCGCCACGTCATTAAAATGTTGAAATAACCTGATTCTAGAAGTAGAAACTTGACACTGACCTACCACAGAACACTTGTTATTTGTTAAAGTGAAGCTCACACATCGTCTCATTATAACAGTCTGAGGACAATATGTTACATTTTATGCAGGAAAGTAGGTGTTGTAGCATCACTGTGGTGAGAAATCTTTAAAATCCAGCTCAGTCATTTTTATGTTTTTATGCAGTTTAACTGAAGGTTTATTAAATGTTATGAATTCAGAATGAAGTTTGTTCATAAAAAGTTATAAAAACCTGTGAATAAAGTTCAGAAATGCAAAGTAGTCAAGCTGAAAAGTTTCTTTTTTTCTTTTTGAGTTGAAATATGGAGGTTCAGGTTTTTATCTGACTGCAAAGATTACATTAGATGAAGGTAGATCAGGTAGATAATTGAGTTGAATCACAGTATTGGTCATGGTTGCAGAAACATATGGCACTGAGATGGCAGAGAAATCTGTATTTTTATTAACTACGACAACAAAGTACAAAAATTGAATTTGCTTATCTAATTTCAGAATTTAAAGTACTTAACGAGTTGGACAAATTCATTCATCATCTCCAATGTGACATTGGTTGCAGAGAGGGAACTAGAGGACAGTTCATCCTTTGTGTTTGCCAGTAAAAAAAAATCATTTGGAAGGCCCAGCATAGAGATTTCCTAATAACTTTTTTTTCTGTCATTTTAATGACAGCCAGAGCTGCACTTCTCACCGGGAGGCTACCTGTCAGAAACGGTTTCTACACCACTAATGCCCACGCCAGAAATGGTACAGTCTACACTATATCCTTACTGTGCAAATTATCCAGCTGCAGATAATTCCTTGCAGGTTTTCTCATTACTTGGTCTATAATGTACAGTGTGCAATAAAGTCATGGAAAGTTTTCTGCACTAAATTTTGACCTTTTTTTTTTTTTTTTTTTTTTTTACAGCATACACACCACAGGAGATAGTGGGAGGAATCTCGAAGGATGAGATTTTGTTACCCGAGATGCTGAAGGAGAAGGGCTACATCAGCAAGATAGTTGGCAAGTGGTGAGCTCTTTATCTTCCCAGAAGTCTATCTTTTCCAGAAGTTTTGGGGGTTTTGGGAGTTTATGTTCATGGTTGGCAGCCCAGGAGGGTATAATTAACTTTATTTATACAGAACTTTTCCTAATAAAGTTACAAAATGCTTCACATGCTTGAGCTAGGATTAAAATATTTCAGGACTGCAATGAAGGGAATAAAATCAGACAGATTAAAATAATATGAACCACAAGGGTCCATGAGTAAGACACCCAAAACCAAATTGGCTTTTTAAATTATCCATAAATTAAAGTGCAATATATTTGCATGTTTTATCCAAATAATGTATATTTAAAGTTCCTACTGATTATTTGCCAAAGTATAAAATGATTCTATACCATTTTGAGTGTATTTTTTCTTTCCCCGAGGCATCCATTGATTTGCATTCCTTTCAGCGTGGTATGAAAATCTTTATGCAAGGAGCTGAAGCTTGTTTCAGATAGATCATTCATCACACACAATATTATCTGCCTTTTGTTTGTGCCCTGGTGTGATGCACCTTGGAATGATTACTTATTTTTAAAAATCTTCACAATCTTACCACCAAACATGCAACTTTGCTCAAGCATCTCTGCATTTACATACTGCACTGAAGTGAAGGGAACCAATGACGCAGGAAGGTAATAACTGCATTCAACCATCAAAATAAGTACAGTGCTGCTCAAAAGTTTGTGAACCTCTGAGCATTTTGGAGTTCTATTGTTTCACCCTGATTTCCTTATTTAATCAAAACCATTATTTTAAAACTAAATTAAGAGTTTTTGGTCAACTCATGTAGGTGCAAAAGTTCGTGAACCCTGAGCTGCATTGGTTAAAACAGGCAGTTAAGTAGAATCTGGTGGGACAAATTGGTGGCTAAATTAACCACTGAAATGGACCAATAACATCAGGGATGTTTAGGGACGAAATTGCGCATCACTGATTGAAACAGAGATAAAACCAGGTCACTTTAGTCTTACCCAGGTGAACCCATACAGGTCAATGATGCAGAGAGGAAGCGAGATCTCAGAGGACCTCAGGAAGAGGGTAGTGACAGCACATTTGTCTGGGGGGTAGCTATGAAGTCATCTCAAAAAAATTTGAGGCAGATCATCTACAAATGGAGAGCACTGAAAGACTACAACTCTGCCTAGAAGTGGATGACCTTCTAAAATATTAACAAGAGACACAAGAACATTGGTAATGGCAAATATCCTCCAAAGCAGATGTGAGAGACTGATGGGTCACTACAGAAACCGTTTGGTTGAGGTTAGGAGTTGCAATATCCTATTAACTGAAGGGGTTCACATACTTTTGCACCCATGAAATCAGATTTTTTTTCTTAAATCAACCCTTTTTTTAAAAATAAAGAATGACAATATAACCATTTCTTTAGTTTGAGTCCATTATTTGGAATGTCGGTATTGTGAATTGGGGTATAACTTAACATTAAATAAGGTTTACCCGCTGTAAGGTTCACAAACTTTTGAGCAGCACTGTATGTGGTGCTTTATAAATGATGCGAAGTAGGTACGGGTGTAACGGGTATATGTGTGATTCAGAGTAATGGTCTAAATTTAAATGCTCCTTCAGTCACGTTGATCTTGACGTCAGTATGTGAGTGCACCATGTTTGTCACTACAGGCATCTTGGACACAGGCCACAGTACCTGCCTCTGGAGAATGGTTTTGATGAATGGTTTGGTGCACCTAACTGCCACTTTGGCCCCTACAACAACAACAACAGACCCAACATCCCTGTCTACAACAACACTGAGATGGTTGGCAGGTAGTATCACACTTAAGCACTCAGATATACATAACAGCAGACAGAAACAGAAGGCTGAGAATCTATAAAAATCTTCCTTCCCCATGACTCAGAGGAATAGTTTGGCTGGCTGCTCCTCTGGATGAGTTGAATGTCTCCCCTCCTCTTCCTTCCCTGTACCAGCTGTGCTTGTGTATTCCATTTTCCGCCCATTTGTTTTCCCCAAAACAGCCATATGTGTATTCAGGGTCATTGGAACTGGCAGCCGGGCGTGTTTTTCGCTTAGCCGTGGGTTTAATCAGCTCTGCATACCTGGGCCCTGGACAGACGTACACACACACACACACACACATAGACACATATACACACAGACACACACACACACGCCCTCAAGAGACGGCAGGTTGTGTTGGCTGTATGCGGAGACACCTGGAGGAAGTGAAGCGTAAGAAAGAGAGATGCCTGTCACTGCTTCTCTGCTCGCCGCGCCACGCTTCAGCAACATCTCATAACAGTTCCCTCTGCTCGGCTCTGCTGAGACTTCCCAAATACTGTATGTCTTTCACCAAAAATCTCCTGCAAACACAGTCCATAAGAGGGGAATTTGCTTCCACTTGTTTGATCGTATTGTCTGCAGTTCTTTGTGTCAATTTAGAGGCAGATTGAACGATAATACAATCAGGTCATGGTGAAGGAATCATTTCATTTGTCTGAGTAAGCACAGGGAGAGATGGCACAGCGGTCAGGTGGGTAAGGTTTATTTAATGAATCGTGTCAATCCACTTGTTTTCCAGATACTATGAGGAGTTTATGATTGACAGGAAGACTGGAGAGTCCAACCTCACACAGCTCTACCTGATGGTAAGTTAAAGCTGCCTCAGCTCTGTAAGCCAAGCAGATCATGTCAGCCAATTTTACTTCACAATTAACTTTTCTTAGACTGGAATGGAACTTCATTGTCCACCAGAGTGTGAAGTGGTCTTTGCCTCACCAAGACATAAAAGCACACGAACATAAATGATCTATTTAACAAATTAAAAGTGCAATTAAAGCCTGATTTTGGCCTTTGATCATTACCGTGCTTTTTCACCAGCAGCAGTGGATTGTTGAGTTTTGTGCACGCTCGTCTTGGTTATCTCCGCCGTGTACGTCAGTCCCTCCAACTCTGTTCTTAAAGGGATCAAAAGCAGCCTGCAGAGACACACTGCATGCTTGAGAGGTGTAATATGTCATCGCAGGAAGAGGATGGATCTGTCGAGCAGAGCTTAAAAAAGCTCATATTAGCATGTCCAATGGAGCTAGACTGGTTTCTGTAGAGCGGTTATTAATGTAATGGTGATTATTTTGGAAAATGAAACAAAACTTTGATGTATTAGCTTATATCTCTGCTAGTTAAAAGAGTTTTTGCCAGCAGCAGAAATAAAGAAGTCTGACATCAGTCCTCAGCTGCAAACATAAAGTCTGGGGAGCAGGCAAAAAATCCTGCTTCTCCTTGAGGTTGTGATAACAAACAAGCAAAATAAAGGTGTCAAATTCTGTCATAAATATGTATATGGGTGTACACAATGAAATCCTTTTTACATGCAAAAGTTAATATCAGGTGTGTGAGACATAGTTAAACTAAGTTAAAATTGAAAGTCACATGGAGTCAGTAAAGTGTTTTTCCATTTATTAGTATATAAATGGTGGCTTTTCTAAGTAAACCACATTGCCACTTTTTTCAGACACTCGGTTACTCGCTTAGGCACACCCAGCTCAAACTAATGCAGTCTAGCACAACAGCCCTGCAACAAATCCATTATCATGTTCAGGTTTTTTTGTTGAAACTGTTTTGCATTACTGAGAGGTGTTTCTAATATATATTCTACCCTCACAGACGTTAACACAGCAGGCAGAGAAATTCCTCTCAGTATAACACTTCCCTAAAGGAATCTGAGCAAATACTACCCTTCATGAAGGTTGTGTTGTATAAGGTTGTATTAGTTTTAGCTGGGTGTACCTAATTAAACTGGCAACTCAAAACATGTATGTATGTGGTATGCAGGTGAAAAAGAGGTTATATACTTGTAGCCCTGTAAGTGAATCTACAGCAACTCATTTGACTTTTGTGCTGACAGTGTTGTGACGCTCTCTCACACCTTTCACCTCTCCAGGAAGGTCTCGACTTCATAGTCCGTCAGTCTGAGGCACGCCGGCCCTTCTTCCTCTACTGGGCACCCGACGCCACTCACTCCCCTGTCTATGCCTCCAAGCGTTTCCTCGGGAAGAGCCAGCGAGGCCGGTACATCACATCCTACCTTACTGACTCGTTTAATGCAAAAGGTTCAGAATGAATGTATTTCTCATAGAGGACGATGTAAGCTGTGATGGTCTGTGTTCTGTAGGTATGGTGATGCGGTGATGGAGCTAGACTACAGCGTCGGTCAGATCTTGTCATGGCTAAAGCTTCTGAGCATAGACCAGAATACCCTTGTCTTCTTCACCTCAGACAACGGAGCTGCTCTAACGTCAGGCCCACATGAAAGTAGGCTCTCTGCAGTGAAAAGCACACAGACATTTTCTTTCTTTCTGAAACCTAGTTGTTGCTGTTTTGACTCATTTTCTGTCCTACGTGTGCTTTTGTGCTTCTCATTCCTCAGGTGGCAGCAACGGGCCGTTCCTCTGCGGGAAGGAGACCACTTTTGAAGGGGGCATGAGGGAGCCCGCCATTGCCTGGTGGCCTGGACGCATCGAAGGGGGCACGGTGAGCTTTTACCAAATAAAGCTGATCATTTGCTTAATCCCTGCCATCTTCTCTAGAGACCAGACTAGAGTTAGACCCAGGAGCTAGTTTCTTCTTTTCTTCTAAGCATTGTTGCTCCCTAATGTTCTGCCTATCAACAGGTACCAGGAGCTGAAATGTTCTCTGTAAGCTGCAGGCGATGTATAGGACTGTAAAGCAGGTTGCGAGTAAAGGAGTAATTATTTCAGTAATCCTCTCTTTTGAATGATTGTTGCTTTTGTTTCAGTTGTGTATCATTTCCCACTTTACATGAGCACGCTCCATTGGCGCCGTAACCAGTTCATCTTCTATCGAGCGACTGAACTCCAGAAACAGAAAAGATAAACGGGGTGATTGCAGCCGCGAAGTGTGTGGCTGCTCCCCCCCCCCTCTGTTTCCTCAAATATGTTTGGCTGGAATTAATACCCAAAACTCGCTCTCTCAATCTCTCTCTCTCTCTCTCTCTCTCTCTCTCTCTCTCTCTCTCTCTCTCTCTCTCTCTATTTCCTCACTCCCTCTCCCCAATTTAACCCCCCACCCACACCGTGATCCTCTAAGCCTGTGCGTTCTGCAAATGACTTTTAATTGTATTAGGGGCAGCTGTGACACGGGGCTGTGACGCAGAGGGATTTGGTGGAGGAGCGAGCGGAGGCTGCAGTCTGCAGTAAGCCTTGCCCCTGGCTCATCTCACAGGGGTGTGCTGGGGCCTGATAGCACAGCGGAGTAGCGAGGGAGAGGGGGATTGGGAGCGTCTTAAGCGGCTAATCTGTTTGTGTGTTTGCTGAGGTTGGATTGAGCTGTAATGAGGACTTCAGTATCTGAATATGCCAGGCGCTCAGGATAAAGGAACGGAGGGCTGGAGGGAGGGGGTGGGAGGGGGGATGGTGGCGGCGGTGGTGGAGGGGGTACAGGGAAGGAAGCAAGGAAGAGGTAAAAGAGGTGGCTGGTGTAGAAAAGGGAAACGGAGGAAGAGCGCTAAAGACGCTGGCACTGCCACACTGCCAGAAACTGTGTTGTGTTCGCAGGGCTTTTGCTGCACCTGTGCCGCATTATAATTGACCAGTGTGTCTGTGTATGCACGTCTGAGTAATGTTTTGTTTGATTCTACGTGCCTACATGTATATGCATGCTTTCATATGTAGGCTGGATTACGTGCAAGACAGATAACTTTCTAGACCAGTGAAAGAGGCACAGATGTAAGTAATATTATACCAAAGCAGAACATCACAAATCACCTGTGCGTGTGTGTTTGCAGTTGTTGCTCGGCTGTGAGAACCAGGGTCAATAGATCCTCCCTGAAGCTCTCTGGGGTTGTGATGACAAAGCTGCTTTGTTGGAGCTACTGTACTCCACAGCTCTGGATTTATCACTCTCTGCTGCTTGGGAGGGAGGTCAGACCAGGCACAGGGTTGCCCCCCCCCACCCCTCTTTTATTTGTAGTCTTCTGAAATCTCTGTTGATCTGTGAATTTAAAGTCCATAAGCTCTTGGAGCAAAATGCTGGAGACAACAAACACCCTTGCAGGCCTTTGTTAAAAGGGGGATTTCAGCAGGTTTATTGTACTGACTGAGCATGGATGCATCTGTATAGTATTAAGATGAGGAGAAAAGTTTTGGTGGATGTGGGAGGGGGTAGAAAGACCACATGGTGTGCATTTCCACACATCTTAAACAGACAAAACGCCTGGATGCATGTGAGTGATGAAACTTGGATGGAAGGAGGTGTACTGGAATGAAGGAGCACGCCTGGTCTGAAGCAGGTGCAGATTCAGCATTCTCCCAGTGCCCGAGGGTGGTGGTGGTGGGGCGACGGCGGCGAGGGGCCAGGATGATGAGGGGTGGTGGCTGTAGGAACAAAGCTGGGAAGGCGGGTGGAGGGGGGGGGGGGTGTCGGCCCCCACAGTGTTGTCGAGCATCACAGTCCCTTTTGTTAGGTTTTATCAGGCCACAGACACACAGGCAGAGTGGCAGAGACAGGGATAGAGGCACTGCCTCCTCAGATAACCAACATCACCACTCACAACACAGAAAGAAATGAGAGAAAGAGAGGGAAGGACAATGTGACATTAATAGAGAGTGATGAGTCAGTCAAAAAAAAAAAAGTAAAGAACAAAAGGCTGAAGAAAGAATGAAGTTCAGGGTAGTCTGCAAAAGAGGGCAGAGCTAATAAAGGAAGGAAATAAAAGATTGCAAGTCATGAGATAAGTTCCTCTGTCAGACCAGTCCGAGTGTGAAAGTTTGGATTCTTGGTCATGCAAGTTATTACCAACTAAATGTCAGTTTGGCTTCTTCTTGTGTCCTTTTGTCCTGTCTTCTTTAATGGTTTGTGTGTGTCTGTGACTTTTAAAAAAAAAAAAAAGAAAAGAAAAAAAAGAAAAATGAAGTGAAGGACTAAATCTGAGAGTGTGTGTGTGCGAGAAAGAGTGTCTGGATGTGCAGATAGATCATGGAATGCATTGCAAAGCCTTTTCTGTGGCTAGTTCTGTGGTTACAGAAGAAATGGGAATTCATTTCAGTGCTTAGGAGCTTGTGTGTGTGTGTGTGTGTGTGTGTGTGTGTGTGTGTGTGTGTGTGTGTGTGTGTGTGTGTGTGTGTCTGTATGTGTGCTGCCTGCCGATAGGAGCACAGCGGCACATGGCGGTGCAGCTGCAGAGGCCTGATAGCGCTATCTGATTGTGAGCGTGCCGTCTCCCTCTAAGGCTCGCTCAGGAGAGAATGGAACGGAAGATCAAGGATGACAGCGAAAAAATGGCATTTTATCTGAAAATAGTTCAAAGTTTATAAATAAAATAAAGCTTTTCACTGGGACTGGGAGAAGGAGATAAAACACCAGCTCGCTCCAGCTCCAGCCGCCTGCTTGCCCGGGCCTTGTCCTCACCCTGCTTCCTCTCCTCTTTTTCTTCGCTCCTCCTTTTTCCTTTCCCCACCCAAAAAAAAACTCATTTAGAAAGAGAGGCATTTTGGAGGTTTTGTATAATAAACCTGCAAGCAGAGATTAGAGGAGAGTGAAGAAATGCATCTCTTTCCTACATGTGTACACACAACCACGCATACAAACATCTATCATGACGATGCATTGTTAGCATGTCCGCGTTCATGAAGAAATTCCAGCATAAAAGAGCAAGCTTTTGGTATTCCTGCAGCATAAAATAGTCCATTCATCAAGAGATGTTATTAAATATTGTCTTTGTGTGTGTGTGTGCGTGCATGTGCGTGTACCAAGGACAAATGAGGACCAATGTCTTTTTTGGGCCTTGAGAGGACACTTGGTCAGTTCACTGTTTTTTTCAATCCTGACTCACAGGTTGTGTGATGTAGCTTCTCATACTGCAGATGTTTTCATATTTCTTTGTCCTTTTTGCAGGTGAACTTCCAGTTGGCCAATGTGATGGACTTGTACGTGACCAGTCTGACACTGGCTGGCATCAGCCCTCCTAGTGACAGAACCCTTGATGGAATAGACCTGACACCAGTCCTGCTAAAGGAGTCACAAACACCCAAAAACAGGTGAATACACACACTAGCTGTTAGTTGGATTTGTGGTATTTGGGACTGTTACTTTGGGACAAAGATCCCCCAAATTTTTCAAAATGTTCTTTTATGTTCATCATCACATCCTTGAGTGGGAGAGCAGTGTTAGTTTCATCATACATCTCTAGCACCATGATAAAGTTTTGAGTGAAAAATCATGACAACAATTTTATAGATTGCAATGAAATTTTATACAGACCTTCATCAGGATGAATTGTATCAACTTTGGCATCATCACGTCAAATCAGGTCAAATCTTAGCTGTCCTTTGTAAATGGTCTCTAATTAGCAAATGCTAACAAGCTAACACATCACACTGAGATGATGAATATGGTAAGCTTTGAACCTGCAAAACAGCTACACGTTAGCATTGTCATTTTCAGCAAATTAGCACGGCGACATTAGCATTTCCAATGCAAAATAGTAATGCTAATATGGCTGCATACTCTTTATTTCGTGTTTTATGTAAGCAAGGAGAAAATTTAGAAAGTTCATGCTTCTTCACTGGATGGTGAAAAAAAGTTTGAGATTGTTTAAAAATTGAGAGTGGACTTTAAAGCAACATTATGTAAGAGTTGTTATTTTTTGCAATTTGGCACGAACAGTTTCAGAGTGCAATACCACTGTCATAAATACGGACAGCTGTACACGTGTATTTGTTATGATTAGCAACAACAAGAGTCGAAGCGCAGCAGCCGGAGAGCATCAGAGGGAAAACCAGAAAACATTTTCTCCATAAAATATGATGCAGTTTTCCCGCAAATCAGTGAAATAGCTGGTGGTGTATAATTAGTTGTGTAAAGCATTGTGTACTTCTCGCAGGAGATTGTAGCCCAGTCAAAAGTTACATAATAATAATGATATGTAATAAAATGATGAAACTGTTATTTTAAGGTAGAAAAGTTACATAATATTACTTTAAGTGTAAGCATGCTAAGTTGAAAGCTAAATTTGTGTCCATTTTGGTGCAAATTCATCATTAGTTTTCCCTCTTCTCATCCTCAACAGGCCAATCTTCTATTACCGTGGGAACGAGCTCATGGCTGTGAGGCTCGGACAATACAAAGCTCACTACTGGACCTGGAGCAACTCATGGCAGGAGTTTAAAAACGTAGGACTTCCTTTGAACACAGCAACTCTGTACCATTTCTGTTTCCTCAGTTCCTGATTTGCAGTGCCACATCCTCCCTCTTTGTCTCTCCTAATCTTCCTCAAACACACAAACACTTTCACTGTTGGTGTTATCTTGAAAATGGCTCATCAGTTGACTGCTGTGTACATCAGAGCGTAATGAATATTAATGAAGAGCCCCCACATCAGCGAACTTACATCATTCATCAACCAGTTGACTTGTTTGTTCTAACTCCAGTGGAGATTTTCTTCCTCTCCATTTACATACCGACGTTGCCTGCTGTAGACTTGTTTTTTTGGGGGGCGTCATGGAGTTTAAAAGGAAGAAAGAAAGGCAGATGCCAGCAGTATCTTTCGGCCGTAATTACGTCAACTCGGTGGTGATAAAATGTATCAGGAAAAATGTGAAATCTGACACTTGAGAGGCAGGATAGTGTGGTCCTTCTTTCTCCCCTTACATCCATAAAAACATGTCCTCCTGTCCTCCCTCCATGGCTCTGCTTTTCCTGCGATCCAGTTTGTTTTATGCCCCATCGGTCGCTTAAATTGCTCTCTCCTTCAGGCCCGCTGAATCAATAGCAGCCTCCTTTATCAACTCATGTGAACTGAAGTGGAACTTCACAAATAATGGCGTCTGATTGCCTGTGAGTTGCCTATCGATTGGTGTGTGTGTGCGTACATGAGAGAGAGAGAGGCAAGGAGGATGAGAGAAAACATGTTCATGTATGTTTGATTCTCTATATAGATGTGCATGTCTGTGTGTGCTTTATGGAGTGGACCGCTGAGCTCCTACTAGGGGACATTCAATTCCAGATACGCTTCATGTCATTATGGCTGAATCCTTAAACTGTCCATCTCATGAAACCCATAGTACATTTTATAAACATGAAAAATGTAAACAAACTGACTTATGCACTCATACTGAGCTGTTTCACACGGTCAGACTACACATGAAATGTTTTTAAAATTACCTTTTGAAGGAAAATGTGTCTTCTCTGTCCTCATTTAGGCTTTCTGTGATAGGAATAATACAGATTAATAATTATTAATTAATCATTCACCTTTAAGATCTCTGTATATGCTTCACTTTAACCTGTCTTGCAACAGAAACCCACAATCAGACCTCCAAATCCTGTTTTCCTGCTCGCTCTGGTAATACTGTAAAATATAATTTGGTTTTCTCAGCCCATGGTGAGAAATAAACAAGGGAAGATGTGTGTCTGTGAAGAAGAGCGAAATTACAGGTTAATAGCTGGAAGACGTATTGCTCTGTCCTGGCTGTGTTCATGCAGCTCAGCCATGAGGAAAATGAGAAATTTCACAGGCTTAAATAGCTCTCATCAAACTCTCTTGAGGCAGCGCGGTGATGTTAATATTGCGAAATGTAGTTTGTCGTGACTGCGGCTCCTTTTGTATCTGGATTGCTGAGCAACCTTTGCCGTAGTAGCTCTGTGGCTGCTGTGATAGTTTATTTTTTTAACCTTGTTGAATACTTCACAGGGTGATGAATGAAAACTGAAAAATGAATTCTCTCCCGGACACCTGTTAGCCTGCACTGGTTACTTATTTCTGCTTCAGTTCTGGTGCAGAAATTGACAAGAGATACTGAACTAGTACTCCAGTGGCAAAAAGGGAAGAACAGACTTTACATTACAGTCTGTTCAACATTTAGAAAATGCTCCCAAGATCAGCTCCAATTTTTAACATGTCTATAGAATAAGTCAAAATACACTAGTCAAAGATATGTTTACAGTATGTATTGTTAGAAATATTCAGCTACAATCTACATAAAATAGTTCTCCTTCTTTTGCATCAAAATAGACACCAAGTATTTCTTTTTCCCAAAACCCATCCTGCTACCACTGGATCCTCCTGCACCTTATCATGTAATAGCGACTGCTCTGCTCCAATTTGAAAGCAGCCTAGTTGTATCCATAGCATTAATGTCACGGGAGATATGGAGTTCTTGCTGTTATGTCTTGGGTACAAGAGACAGAGTCAGAGAGATACACGCAGCAGGCCTTTTTTCGCTGCTCCTCTGGGATTTTTCATTCTTTTCTGCATTTCTAAGCTGTTGGCTTCAAAAGACAGGACACGTCTGGATGAGAGGAGGCTCTGCAGGGCGGGGGGTATCTATCCTTTCTAACTCTCTCCTTCTCTCTCTTCTATATGTATTTCGAGGTGCTCTGTTGAGTGATCTCAGAGGGGGGGCAGCAGCAGTGCCTTACAGATGAATGCTTTCTCAATATTAGTTGTGCTCGTCAGAACGTGTGTTTGTGTTTTTGTGCATGCGTGTGTGTGTTGAAGAAGGAGGCAGATCTCCGGGGGGGTTCTGGAGGAGTGAGTGTGACTCAATCAGGCTGCGATCAGTGCCAGGCTCATGAGAATGGAGTCAGAGAGCAGGAGCGAAGGCGTGGAGAGATGAAGGGGAGGTAGCGCAAGGAAGAAAAGTCCTCTATTTTGCCAGTGACTCGAAGCCCTTTCTCAACAGTAGCTGCATAAAAAACTCGACGGATTGTAAGATAATATGCATATAGGCTGTACTACAACGAGATTAAGCAGTGAGCTCAGAGCAGTAGGTGGCTAAACATCAGGATCTCTTTAACCGAGTTCGGTTTTGTTGTGCATGATAAGAGAAGTCAAACAATCAAATGTAGACCATCGGAAATGTCTCAACACCGCGGCAAAGAAACAGGAAGTTTAAGAAATAGTCATTACAGAGAGCAACATAATCCCAAGGTCTTGTCTACTTCTTTAATTTTTATTTTATAAAATTTAACTAAAGTGGTGCATGAAGAGTAAAAGCATGTCTTTTTTATTACATGTGGAACTGATGTCAAATATTGTGTGTGTGTGTGTTTGTTCTGTAGAGAAAGGCTCAACTTCATTATGAGAGTTTTGCAGCCTATTTTGGCTGTTCTGCTCTTTCCTACTCCTGTTATGGTGCAGTCTTATTCCAACGGGGAGCACACAGATGACTCAGACAGAGTGGTGAAATGTTGTCAGTGGTTTAAAAAATAAATAAATAAATAAATGTAACGCAACATCAGACACTTAAGAAACATGGAGAGAAGGAAAACCTTCTTTCTGATCTCATGGGTTCATTCATTCCTCCTCAAATGTCATTGAGGGTTTTACTCTCTTTGAAGTCACTCATTTAACTCATAGTCTACTTGGGTTACATTATACAGTGATCTTATACATCTGCATTGTGCAATCAAGGCACACTCATTAACTTGATGAAGGCTCCTAGCTGGCTGATGGATTAAAAGTGTGCTCTAAAAAAATTTAACTGGGAGCGCCTTCTTTTTAATAATATAATTATTAGCAGATTTGGGGATTTGCTTCAAATTGAGATACTCTATTAACACGTAGCCATTCCAGTTTAAAAGGTTTGTGTTTTCTCTTGCAGGGAATCAACTTCTGTCCAGGTCAAGAGGTCCCGGGCATGACTACACATGACCAGAAAGAGCACACAATGCAGCCACTCATCTTCCACCTGGGACGGGATCCTGGGGAAAAGTTCCCTATCAGGTTAGTTCCCTGAAAATTTCAACTCTGCTCTCAGCTGATCTTCAGGATAGGGGTGACAGAGGAGAGGAGAGGAGAGGAGAGGAGAGGAGAGGAGAGGAGAGGAGAGGAGAGGGGGAGTCAAGTGTTGGAAAATGAACAGGAGAGGGGTTAGAATGGGAAGGCAGTTTGCCTGTTGGTCGCAAAGAATGTGTATGAGATCAATGCTGATTCAGTGGCATGAAAAAGAAGGCGGCGGATTGATCCGCTCAGCCGGAGCGCGCCTGATTACACCCTTCTTCTTTGTGATTGCAAACAGCTCCTTAAAGATCACTATCTGGCCCTGAACCCTCCGATGCACGGCTGCGGGTTAAAATTGCAAGATAAATTGTTCAGGTCTCAATTGAGAGCGAGTGCTGTTTAATGGAGTTTTTGTGCATCTCTGCCTCAGCTCGGAGACGGAGAGTTAAGAAATCGCCCGAGAGGATGAGAGTGACGCCAGAGGACACAGACAGCCGAGGGAGGCTCAGCTAAGGCTATTACTAAATATGGCTGCAAAGATAGATGAGCGTCGTCGTCTGCCGCGTGCTGTCAGTGTGGAATATTTATGCGATCTTTTAGAAATAAACGGCACAAGCTGACACCATGACTAATACATTAAGATAATCTCAAAATCGCTTTGATGAGAGAATATTCCTTTTGTGCACAGCCTTCTCTTTAGCTCCCTCCTCCCATAAAGCCTCCTAGATTGACCTTTCTTTTCTGCCTTCTGCAGCTCTGCCTCTCTTTTTTTTTTTTTTTTTTTGCCCTGGCTTCATTTCCTCTTTGCCTCTCGCTCAGTTCTGAAGTGAGATTGGATGATAAAACATTAATGTTGTTTTTCAATTGCCCACCTTTTAGTCATGCTGTTCACTTGGAATAATAAAATATAAAAAATAAGCAAAAAGCAATCAATATGCAGCCATGTGTTGTGCTTGATGTGATGTGAGTGCTAGATGTGTACACACAAACCAAAAATGCACACTCATTTTTCACTGGGGGTCATTGGGTTCGTCTGCAAGGTCACCTCCACTCACACACACACACACACACACACTCATGTGGATGACCTCTTCACTGTGAATGTTCTGTTCCATCCCCTTCCCCTCCAAACTTTTGTCTTACTTTTACCCACTCTCTCGCTCTCTCTCTCTCTCTCTCTCTCTCTCTCTGTCTCTCTCTACATACCGCTGTGCACCTCAGCTCACTTCTCACCACTCAGCTGCTGTCCCTCTGCATCCACAGGGACCGTTCTCCTCCATCCTAGTTAAGTGTGTGTGTGTGTGTGTGTGTGTGTGTGTGTGTGTGTGTGTGTGTGTGTGTACACACATGTGTATGTGTGCGTTTTGTCCGTGTGCTCCTCGGTCCCCCAGCTGGACTGGCTGCCTGGCCATCATTAATCTCTGTCTGCACCTAAAGAGCCACTTAAGATGATGTAGGGCCTGTCTGCACACATACCTTCACTACTGTCGCAGCCTGTGATATAGCAAAGAGCTCACACACATACACGATCCCCAGTCCGGAACAGTCACCCAGGATAACAGCGTGGATTATAATTATGCAGTCTAGGAAGGAATTTGGGAAACAAAAACAGAGCAGGTTTTAGTTTCTAGTTGTTTTTCTGTTGTCTTACACAAACAGAGGTCTAGCTGCCATTGTTCACTGGAGTTGGAGGGCGTCGAGGTCTGTGCTGGTGGTCCATCTGTCCAGGATGAAACACAGACCCGGCCAGGTGTACACCAACCTTTGGGTCCCCGTTGGATTTCCTCAAAGCCTTTTGCCACCCTCCATCTCTCTGACTCAGGGTCCTGAGGTTAACACATCCTACCACCTACCTCAGCTCATGTTCCCCAGAGCCCCCCCCGGTCATCCAGAGCCAAGTCCCCCAGCTCTGACACTGCAGGCAGACCTGCACAGTCTGGCCTCATCTGCTGCCTGCCACCAAGCTCCCGTGTCCCCAATCAATAGTCCTTACTGAAGTGCTCAATTTCCACCGGGGTGGAGAAGACGGTGGAGGGGAGGGGTGGGCAGGACAGATGTATTTGATTGTCTCCTCAATTCCCCCACCTTCTGCTACTGTGTGGTTGTGTGGTTGTGTGGTTGTGTGTGTGTGTGTGTGTGTGTGTGTGTTCCAGCAATAGTGTTATGAATCAGTAATCAGAGTGGTGACACACCTGAGCAATGCCCCCATCCCCCTTGGGTGCCATACATTATAAATCAAAAGACTCAATTTGCATACAGCCTGCTTATTATTCCAGAATTTGCCTCTCCACCAGTAGGGTAAGGGTTATAATCATGATAATGAGCAGTGCTGACTGTGGGCTTTTTATTATTTGTTTGCATAGAGGGCATAAACAAATGATATTATTAGTTTTTGATTTAGAGGTCTGCACTGTAAGATTTTCAGTGCATCGACAAAACAACGGAAAACTTAGCGTCTTCTGCAAGTTTCCCCACAACATGGCGTGCTTCGCTTGCAGACTTGCACGGCGGAAACTGAATACTCACAGCGGCCTGATAAATCTCCCTTACATTTACTTCTATTAAGTTGCTTCGTCACTTATCACAAAATGAATCGCAAGAATCAGTAGCGGGCGCAGATAGGAGGGCAGTGAAATATCCCTCTTGCTGATCGAGATCGGGCGAAAGCAAAACTTGTGATTTGAGATAGCTGAGGCAATTTAATCTGAATGTCTGATTTGTAACCGAGGGGAGTAATCCGGTTTTTCCCTATCAGCTGGGGTCACCATGCGTAGATAGTTAGCTTATGACGAATGTGGCACACCAGGAGAGAGACTAATTGCAGCCGGTGCACTACCAGTCGAGTAATTGTAGGGGAAAGTAAAGACTGAGAGTATCAAGGAAAGGAGCAGGTGCTGGCTGATGGAGGAAGCCTTGCTGCCCTGTGGGAGATCTAAGAGGGGAGGGTAGGTGTGAGCTGGACAGGGCCTGGGGTTATTACTCTAATTGACACTTCACCTCACACACATGCACATGGTCCCCAGGGGCCAATCAGAGGGTTGGGTTTGCAGTGGAGGGAGGATGGAAGGCTGGCACAGGTGCTGTTGGGGAGCGTATCAGGGGTGTAATTGCACTGCTGATATTTGTCTGTCCGTGTGTCACGCCACCAGACGCCCACTCCCCCAACACACACACACACACACAGCCCATTAACCCTACAGGTCCTATTGAGAGCAGCGTTCCTTTGAAAGCCTTCAGGGCCCCTGTGTTTTACACACTGAATATAATAATGCACAGAGGTGCTCGGGCTCACTGGTGTCCAACAACAGTAATTGAGAGACAGGGGATGGGATAGGGGTTACATAGTTCACCCTGCTGAGTGAGCTCTCCCAAAGGGTGTCCGAGCGGACAGCCCGTGTTTGCGTGTTTATGTTTTTGTTGATAAAAGCGATAGCAGGTCCCCTGCAGCTTGGATTGGACGCATGTACGCAATTCATTCACTGCAACACAACCTTAGAAAACTGCATATGTATAAGTGTGTGAGTACAATATGTGAGAGTCAAACTCTTTCTGTGTCATCCTTATCAGTGTTAAAGACATTTGTTTCTTACACACATAACATTCTAACTGTTTTTGTGGTGTTTTATGAGCTCTTGTTTGAAAAAATCAACATTAGTTTTGAACAAATTTGGTGTTTGACATGAGAATAATCAACTATCTTAAAATTTCAGTTCAGTTTCAACACCCGTTGGTGCTAAAAATATGAAGCTTAGCTGCCTGTCTTCATCATGTTTCATTAAAAACTCAATATCTTTCTGGTATCTTTTTGGTCACATGAAATAAGACATCTTCCTGGGACATTTTCTCACTAAATTTTATTTTAATAAGTAAAAAAAAATATTAGATAATGAAATTTATTGTCAGTTTCAGCCTAACTGACCGCATGTACCGTTCATTTGCAGTGTTCTGACTAAAGAGTACCAGGATGTGCTGAGCAGAATCTCTCCTGTCGTGGAGCAGCATAAGAAGACTCTGGTGCCCGGTGTTCCCCAGCTCAACATGTGTGACGTGGCTGTGATGGTGAGATTTACATAACATAAACAAATATACTTTAATGATGAAATTTGTATTGCCAAAAAAAATAGTTATGTTGTGAAATCAGGTATTGTTGTTGTGAGGCAACAAACTCCTGTTTTTCCCACTACATCCGGAGGCAGTGGACCAAAGCCAGTTCAGTTCTCACAGCAGATACTGTGTGTTTCTTTTGGGCCAGCAGCCCTCAAAGTGAGGTGTGTTTGCACCTTATCTCTCTGTTCTCTCCATCACACTTGACACATCAGATAAATTAATGCATAAGAGAAACTGATAAAGCCTTTATGAAAAAAATAATTTTCTCATTTGCTGTCTATCTGTATTCACTCTCATTTGAGCTCTCACTGTTACTAACTCGCTCCAGAATGTGTATTGTGTTTTCACCTTAACCTTTCACCTTTCCACCTTGATTGTGTGTCTGTGTTCTGCTTTTGTGAGACAAAAAATATTTTAGGATTATTTAAAGCAGCTAAATTGAGCAGTGGCTTTGTCAGCTCAAGCACCAGAGCTTGTGAACAGCAGGGCTGTGGATTCATTTGTGACGTAGCGCTGCCCCCTTGTGATGAAGAAAATAAACACAATTTGTCTTATCCTGTGTTGTGCTAAAATGAAGCAATATGAAGCCTTACAGTCCTGTTTTTCATTTGGAAGAAACTGAAATATATTCATAGGTTTGTAAGTTTTATATAATGAATTTAATATTGGGTGTTGTTTAAGCAGTTCTTACTGAAAACAATTGTGCAGCGTAAAAAAAATGGTCTAACTTAAGGTTTTCTAAATGAATTTGACTAAATATGATACAGTTACATAAACTAGCAATTCATAAAGCTTTAACATTTCATGAAACTTTTGCTCCAATACAATAATCCTTTGATGGGACAGTATTTGAAGAATAATGACACATGATACCAGTTTTTGCAAAGCCAGAGAGAAAGAACCATTAAAGAGATAGTTCTGGTTCGCAGTGCTACTTCTGTGCTGGGACTTCTGTACTGTTAGCACCCTGACCGCTGTCTACTGTAGTTAACACACTGATTAGGTGTGAGCACCTCATGCACCCCACTTCCAAAAAACTGAACTATCCCTGTAAGAAGACAAGACAGAAAACTGTGGCTACCCTAATAGCCTGAGACGCGTCACAGAACAGGACACAAATTGATCTGGTGCTCAATAAAACATCTTTCGATAACTTCATATTCTTGTGCTCACTCTGTTGACCTCGCTCTGTTACAGAACTGGGCCCCCGCAGGCTGTGAGAAGTTGGGGAAGTGTCTCAAAGTGCCAAAGTCTCAACCCTGGAAGTGTGACTGGCCACACTGAGAACAACAAGAAGCAAAACCAGAAGATGTGCCTTTCTACATAAACCACAAACAACCATATATTTTTTAAAAGAATGTCTTTTTTGGATCTATTTGTAAAAAGGTGTATTTACAGTGTTTAAGAGAATGATGTGGTGTAAAACCAAGGGAATTATGTTGCTATAACAACATAACATTGATTATATAAATAGATTTTGCAGCTGTGATCTTAATGAGCCAACAGTTTCTGAAATGTTGCATCAAGAGGCACTCATGACTCATTTTAGTGTAGCAGAGCAGATAGGGAAATGTATTTATTTTAAACATTAAAGTAATAAAGTATACTATGCTGGATTATTTGAATTCAATCTGTATCATTACATACTGCAAAACATGTGCATTTTAATAAAAACGTTATTTTTATTACATGTGGCATGACTATTTTTGGTTAGACCGTAGATCCGGTACATTCATAATGCATGCATACACAAATTTACTGCAGTTCTGTTGCTGACTCTTAAAATGCCGACAGTCATCACATAATTTCACTATGAATTCAATGAGTAAACTCTAAAACCTTTGATAGTTTATTGTTGTAAACCTTATGACATTACTGCAGCTGATTTATTCATTGTGGTGTTCTCCAAAGGTAAACATAGTATCTTTGCTCAATACCAGTGTGGTAAATATGGACAGCTGTACACAAGCAATTATTATGATTATATTACTTAAGACCAAAGACTTGCAGGTCGACAACTTTGCTAACAGCCAAACATCAAGCAAGTGCAACAAAACAACACATAGCAGCCAGCTAATATTACATTACCTCCAACAGCAGTCAGCCCAGCTTGGCGTCTGTCTGTCAGCCTTTTATTTCACCAAGCTCTCACCAACAACTAAAAGTCAGTCCCAGATTTACTCTTTTCCAGCAACCACTCTTGACTTTGCTCGTCAATATCCTCTTCGGTCACTTCTCCTCTGTCATTATGTCCATAGAGGCTTTTGAGCCCAGTTAGATTGCCTGCTTTCCCAGCTCTGGTTCTGGCACGACACTGGCTTCGTACCCTGTCAACATTCCCCCATGCCCCCGGGCCTGAAAGCCTTCCCTGTGGGCCAAAAACGTCTGTGGTACAACCGCTGAGCTCCTCTGAGCTCACAACCTGAGCAACAACCTGAGCTAACATAAGCTAACAGCAGCTACAATTCACAGCAGTTTACTTTACTGTCCATCAGGAAACTCTGTAAATCAGAGAGTTGGTCCTAAACAGCTGGTGGACATCAGAGGGAAAACCAGAAATCATTTTCACCATAAAATATGTTTCACCAAAATCAGTGAAGTAGTTGGTGGTGTGTGAATAAGTGCCACAAAGAGTTACATACTTATCACAGGTGATCGTACCCAGCACACAAGGTTAGTAGAGTACGCAGAGTGAGAATGACAGAGCCAAATGATTTTAAATCTGTTTATTTATGGTAGAAAAGTTACACAATGGTGTTAATATAATATCAAAGTATATATAATATTTCCACCTCAGCTTCCTTTTTACAAATAAAATTAACTAAATCCTCTTTTCAGTTCGACAAATCACTGACCCTGATGAATCTCTTCCAGTAAAAGTCACAGCACATACAATATTTATTGTAGCTTTTTCAGTGCATGTGTCAAGCCACGGCTGGTGTATAAAAATATTACACTTATTTCAAAACAGCCATTTCCGATGCTGCCAAAAGGAAATTGCGCGTTTCAGGAAACAGAGCTGTCTTTAGCAAATGAAATCGAACCATCATGTCAGACCCAGAGTATGAAAATACAAATCCAACCATTGATGTGGACACTGCTTTTCTCAAATCCAAGAGGGGAATCGTGAAAGTGGCAGAGATGGTAAGAACATTTGCACATCACCGAAAGTTTGAACATGTTTAAGTTTGTGACAGAAGTGTGACGGCAGTTAGGTGTGACAGGACGGAGGAACAGAAGTGAAACAACAACAAAGCAGCATTCTCTGTACACTTTAGTTAACGGTGTTAGTAGAACTGCTTAGTTGATAGCAGTGACTCATATTAAAATGCCAAAAGCATTTTTAGAGGCTAAAAGTGTAACTGGATCAGAAAAAATGTGATGTGGAAACATTGGTTCCTGTTTCTCTACATAAACTAGAATATGCAACATAAAGAAAGGGCAGTGAATGGAATTAATATTTTCTACTATTGCAGTAATACTTTTTCTGTGTACTGTGTCTCTTTTTCTGCTTTAGGTGGCCTTTTTTCTGGCGTTTGTGTGTTTCACTGTAGCATCCAGACCAAAGTACATTGCAGCCACGGTGATAGAGTTTCTGCTCACCTTATTTCTGGTGTTGCTGTATGTCTTCAAACTCAACAAGAAGCTGACTTTCTTCTTTTGGCCTTTTGTTGTAAGTGAAGTTTTACATCATGATATAATAATATAACATCCTACACATTTTAAGGGCCTTGTATTAGAGAGAATATACCGCACATGTTGTCTTCTCTTTTCTTCTCTTCAGGATATTTTCAATTCAGCGTTTGCAGCAGTCTACTTTATTGTCTTGAGCCTGATGGCTTTGATTACATACACTGTCACAGGCACACTGGTTGGAGGGGTGAGAAATATTTCTTTAATCTATAATTGCAATCTCAGCTGTGCGGGCCAATTTTGATGTGTGGATTTGAGTTTCCCCCACTATACGCTGTCAATAAAATGAAATATCCAAACAGTGCTTTTATCTGGGTACATGTGCCGCAGCCCAACAATATGAAGTCCTCTTGAAGATGAAGCTTTTGTCTCTGCAGCGTGCATTTATTTTGACATCTGCTCTCTCATCTATTTGCAGATATTTGGCCTCCTGTCAGCTGGGCTTCTGTGTGCAGACGGCTACATGCTTTGGAGGAACATCACATTGAACAAGCCAAGAAGTGAGACCCAGAATCAAACCAACAATGAATAAATCAATTAGAGTTAATTGATACAGTATATTATTGTTTGTGAACAACAACTTGTTATTTTTCCATGATCTCAGAGTAAGCTCATTGCAAGCCTGTTTTTTTACAATCTGTCAAAATCAAAGTGTACCAGTTATCATATTTATGATTCCAGCTGTATTTCAAATATGTGCTGCTGCGTTTGTGTTACAAAAGATGCTTTATAGATATTAAAGTTGTCATAAAACCACACATGCCAATGAAAGTCTTTCTTTGTCTTGTGACATCATGAGTTGGATATTTCTACTCCACTCGGGATTGTGCTGTCTGCAGCTGGGTGGGTGGGGGGGTGGGGGGGTGTGGAGTGGAGTGGGGTGGGGGCGCATCGCATTACACATCTGGAGAAAGCAGATGTTGCGCTTTTTTGGAGCTCTCTCTGCGTTTCCGCGCTGTCATTGTTTCCGTTTCCACCTCCGAGAAGCCTCACGCCTCCACATATCTCTCTCTCACTCACTTTTTTTTTTTTTGTTTTGCCCAGAATCCGTTACGTTGCGTGGACTTTTTGTTGGACTATCTTAACTTTGAGAGTTGAAATCTTTTTTGCGAACCATGGGGGACATCGAGGCTCCCGACTCGAATCGGCCGCGCCAGACTGTCCTAATGTCTATTCTTCCGAGCAAGGAGTTCGCCACCTCAAGGAAAGGCATGCTGCTTATTGCTGAAGTGGTAAGAAATGACCAGAGGAGTAACTTGTGAAACAATTGAAACTGTCCCTGTGCCATTGTTTCGCCCTGATGCGCACAAAAGTCAAAGCGCGCTGCGTTTTGGAGACTTCTACTCGCTCTTATCTAACAGTTATAGCAGCGGTAGCAATGTGTGGCTTCAATGCACGCTTATGAATAGCTTGAATAGATTGTTTAACTGTTATTTTGAATATAGGTCAGCCAGTTCCCGTCACAAGGTTTCCATTAGTAAAGGGAGGAGCAGTGAGGGTTTACAGCAAAGTGAGGTAAACTTCTGAAACTTGGAATAAACATTTGGATCATGGGCACGGCGCACGAAGACATTCATTGTTAAGAGCTCCCTGGAGATCAGGCTAAATAAGGATCAAGGCTTCTTTCTGTCTCTCAGTGTTGTGTCAGTGTGTGCTGAATCAATTTAACCAACTACTGCTAAAGTTTATAGAGAAGTCACTTTTTTTATGCACTTTTCAAGTCAATTCTAACAAACCAGGAACTGAAAGACTATCTGTGTGTGTCTGTGTGATGGTGTTAGTGGTGAATAGTGTTCTGCAGATCTCTAACATGATGCATCACTTGCATAAAAGAGTATTCTTGCAGTAGCAGTGTAAAGAATGCTGCATGAACCCTCACATTTGTATCATGTGACATTCAGCAGTCATCTTCTCCACAGTCACATCCTTCACTCTGTTACAATAACATGTAGCCTGGAGCACAGTCAGCCTCCTGCACACACACACACACACACACACACACACACAATACAGTCTCTTTACTGCTTTTTAACAATGTGACTGTGATCCTCAGCCCAAGGCAAAAACGCTTACAGAACTAAACTAAAAAACCCAGAGGCCCAGACGGCCTGCAGACAGCAGAAGTGTGTCCTCTTATATCCGTGTAGGTGAGAGTGCACACCTGGTTTAAACTTAGAGTAGAGTGGTAAGACTCAAAGCTTTACCACATTTGTTCAGGGTTTCTGTCAGCTAAAAATAAAGACCATCTGCTAAACTCAGAAAATGAATCCACTTTTAGGAAAGATAACCTGAAGCTTGATTGAAAACAGAAACACAATAGTAAACTCAACAGTTTACTCACCTATTTTCAGATCAATGACGGAAACTAGTTTACCCACCTCTGTACCACACCACAACACCACAGGAAGAGGTGATATTCCACACAGCAAAATAAAGTGTTTGAAATGAATGTGGCTATTATTTAAGTCGTAATCAAAATATTTGATCACAAGAAGAGATGTGGCAGTACATGCGTGTGTTAGCACCTCTGGGGGAAACCCTG
This sequence comes from Sciaenops ocellatus, assembly GCA_033000465.1. Taxonomy (NCBI): domain Eukaryota; kingdom Metazoa; phylum Chordata; class Actinopteri; family Sciaenidae; genus Sciaenops; species Sciaenops ocellatus. Next base: position 6,342,030 of record CP136888.1, on the reverse strand, counting down.
TTGTTTTTGTGTGTGAAACAGTGAAGGGTGGCATGGGATGTACTGTACCATCATGTATGGTTTGTGTGGTTGAACTCCTTTAACCTTTAACCTTTAAAGGTACAGTGTGTAAGATTTGGGGCCTCTATTTTCAGAATAAGGCAAACATGGAATATAATATTCATAACTATGTTTTGATGCATGTATAATGACCTGAAAATAAGAATCTTTTTATGTTTGTTACTTAAAAAATATCCTTTTATATCTACAGTGGGAGAGGGTCCCCTGTACACCTTATTTATACAGTAGTCCAGAAGAGACAAACTAAATACTGACTCTAAACAGGGTCCTTAAAGTGTTGTTTCTCCTTTACATTAGGAAGGTGAGGGTGATGTGAGGAGATTACAATGCAGTGATTGGACCACTAAATGCAACTAAATTCTACACACTGTACCTTTAAAGGGTCGGTTTAAATGCTAAATTATGACAAAATATTTCCTCATCTACCTTTTGTAGTATCTAGTAATCTAAGTTTTGTTTTTATTCATCCATGTTTTGAGGTTTCCATCTCTTGTGTTTAAGAATTTGCATTTATAAAAGTTCAACAGTTTATTTACATGAACTCTGTCCACGTTACTCTAGAATGGATGAACTTCTCTATGTAAAGCTAATCCAGAACTTTAAATACCTGACAAATAAAAGTCATCAGCACATTGAAGCAAAAATCAAATCCAGTGTTGCCAAAAACAGTTTTGGTCATAGATTTGCAACATTGGCCTCAGTGATATAATAATTCAACCAGAGGATACCACAGTATTATAATCTGAAAAAAAATCTCTAGTGCTTGTGACGGCAGTTGACAGCGCTATATTGAATCACAGTATACTGTCATATCATCCAGTCCTAACTGGAGCTATTTGTTTTACAGAAGAAATAGACCCTTAAAACAGCTGACAGTGAGCTCTGTGTGTAGATAATCCAATGCTGTGTCATTGCTTTAGTTGCACTTGTCTCCATTGTATTTGAGTGACAGACAAATATTCAAAATCCTGGACAAATTAAAGCTAAACTTCCTGCTTAGATACAACAAGATGCAAGTGAGACAATATTATTGTTTTTTTCTTGTCCCTTTACACTGCTAACTGGTGCGCTCAAACATGTGGCACAGTTGTAAATTGGGATTAATTTGGTTTTATCTTTGAGTGTAAAGTAGGTTTAACCACTATTTATGTTCATATTCTTGGTATTTATTGGCGTGCAGCCTCCCTGCTGTAGCTGTGAAGCTGTATTTGGAATACAGTGACACAGTCTCATTGTCATTTTAAGCTTACAGTTGTTGTTTATCAGCCAACAGTCACCGAACTCAACTGTGCGTCTTCCAAAGAGAGCACAGCCCACAGCTTTACCATTCTTGGCAGTATTAGTCAGACACATATCCTGTTGAGCATGCATTATTATACACAGTGAGTCAGACCACCATGTATTCCTCATTAGGATTCTCAGTCTCAGCCAGCAACAGGCCCAATAAGGAATGTGAAATCACAGCACACTTAATGTGCTGCGAAAGGCAGATTTCTGTAGCGTTTGAAATATTTTCAAAATGAAAACAAGCTGCTAATAAAAGGGTACACAGTGTAGTAAACGTGTGCAAAGTGTGCCGTCTCTCTAGGTGGCATAAACTGAGAAGCTAAGGATTGTCAGAATTCTTAGCTCAGTATGTAATGTGTTTGTGGCCTCAGGACTTGTGATGTTTTTGTGAGTTTCAAAGCACACGTGTAATCAAAGTTTCACTACCTTCGATAACCGACTTACTCGACTCATCACAAATCTTTTAAGGGCAATGCTTTGAAGACACACTCTGATGCCAGAGTTTGTAAAAGGAAACGATTAGGCGATTAATCGATGAGTCATTTGACAGAAAATGATCACCTTATTATATTTATATATAACTATGTTTTCATTAGTGTATAAACACCTGAAAATAAGAATCATTATAATTGTGTTACTTTAGAATGAGACTTCTATATCTACAGACACTATGGGTCCTCTTCCACAGGGTCCGCCATGTTAAACCGCCATGTTTCTACAGTGGCCCAGAACAGACAGAACAGAACTTTTCCAGCCACTTTAGTGTCTCCTTCATACTAGGAAGGAGAGGGTGAGGCATGGCAGTTGTAAATCAGCAATAATACCACTAGATGCTACTAACTCCCACACACCTCTTGGCTGCTTTTTTCATGTCATACATACATAGAATATGTTTGGCTTTTGGACTCTGAGAAATTGTGATTACTATTATCACTACTTTTATTGAGGATTAATGAATAATCTATGAACAAAAAAGAACCACAAAAAATATTTAACGTACAGATTATTTAAAGCACAAAAAAAAGCACTATGCTAGCTCATCTTGTGCTGTTTGAGGTGTTCAGTGCAACATAGTCAACCCAACATCATATTCTCCAACAAGCAAACATTCCTGAGAATCTACTGAGAAACCCAGAGAAAAGCTTCTGTAGTTTAGCTGTAGGTGGTGTCTTGTGGGGAATCTTACGGATCTGACGGGATGCTACACAGAAGCAGCATTTGTAAGGAACAGCAGCTGCAGCAGTTTGGGTTCAGTCAGGGGGAGTTCCTAACCCCAGGGCAGTGTAGGATGACAAAGACAAGATGGCCGGGCCTGTTTGACTGGACTTGCTTTCATTTGCACTGATATGGTGCGTCCAGCCCCTCTAATGGAGGGCGTCAAACTCAGGGCGGCTCATTTAATTGCATTGCAATTAGTACTTTGTTGCACACAGAGCACATTTTAACTTCTTCTTTCATTATTTCAGCTTTGTGTTTGTGTGTGAGCGAGAATGAGAGGGACTCACTGTAACAGTGTACAAGTCTGTGTGAATAAACATTGTCTGTTACAGCTGTATCTTCATACAGGAAGTGGGCCTTGAGCTGTAATTCACACAGTCTCACAGCTTTGAGGCAGTGTAACATTATCTTACAGCGAGAGGATCAGAGAAAATTCAACTTAATTTTATTTCTCAGTTGGATTAAAAATGTAAATTTGCCTCTGACTTCCAGTGCTGACTTATAAGTAGATAAATATTTAAATGCAGTGTCTCCCTCAGTGTCTCTTAGTTGTCTTCAGTCATAAAAGTAAACAGATTTTAGTTTACTCTTTGCTCGAGGCTTCCTGTCTTAAACTCTTCACTGATTTAAACATACAGTAGTCGTCCCACTTATTTTCCTCTCTCTATTTCTGTTTGTTTCCGTAGGCTCTGTCCTTCATTTCATTTGTGTGTTTCGCTGGATCAACGGCTGTGGCCTTCGTAACAGTTCCCCTGCTGGAGTTCCTGGCTGCTCTCTTCTTGTTGTTCGCTTACTCCACCAAATTCAACGAGAGGTTTAAAGGTTTCCTCTGGCCTCTTATGGTGAGAGCAACCTCCAAATAAACCATCATCCGGTGCTAAAAGAAGAAAAATAGTTATATAAAGTCTGTTGTTTCCTCTGAATCATGCCGTTTCTTTCTTTTCTCTCAAAGGATTTCATGAGATGTGTGACTGCCTCCATTATCTTTTTCATCATCTCCATAATTTCAGTGTCCAAATATTCAGACGGTTCCTCCAAGGCAGCTGGGGTAAAGTACACCACCATAATTTATGTATTACCAAGTGTATGACAAAGTTAGTCCTTGTCCAGCAACCTCAGTTCTTACTTCACGTGTAGTTTTTCACTGCACTGACGTCAAACTTTCGTCTTTTCACAGATATTTGGGTTCATTGCCACCATCGTTTTTGCTTTAGATTTTTACCTCATTTTTAATGAGCTGGCCAATTTTCTAAAGCAAGGAGCGGAACCCAGTGAGGAGCCATCAAGACAGCAAGGTAATGTATATGTGCCATATGAATGACATGCACGATGAATCCTCTCCTCCTTTTCTGGGGTTTAATGGTTGATTTGTTCAAATTACAAGTTTTAAGATATCTGTCTCTGAGACTGAATTTCATTTGTGGCGTTCCTCTGGATCCACAGAACATGCTGTATGATTTTTCATTTGTTGTTTTGTAATTTAGCTAAACCCACTCGTTATCTTGACTTACACATTGGGGCTGTATTTTCATGCATGCATAAAATTACTGAGGTAAGTTGTGTTCATGAGGCAGAGTGCAGTTCAGACATGACACTGGGTTTGTGTTTCACCCCCCTCCGACCACTCTAGACTACCAGAAAGTACACAAGTCACAGCGTAGACAGACAGACAGCTTAAACATTCAATTAACACTTCAGCGCTTTGAGTGCCGCAAATGAAATACTTTAACCTCCTCCGCCTTTGCAGTATTGGTACAAGTTTCAGAGCTGGATATTTCTATTTCTATTTTATTTGTGATGCTGAGGAAGAGCAGTGTGCAGGATCTTTTTCTCAAGATTAAAGACCTCAGTAAATAAAGTCGAAACTATCTGCACTGTTTCATAGCGCCACAGGGAAGATGCTTTTTTTTGTGATGTAGGTGAAACAAATCTTCAAACAACAAAGTTTTATGTGTCAAAGTTTGCACTTATTGTGTTGTTTTATGAAAATAGAACCCACAAATGTTCTCCGCGATATAATCAGACACTTTAATCCATCACAACTTCTCCTTGTTTAAAAGAGCACCATATTTATTCTTTGTTTCTTTGTTGAAAGTCAGTATTCTTCCCAAAGTTTGACTTATTTATGTGGCTGGTACACATGGAGAACTAACACTCATTCTGATACCGAATCTGTTTTTTTCACTTTTGTTTTCTAGATGAGTTTTCAGACTCGGATTCGGACTGAGATCACAGCGATCTTCACCGGCGCATACGTCTGATCATACAAAAATAAACCTTTGCGGGAGGACTTGCCACTGCTGTGCTGCCATCTGCGAAGATCTGCAAGTGTTTCAATATGCCACCACGTTACGTTAATACTGTGTAGGGTAGAAATAACATCAGGGTCACACTGATTGTTGGTTTATTATGTGCATTTATTGGTAGTTGGGGGACTTTCCATACAGTTCTATGCTAAATGTATAAAGAGGAGGAACCAAATCCTCTCCGTCCTCTTTGATGCTTGGTTTCTTCTTTGAAATAAATTCCACACATTGATCATGATAAGACATTCAGAAAACAGGTGTATATTGATGTGTCAAACACGTTGATCTTTATGACTAATTTACTTTTCATGCCAAAAACTCATATCCAGTGCCTTAGATTATATGGGAAAAAATATAAATGCCTGAAATTTAAAGAAGCTGTGAAATTGTTTGGTCTCATCATAATGAGCCTTAGAAGTTGTTTGTGGGAGCATGATGTCTAAATCTGAAATAATGACTAATATTGCCTTCTGGGCATGTACTGTGACCCTATATATAGTCATATATTAAACTACAACACTAAATTAATGTCCTTAGTGAATAAATATTTCAGAGTACTACTAATGAAGTTGTATTGTAACAAAAAAAGAAAGAAGTGCTACATAAATAATGGAAAGACAGATTTCCTATGTACGTGTGGTATCATCGGCATATACAAATCTACAGTATTACTATAAAAACATATGTATAGTATATAGAAGAACAGATTGGTTGCAGGTTGGCTGGTTACAACCTCTGTCCAATTGTCTGAACTCTACAAGAGTGTATTTTTATAATTTGAGGATTATTCTTCCTTGAAATTTGACTTTTGGGTGAACAGAGTTCCTGTGGCGTGCTGCACTGCATGACAACCTTTTCTGAGTCATTGTAATGTTTATTTGTCCCAAAATTTTCCACATTTAAGAGTTGATACATTTCAAAACATATTCAACTAACCCAAACTTTGAGAGTCTCTCTCCTCTTATGTTTCAGTTTGCCTGCTGTATGTGCTTCTTTAACCTGTGTGCGTGTGTCTGAATATCCCATATGTGAATTTTCTTTTTTTGTATTGACAAATTGCTTATTTTGTTTCATTAACATTTTTTTTTGTCCATTCTGCATGTATGTTTGATTTTTCAGTTCCTGCCACTACTGAGAAATTAGACACACTTGAACGCCACAGTGACTGTTTATGTAATATACACTGCACTACATGAGTGTTACAACAGCATTGTGAATTGAAAATGGATGACTGAAAACTGGCATCAGTGGCCTCTGATTTCCATGTGGTATTTCAACTGACTTTATTAATAGGCAAGAAAATACTCCCGGTGTTGCAATGAAAGGTCCAGTGTGTAGGATTTAGTTGCTTCTAGTGGCGTAATCGCTGCATTGCAATCACCTCACATCACCCTCGCCTACCTAGTGTAATGGAGAAATAACACTTGAAAGGCCCTGTCTAGAGTCAGTATTTAGTTTGTCTGTTCTGGGCTATTATAGACATATGGTGTTTCAACATGGCAGCCTCCATGGAGGAGGACCCACTCCCACTGTAGATATAAAAGGCTAATTTTTAAGTAACAAAACAAAAACATTATTTTCAGGTGCTTATATATGCATGAAAACATAGTTTTTGAATATTATATTCCATGTCTGCCTTATTCTGAAAATAGAGGCCACCAATCTTACACACTGGACCTTTAAATCCAATAATTATTCACCGTTGTGCATTTTATGGAAGAGTTTTGATAGTTTGTTACTTCTGCAGCTTCATTTATATTAAGATTGTGTTCGAATGGTGCCTCAGCAGAAATATGCATCAGTTGTTTTCAACAAATTGTGACCAAAATCTAGATTCGGATCTGGTGAATCCAATTGAACCCATACATACATAATTTAAACCTTCAGTTCATCTGAAAAATTACCCAATCTAGGGGTGTATGTTTTTGGACAGTAACAAAACTCAACCAGTCCCCTTTGCTGTGCACACATGATGAAGATCAATGTCAGTGCCATTATATAAATGAGCCCCCTTGCTGATTTATGTGAAATATAACTTTTTTTTTTTTTTACTGTTTTGCCCTTTGTAAAAAAAATGTTTGAATAAAAACCTGAGCTATTTTCAATAATGTCCAAATCACTTTATTTAAATTGTCACTATAAACTGATGTGAAGCCTTTTGTCAATGTTTCGAGTACAAAAATACAGCTGAGTACGGCTCCATGCTGTACAAGACACACCTTGTTGTAGTCATTAACAAAGCACACAGAATTCAGGAAGGAAACATCTCACCTCTAACTTCATCCCAACAGTCAGACCGATCACGTCCGCTGTTTGTAGCACAATCTGGAAACTATAGTGGAAAACATTTCGTCTCTTCCCCATAAATACAAACAGTTCATAACATATTGTAGCATTAAGTCGTATATAGAGCTGCAGATAGTGACAAATATGATCATCAAATAGCATAATGCATTTGCACGATTGTGCTGTACAAATGTTTATGTGAACAATTTTTTTTTTTACAACACTCCATCAATGTAAGTGACAGAGTAACAAATATGATTGTCTATTCATAAAACTACTTTGAAGTAGCAGTTGTACATGATATAAGTTACTAAGAACACAAGAACAGCCTGATTAATCAAGCGTACTGGGTAGCGTGGAAACTTTTCAGGCTGTTTAAGAAGCCATACAGTTTTTTATTTTTCATATAAACCCACAGTCAAATACATTTCTGGTCCTTCCCTTATACACAAACACACACACACACACACTACTGTAGTTATCTGGCTGTACACAGTCAGTCCACTGAAGTCACAAGAATATATTTTAGATGAAGACCAGGAGATGGAGCCATAGAGTCAATTTAAACCCTACACACACTCACCCAAGCCTAATATACATAAAAAAGGTCTTAAACCACAATAAAAAAACACACGCACACACACATGTTTAAATGTAGTGAGGATTCAATACATTGGAACAATGTAAGACATCAAAAATTAAGTTTTAACATTTCTTCATTTAAACTAAAAAGCAAATATGATTTTATCAAAAATGGAGCCTCCCGTTTGTCATGAACACTGGTCGAACAGAAAAACATTAAAAGGAATGATCTTCATACCAGCTGCGATGGGAAATGAGAGATTTCATAATACATGAAGTGTGTGATAACATACTGTAGGTACATATGCAGACATTTTAATTCAGCCAAACACAGAGTGAAAGCTGTGACAAGATTTCATTCCCATCTGCCCCCCCCCCCCCCACAAGACTCCTCATAATTTAACTTAAAGTATCAGCTCCTCTCATTTCGCGTCTAATGATTAGGAAGGCATTAAGAAATACAGCGTTCAAGGTCGAGGCACCCTGTGATGTCAAAAAATGTTTTTTTTTTTGGGAGAATCAAAGATTGAAAGGAGTGCGTCAATACCTGAGATACAGTGTATAGGCTAATGGCATTGATCTTGATCAGGTCACCTACTGATGTTTGTTTTCTAAATGAATCTCACTGATGTTCCATCAGCGTTCGTGTTACCTGAAGCCTTGGATATGTGCAAAAGTAACAAGATACCAATTGCCTTATCATCGCCTGATACAACCTACTCTTTCCTCACAGTGCTGATCTAACACACACCTCAAAAAGAATGCAAGTGTGAAGATTTTTTTTGGATAGTTTACAGACGACCTGGGATAAAATCTAAGGAATGAAGCGTTAAGAATGTCTAAGTTTGGTCTCGAAATTGTGTCAAACCCACTGGATGCATCCGTGATGCAGAAATTTGAATCTTCACCTCGTCTTTATTGCAGTTAAGAATGACCCTGTGCTGTTACTGTATGACTGCTGGCAGGAAACGTCTCAATAGCGACTAGCGGTCACAAAAGGCATTTTGTTAAGTTGTAAAGGAAACTCTTTAAGTCAGCATGTGTAATCTTTAGATTAAAATATCTAATGTCAGCCTTGCTCACAGGTACAGTAGAAGCCAAAGGCTGATGTCAGCATTGTAGAAAGAACAGTAAAGTCATGGTGCTTCTGTTGTACTGCAGGTTGCCGTGTGCCGTTGGTCCAGTGGCTTCCCGGGTCCATGATCACATTTATTACCACAGACTTTACAGAAAAGCAGCGTGAAATAAGCAGACTGTACAAAAAGCTGACCTTCTTTTCCTCGACTTCGTTCACAGTGAAACACAAAACCGTCTAAAAAAAGTCAACAGCTACGCCAGAACAAGAGTCAGCGCACAGCTGGAGTGACGCCAGGCTTCTCTTTTGGTTCTTCGTGGAAATCATCCTTCACGCTGGTTTATAAAGATATGTGGATGAAAAGTTTGACAGAGAATATCTTCAGGGCTCTTCAGTTTAGAGTCTTTATGTGTCACTCGAGCCACGGAGCTCATCTGAGGCTGTGAAATTTGGATTTATTCAGTGAGGTGTTGTGATGAGAAGTCAAAAGCATGTGGTGAGCTTGAGATGGCCACTTCCACTCAAGACTTGAATGAAATACCGTTCCATCTCAAGGTTCCATCTCACTCAGCTGCCGCTAGTGTGGCTTTACCGTAGTCCGTATGACTTTCTGCCAGCGCTCACGCGAGCTCCGGCCTCGCCTCCATTTCTCCACGAGACGCCGTGCGTGCTCGTATGTACTCACTGGTCTGAGCCGCCCCCGGACAGCCATTGGCAAGACGCCACTTCCGTACTGCCAGGTAGGTGTTTATTCCATACACACCTGTCACCAGGAAGCCAAAGATCTGCATACAAGTGGAGACAGGAAGTAGAATAACAATGTCTGAATCTGAGTGGGAACCAAAAAGGAGTAAACATTGTATGGACGCACAGTTCTTGTACAAGTCCTTTGTGACTGATAAGAGGTTTGTTAAGATGTTCTGCTTTGTATCAATATTTTGGCAAAGAGGATGGTTGTGACTACTCACCACTGCTGCAATTTCAGCTCCAGTGTTGTGGTTGATGCAGGCCAGCACAAGAGACGACAAGAAGAAGAAAAAGGTGCTGGCCGCGGTGTTAACCAGGTCCTACAGGAAGACACAAAAACATACAAGATATTATTAGGAACAGCTGACCTATTTTTTCAGGATTGACTCCTTCATGATTTCATTAGCAGCTGACGCAGTTTACACATTTATCATGTTGTCAGTGGTGAAGCATGAAATTAAACAACTACTGTATGTGAATGTGTGTCAGTTCTATTATTTCATTATCATCATTTCATTATTATTTTCTATCATATTTTTTATTTACAGTAATTGCATGCAACTAGGGCAAGCTGAATACTACAGCCACAATATTCTAAAATACAGCCTTTAAATGGTAAAATAGGGATTTAAATCAGCAAATATCCACAGTTTTCAGTTCTCTGTGCTATTAAGGCTGAATGGACAACTCTGCATGAAGTATACAGTATATCAGGGTTTTCCAGTCTGACGCTGTGGGCCTCTCCTCAGACAAAGCTTGGAAAAATCCCCCACCCTGTTTACTTTCTGTTTCGCTCAATTCCCGTTGGCCTGTGGGATCATGATTACACTATTTAATCTCACAGACACAAAGTCTAATATTGCTGTTTGACATAACTTCAGACTACAATTCTTACTCTGGGAAAGTCAGAAAACCTTTATGTGACCATTCACAAAGAGTCTGCCCTGAAACTGTCTGGCCGCCTCCCACTTTGATAACCTCTGATATACATCATATTAAAAATAAAGATACACAAAATATCTATTCATACAGTAGGCTTAGATAACACTCGACGCTTGGATGCACCTAAAGCATCCGAAGCGACAATGCTACAACAACTGCCTCCTGCATTTTACATTTTATTTATTTTCAACAAAACAAAGACATTTCTCCTCACAGCAGGAGATTTTTGCTACCTCAAAGCACATTACAAGTATTAAAATAACCATAGTATTTGATATTGCATACAAAATGATGATCTCTTTTAAAGTCAGTAAAAACATTTGAGGCCTTTTTTTTTGACACAATCTAAACCTTCATCTTTGTAATGAGGCTGATGTAACATGCAGGTTACATCCTGGATGATGTGGTATCACGTAGAGCAAACAGAAGAGTTTGCTCGCACTCATCTAACCAGCTGGACTGAATCCTGGTGCTTCACTGTGTGTTTTAAAACCACAGGAGGGCAAAAAGAAGCCAACCTAGCACCTCAAATTACACACAAACACACATCCACCCTCTCCACACACACACTCCATCCCCCACCTCTTCACACATGAGAAGGAGAATGAAAGAGATACTTCCCCTTTGATGTTTTACTCTCCTGTTTTTAGCAGTCCAGACAGTTAGGGAAGGGTTAATAATGGAGTGCTCAGCGTGACTGGGCCATGGGCCCTCGTGATCAGATGCGTGATTGTGATCACGGCAGACATGGTCTCTCATATGACACACAATACTCAGCAGACACACACAGACAACAGACGAAGCAGACATCTCAGCAAGGGATAAAAAAAACTGACTATTTGCCACCGATCCTGCTGTTTAATCAGTAACACATTAATATGGAACTATAACACGTCATGCTAACTGACAGAGTTAATGTTCACCACTGTTATTATCCTAACTGTCAAATGAAATCATAACCCCCACCCGACACATGCGCACACACACACACACACAGCAAACCGTGCTCACACCACACACACACACACACACACACACACACGCACACACACTCCCATCTATCTCGCCCAACTGGTTCAACAGGAAATACTGCATATTCACGTTCCAGTGTCACATTCTCTTGTGCAGAAAAGCTTTTCTGCAGCTTTCCTCTCTCCTGATTCAGTCAGTTCAGTCCCCACGCTTCACTCTTTTCCACATTCCACGTTTTAACCAGGCGAGCACTCTGTAAAACCTTAAATAACACAAGCACAGACTGAACCAAACCACTGGCTCTCCGGCTTATTATTGGCTCGTATCATTGTTTTACAGTGCTCTCTCTATCTGCTGACACTCAGAGCACTGAACAAAGCTAGCATGCTTTAAAAATATATGAAATATATATATTGTTCTTAATATTAGAAGTATAAATAAAAAGTATGTCAAAATATTATACTTAACCCCTTAATAAGAAGTTAACCTTTATTTTGACCATGTTTGTGCCTCTGAAACTCCACTAACATAGTTCTATGTTTCTGTTGTGATGAGGAGAGACACTACAGGTGAGCAGGGTGAAGTTGTAACTAATAGATATCACCATCAAAGTTTATTGAAATGTTTAAATATGCAAATGAGACATTTCAAGGACAGAAATATGAACACTGGACAAGATCAAGTCCAAAATGTCTCATTTTGTTGACATATTAGAGTCAAAGATTTTTACAGAGGGAATTTTGAATCTCACTTTATCACCTCATAAATCAGAAAATGCTGTCAACAGCCATAAAAAACTCTATTCTCGCCATGTACTGAGGAATAAAATGTTCTATAAATCAGTCTATAAATGATATATGAACAAACCTTTCTGTAACCTTCAGAATATGAATAGGAATAAAACTGAAAGGTGCTACGGAGGTGAAGAGTTCCAGCTCAGAGGAAGAGAAAAAAACGTACTTTGACGGCTTTTAAAGATCTGTTTTGTAAAATTCAGACATTTTGCAACATGTTACAGGTGAATAAGGTAAAAGGTTTTAATTAAGACATATTAAGATGAAACTTCTCCATTAGAAAACTTAAACTAAAACAAAGTTCTCTGAAATTTTTGATAAATATGCAAACAGACAAACTGAGGTAAAATAAACACTTAAATGTGTATTTTGGGTCTTTCCACCACTCTGATAGAAGACATGTTATGGAAGCAGAATAGTCCAAAATCTCAAACTTGTGTTTTTTTACCGTAGTGTCTTGCCAGCAGCTGGAAATAGCCTACTCACTGGACTGCAGCTATGGAAACCTTAGAGGAGGCAGCAGAACACTAATTATGAAATTTATTCTTTTGACAGTCGCAGTGAGTCGCACAGGACCAGAAAGCCTCATGCAAGAATAACACATCTCTCCGGCCTTCACATCTATGCCTGATTCTCTGTGAAAGACAAATAAAGATAGGAAACAAGCATTTCATGTCTTTTGTCTGCTTGGGTGGCAAACTTCAGCTGTCAAAACCAAGAAAGCTTTTATTGGATTCCACTTTCAGGTTAAGTAAATACGACATGAGTAAAGTGGTCTCTGGTCTGAACTGATGATAGATTAATGACTATAGCTAATAATAACCACAAACCTCAGCTGTGTGTGCGGATTCAGCAGAGAGATGTAGATCATTATGGCAGAATAGCATGGAGTCAAACAGAGGAACAAGGACAGATTAAAACACATGTATACGTACGGCACATATGGATGATATACTTGACGTTCAAAGGATAAATTCTGTTAAACCTCATCAGAAATCTCAATCCTCTGCTTGCAATATTATCCATTAGTTAACTCATATTTACACAGATGTGAATATGAGTAAACAATGCTCTTTGAACAACATCTGAATTTATTTTTGCAGAAATATTTGTTGCTTCTTCCCTGTCATAACTCATCAAATCGTACACTCAGATATCACACACCCTGCTAATATCCACATATCTGATTAGAAATCACAGACTTCTTGACTTATGACCATCAGATTCTGACTGAACAAGTCTTTCTATGATGCAGATTGGCCAAAATGTGAACAAACAGGTTATTAACACAAGGTTAAGATATTTTGTAGGATATTTTGTTGCAGCTAAACAGATTCAGCAGTTTTGTGTTGCGCCCTTAGTGTGCAAGGTTGCAATGGGTCCAGTCAGCACCCACGAACAGTCTTCTCTCTAAAGTAAGTCCATTCATGCATCAACTGTGATGAGATCTCTGTTCTCAGAACAAAACAACCTCCAGAATATATTGGGTACATTGGCCGGGCATTCAAACATTTATTCTCCTTTTAAAAGGAGAATAACAGCACAAATATCCCTCTCTCTCTCTCTCTCTCCCTCCCCTTTAAGCTGTGAATGTTCTTCCCTCCGTGCCCTCATTCTCGCCCCACTTCACAACCCACAACCCCTCGGCATGGCCGACGGTTATTTGGCCGTTGGAATTAGGAAAACAATGCACCGAGTGGTCTGCATTTATCTCTAGCCGATTGTGCAAAACTCATTCATGCAAACTAAACCCTGAAGTTCAACTTATTAACTGAAAGTCACCAAGTGTCTTTACAACAAAGTCCCAGCGTTCATTTTGGCGTTGAAGGGGAGGAAGTGGGGGTCAGTGTCTGTGTTTCCCCTCTGCACTGCCAAAGTCATCATCGAGGGTGAAGTAGAGGAGATGGGATCACGTAGCATATAATTGTACAATCGAAACCCTCCTTCTGAGACTCTCAACCGCATTATAAAACAGCTCAGTCCACAGCGTCGGTCCGTGGTTTTAGAGTTTGGAAACAGGAAGGCAGCAGAAGGGTTAACAGTTGGTTAACGCTGAAATGCTTACTCATGGTGAAATTCCCAGGGGCTCAATGTGACTGGAGCAGCTTTGAACTTGATAGACACAAACAATGTGGGGTCCAGCCTACAGCTGAGCATCATGGCTTTGTTAGCTGCTACAGTTTGGAGTCCAGACAGAGAATCTGGAAAACAACACCTACTGTAAGTTTTTCTTCTTGCTGCAGTTTACTCGCCACAAGTGAACAGCAGAGAGGTTTTTGTGTCGTAATCAGAATTTGTTTTCCTGCAAATACATACACTTTTTTAGAAAATATGAATATCTTAGTGCCTAAGAGCATGTTTCCAGTAATACCAATGAGCCAAACCGCAGCCCACCACAGTCTAACTTCTTTGAAGAACAACCTCTTCTGTGGGTCTAATGGTAGCCCGCAACCAAACTTGCTTTGACAAACGTCTGTGCGCATAAAACAATACACGAGAATTACGGATTTCTAGACTATTAATCACCTGCGTGGAAAAATAATTACCCAGTCGGAGCTGACACGAGAAGGCCTAGTGAGCCTCAGGAGAAAAGGAACAGAATGTCTCCAGAAAAAGATGGAACAGGAGGATTTTAGATTATAAGAACCGCCTCACAGAGACTGTAAAAAGCTTTTCATTTGGTGTCAGTCGGCCAAAAGTAGAAAAAAGGCACACCCTCTCTTCATGTTTGAGGTACAATATTGTACCAAGAATACCATAAAGCAATCTGATAGCTATGGTTGGATTTGGACATCTGGCTTAACATCCACTGCTTTACTACGATACGTACGCTCCATGGCCTCTGGAAATACTGTTTTTTTCCCCCCCAACTCCTCTGTAAAGGATACTTGGCTGCAGCTCAGAACACACCAATGTGTGTGTGTGTGTGTGTGTAGGCAAATGCTTGAAAGCCAACCAGTATCTGCTGGAGAACACCCACCAGCTCATTTGCTTACAGCTGACAATGCAGATCCTGGGAGTAACACAGAGACTGTATGCCTTCCAAACCAGTTCTACACTCACTAAAACTTCAGAGCTTCACTTTTATAATGAGCTTGTGTTGAACCTTAAAGAGACCCTGGTAACAAATACAAGACTATAAAAGATTGTGAAATAACTGTGATGATAACTAAGTGAGAAAACAAAAGCAAAAGTGATAACAGGGTGACTACACATTTCTGTTAACCTAAACTCTCACTGTTTAAATGAGAACAAAACACCAACTTAAGTCGTAAATATAGAGTAACAAGGCAAAGAATCAAAGTTACTGCACCATGCTAACATTTGCTCAATTAGCATGAAACACACAGTGCTGCTGGGGTTAATGTTTTAGTATTTTCTTTTAGCCACATTTGCCTGACCAGTGCTCAGTCACCCTAATATGAAAGAAAGAAACATAGCCATAGTAGCTTAATGTTCCTAACTAACACTTTTGATCTTTGCAGTCTGCAGTGTTTAAATCTACACGGTCATTCTTGGATTTGTGTTTCTGGGCTTCTGGTGTATCTGTTATCTGGATATCTGGGTCAAGACTTCCTCTGCAGTCTGATTAGCAACTTGATATGCAAGAATGACGAGAGAGACACGTCTACTTATCTCCGTAAACAGATATCTGCATATGAATGCAGGTAATTTTTTAAAAAAGCTAATAAAAAGCTAAAGCTATCATTGTCAGATAATAGCAGAGAGGTTCTGAGATTGCATTTTGGCCATTGTGGTCAAACTGAAACCAGAACGCTTGGTCTTGGTCTCTTGCTTTCAGATTCTGCATTCACACACATACAGTGTATATATATATATATATATATATATATATATATATATACTTAAAAATTAAAAATACAAAATAATCGTAGCCTAATGTTCCAAACCAAAACTTTCTAGCTTTAATGACTCTAGTGCTCAGAGCTACACTCTGTGGTAGATCGCTGTACCGGCTGTCATTTTGTCTCAAACTTGTCAAATATACTGTATATGAGTCTGGTCCTATGACAAAATACGTCTCCCTGTACCTACCGTTAAGCTCCAGTTGACATGGGGCACCTTGGTGTGCAGGTTGAGACTGAAGATCAGGAGGAGGACTCCCGTCACCACGGAGGCACTGCAGCTCACAAACTCGAAGAAGTAGACCCCTCCACAGGGAGAACACATCATGATAGTCTCTATGCAGATGAATCCAATAAGTGAAAGGACCTGAAGAGAGAAGAAAAGGAGATGTTGAGTATACTGTACTGTATACTGGATGTTAATTAGCCAGTATACAGTATGACAGGAGTTTAAGCTAGTCTGCAAAAAATAGCCATCTTTTAGTGCCAGTAAGTAAAATCATTTCAAAATAAATGCTGACTAGTCGCTCTGCTCTTAAGCATAAAGGGTACTGTAGCTTCATGTGAGTGTTTGTTAGTGTTGAAATTCCAAGCTTTCCAGATGATGAAGTGATTGTCCTATGAATAGACCGGAGGCTATGAGCCCATCTCATGAGTCCCACTCCTGGCAGCCCTTGAAGATGCCTCCATCCAGCCAACATCCATCAACAAACCACAGTATGGGAAGAATTCTGCTATTTAGGTGTTCTCCTGCCATCTAGACCCTGACAAAACCAAACACAGATTACCGATTGGCTCAGAGCGGTCCAAGACCCAGAGACATAACAGACCTACAGAAAATGCCAGTGCGACATACTGTATTAAGACCTGGAACAGCCCAATTCAAACTGGTTCAGACCAGATCTGCTTGGTTGGGACAGGTTTGACGTTTTTTATTAAATGTTGATATAATGAATTGTATAATGATGGGTTTTGAGTTGAGGGATGATTGGAGGTTAAACTGTACAAAAAAAAAACAGTCATGGCACGGTTTTGTGCTTTCCACTTAGAGCCATATTTACTGAGCTTTTTACTGTGTATCAGACTCATTATGTTCTTGTGCCTGTCGGCTAAAGCCATGCTTTGTGTCTTATCTGTGTTTCTCTCTCGTCTATACACTTAAGATACACAGGGTTTGATTACATGGGATGTACTAATGTTCATGGAAAGCAGATGACTTTTAACGCTGGTGTAAAGGACGTTGCGTAAGAATTTCTTTTCTTTCTCCGTCATTTGCAAAAGGAAAATGTAGAAGTTCGTCTCCTTTCACGGAAAGGAAATCTAAAGTCTCATGACTGATCTAGACATAAAAACAACAACTGGTATGTAGTCACGGCTCGAGTGGGAAAGATTCAGAGGCTGAGCAAAACATTTTGTTGACACATCCTTTTTCTGAAGACAGGAATCCTTTTTACAGCTCACCAACTTAATTACAACACTTTGAAAACAGTCAAAGGCGGCGTAAAGTTTCAAATAAGCTGCAGGAGTCAGTCATTTCTTCTACCAACAGATGACTGAAGTTCTGCTTCATTAGCAGATTCCTCCCCACCAGCAAGACACTGAACGTCTCACTGCTCCAGGTTGCTTTAATGGCTTGGTGCAAGGTTGCGAGGTAATGATCTGCTCCCTGATGATATTGATTTTTTCAATAAAGCTCCAAAAGTCATTAGCAGAGAAGCATGTGCATTGCACGGGGGCGGCTCAGCGGTGAGTTTTGCTGTAGTCTGAGTTGTTTTTATTCTCACATATTAGTTTTTATAATGCAGAGCTATTATTCCAGGCAATGCGGACAACCTTGAGCTTGGATGAGCACCATTTATACTCTGGCGACAAGCTGTCATTAAGACTCACAAATCATCATTAAACTAGGGCGCCAGCCTCTTTGAAATCTGCTTTCTTTTTGTCGTCAGGACAACAAAGTCAAAGGAATTGCGTAGGCACGAGTTTAGGGATGTGATCAGATTATGTGAGGAATTTTGGCGGGCAGTGAGAGAAGGAAGACCTTTAGAAAAATAATCACATGGCTGCAATAAGTGTCAGGGTAACTGACATGAGGACAAGGAAGAGCAACTGAACATGATGAAATCAAAATGGCTGGAACACAGAAAGTGTGGGGAGAACTGACAATTGAAAAGTGTCTAATGGCTCCATTATAAACCCCAAAAGAATCTTTAAATCCTGACAAATGTTTGCCTCCATAACAAAAGACTTGACGAGAAACGATGGATACAGTCAAACAAGCATACACACACACGGCATATACACTCTACAAAGCTGTGTTCGAACTGCTGTTGATATGGAGATGAAATAAGAGCTGTGTGAGAGAGTGTGTGCAAAAAAAGAACCTCATTTATAAATGTGTAAGAAGGAAAATGATTTACAAAATCTGTGCCAAGTATATACAGACTGGTCATAAATCATAAAGCCCATCTTTGAACAATGAAGAACTGAAAATAGAACAGCCTTCTTCTGTTCTGTCTATTGGGACTAATTGGGTTATTTTTGGTTTTATAGCAAGTAGCTGAACTTTACCAGTTGTACGACAAAGCTTTTTTCCAGAGATATTTGTCTCTCGAGTATCTCAAGAGTTGTGAATTCATTGCTGTAAATGAGAAACACACAAAAAAAGTTGTAACAACAGAGGTGATGTTCGTGCTCCGAGGTTGTGAAATATGGACGCCTTTGGTTGGGGACTCGAAGATAGCTGGTTGTTAAGTCTCAGCACAAACACAAATTATTAGGTTGTGTGGCTCACCTCAAGCCACTTTGTTGTTTCCCTTTGACTCAACAATCAACTATCTTTCTCCAATATGACTCAACACACCTTAAAAGGTCCAGTGTGTAGAGTCAAGTGGCTGCAAGTTTCAGACTGCAACCGACTGAAAAACTTGGCTTGCGAAAGGTCCTATGTAGAGCCAGTGTTTAGTTTGTCCCCTCTGGGCTGCTGTAGAAACAAGTGTTTCAAAATGGCGAACTCCATGGAAGAGGACCCACTCCCTGTGCAGATATAAAGGGCTCATTCTAAGGTAACATAAACATAGCAATTCTTATTTTCAGGTGATTTTACACTAATGAAAACATAGTTATGAATATGATATTCCATTTCTGTCAATAGATACCCTTAAATGTTACACACTGGACCTTTAAAACACCTTTAAAGTATTGAAAACCAACGTTGATTTATGTCAGATTTGAATTCAACCTGAAGCCACCGCAGCTGCTTGCATCTCATTGCCTGACACTGCTGAACAAATGCATTCGAGAGCAAACACAGTCTCATTAGAAAGTCTCATTAAAAGACCCCTCCTCCTCCTCTCGTCCCCTGGCTCTCAGCAGCTCAGTAGCCAAACATGTTTATCCAGTTTAATGAGTAGGGGTGTACTGTTTCTGACAAGTAAAGTGTTGCATGATGACTGGCAGTGGTGAACGGTCAGTGGAGAACTCTCCTGTTTGTGACAGCCATCACGGCACAGCTAACACTAAAAGAGGTCCGCGGATAGTCCAGCAGTCACATTACCAGTGATGCTCTAAAGCAAAGCCACTAGGCCGACCATCATCACTTTGTGTTGCTGCTGAGGCCTCATTAGCACTCGTGGGTAGATAGCAGAACATCTGTGATTTTAACACAACCAGAAAGGTTACACCCAAACAGGAGTGGAGGGCTTGCTTGGGCTGAGGGATGATGTCATGTCTCTCAAAGAAAGCATATTGCTTTCCCCAAAGTCCCTGTGTAGCAGGTGTCGGGCAGCCACAGGGGGAGGAGGCGGGGGATCTCAAAGCACCATACTGGATAATCTTGTAAGTAATGATTTTCTGTCAACCTTCACCCCAACACAACCTGTTCATCGCGCGTGATCGTGCACATCAATCCCCCCCCCATGTGCACACACATCCTTATCTTTGGGATTACGAACATTATTAGTTGCCGTTAAAGGCCTCTTGGACTCAGATCCCCTTCTTATACACCATCTGTTGTGGACTGAAAATTAATGGAGTAGAAAAGAGGCCTCGCAGCGGAGACTAAGCAACATTATACGCTGCACTCCCTGGTGTTATGGGACCTCATGCACAAAAAAAGAAAGAAAAAAATCACCCAAAATGTTGAATATACTCCTGCAGCAGCCCACATGTGATGGAAAATGTAGGCTGAATGCAGGTTATATTTCACCCCAGAGGATAAGGTAAGTGTGCGTAGGCAAAGGCACGCACGTCTCCCCACATGCATGCATGCACAACGTCCTTGTTGTCTTTATGTCTCCCTACAAGCTCCGAATAAGTAATGTTTCAACCAGGAGAGAACGGAGCATGTGGCGTCTCTCTCAGAGCAGGAAGTGCTCGCTGACATTTAGGAGCATCTGGTAACTTCATTACACAACACGGACAGACTGAAAAAAAGCACTTCACCATAATATTTAATTACCACTTGTTGGAAGAGTAGAATTTTAAAAAAGGGAAGGTTCACACACAATCACGAGGGAACTGATCACAAAGCCATGAGGCTTGTTGGGAAACAAAGAGAGTTGTAGTGTCAGGCCCGACAGGGTATCAGATTGCTGTCGGTGTAGAGGGAAGTGAGCTGAATATCAGTAGGACTTTGTTGACCCAGTCACAGCAAGTAGACAAAGGCCAAGCCGGCTGTCAGGGTGGACACACCTCGCTCAGGTTACACCCTACTGGGGGGTTGTTTCTTATCAGCACAGGGTCTGCAGCAGCCTGCTAATCCATCTATTCATCCACAGCTATATACACAGCTCTATTAGCTACAGAGGATTTCTCAGTAAACGTGGGTTAGAGCAAAGGTCAGAGTGGTTTGTAGCTACTACTGTAGTGCAAACAAGGCCTGGGTGTGGAGGTAATGTAATAAACAATTCCTTGACAAAGTTATATGGAAGCGTGGACGTTTTCCGGAGAGGGTGGGCAAGGCTTTAAGGCCCACTAACGTTTGAGCTTTACATTCAAACAGCTTTTTATACAGCTGACCTCCTTATCCCTGCATGTGCACACGTGTGGTACCATGCACTGTATCATGACAGACCAATTTGCATTGGCGCTAACCATTACTTCATATAAGTGATTTCTCTCTACACAAAGATTATCCATTAACAACACATGACTGCTGCCCTTTCAGCCAACGAACAACTTTCCGTGAACACAGTGATATAAATAACAGACACAAACCTCCTTGGCGCAGGAGTGTTTCCAGATTAAGCGGAAACTGTGCTACATTAGGTACTGGTACAGTACATGACATGCGGTCAACTTCGAATTATCTTATATCAGTTTTAAATGATCATCACACTGACTCAGCTGGGACAGAGTTAAACGATTAAAGGACAGAGCAGTAAAAAGACACGCCAGTGAAGCTATTAATGTTTGGCAGCAAGCTTTGCAGACCTCCTCTAAGATAGTGAATGTAAACTTGGATGACTTTCAGCGGTAATGTCCTTGACGGTGAAGGAGATATGACTAGCCTAAACTGGAAAGTCAGTATCGGCACTGAACAAACTATTCAAGTAATAATAAGGTACAAACACAAGATTAGTTATAATAACTGAGATAATGCTTATAGGCGTGTATCTACAGTAGCCGTACCATAGCTGTTATACTTTACCGCACATACCTGAAAAATATTTAGTTACTTCCAGACACAGAGATAGTTCTATGCTTGTTTTATTCATCATTGCTTCACGAAATATACCTGCACCATTGTAATATTTAAATGGAATTTCCATCTTTCTGTGTTACAGCGTGCTTTTTTGCAGCATTTAAATTATATCTGAATCATAATATCATGTGCAGGCTATTTACAGTTGGTGGTAAATGTGCTAAAAG
This sequence comes from Sciaenops ocellatus, assembly GCA_033000465.1. Taxonomy (NCBI): domain Eukaryota; kingdom Metazoa; phylum Chordata; class Actinopteri; family Sciaenidae; genus Sciaenops; species Sciaenops ocellatus. Next base: position 6,320,024 of record CP136888.1, on the reverse strand, counting down.
CTAAAAGACTCAATTTTGGAATCGGTTATTGGACCTAAATTCTTGTGTTGAATATCAGATGTCTCATCAGATTCTCATTTTGTTAATACCTCAATTAAATCAGATGTTTTTATTTGGGTAAAGTTTTTGTAAGTCTGCTTGCGTTTTGTCATGATTACTTTGGTTTATTGAAAAATTTCTTAATGCCAGGTGTTATGGTGTATTCACAGCACTGAAATTCAGGTATTTTATCGGAGCAAGTATCAAAGATTTGAAGTAATACTCAGCCCGACATGTGGGTCCATATCACTGAGGAGCAATCCCTGCTATTCAGATATTTAAATCCTCAATGAACAATCTTATTAGACCTAATATTCTGCACTCACGAATAATCAGATATGATTTTATTGTACTACATTTCTTTATCTGTGGGAAGGGGGGGGTCTTGGCAGCTAAAGGAATGTTAAAGAAATACAGAAGTAATTCTTTTTGTTCTGCCGTCGAGCAGCCAAGTCAAAGACAATATTTTAGCGCTTGCTGTGAAACAGATGAACACTGCGAATATAAATCTTCTTCTTAGTTACTGCCTGCTCCAAACGTCTCCCACGCTGATGACAGATGGCGTCCTATCCTGGCTTCCCACATACACAGAGGTAAACATCACAGGTGTGTGCAACAGCACGGGGCTGACTGCGCTCTTCTGTTAAGACCACTGGGACTCTGAGCCACCCACGAAAAGAGGAAAAATGGTTTTCAAACTGTTTTTTCTGGAGTTCAACTAAAGTTTTCAGAAGAGAAGCAGCCAGAACTGTGCAGCATTATCTCCAACAGCTTGAACTTATAGTTTGCTTCTTGCTTCTGCTATCCACAAACACTGTTAGAGGTAATTGCTAGTTTCCTTAACGCCATGGCATTGAGGCAACTGTTGCGGACACACTACTTTGTGTCTGAGTGTGCGTGTGTGTGTGTGTGTGTGTGTGTGTGCAGGCCCCTGTCTGAGTTTTTTGGCACCAGAAGAAGAGAAATTGCTCTGGCTTGATAGATATTTCCTCCTCTGGTGAATTGTCAGAGCTTTGGGAGCGCTCATTTTGCTTTGTTGTTGCCTCTGTCTCAGTTCAAACATCTGGTTTAGGTGGACTGAAAATATGCTTTCCCACTCACCACTACATCCTGACAGAAAAATGGTGATAATTATTTTCTCCAAGAGCAATTGATGACCTAATTAAATACACAGGTATCACTGGGTGAACTGTTGAGGAGATCCACAGTTGTTAAACACATTTAAGGACTCCTTAAGAAATACTCTCTTATCTCAAGAGACTAATAAGGAACTGTTGGAAAACAGCACAATTTGTTGGAGCCAATGTGTATCCTTCAAAATAAGAGTCTACTGACAAAAAATACACATTCACATGTTTGGCAATGTGTGCAAAGCTCCTTAGCAACCTCACCTCTTTACCTTCACATGTCATGGGGTGGAGGCGCACTGTTAGCATGAAACCTGGCCACTATTAGATGTGGTGCAGGGAGAACCAGGACCTGGATAGACACATCTATTTGAATTAACATTATTATTTATTACATATATTATTTTGGGCTCACCACTTCAGAGATAGAGGTGTTAAAGCTCACAGTACAGTACAGCTTCAGTGGTAGTAGTATGATAGTGTTCTCAGCCTGTTAGTCAGTTCATATGTTAGTGTCTGCTCGGTGCGCGTTGTTATCCACAGATGGTGCGTCATAGTTTGTTGTACTCACTTTTCAGAGGCTCTACATCTCTAAACATGGCAGCACTGTGTCAAACTTACCACTTCAACAACCTTTAAAATCCCAAAGTACGACTTGAGGTACTCCACGTCGCACCTTATCCCCCCTAAAACGTTCCTGGCGTGGACTGGCTCGGTGGTGGGTTGATAGGGGCTGCTGGCCCCGGAGATCATGGAAGTGTTGGAGGCCTCGCCGTCAAAGCCCTCTGGTTCCTCCGTGGTCCTCATGATGATTTCGGGAGAGATGGACGCTGGACTCTCGGTTGAAAATGTTACGACATACAAACATCCAACGGTGACAAAGCGCCTGGATCCACCTCAGGGCGCAGGTTGTGATTCATAAAGCACACTTTGTTCCATGCGGGCTGGAAGTGGATGGAGAAAACAAACCAGACTGTCCACTTTTCATGGCCACTCCACCGGGAAACAGCTGCTCTTCAACATTACGCGCAGGAAAATCCGGCTGCTGTGCGTTTTTTACCGTGACCCTGCGGTGTTTTCTGCTGCGTCTCTCCTCCAAAACAGCCGCACTCAGAACTATGTTAGGCGGGTCACTTGTTAGAATCCTAGTGTCACCTCACCGTGGACGGTTCTTGTTAGTTCAGCAGCACCGGGGAGGAAGAAGAAAAATGCCTACCGGGCTGTGCGACTCGCCTCTGCGACCGAAAAACATCCACCCATAGCGGGCCAGAAGAACCGAGAGAGGAGCTTATTGTTTCCTATTGTAAACTAACTATTCGTGCAGCAGCTCACAGCCCAGTCAGCCTCCCTATACCACCGCTTCTTTACTCGCTATGGATGCGAGGCGAGCTTGTCTCCGCCCCTCTGAAAACTGCACATTCTTGTGCAGGCTCTGCGCCCGTTTTAAGTGTTCCCAACCAGCCAGCAAAACGAATCCAGCCGGAACCACGCCGACAGGACCGAGCTCTGCTGCTGCACTCCTTTTTTTTTCATCGTAGGTATGCCTCTGCAGCCTGCGAGCAGACCTGATGAAATGATTTCTTCATTCTCCAGAGGATTGCAGTGTGGCTGCAGCTTTTTTCATGCAGTTTGTGCTGTACTTTACCTTCCAGCACTCTAATTATTATAATAGTTTTTTGTTATAATCTAAAACAAAAACTCAAACATCAAAATATAAGTAAAGATGACTGTTTTGCTCTAGTATAGGGCAGGGCAACAGAGGACTGTGCAGTTAAAGGGTCAATCAAGTCTATGAAGTTTCATATAGTCATGTTGGTTTGGTGCCATTTTTTTTCCAAATTGGCTGATGTGATATCAAAACAGTCTTTATGTTTTATCAGATGTCAATCATGTTGAGTAAACTTTCAGAAGTCAGGGTTAGGCCTATTCTTTAGACTGTGCTGCCCTGTGCCTTGCTGCCCTCCTGTGGTATTTAGTGGTATTAAAAGGTTGCCTAGGTGATTGCAATATGGCTAGAGATGCTGGGAAAAAAAAGTCTATCTGATGCCTAGATATTGCATCCAAAAGCTCTTATGATTTTTAATATGGTGGTGCAGCTCTCTGGTTTATGGTGCAAGTGGATTTTCACTTCAGTTCTCTGTTTGAATTATCAGTGGCCGAGCTGAGCTTCAACAGAGATCAAAGACTCTGGTTGAATTTGCAGATTCACCTTGACCAAATGTTTCCCTAGCAATGCCTCGGCCAATAAAATGTGCGGTGTTGCAATCCGGTGTGGCTTCAACATGTAGACTCTGAAACAGCAGGATGGATAGAGAGTTTAGAGTTCAGAAATCCTCCGTTAAGGACTTAAATAAGAAGAGCGTATGACAGTTTAGATATAGTTTTTGGTGGGAAATACACATTAAGTTACAATATATTAGTATTGTTCTACTTTCCTGTTTTATTAGATGGATGCAAAGAAAACAGGGGCTTCTTCTGGCTGTGAATATCAATTTGAAATCTTTGCCAATGCTTGTGATATTTCAATGTTTTACTGATATGCCATTAAGATAACATCACAGTGCATAGTATCACCTGTCATTTTTTAAATTAATATTTCTATTTCAAATGAACAATTAGCACTGCCGTTAATTGCTGGAACTGTCTCATATTTTAGTGTAGTAAAGTGGTGAAATATTCTCTTCAAGAAACACTCAATAATCAATAAACATAATATAGTATAAATAGACAAAAAAAAAGTGAAAGTCAAGCAAAGTTTGGATTCTTTGTTTTATTGAAGCCAGGGGTCTGATAAACATTTTCCTTATGTTTGTCGGCGTAAGAAGCTAGAATCCACATGGCAGCTTAGAGGCTACAGAATTGTGTTAAAGTCATACAATCAAACTTCTGAATTTATTCAGGACACAAAAATGCAGCCGGCCATGTGCTTTTACAATGTCTTGATATCCTGAATACAAAAGGACTGGAAGCAGAAGCTCAAAGTCTCGTATAGATGCAGACTGTCGATAGTGGTCGAAGGCAATTCAGTTAAGGATGTGAAGAGGCAGTTGCTTTCAACTGTCGTTTGAGTACAAAAGTTACAACGTCGGTTCAATATTCAATCTCGGGGAGCAAAATCCAATCTACTAAGAGCAAGTGCAACTTTGAAACCAAGCAGCATGAGAGCACTTCATTCCACTCAACTAAATTAAATCTTAACAAGTGTGGCCATGTTTTAGAAAGAAATATCAAGTTAGGGTGACAATTCTTTGAAACAGAACAAGTGTATGGGTGAATCAAAAACATGCCTTAATAGGATGTAAACACAAATACAGGGACGTTTCATGGGCAAAAAGGACAAACCTGAAAATGAATGGAAGTTTATTTGGTTTATCTACTTCAAAACATCCCAAGCAAAAAGGTGTAATGTACAATATCACAGGCAGAAAGCGCTTATTCCATAGCTGACCACCAGGGGCACCTTCCATAACTTAAGCAGCAAATGCAGATAAATAATGAAGTTTTACTGTGAAGGGTAACTTCGAAATTCATGACTAAATGTTCTAAGAAAAAAAAAAAGGCGAGGCAGAAAGACAAATATGCATTCTGTATCTTTAACTGTACCAATATTAAATTGATACAAGTGTCAGAGGGAAAAGTGCTTTTTTTTCTCAACATGTGGCGGTACGGCTCCTGGCTGTTCTTAAATTGTGCTTCATCCATTACGGCTACAGACCCTCAGGTGCACATTTCACCCAGTCACAAAAAACAGGGAAAAAATAATAAGCTTCATTTTGATAAATCCAGAGAAGACATGTAGGAGAATTTTGACAAATCAAATCCTGTATAAAGCAGACTGTACACCAATATGGTCTTGTGGTTATTCCCTTACAGAGCAAATAAAAAAATGAAGTTTAATGGTAGACAAGTTTAGAGAATTTCCCATAATCTGCTGTACAGTTATGGTATTTTTTCCTCCCCTGACTCCTGAAACCCTGGATATGGTTGAGTGGAGTAAGGCATTTCTATTCGGTTTTCTAAAGGGCGTTATTCAATACAAAACTTCATAAACAGGTCAAACAGTAAAGTTTGGAATGCAGAGCTCCATGCAAGAGTAGGACAAAAACAAAACGGCCGCTGGTTAATCTTATGGATGATTACAGACTAGAAAAGCAGAAAAGAGTGACTAATATGCATCTTTGGTTCCATGTTCCAATTCACTCCAGTTTTCCTTTTTGTGCCATTGTTTGAATAGCAAATAGCTGCTCTCTTCACACTTGCCATTAATTCTCTGAAAGCTATTGATGTACACTATCCATAGGATTAAGTAGGGCCTTGCATACAGACTGAATGATGACGTACATTTAATTCATTTAGATTAGATTATGGTGTCGTGAAACCATAAATATCAGTACAGATTACTTGATGATATGGTACAGTTTCATTTTAAAAAAGAAATTACATAAGACAATTAAGCAACCCCTTAAGGACACACAAATTAATTAGGAGCATTGCTGTGAAGGCAGCTGTACATTGAAGGCAAAGGTCATTTTTAAATGGGCACTGAAAGAGAGCGAACAAAAAGACCTGACTGGATGAACAGGTTTCCTACAGAGATGTGTTTCTACAGCTACTTCATGTAGAAACTGGGAATGTTTTAACTGACATGTGAGGTACAGTGAGAGTAAAACACGTGAAATTGCAGGAGGACAGTGCTGTTAAAACGCTGACGGATACAATATATCATTTTGTTCAAAACCACAACAAATCATTGTGTGTCTTTTGGCTGCAAAGCGAGTGGTTTCAACCACAGTGAGGTGTTCGTCTGGGGGGAGGACCCAAAAGTTCCATCCTGTGGTTTTTCTTCTTAATATCAGCAGCCTTTACAGTTTGTATGCAGGCATTCAATCTATTGCTCAATTGAACACTATCAGCTAGGCCACAGAAATAGTATTTCTGAGAAATAACAGACCACAGGCTTGTTGTACATTAACAAAAATGTAAAACGAAATAAATTATTTGGATGACAAGAAATGGACAAAAACCTTTTAACCGATGGTGCTACAGTGCATTTCCTCTTATGTAGACAAGCACCTCTACTATGACACAAACAGCTAACTGTGCGAGGCACTTAGGAGTTATAGTAGGAAAGATGCTGCCCAACCCCCTCCCCAAATATACACACCTGTAGCTAAAGAAGCGATTCTGTTGCAGCCTGACAAATCCCAACCAGTCTCATTTAGTCAAAGAAGCTTTTTTTTCTGAATTTGGACAGAATTGCATTTTATACAAAATCAAAGTTAACCTGAATAGATTTTTTTTTTTTTTTTGTATTTGTATTTACAGAATCCTTCGAGATGATCAGGGCAAATGGTATGATATGCTATCAGCTATCTGGACTTGTCATATTAGTGTCATGACGTCACTGATGTTTTAAGTGATACAGATGAACGTTTCCTTAAACCGATAAATGGTGCGCAAAATAAAATAAAAAGGAGGAACTTTGTATAAATACATCAGTATCATTTCCAACATTTTTTTTTACATACTACATACGTTTGCAAGTTTAATTACTTTTTCGCAATGAATATATTTAAAGTTTAAATATCTTTCCAATCGCAGTCAAATTCCTTCTATGATATAAGCTGAACGAGAGGCCACAGGACCGCTAAGATTTCCCACTCTTTTAACCCACGAGGAGGGTGTTGTACCCCAGAAAACTGGATGGGCCTACAGCCCAGCACATCAGGCTGGCTGCCAGGGAGTGTGCGCGCATTTCCGTAAACTGACACCTCTCACAAAAAGAACATTTACAATGGAAGAGAGGGCAGCAATAAAGCCCAGCCTTCAACACTTATCTCATTAACACCTCCGTCCTCTCTCTCTCTCTCTCTCTTCCCATCTCACCAGAACACCAAAATATCTGATAGCATCTGAAACTCATTTTGGTGAAACCACTGTGTGTGCGCTGACTGATATAGACATTGGGAATTTGGTCAATTTTTTTTTATGCTCACATGTACATGTATTTTTTTTTCCAGAGTATTAATGCAGTGGACGATGCAGCTGTTTTTGTTGCCTTCACGCTTCGTTCTCTGTCGGCGGTGGTATGTTGTTAGCTGAAACCATGGAGTCTTGTTTGCGAGTCATCCTGTCCAACTCGGCCTGGACGTCAGTCAAACCCGGCTTCTGCCCTTGGAAAAAACAGGAGACAAAGTCCAAAAGTAATCTCCTGTAGCGTCTGTGTGTGTTCATAAATAACAAGTTTTTCTATGGCCAGCAAGCAGATGGAAGAGGGGGGATGGATGGTGATGCGGTCCCATGCTGCAGGATGGCGGCTTGCTGCCACGGTTAACACACATGCAAAACTAATCATCAGACAAAGGGAACAGGGACTCATGCATGATCCCTTCAGCTCACAGAGATGTTAACACTGCTCAGCGCTGGAACCAAACCGACATGTGATCTGGGATGAGTTGTGCAATGTTCCCTCAACGTTTCACTGGGTACATTCAGCCATTTCACAAACAGTACTTGACTTTTGTTATATTTTTATGATATAACAAAGTAAAATTTAAAAAAAAAGTGTGCTGGAGCTGTAAATAAGAACTGATGACATGCCAAACAGCTGAGGTTACTCAAGTAAAAAACAGGCAAATAAATTAGTGGAGCAAGAGAGCAGTGGGATGTGACATGGAGTGAGTGGCATTAGTGTCATGGGGCATTTATGATTTGACGTTTGGTGTATACAGGCCTGTCACAAGTTTCCTCAGGTGTCAGAAGTTCAGTCAAAGAGGACAACCTTTCTTTTTCTCCTGTTTTAACCTTCTCTCTCAGGCTGCAGAGATAAAACTCCAGACAGCAAAATGGTCCACAGCCTCTATCAACAACTGTTTCTAACTCCTCTTGTCATGAAGTAAGTGTGCATTCAGCCCATGCTCTGACATGGATCTGAATGCACAGGATGCTATAAGTCAACAATAAGAACTGTTTTGATAAAACGATAGCTGCTGAACCGTTAGGTTTGTAAATAGAGAGAGATGAGAGGCGAGGGCTGGAATACGAGGTCATACCTGTTTTCTTGGCGGACCCTTGCACTCCAGCTCCAACTGCTCCACTTCCTGGGCTCCCTGGGGCTCCAGTCTTTTTACTCAACAGGCTGTTGAAGAAGTTAGCCAGCACTCCCTCATTGGCAGCCCCTGCTGCAGGAGAAACATGGAGCGTAAAGTCACTTCTGTGTTAATGAAATTCCCTTTTCTTGTGAAAAATGTCAAAGATTCCAAACAGACGTTTATAATAGGTTGCACATATTTTAACTTCAGAATCACCCACCACACTTCATTTTTAAGTTGCGATTTACCTTTTCAACAATAAGTCTACAGATTATCTCGCTTTAGTGTCCAACATATTATAATGTTGTGAATTAGCAGTCTGGGAAAGCATATTAGCTACTTCATTTCAAAAACATATTTATAGTTTCTGCCATATATAATCCATTTTTGCAAAATAAAGTCATATCTCTTCATCTTGTTAAGTAAAAAAAAGCCCTTTAACCCGTATCAAGGGGTGGTGTAGAGCACTCTGGTATATGCACCACCCTCAAACCACAGTTTTGTCTCAGAGGGCTTTACATTCTCCGAAGCATATGACACCCTTTATCTTCCTCGATTTGGATAAGAAAAATATTCCACAAAGAGTCCTTTATCAGGAAAGAATGTGATGATGAAGTCGCTAAAAATCTGAGAAATTTCTTTTGGGAGATTTGTTTTCACACAGAGAAAAAAAATGTTTCCAAAATACCAGCCCTCCTACCAGATACCAGATATACTTAATTTTTGTTTAAAAGATTATTTTAGCTGGAATGCTCTCGCCTCCTACTGTACTTAATGGTGCAAGGTCAATAATTCTGCTTAACAGTGGACGGCTCAGGAGGTGCACAGGAACTATTGTTATGTGAATTATTATAGCTGTTACCTCTTGGGGGCAATATTGCAGCACTTTAGGGAAAAGTTCTTCTCATTACAGCCCAGAGATCAAAGATAAACGGAAAAGACTGCGATGAAAGCAGTTTTTTGTGTGGATCCAAACATAAAAAAAATAAAGCACTGTGCAAGCCCCCTAGGACAAATTACTCGATCTATGAGTACAGAACTGCTGAAAGGTATTATTCTCAATAATCAGGTATGGATATAAATGAGCACCTTTCATGTTGGGGTCAGGCTTTTTGACGGCAGCCATTGGTGAGCCGCTGGTCACAGTGGGTTGGCCAGCGCGTCCCGCAGGCCTTGGAGACCCTGAGGCTGTCCGTCCTGGAGATTCCTGCAACACACAAACCAGAGTGAGACTGTGGTCACAGACAAATAGCTGAGTTTGTGTGCCCAGAGGAACAATGATAGAGTGCAAAGAGAAAGATAATAAATCTTTCCATTTCTGAGAATCGACATTAGAGGGATGTTAAGAGACTTACTGTGGCTCCTCTTGTTGGCGTGGCCGGCTGCTTTGCTAACAAAGACTGCAAGGAAGAAAAACGATACAAAGTGAGTGGCTTCCCGACGTGGATGGATCCCAACACCGCGTTCCAGTGAACACTCAAATAGAAACTACTAAACCAAAATGGATACTGCAACAGACTCATTTGGGATTTCCCAGAAAACTCATTTTAAACATATGTATTTATAGAACTGATCTCATTTTGAAAACCTGTACTGTGTATACATGATACTTTACAATCAACTTCAACTTCTGTTCAAACCAGACGTTCATAGATAGTCACTGCAGATAAACATGGAGGGAAAAAACCTCAGCTAACACTGAGCACTTCTCTAACCTGCAAAGCAGAGGGGATTTTTTTTAGACTCTCTTCCTGGTTTATTTGTCCACAAAACAGGAAGTGAAGGCAGTGTTACTCGTCATGTGGAAGTTTCAGATGTTCACCAGCACGAGTACACAAGAGTGTTTAATAGTGAAAATGCCAGTTTAGGATCAACAGTGAAATCTAAGGAGAGCTGGTCCTTGAGTCTAGCAGTCTTAACCAAATGTGTTTGTAGTTGTTTTTAGATATTTATATTATTTATTACATCATTCTACCAATAAACCATTAAAAATGCATCTCATGCTTTCATAAAGGGATATTTCCTTTGATTTTAAAAGCTGTCTGGTGACACAAATGATAAAATATGCACAAAGACTGAGACATACCTGTTGCTTCATCAGGAATACCTGCTCATCCTCTGCATTTATCTCTTTGTCATGAACCAGCTGTGAAAAAAAGAAAAGTATGTGGTTATGTAACTGGCACTTGGGATTGTAATGTTGTCCTTAAAAAGGTCCAGTGTGTGAGATTTACATAAACAGAATAAGGCAGCAATGAAATGTAATGTGATTTATATATATATATTCATTCATTAGTTTACGATCACATGAATCAAAGAATTGTTATTGATTTGATACATTAGAATGAGCCTTTTTTATCTATACATGACATTTCTACTTCACGCTAGGAACTGCAATCAGCAACTGCACCACTGGATCCTACGCACTGGATCTTTAAAGTTCATAATTTGTCAGTATTTACATTCCCATACCTTCCGTACTGGAGGCTTTGTGATAAAATCTTCGAATGGATCTTCGGGTCTGACTGTTGTGAAGTTTTCATGCAAAATCCCAATTTTCTTCTCATTATCCCATCCAGATGGGCTGAAAGAAAAGAAGAGTCATTTCAATTACAGTGTGTGCATTAATATAAACAATTAATTAGACAATTTGGTTTAGTGCTCTAGCTTCACTTACATGAACACTGCATCCTTCTCCACCACTATGGCAGGTGTAGTGAACTGGAAGTCATACATCTTATGTACTATATATTTGTAAAGCAGGTCCAGGTTCTTCTCTTCTTTGACTGAAGTATAGATCAGGCCAGCTCCATCTGTTTCATTCAGTTAAGGCAACAATCATCGAGGTAACGACATGCATGGCAGACTGATTCATTTTTTGGTTGGTTGGTGATAATACAATATCATGAATCACATAAGAAAAAAGCCTGTTTGAGGATACAGTGTAAGGAAAATCGCCTGATGTGGGACTGGATGAAATCGAAGTGCTCCTCTCTGTAGTCGTGCTCCTTCTCTAGTACGCTGACTGCGTCACACTGAAGAAGAAAAGATTCAAACAGACAAATATTAATCACACACAAACAATAAAATATCCTCTGACAGGGAGAGACGCACTTGTGATCCACAGAAATATGCTCCTTCTCCAGGGCTTTTATGTTCCAAGTGTTGTTGTTTTGTTTCTTAAGCTCTTAGTAAAACATAATTGTCATTACAAGTCAATCACAGCACAGACATTTAATAGACCAGTGACCGCAAATGACTGAGGCCAGAGCTGGTTCGATTGGAAGGTTCAGACATGTCAAAAACACTATGTGTCATCAGGACATGGGTGCAAACTTGTCCTTGGGAGGCTCTGGGTAGAGATTTCTTGGTGTACTGTCTGTTGAACCTCTGCTACGACCAGGCATGACCTCTACTTTCCATGATTAGTTATGACAAAGAATGAGGTTTAAAAGACTGACAGCAGAGTTTTACAATTAAAAGTCAAAAGATGTCATTTTTTTTAGTGTCCATTGATAACAGAAACTGAATTTCTACAAGCTGAACACTTTTTCTCTGTCAGAGGCTAGACAGAAATACCTAGAATAATAAAAAAGCAACATTCGCCATTTTCTGGTCACAGCTAGCATGTGAAGCTCTCCTGATAGCTACGCTGTGTTCTTCAGCACTGTTCTTTGCCTGGAGGCGTAACAAGCAAGCATAATGGCATTTTTATTAGAGAATCCTGCCTCACAGAGCACAACATAAAACTGATCCACAAAGTGTGGAATGGACAGACTATATATAGGATCTATGCTCTTTGTGGGGGCACTTGAAAACCCATCAGAGAAACCCAGCAGTGAAGGCTAATGTCAAGGTGTTGGAGAGGGTGTCTGTGTATGTTTATCTCAGGAAACTCTGTGTTAGGTAGAGAGATACCTACAGGCTAGCAGGGCTGTGAAAGTAAAATAAAGCAGAGATCAGTGTGGAAGGGGAGTTTAGAGACCATGACTGCAGGTGGCCTTAAATATTTTCTAGAAAACCATTCAGCAACTAAGGACAGGGTGTCAGAACATTACTTAGGGGGTGTACCAAGTGTTCTTATCCTAAGATAAGCATCCATAGACTTTTCTGGGGATACTTTTGATGTAGGAGCACTTTGAGGAACTCCTAAACACACTGGACACACCCTCTAAACAGAAGGCAGTGGCTCACTGAGGGGAAATACATGGTATCATTTCTAAAAACAAAATTGTAAAGGCTGCAAGTGTGAAATATGGGAAGTTGCACTTGAGAACAGTTCACCAATTTAATGCTTTATGACAAATGCCATAAGGATTCAGAGATGACATCATATTTGGATGAACACCAACCTGAGACATATTCTGTACATACAGACAACGGCATCTTTTTGTGCTCTGTGTTGTAGCAAGTTGGACAACACTGTTGTAGTGCATCACCATAATCAAGTATTCACTAGACTGTATTCAATATCATTACTTTGGATCTTTTTGACCCAAGGATGTAGTATTAGGGCAGACACGCTCTGATACATTGTTAAAATCCCCTATAGCAACACCAAACCCTTAGATGTCCCTAGATAAGGTGTGGAGATGTTTGAGGTTGTAGGATTTATTTACCTTTGTGCAAACTATTAGCACTGGAATGCCCAGGTTGTGTGTGAGTGTGTTGTCCCCAAGCGGTAGCACAACGGCCTCGTCTTCCCCTGCTGTCGGGGCCCGTCTCTGTGGGGAGGATGGGGTGGCATCCTCTGGTTCTGCGTACTCTTGAAACGCTTTCACCACTGGCAACACAAAGAGAATAAAAGATAGGAATGCAGACCATTAGTAAAACAGAAAGTTTAGCTCCGGATGAGCTCGATAAAAATAAAGATTAGTTTGGTTTCCAGTTTCTTCACCAGTTCTCTTTTGTTAATGATCAAGCTTTGACTCACTCTCACAAAAAAACACACGGTACAAAGGCTTTTTCACCTTGCACTTCTTAACCTGTTTTACAACAGACCTGCTCCTTTGTTCGCCTCCTCAAATGAAAATGCCTGTCTTTACCCAACTGCTATCCAATTGGTTGGCACTTTTGAATATACTCTCTCTAAATTATGACTCATTCTAACATGTGTTTAACAATGGAAACCACTGCTTATCAAAAAAGATCTGAAATATGAATGTTTTGAGAATTAACAGCACTTTAGCAAGCGTACCGAGCCCGTCTTAAATCTGGAAAAAACACAAGAACATTACGCTGACTCTCTCTTGAATCTCTGTAGCCCCAACATGTAATTCTTTGAGGTGCACGTCATCTCTGGTGGTACCTTTGGTAAAGCTACAGAACCACTCATATCCTCTGTTAAACCCTGATGCAGAACTATAACCTTAATTTAGCAGCTCAGTGTTAACTGTTGTGCTCAGCCTCAAACTATGTCCCTCAGATTAGATCATAGTGTACTCAGGATAAATTAAACTGGCACATTAAATGTGCCCGCTCCTGCTCAAGGCCCGATGAAGAACTTTTAAATTTAAATGCACACACAAGTAAACATAGTTTCATCTCATTGGTGCTAACCAAGCTAAACTTTTCACAGTTACATAATAAGCCTTGTGTGAAAGGTAGAAAAAGATAAATAATGGCATCCTCCACTCTCCTGTTGTGCTGCCCCAGCTGTCCAGACATTCACAAAGCTGCGGTGTGAGGCTGTGGTAGTGGTGGTGGTGGTGGGGGGGGGGTTATATGCAGGAAGCTTTGGCCTACTTCCTCAGGAGCTTCGGGAATGCAGCTGGAGACAGCCCACATAGCCAGACTGACTTGCTGTTTTGAGCCTTCAAACATGGGATTTACATGGGGCGAGCACTGGCGTTACAAGCAATCTAAAAGGGGACGCAGGATTACACAAATCCAGTGCATATGCACAAATAAGATGCAGTATGTAGGGCTTAAGAGCAGAAATGTAACATGCTGATTTAACACCATTCATGAAAATCTCTGCCCATTTTTCTCCTGCTGTTGTTTATAGACAGACAACATCTGAACCTCATTTGAGTGACTGCAAACTGAAGACTTCATTTAATCCTTTCCAGTGCAGAGACTTACACAGCTACAGGGGGGGTCTGCCTGGCCTTAAATAGCACACAACTACTGTGTGAGATTTACTGAATGAAAACAAGCAAGAGATCAGATCAATTAGGCACTGATTGAATATTTTGAGTTATTTAAATAAAGTTTTTAGAATGTCAACAACTCACTTCACTGCCATCAAATCATCGTGGTGCTCTCTCTGTCTACACCACAACAGTGTCTGAGGAAGTGTCCGATGTGAAGGGCATTCTTATGAAAACATCAACGTCTCTTTTCAAGCCTGCAGGTGGTGAATTTATGATGCTAAGAGGAAGATATCTTGGGTGGAGTATCACTTTAAAATACAAAGTGAAAGAGACAAAGACATACAGACTTTGCCCCGCTAAGACCTGTTTATCTGTTACACAAACAAAGGTGAGGTCAAAATGCTCTAACACACATAATAAAGGACGGCTCAGCCTTCAATAATTTAATATACTGCACTTTAAACACTGAAATTCAAGTTCAGCTATGAATAGAAATGTGTCTTTTCTGGCCAACTAAATGTCAAATAGGTATATTTAGTCTCACTGGCTGTTGTAAGACAGGCCCAACTTTTGCATCATTTTCAAACCGTGCACTCTGTAAAGCTGCTGGCTCATGACTAAAACATTTCTAGAGCTGTCAGGTTCTGTCATTTATTTCAAGTGAAACAGACAGAGTCAAAACAAAATACCCAAGATGTTTGCGTACACACCATTTGTAATCTCATCACTAACAGCGAGTGAAATATTTCTCAATTCTACGTGTGGTCCTGGCAGTAATAAGTCGATCCTGTAATTTGACTTGGAGCGACTTCAGCAGCCCGTCTTCTTCACTTACAGCTCAGCAGGAGTCAAAACGTCCGGCCCACTCAGCTGAGTGTATTCAGTCCCACTCAGTTTACGTCCCTTCCTTTTCCCTGACGCTGCTCTTGGGAGGGGAGGGAACCATGATGCAAGACGCCTGCAAGACTCCTTGGACAAAAGCCACTGACAGACAAACTTCCAGTCTGTCTCTCAGCCTGTCTCTCTCACTCACTCACTCACTCGCTCATGTCTACAAATACGTAATCTAAGTAGGTCTTACCAATCTGCTACTGACATCACAACTGACCTGCTGGAAGATGCTTTATCTGGACGACATGGCTCAGCTAACTGGAAACCTGACCATGCCAGTGGGTGTGGTCAAAATATTTGGACGAAGACAGAAAGTAGGAGGAACCCTACAGAAATCTGACAAACATATTTCTAAACCTCAAAGGCTGACTAAACTATGAGGAAAAATACACAAACAGTACAAACTTCAACTGCACAGTAGCTGCAATGAATGTTCTACTGAGCACAGGACATAATGTATAACTTCCAGACAGTATTTACTTTCTACTGTATTGTATAAATCAACTATCATTAACTTATACAGCTTAACTGAAATAAGCCAGTAAAACAAGTTGAAAATGTGAACCCATTAAAAGTCATTACACCCACTTAATGTGCCTTAGTCATCACTTGGCCTCCAGCTTCCCTTTTACTTTTCACACATAAGCCAGCACAGAAGACTACATGTTACCACTTGTCACATTAGTTAGCATGTTGTATGTGAAGAACATTTTCAAACCCGCTCTGTCAAATTCATCTGCAATGCTTCAAAAATCGGACTCCTTTGCAATGAATCATTTCAGACTGTTCAGACCAGCAGCAGCTTCTGTAAAGCCCTGCAGCCTGAGCTAACTTGTCTAAAAAGCAACAATCTTTCCAAACACAAAAGATCTGTTCATAAGCGAGAGATGACCAGTTCTAAAATTAACAGGAGAACAACATCTGAGTGCATCACATTCATTGATCTGCACAATTTGCCTCCAGCCGGAACACCCAGCTGAGGATCATGGGCCTCTCTGATGATGACCTAGAAACAACCATGACAATGTGTAATGTTATACAGTGCTTTGCCTTCCATGCTATGCAGTGACCGATCTCTCCTTTTTGCTCCAGCAGCCAGTCAGCAAGGAGTCGTATTATGCAAGGCTACCATTGCTTCCAACCCGGGATGCTTCAGGCACCTTTCCTGAGTGCTGTTTCCTTTGAGCCCTCTCCTGAGATATATCAATCTTAACTAATGCTCTGCTTTAAAGGAAACAAAGACCCATTTGGATTTACATTAGTTGCTTCCATTCATAGCATTTTAATTCACAGTGACCACCACAATCGCTCAAATCTGATTCAATCTTCAGTCTTATCACTTTATGTTGGCCCAGTGCTCAACCAGAGAACAGGCTACATGATGAACATGTACACATTCTGGTTTAGACATGAAACATTACTTACTCCTCTGCTCCATTTCTCTCATGTCCTCAGGTGGGATCTTGAGCTTGTCCACATGGTCACGTAACACACTGGCCCACTTCTGCAGTGACTCCATAATGGTCCAGGGCCGTGACATATCCGCAACAAACACAGCTAGACAGTCAGGTAGTGACTGCGCTGAGACAGCAAACTTAAGTAGGCCTTTGTGGTATAGGTCTCCATCCAGGATCCACACGTTACAGCGGGTAAGGTCTGTACAGGAAAAACAAAGTACTAGTTAAATACAAGTTAAAAAATACTGTTGTTGTAACCACACTGAAGCTGCAGCAGGTAAACTCACCATCTCTGTCCTCATCGTGGACATTTAGGTACAGATACTCCAGTCCCCTTCCTTTCTTGTTGTGATCAGCTCCTTGAAGTTTGGCCACGAGTGTCGTCTTTCCTGATCCATCCTCACCTGAAAAAAATATTCTTCATTAGCTGATGTGATGTGTGTGATCATCATTATTAGTAGAAGTTGCGCACACACACACCTCACATGCAGTGGACACTCACATCCTCATGACTGCCAGAGGCTCACACAGATCTCTCTGAATAACACTATCTCTCACATTTTTGTGAGGCCAGCCCACATATGTATGCTCCCACCCGAGAAGACTTCTCTGTATTTTTGTGTTTATTATGTCTTCTTTTCAAGCGTGTGGGAAGAAACACAGCTGGACGTGTAGGCTGTTTGAAAAGTCAGAAAGGTTTTAATGTGCAATCATTAGCTTTTGTGAGTTCCGGTCTTGTTTTCTTGCAGGGCTGACCATCACAAACACACCGCTAAAACGCTGCAGAAGCAGAGTTTCACACAAGTTGTTTAAGTCATACTCACCAAATACCAGGATATTCTTTCCTGATGGCAACTTTGAACTCGATCTGGTCGAAACTTCACTCAGTATTGAGGACCTGCAAGACATAACGCGGACACACAGATGACACAGAGCCGTTAGATTGCCAGTCAAGTGGCACGCTGACAGCTCCCCACCTCAAAACATAACAACAGTAATCGGTCAGCTAACGTTATGTAACTCTCCCATGACTTAAACATGGTAAGTCATCGATAAGGTTATATTCCACAGTGTGAGCTAGCCTAGTGATGTGTCCACGACAACACGAACAAACAGGAAATGATAAGTCATCTCCCCTGACCAGTACGTTAGAAATAAGTAAGGCTAGTCAGCTACAAATCTGAATCCAGGCACTGAAGCACCCTAAGAGCACATTTAATACTAACTGTTGACTAAAGCGACATTATTTGTATGCATACTTCGGTTAACGTTGCCGTTAGCTTGTTGTATCCTGCATAAAGGAGCTAACATTAGTTAGTATTTAGGTGTTGACTTAACAGTCACTATCAAAGTCGCTGATAGCATGAATGGCGCTCTCAAACTCGCCACGTTAATTCAACAACACTCATGTTATTAGTAAAAGTCGCTAAGGGCCAATTACAGTGTAGCTAATCAGCAGTAACGTTACTCCACTTAGCATAGCTGACGTTAGCTGAGCTGTTAGCAACGTTAGCACACTGGCCGCCCAGCTTCAGTCGGTGCTAATGTTGCTGCTAGCCGGGCCGGTGTCTGACTCTGAGAGAAACCGGCAGTGACAAAGCAGAACCATTAACGGCTCTGCTTTCCCGAGAAGGGCCACGACAGCCACGGAGTCGTTAAAAGAACAGCAGAACTTGCCAAAGGTTTTGTCCTTCTTCATCTTCGTTGTTATTGTCGCCTGTCCCGGCTGCGCCCGGGAGCTGTTTCTCCAGAACGGGAGCCATCTTCTCTTTCTACAACCACAAAGGCAAGGCCCTGCTTCTTGGGCACCACTAGCACCGCCTTCATCCAAAGTAGCCAAGGGTACGTTACATTCACTGACGGCTACGTCGCGCCGGCACCCTGGGTCCACCTCTGCACATCCGACGTTCAGTAAAGTAGCTATAAAGTATCGTTATTGATACATTTAATTAATATTATAAGAAACTAAGAGTTTATTTGTACAAAATGTGATAATAATATATGAAAAAAGATTATTTGATATAGGTGGATTTTTTATGGTTCACACGATCAAGCGGTACTTCTGGCCACATCCCAATAGATGATGTCATAGCAGCTGATAGAGAACACAGTGTGATATCAACAGTTGACTTGTGGCCAGAGGTTCAACCTGCTTTACAGTGTTAGGCCAGAGCCTTTACAGTTTGCTGTACTGCCTGACTCAGTGTGGATTTGACCTTAAATGTTTAACCCTATAATCATTTTACCAGTAAGTTCCATTAGTTAAACTGGGTCCAACAAAATTCCTCTGTTTTAGTCAGTTCAGGTATGATTTTCAGCTTCCTTAAAGCACATTTGTGCTTCTTCTGCTAGTCTCCCGCACATACAATGTGGGCTTTGAGGAGGTGTCATGGTTGCCCAACGGTCTAATAAACACATACCATGAAGGTATCCATAGATACAGTTAAACAAACATGTCACCTATTCAAGAACCACTCTGTCAAAGGATGTGGATTTGTGAAAGTTCATTGCATGGACTCAAGAGGCATTATACACGTTATGAAACTGGTTTGGTGTCCCTGCGAGTCATATATTTTAGATGGAGCATTTCACTTTGGTCATGGTTTCAATAAACTGCTTTGTCTACAGAGTTCCTTGAATTATGATGACTCAGATAGATTTCTGTAAATTGAATTCTCTTGAAAGACATCATAACATAAGTGCAATCCAGCCTTAAGCATCCTAAAAGAAGGCTGTGCAGGATGCCTTTTAACACTCATGGCCATGACATGCAAATATATTCAGCAGCAAAAACACATTGGAAGAAAGGCAACAAAATGTTCACATCATTAAACATTAAATGGCGAGACAGTCCAGCAAATCTATGATAATTTTTAAAATAATGTTAGTAACTGCCACAGCTTTAAGTTTTTCAAAAAATGAATTATTTTTAAAATAACACAAGTATACAAAGGGGATATTATTAGAGGAATAAGTCAAGTAACTCACAATAACTAATTAACCTTATGCCAAGGAGAAATAAATAATAATTTTAAACAAAGGCAACAAAAGTTGCCTTTAGCAGAGTGCTGTACAGGAGATGCAGTCAGGTTAATGATAAACACAGCTCCTTTAAATGGTAATGTAACTCTTAATACATTTTTTCACCAAACATTTTTGTAATTAAACTTTCAATTTGAGCATTTTTATCTCATGATATACAATATTATATACAATATACAATATTGTTGTGTTATGTTTGATCCACATGATTTCACACTCTTGTGTGTTGTGTGTCCAGTAGAGGGTGCTGTTATATTTCTCTGAAAATGGATGTGCAGAAATCATAGTTAACATTGTAACTGACAGCATATTTATTCAGCACACCTATGACTTCACTTTGGTTAAGATTTTTATGGCTTCTGTTTATTTTGAATTGTGACAAATTCTATAAAATAAAATGTGCACACTGCAGAGATCAACAATTTGTATTTGACCATTAGGAAACTATTTTTGGCTTCATCCTTATCTGGTCAAATTTACCAGTGGATCTGAGTTGGTGTGCACATTTTAAACAAGCTTTTGCTGGCACTGCTGACATTTTCAGGTCAGCCTTTGAACAAATAAAGCCCAGACAAACTGAGCCACACAGCACAGTTATCTCCTACTTCAGCAACTCCTTCATATTTCATATGTGTTTTGTAAATGTTTAGAGAGATGGTGTGCGAACAGTGCATTAGTTAATTTTATTGAATTACTTTTGGAAATTGGCTGTAACTTCTGAAGGAAACATCAAATATCAAGTTGTCAGCTCATTCATATATTCATTAAGAATGCATTAACAGTGTATAACCTTTCTCATACTGAGAAAGCCTCCACACAAGCCCAGCAATTTGTCACATTCCTTCACACATTCTACCACTCTGCTGGTGAGCATTGGAGCCATAGTGTATTGTAGCACCCAGCACCTGTTTCTTTACTTCTCCACCTCTTCAGTCTTTGTGTCAGTCTAGGTCAAACAGGACTAGAACTTGCAGACAGATGAGCTTTGGACATGATATCTCTAGGGGGGGTTTTCCAAGGCCTCCCCGTATGTCTGAGTCCTGTGTCTATGTGGAGCAGAGCGGTTGGCTGGGATGGTGGTCATACTCCTGGGAATGCATTCCAGAGCTTTTGCATCATGTGAAACTCAGCCTTTGCTGCCCCATTGTCACTGTTTCGCTCTGCTGCCAGCAGGGGAAAACAAACAAGATTCATCTAATTTTCTTTCTTTCTTTAACAGAAACTAGAACTTTGTGACATCTGGAGAGCAGAACAAGTAGAGAACAAGATGTAGATCTGTCAAGAAATGAGAGAAACAGAAAATACTTGCATAAAACATAAATAAACATAAATAAAACTGTGTCATTGTTGCATCTAAAGATTTTGCTGTGTATCATTATTATTTCGAGGTTTCTCTATAGTCACCGTGTTGTACTATGAGCTCTTGTAACAGGAGAGGGTGCTGTCTCCTC
Organism: Sciaenops ocellatus; assembly: GCA_033000465.1. Lineage (NCBI taxonomy): Eukaryota > Metazoa > Chordata > Actinopteri > Sciaenidae > Sciaenops > Sciaenops ocellatus. Next base: position 6,298,831 of record CP136888.1, on the reverse strand, counting down.
AATAATACTGTCAGTCTGGTATTAACTCTGTAGAATATAGCGTGATACATGTATTTATTTAAAGATCCTTATATGTAACAATCAAGAGTTTAAATGAAAAGATATAATGTAAAACATCATTAAAAATGTATTTCAAAAAATATTTTTGTTATATGCACTGAAACACAATTTCCTTACTGTGTGTACATAATGTACCTGTATGTGAAACCCACTAACCTGTTTGGCTACTTTTCCAAGAGCATTTCTGATCAAATGCAGGCAGGTGAGTTTTGAGCAATGTAAGATCGTTGTTTCAATTGTTATTGTGATTTGCATTTTCTTTCTTCCAGTTTCACAGAGAGAAACATTATGTGTGAAGTGCAAAACACCTAATCTCACCTTTTTTTTCTCCACAGGAAGGCTCTGCAAGTGGAGACAAGTAGTGGACTACTGCTGGAAGAGATATGAGGTCTTTCAGCCACTAAGACAAATATATCCTGGCAGTTTAAATGGGTTTACAGTAGGTGTTTCAATGTCAGTGCCTTATCCTAGCAGTGTGTCAATGTGGCATGCTGCATGGGTCAAATTGTTGATCACCTGGAAGGGTCAGTTGTTGAATTTCACCTGGAGCAACTTTGTCCCATTAACACATGGAAGTCAAATACCAAAGAAGCGTAATGTATCAGGATATTTCGCAATGGTCAATAACAAGAACACTTAAAAGCCAGGCATGTGACAGCACATTAATACGTCACACATACTGTTCCTGTATATGTTTATAATATCACATGATTAAGATGAAATGTTCAGAGGCCCACTGTCCAAACATTGATGTAGACATATTAACAGTTTATCACAACTCAGGAATAAATCACATCTTGCAATCATGCAGATTAAATATAGCACTTTGAAACCAGTCTGCTTCATAAATGACTGTGAATGTCTTTAAACTTCCTCGTTTCACTTTTTATTACTTTGTTATGCAAGAGGGGATGAGAAAAAAAAAACACAAGTCATGTTCTATAAAGGAGAAATGTGCATTTGTACAGTCAGCTTATAATCACCTTCAGTCCGCAGATGTATTTATACAACAGAGGATATATGCGCTGGAGTGGTTTGTGTGCGGGAGAGGAGGGGTTAAAGATTGGGAGGGTATAGATTGCAGTTGGAGCTGTGGTGGGGTTGGGCTGGATTGTGATAGCGACAGATGTCTAGAAAACTGTGAGGGGCACTCCTCGGTTAGCCTACACCACAGTCCCACACTGCACATCGGAGAGCAGGGGCGGAATCTGCAGCTGTCACTCCAAAGGTTTACCTCCATTATCACATCCAGCCGGCGCCTGGAAAAGAAGCCCCAACTGATCACTCTCGTACAGGTTGGTCACATCACAGCATTGTTTTATTTCAATATTGCAACATGTTTGGGATGTATGTTATGTTGGTATTCTGTCGGTAAAGAAAGAAAGAAAAAAAGAAAGTGAGCAAGAAAGAAAGAAGTGAGCAAGAAAGAAAGATGCTGGAGAGCTGCAGCTTACCCATTGTTCTCTCTCTGTGTGCCTTTCTCCTATTATGCAAATTTGTACATTTCAAGGCTGACATAATAAAGGAAGGGTTTTTTTTTCTTTTTCTAATTCTTAGTGGTCGGATTTATTATAGTGCGTCTTCTCAGAGAGCACCGCTGGGTTTTTTTTTAAAGTAGGCCATGCGATTATTAAAAACCACCTAGGATAAAGAAGGCGCAAAACAAAGTTGTGAACTTGTGATATTAACACGTTATTGTGGTGAATTTGCTTTTCTTTCGTATGTCCGTGTGAGTACGACATTTTCAAATGCTCGTGAACAAAAAGGGCAGAGCAGCTGAGAGAAGGAGCGGTGGGTGGGTTGAAATGGGGGATGGAGACCCATCTATAGCTTTTATCACTCAAGTGTGTGGCTGGTGGATAGTGGAAGTCCCCTGTATAGCAGCCTATTCCTATACTCCATTCTATAGTACAGATTAGCATCCGTGTTCTGTGCCAATGTGGCTCAACCCATTACTTTTGTCAGTGAGGAGCTGCTGGTGAGGAATCCCCATCCTTTGTTACCAGCCGGCACATGCTGCCCTTCCTTTCTCCTTTATCTTTCTAATATGTGTGGAAAGCTTTGTGTCTACTGTACATTTGTCTTTTCCCATTTACTCCAAAGTTGGCTTGGAAAAAATGCCAGTTGATGATTTGATATCACATTATTAGTTTTTCTCCTTAAACTGGAGGCTAGATTTTTTTTTTCTGCTTTGTCTGATTTGGGGGTTGGTGACACCATGAGGGTTGTGGAGGAAAAAATAGGCAAATAAGATACCATATGAAATGTATAATTAGTTAGAAGTAAGTTTAAAAGCAGGATTATGCCTGCATCGTTGTAAAAGCAGATATAATGACTTATGTTTTTTTTTACTACTGGACAGCTTGTTAGACTGTTGGTGTAATGGATGTACAGCCTGTCCTGGTTTGTGGCGCATCCTGTCTTGATTGCTCGCTCCATTGTAGCACTATGGACAGTTCCCAGATTGTTCGTACCCACATGCTGTCCTTCAGGGTAAAAGTCCTGCTTGTGGCCATAAAAAAAAAGAATAACCGATGTTGTATAATATTAAAGCTGTTGGAATAGCGTCTGTCAAACGGAAATGGCCTAATCAAATAATCAGTCTGTGGCATTTGAAATGAATATAATAAAAACATGTAACCTGATTCTGCAGAACCGTGGTGTTTAAGATCTGTCTTATATTCAAACAGGTTGATTTGTACAAGGTCAGCTGAAACACAGTCAGTGAGACAAAGTTGAACTTCCAGTTCTTCATTCTGTCACCAAAAGGAAGTCACATTCTGTGGCAATCACTAACTCTTCCCCTACAGCCACAACAGTGTTGTGACATTATTACAAAGAACTACATGCCTGTTGCACTCCATTCACAGATTGTGTCAATTGGATTATTGTGATTTTACAATAACCTGTAAATCCATATAGATAATCGGTTTTGTCTTTTGTATCCTGTATGTGAATAAGACTGCAGGCTCTGGATTGTCTTTATCTATGTTAAACTCTGTATACTGTATAGTTTGGAGCCTGTCAAGCTGAGAGAGGAATAGTTATACATCTACATCATAGATGTTCAACTCAGAGTTGTGGGCTTATTTGGCACTGAGCCTTACCCAACATTCCTGAAAGGGTAGAGAGTCTGTGGAGCTGTCTGATCTGACTAAGGTTCCCATGCATTTACATTTGTTTTCTAGCCAAACTGTTTGTTAGAGAGCAGTTTCCTAATTGAACTTCTAGTTCACTTACAGACAAAACACTTCTCTCCCTTATTCTTTCTGACTGAACACTGTTTTACATTTGAACTAAGTTAGATCCACGCTACATTTTAAAAAGTTTGACAAAACACATTCCTTATGTTCACAAGTGATATGCTGTATACATTTTAACTTCCTCAAGTAAACATGCACATGTGTAAATTAAGAATATCACCTCTATGCTTCAGCGGTTCAGTGGTTAACACTGCTGCCTCACAACCCTGCCAGCTGTGGTCTTTCAGGTCTATATATGTATATGTTCTCCTGGACATTGTAATGCAATGTTTTTTTAAACATCCATGATTAAAGAGACAGGGGCCAAATTAAACAATGTTTCAGTGTTTAATATCTCATATTACCTTCATCCACTTGTTCCTAGGAGACACCATGGGAGGCAAACTGAGCAAGAAGAGGAAGGGATATGATGTGAGCGACCCCAAAGAGGCGAAGGATGAGGCCGCAGTGACAGCTACAAGTGCGGAGAAGTCTGCTAAAGTGGAGGCTGCAGCCACGCCCACAGAAGTCAAGTCGACAGCTGAGGCAAAAACTGTGGCAGCAGTAACTGAAGCTGTAAAAGCCCCAGAAGAACCCAAATCTCCACCTCCAGAGGAGCCAGTTGCAGCAGCGCAGCTGGCAGCTCCAGTTGCGAAAGAACCAGCTGCAGCGGCAGATGAACCAGCTCCAGCAGCGAAAGAACCAGTTGTAGCAGCAGAGGAACCAGCTCCAGCAGTGAAAGAACCAGTTGTAGCAGCAGAGGAACCAGCTCCAGCAGCGAAAGAACCAGTTGTAGCAGCAGAGGAACCAGCTGCAGTAGTAGAAGAACCAGTTGCAGCACCAGAGCAACCAGCTCCAACTGAGGAACCAGTTGCAGCAGCAGAGGCACCAGCCCCAGTAGAGGAACCACCTGCAGCAGCAGAGGTACCAGCCCCAGTAGAGGAACCACCTGCAGCAGCAGAGGTACCAGCTCCAGTGGAGGAACCTGCAGCAGCAGAAGTCCCAGCCCCAGTGGAGGAACCACCAGCAGCTGCAGAGGTACCAGCTCCAGTAGAGGAACCACTTGCAGCTGCAGAGGTACCAGCCCCAGTAGAGGAACCACCTGCAGGAGCAGAGGTACCAGCTCCAGTAGAGGAACCATCTGCAGAAGCAGAGGTACCAGCTCCAGTAGAGGAACCACCTGCAGCAACAGAGGTACTAGCTCCAGTAAAGGAATCAGTTGCAGCAGTAGAGGTACCAGCTCCAGTAGTTATAGAACCAGTTGTAGCAGCAGAGGAATCTGTTCCAGCAGCAGAGGAGCCAGCCCCAGTCGTAGAAGAACAACCTCCAGTAGAGATCCCAGATGCTACAGCAGCAGCATCGGAGGAACCCGTGCCTGCAGCTGCACCTGAAGAGCTCCCTGTAGAAGAACCTGCTGCAACTGTAGAATCTGTGTCAGAGCCAGAGGCTGTTCCTGCCAGTGTGGAGGAAGCACCTAAGGACCAAGAGCCGGAGCCCACCCCAGTGACTGTTACTGAGCCAGAAGTCACTGTGGAACAGACAGTGCTGCCTGCTGCTGTCCCTGAACCTGAGCCAGTGGCTGAGCTAGCTGCAGTGCCAGTGCTGGAGCAAGCCCCAGAACCAGAGCAAACACTCAAGTCAGAGCCAGAACCTGCACCAGAGCCAGAACCTGAACCAGAGCAAGCACCAGAGCAAGTATTAGAGCCAGAGCCTGAGCAAAAGGCTGATATTGTAGAACTGGCAGCAGAGCAACAAGTAGAAGTTGAGCCAGAACCAACTGTAGCCACATCTGACATTACACTTGAGGCTGATGGAGTAGAAGCACCTGAGGTCTCGGAGACTGCAGCAGAGGTCCGCACTGATAAGCCTGTAGAAGAGGAATCTGTTCCAACAGAAGTATCCAGTGCTGAGGCAGCACCTGAGCCAGAAGCAGTGGAACCTGTCCCTGAGATTGTCATCTCAGAGTCTGTCTCTGCCAGTGAAATTACTGCTGAGCCTGAAGCGGTAGCTGAAACATCTGCGGAAGAGGTGCCTTCCCAGGAGCCTGAGGTAGAAAGCAAGATGGAAAACGGAAATTTAGAGAGCCCTTCTGTTACAGAGGATGTGGCAGAAGTAGATGCGCTTCCAGCTGTGAATGGAGAGTGCACAAATTCTGCTGCCACAACGGCAGAGGAATGTGTTAATGGTAATGAAAAGCCAGAGGAGGCGCCTATCAAGGAGCAAAGTGACTTTGAACTGAAAAAGGATGTGAACGTGAGCGGGGATGTCCAGGAAGTTCCCGATGCAGTCCCAGATATGGTGGGTGGTCTCGGCACTGAGGTTACCCAGGCAGTCTGAAAAGAAGCCATCTTTCAAATCAATGTGAATTCAGTTTTAATCCTCTGATGTGAGAGAGCCATCAAGGTATCGCAAAAACAGATAGGCTTTCTGGAAGGCTAATCACCGCAATGTCTATAGTGGTAACTCAGGCAAAAGGATATTTTCTTTTGAGTAACCAAAAATGAAATGCAACCACTTGAGGATAGAAAGAGAGACCAGCAGACAGACAAGACAGAGAGAGAGAGAGAGAGAGAGAGAGAAAGCAAGAGCGATTGAGAGACTGGAAGTGCAGAGAGGAGACTTGAGTTTGTAATTTGAGGGTAAGTGCAGACAGACAATGAAACTGGACAGCAGAGCAAAAATACTGATACTGATGATATAAATGAATGAAATGAATAAATCTGTCTTTGTATGTGAGCCTGATGAATATTACAAAGTGGTTTATTGAAACAGCATCCATTATTAGTATGTTATCTGATTTAGAATGTCATATAACCTTTCTATTACTATATGCAGAGACATAAATGTTTTGGCCTTTTATAACAACGGTACATGTGAGGACTGTTCATTTTAAACTGATTGTTCGGAATAGAGAATAAAAAGAGATTGTTATAGCCTACAGTGATCTTCTTTTCTTTTCACATCTTTACATATGTCTGAGGCACTGGGTAAGATTTATTGTACTTGAAGCTAAGGAGCAAACCAAATTATCCAAGAGCTGAGTTTTTGTCACTCTAGCTATAAGAGAAGCAGAGCAACATTATTTACAGAACATCTGGGCTCTGTTAATATCAAACCACTTGTTGACATCCACTGGCACTAAAGCTCATATCAGCTCTAGTAGGTTAGCGCTTGACTGATTGTTCGTATCTACGAAGAGCAATGTCCTTTAGGTCACTGGCCACATGACAAATATTTTGGTTGGTGGAACATGGCTGCCTATTGTATGCAGCCTGCATGTCACGAGTGGGCAAACAAAAGGATTTGACTGTACCCAGAGATACGAGAGGATTTCTGATTTTCTTTTTCTCACCTTCGTTCTCTCACATCACCATGTCTATCGCAGAGGCTCCATGCCATTGCAGCACACCCTGCCAACATTTCACAGATCCATACTGGCAAGGGGAGCTAAAGGGGGGAGGGGCAGGAATGCTTGCAGGAGGCAGAGAAAAGGAAGATGGGGGAGGGGATGGGGTGTTCTGGGATGAAAGCAAGTGCTCTGATGCTGCATAGTTGAAAAGAAGATGTCAAAATCATTTACCCTCTCTTGTGGTTACAGACATTTTCAGACTTTTTCATAAATTGGAATCAAACAACGGGGGTTAGCAGAGCTGGATGGTAATTGGTTGAGATAAACATGTTTTGACACCCACCTGATGCCTCCTTGTAGAATGCTGCCACGCCTGCTGCTCACACTAATGTCAGAGACTAGAGGGTCTTTGTCGCGCAGGTGCTAACGCACATACAGTAGCAAGAGGGAGTAAAGTTATATTTGTGTTTCTGTGTAGTGTGCATACATGGATAGTGGGAAAATGGGTGAATGTGTGTGTGTGTGAGGTAGAGGGTGGTCATCCAACCTTGAAATAACTACTGGACCATGGGTCAGAGCATAAGAGGAGATCTGATAGTGATAATGGTAACTTCCCATAGAAGTAGCTCCATTATAGGCCCATCCACATACCAGCTCTCTCCAGTTTCTTAAAAAAAATACTCCAGCACCGCACATTTATGAAAGGAATGTTGTGGAGAGGGTTTGGGGGCCGGGAGGATGAACTCCCTGACATGTTTTCTTGCTGAACAGTTTTCTCAAAACGACTTCGTGTGCATGTGTTTTGCAGTCATAAGTTGCTGGAAACAATTTTATTAGAAAAAACAACAAAAAGTGCAGTGCATGGTGCTCAAACAATAATGACAACTTCAGTTTGACTTGACACAAAATAATTTAATATAAGGAACAAAGTGTTAAATAGAATATATGCCATCTTTATCTAACAACCGCCGTAATCCTGCATTAGTATAAGCTTTTATTTCCAAATCTTTTTAAATTTACAGGCCACCACTATTTATAGGACTGTATTTCTAAAAAGGTCTGAATTGCTAACCTTCAATAAACAATAAACATCCTGCTTAGTAAAAAAATACCCTACAAATCAAGTGGAGTGGTAATTGGAGTAGTTGTAATGGTAGAAACTTCATGATGAAATATTAACACTGTTTAAACCAAAGACATGTTGCTGCTGCAGCTATTTATTCTTGCCAAATTACATTAACGTAGTCATTACTGAAGTCCTGTATTGGAGGGTCATCATTTCCACATCCCTGTTTCACTTTCCTTCTTTTTCTTTCCCTTTTATGTGCATGTACGTGTGGGAGAACAGGGTTCTTGTCTTTTGCATCTTGATTTAAACACTGCCTTAAAGTTGCATGCTTGTGAAAGGCCAGCTGCACTGCCTGGTTACCCTAACACTATGTGCTCTATATGCAAGCTCCTGCACAAAGCTCAGACTGTGTTCCAGCTTCTTTTTTCCCTGTGTGAAGACTAGCCTGCAGGCTTTAGCTATCCCCAACCGATGCCTCTGAGAAGTAAAAGGAAAAGAAAACGTGAACTAAATCCAAAGGCTATATTATGAGGAAATTCATGAGGCACTGACCTACCAGGTCAAGTTTTCAAGTTTGTTTTTCCATTTCCTATTTCTTTCTCTTTTTTTTTTGTACTTTTGAGTAGAATATCGAAGAACTCACGGTTAATGTCTTTTTAACAAACTAATCCATACACCATGGGTACTTGGTTGATTTATTGTTAATGTGTGAGTGTGTGCATGAATGACAAGTAGAGGGGAAAAGGGGGAAAACCAGAATGAACAAATTCAAACAATAACTTTCATGAATTAAACACAGCTCGTTAGTGATTATTTAAAGTTAGAAAATTGGTTCCAGCTTTGAAACAGCTCGTTTGCATTTCTCTGAAATTCATAGTGACTGAATTCTACTACTCAACTACTCAACCAACTACAATGCAATGCATTGCAGTTTATAGATGCAGCAAGAACTGTTTTGTAACTCTAAACCTGTCAGCGAGACAAAATGATGATGACCTGTTGTGTGTATAATTTATACTGTAGGGGATAGGGAAAGAATGAATCAGGGAGGGGTAACATTAATATGACATTAAATATTCATGACAAAATAAGAAACAATCTATGTTGAAGCAACTTTTCTACCATTAAATAACAGATTTTGAAATAATTTTGATGCTGCTCTAATTTGTAATAGTGTGCTATTACAACTCAGAGCAGCTCTCTGCGCCCCATATGCCTCTTCTCACACTATGTAACTTTGGGCTCCAGCCATTATCTCCCATGAGAAGTGCAAAACTGGATCAAATTTTGTTGAGAAAAATGTTCTAATTTTTCTCGACCCGCTCCACCTCAACTGTTTGTGATTTACAAAGTTGCCTGATAGATAGTAAAGTGCCGAAAATGAGGCTGCTAGCTAGCTAGACAAGCGACACCAGAATGGCCAGTGCTGTCGCTACCATAATGCACATTACGTGCTGCGTGTAGGGCACCAAGTTATCATCAAGTTATCATCATGTTATAGCTGTGTAACGTGCACGTTACAGATGTGCGTGGACGAGCAAGTGAGTGAATCCGTGCGGATGGACGGAGGAGCTGCGGCTTAGTGGGTGGAGTTAGGTTAGGAATAAATGTACAGTGTAGGCTACTGTGTGTGATCAAATAAAGGCCATGGTGACTCAAAAACCAATGCTGGAGCTCGTGTGTGTTAGTCCACTGCTGGAGAAAGTGAAGGGGGTTAACCCCGAAGATGATGAGCACTTCAGCCCCAGGAGGCGGCATCTCCCCTGTGCTCGGACAGGAACATGGTTAATAATCATAATTATGATGATCATGATGATGAATTATTTAAACTTATTATGAATCCTTTCTGTAATGTGCATCATCAGTCTACCACAGTATAGGCAGCATTTTCCCAGAATAATAAAATACATCATGGTTTGGTGCCCTAGCTCCCCCCATCCCGCAGTGGTTTGTTCGATTAGGCTACACCAGACACACAACTGACATTAGCCCTAAATGTGGACCACCACAAAGCAATTATACTTAGGGCACCAAATTGGCTAGCAGCGGCCCTGAGAATGGCCATCAGAGAGGTGAAGAGACTGAAGAGGATGATGGAGGAAGCTGAGAAGAGAAGAGGAGAGAGTGGCAGAGTGAGAGACCGCCAGACAATAGTAAATCTCTTTTGCTATGTGTTTTGCTGTTGCACTTGCTTGACGCTGTATCAGCAAAGTTGTTGCATAATGTAACCATGACAAATGCACATGTACAGCTGTCCATTATTATGACAGCAGTACTGCATTTTGAAATTTTGAAACCCAATTCTTACATAATGTTGCTTTCAAGTTTCAAGAATGACACAGCCATAGTTATTAAGACTCAAAAACGCTGTTCTCAGGACAGTTGGCTGTGGCCTGGTGACATCAGGATAAACAACCCCACAGCTGTCATCAGATTTGGATTGAAAAATTGCTAAATCCTGATTGGTACTCAGAAGTACATGGCATCACCTTTTTAGGACTTCATAGCTTATAGTAACAGGCGGATTGAGACCATGTGCTTTCAGAGCCTTTAAAACTTGTCCAGATAGAAGACTGAGGCATCACATACAAACCCTCCTAAGACAATATTTAACATGACTGTATTAACACGCCTTTCCCATCTAGAGAGCTGTTATATTAAACCACATCAATGCCCTGTGTGCTTCTGGGAAATAATCTTTTAGATGCATCTTGGTTATTACTGAGATAACAAACAGGGGGGGATGTGAGTGTGTGAAGGAAGACTGCCCAGCCTTCTACAATGCTTTCTGATATAAGAGATACTCTTTTCCTCCACTTAATCCACTCAGCTGCCTGAGTAAATAATAAGAGTCAGGTGGCCAAATTACAGCAACAGCTGATCATTATTTATTATTCAAGCAAGAGGGTGTCAGAGAAGAAGTACAGACGGGAAAACATGCACTAATACAAGGCCAAAAACAAACAAGTCACTCTTCCATTTTCACTTTGTCTCATCCCAGACACACACACACACACACACACACACACACACACACACACACTCACTGAATGCTTTATTAGGATGGCTGTACAGAGACTTCCTCTCTTTCCCTTTATGCTCTCCATAACGGTCAATCAGAGAAGATGCACTAAGTAACTGACATGCTGAAAGAGCAAGAGTGTTTTTTATGGATTCATCTCCTGGTTCACGCTGTGCTTACATAAGCAAACTATGATTTTTCTAGTTTTCTGTCTGGTTAAATCTCTATCGCTCTCTTTTTTCCCCCCCTCTCGCTCTTGGTTTCTGTCTTGCGCACATTATCAGCACTGCTGTCTCCTCGCCTTTCTCTTCTGGACCTGTAAATCTTTTTAGCCCCTTTATCGTTCTCTCTCTCTCTCTTGCTCTCTTGCCCTGGTTGTGGTTCACCCTCCCACCCCCGAAACCATCCATCTGGACATGTGTGCTAATGCTGTCATTGTATCATGGCAAGCGGAGGCCTATTAGACAGAGCTCTGTGGTAGCAAGAATCAATATTGATCCATAGGGTTAGTCTAATGGACGCTGAGAGTAGCAGTGATTCCCCTTTGTCTGCTCAAAGATCCCATCATCCTTAACTTCTCACACATGCGCACTCTTTCTCTCAGCCACACATACACACCTACACACACACACACACACACACACACACAAACAAAGACACTGCTTTCTATTCTCTTTCACTCTGCTGATGCAGCTGCCGTGCTGAGTGAGCACTTTACAGCTGCCCATTTTGTGTGTGGTGTGTGTGTGTGTGTATGTGTGTGATGGGTAAATGTGAACATTAGTATCCATGTAAACAGTATCTGTGTAAACATATACGGGCCTGTGGATTCTCAGCCATATCTATAGGCTTCCTATTATCAAGCATCCCAGGTTATTAAGAAAAGAACAACCAGAGGATTCTCAGCCACACACACACACACACACACACACATATAGTTCAACAAAAACTAGCGACTAGCACTATTTTGGTTTTGATATCACAAAATGAAGCAGGTAGCAGTGTGGATGTCATCTCAAATCTCAATTTTCATCTTGGCTCAACACCTGCTGAGACTTTCAGTGCCCAGGCCGTTGTATCAGCAACTATTCAATGTCACAGTGTTTGCTGGGTAGCACCAAAATGAAAGTTGAGACAGCATCTACAACCGCAACATCCATCATGCTTTGAAATTTAGACACAGTAGGTCTTTTTCACAGCAGACATTCAGACTTGTAACTTTACAAAACAAAGTTACAAAGTACTTTACACTTAAAGCAAAGAATACATGTAAATAAACTCCAAATCATAAAGTATAGAGCAAAAATTAATTATTCTTACAGTTACAACAAATACCACCAGTTAACAAAAAGACTGAAGATAAAGATGAGTTCTACAGCTGAGGGACCCAGACAGCAAAGGTTCAGCCACCTTTATTGACAAGTTGAGATTTTGGAGCCATTAGCAGAGCCCTCCTGGAGGATGTCAAGCAGACATCAGGGTCAGGGAGTTAGTAGATCATAGATACAGCCAGGAGCATGACCATTCAAGGCAGTAAAGCAAGGTAGTAAAATCCTGAAATCCAATCTAAAGCTCACAGATAACCAGTGAAGGACAACAAGGATTGGTGTGATATGGATGCTTCTCTTTGAATGTGTTAAAAGCCTGGCAGCAGTGTTTTTTGTAAGTTGTAGCCTTTGCATGTGTCACCTGCTTGGACCAGAATAGCGTATTTTGCAATAGACTTGAGAACGGAAGTATGAGAGACCTTTTCCAGATCTGCAAATTAAAATAATTACCTAATCTTGGCTAAATGGACAAAGTAAGGCTGAACCACTTTGGTCACTTGAGCATCAAAACACAACTCTGAGTCAAAAAAGAACACCCAGGTTATTAATAACGAAACAAGGTTAGGCCTATTGCTAGTGCTGAGGCTAGAAGAGCCATCCAGTTCTTGATTTCAGCAAGGCAGGACATCATACAGTCTTTATCTGGACATAGAGTTGCGCATCATCTGCGTAGAAATGTATATATTAAATTCCTAGGGGACACCACAAAAGAGAGGAGCACAAGATCTCTAAGCATAACATTGTAAATTAAATTAAAATTTTCTTCCATTGTGGGATTTTGTGATGGCGCTATATAGAGAATATTAAATAGGGAGTTTCATGTCAAACAAAGCTCCTAAATCCAAAGCAGCTAGATGCCATCTGCCATCATTCATTTTGTTGTTTAGACTTGTGCTTCTCCAACATGTCCAAATGTCTAAAGCTGCAGTATTGTGAGCCTCTACAGCAGAATATTTTATATGTTCTATTCTCAAAATGTTGAATTTGGTCAGTTCCTGTATGTCACTATGAATCAGATCCTTTTTAGCTCAACACTGTAGAGCTGTTGATACACCTTAAAAAGTTTTCTTTTAATATTCAATACCCCATATCAACAACCAAGGGTAGGCAAATACAGTCTGCAGAGCATTCAACACCTTCCATCCATGGTTTAAATTTTTCATGAAAAGAATTGTAAGATTTGTCCTGCTAAATTGTACTAATGATGCTTACATCCTCACAGCAAAGCAACAATTAATCTACATCCAACACTTGAAATCACACCTGTTATCTGAGCTTAGTCCGTGAAAGAGAGGTTGCTTATGGGAAGCGCATGAGCACAGTGTGTGTTTTAGATTAGAGATGGAAACCCATTCTGTGTGCAGTCACCTTGATCAAGCCTCCGGGCCCTGTAAGTTCCAGGGAAACATGCAGCGCAAAGTTCATTCCTCCTTTTGACTTCTTTAACATTCCTCTGGTGTAAAGCATACTCCACTAGATTTGAAATGACACTGAAAGACTCAGGCACTCATCATCACTTTTCATTTCACACCAGTGAAGGAGCAATGATACATCCAAAATCTGAAACAACAGAGCATGTTGTACTGTTCAGAAATTTGGCAGAAACATTTGGCACAGTGGCACAAAATAAGGTTTACCAGAAAAATAAACATGTTAGAGGAGCAACACTGACTGTTTCTGTGATCCAGTGGATCACAAAGAAGAGGATACAGAATTACTTAAAATATATTCAGTTTGCAGTTGGAGCTACGGGAAGCACATTACATATCACACAAGCTAGTAAAAAAAAAAATCAAATGATTGAGACAGAAAGCACTTTGGCGGTTCTATATTTATTTTAAAAAACATGTACTAATACAGTGTTCGCGCCCTTGTAATACAATTCTGGTTGTAAATTGTGTCAGCCCCAGCCACCGTGGCTGCAGAGGAGTGTCCACTGGGGAGAGATGACCTTCACTGTGCCTCCGGTGACAGAGCTAAATCAAAGCTGCTGCTTGTTTAAGACAGCCACTGTACACTGGCAGTATGGCCCCTGGTGAATTATTTATACAAGAAATGAAATGACCTCTGGCACTTTGAAGAGCAGCACGGATAGAGCAAGGACAAATCAGATGGAGTAAATGGTAGGGGGAGGTTGGCAGAGAGAACGTTGCAGAGACAAAGAAGGGTCTTACTGTAAATCCGTGAGATTTAAAGTAGGGGAGGGGAGATAGAATCAGATGCAGAAACAGCCTCCAGGGGTTCATGTTTAACGTCTTTCCCAACCTGTTGGAGCAGCGACTCACTCTCTGACTCTTAATCTCATTCTGCATGTTTGTGCGCTTACGGATGCCTATCCTTGTGAGGGTCAATATGACTTTTTTTTCATCTGGAAAGTGAGGATGTTTTTCCGGAAAGTCAGGAAGTTTTTACAGGAATGTTTGAGCGTCTCAACTTTGTTTTAGGTTTGAGGTTAAGTTTAGTTTTAGGGGAGGGCACCACGGTAGCTCACCTGGTGGAGTGTGTACTGCAGCTGTCCCGGATTCGATTCCAGCCCGTGGCCTTTTGCTGAATGTCATCCCCTCGCTCTCTCTTCCCTGCTTTTCCTGTCTCTGTCCAGCTGTCACTATCATAAATAAAGCAGAAACGGCAAAAAATATCCTTAAAAACAAACAGATTAGGCGAAGGTTAAGGTAAGGGACTGCATGTAGTTGGTTGAAATGGAGGGAATGCATTATGTTACTGATTGTCCTCGCAGGTATAGAAGTGCAAACGTGTGCGTGTCTCCCTCCATACAAGCAGAGTAGAGTCGACTCTGCTAACATCCATCTGAAAGCTATTCAAGCAGGATATTGTGTTATGCAACACACAAATACAGACCAGTCCTGCCTCCTGCAAATTATATTCTTATGCAATGTGTGGATGGGTGTGTAAGTGTTTGCCTTTGGCTCCAGATTCTTGTTTTTGAGTCTCACCTGACTCGTCAGTATTGACATTGGTAATTATTTCACATTGACCATGATCTTCCACTTACCCTAACATGTTGTTCTTTAGTTGTTTTAACTATAACTGCTATTCATAAACATTTTGAGAATAACTTTGGTGGCCTGTGAGTTCACAAAATTTGTTGACTGTCATCCCATCTCATTTCCTGCTGCGCTGTCATCGTCCAACAAATTCATTAAATAATAATTAAACAATCAGTCAGTATGCATTCTGCAGATGTGAGGGTTGGCATTGATAGGTTGCAGGAGAGTTTTCTCCCATGGTTGATTACCCATCAAACATTTCAACTATCTGCAAACATTCTGATTGACAGCTTGGCAGAGCAGCTGGCCTGTGTGATGTTTGGTTGTCACGCTTGAATGGCAGCCTGAATATAAACCTTCTCCCTCTAGCCGGTCACTTCTGTTCGGTACCAAGTGGATGCGGTTGTCAATTAAGTCATCACAGGGATTTTTACAAGAAAAGAGGCTGACAGGTCAAATAATGTTGAAGACAACAAGCAACAAACACAACAGGAAGCAACCATGAAAAGAAGATGTAATGTAGCAGTGGAGGACAACATTATTATAGGACTGTTGACTTGCGGACTGACTGGTATGACTGCTTGAAATGCCAAATTCTTCTCACAACACACTCACGGACACGTACACACAGAGACACAAATGTTAAAGGGTTAAACGCGAGGTAAAAATATATATTTAGCATTGCAGAAAGGTATGGAAATTACAGTTTTAGGTGTTTCCTCTCTCTCTACCTCTCTACATTCCACTTCATATTATACTCCAGTAAAGATAATAGTATCTTAGACACTGATGATCGTTCTGTGGCAGGTAGACGTGAAAAGTGCTTCTCTTAGCAGCCAACTGGAAATAGCATCTTAAAGCATCTGTCACCTACAGTCCAGCTGCTGCAGGCACATGGACAGTGGTCACGGATCCATACGAACATACCAGAAGGAATTCAAATGTGGTTACATTTCTTAAGACTTTTACAAAATGTTGTAATTTCATTTGAATTACTCGATACTTTTTTTCACATTTTTGGCAAAATCTAACAAAGACACACCAGTTTAAAAACAATTGCACAACCGCGTGTTTTATCACATTGGTTGAGAAGTGCCAGCGCTGCATAATAGCTGGACAGAAAATCTCCAGAAAGACTATAAATGCATTCCAGAAAAGTTAGAGCTGAATTGGCTAACAAAAATGCATGACTCAATATCTCTCAAAGTAAATCCAAGCATATCCTAATAAACCCAAATATTGTTTTACATCAGCCGTTGTGTTCATTTTGTCTTAGCCTGTCAACATTTGTTTAATTTGTTTACATCGTGTTGGGGAGGAATCTAAAGCGCTGTGGCAGATTGTCATACCAGCTTTTCACGTCCAGTTGTGAGCAGAGATGGAGAGAAAGTTGGATTAAATTCTATTTCAATTAGTAACAAATAAGCATTTAGAACCCATTAAAACCATTAACCATTTATGCATTTTGGGGGGAATTACATGTTTTACCGCCATAACCATAAACAAGAACATTGCAGACATTTCTGTCTTATAGAACACAATGATCATTTGTAAAATAACACTAGCCTTTCTATCCAGTGAGGCTCCATTTGGATTATACCACATTGATGCAATGCCATTTCCCACATATGACCATATACACCATTAATTGGCTTTTTTATTTGCTGAAGATGAGCGTTCTGTGCACGGCTCATTTTGTATACAAGACGAAATTCCAGCTACGTTTTCAGAATGAGGCAGGAAAGACTCATAAAAAAGGAATCCTTCCAGCTTGGATACACAGCAGATACACACACATAAACACACCCCACCCCCAACACACACAACCAAATTGGGGATTTTCAGCCTCACATTGTTTCGTAGAGTTATTGATCAACATCGTAGATATTAAATTGTCTGTACACTTACATATATTTTAGAATATGCTCGAAAGTATGTATTTTTTGGTGCCTGCTTTTGTGCACGTGTCAGTGAAAGAGAAACTGAAGTGAAGGCGGTGGACAAAAGGACTGAGATGGAAAGTGTGGGTTAGAGGAAGGGGAGGAGGGGGGTGTTGGGGTTAGGTCTTATTGTATTAGAGCAACAAGGACTTCAAACTGGCCCCTCCTTTAGATTCACTTACAGAGAATCACTGGTCGAGTGCCGGGACCTCCTTCTGTCACTGACACTCTGCATGGCTCATTAAATCCTTTAACTTTGTCATAGATTCATCAACACACACACACACACACACATATACACACATTCATTCATGCACAAACAAACACACACATATAATACACACAGTACCCCATGCCTCCACCCACCATGATGCCCCTGGCCCACGGCATTGCCATATGTCCACCACACAGGCAACTGGCAGCTCATCTCTGCTTTGTGCTCTCTGCACACACACTTCAACCTACTGCAACATGTGAGAAAGACCCTGCAGAATGACTGGCAGGCAACTACAACACAACCCAGGCGTTTGTGAAAGATGGTGATCCCAATGTTGCCTTAAAGAAATATTACTCAGATAGGTGCAAACAGAGCAGAGCTCAATCTGATACAACACTGCTGTCCACTTTAAACCTATGTTTCATCTCAGTTTTTCCACTTAAGTTAATGGATTACACATTCCCTTGTTGGGCCATCTCTTCTCTTTCAGGGCAACGCTTACTGCAAATGAAACCTTTAAGAAAATGAAGGTTAACAAGATAGCCCATTGTTTCTCTCTATATATGAGCACCAAGACGTCATCTTCACAATGGAAAGTATTTATAGAGTGCTTTGATATAATGTTAATGTTAAATTTAGCCCTGTAAAAGATGCTAACATCAATAAACTGCCATATGTGGATTTTAAATGCTTGACATGGCTTCAGTGTTCTGTTGTAATGATCATGTGAGCTCTGCCTCTCACTGAGCCAGTTCTGCTGCCCTCTAATGTTACATGTTACACCTTATGTGCAAGCTGTCTCTGTTGGGTTACTGGGTGCAGCAGGTAATCATTTGACAGTGTTGATTTTCTATCATGTAGGTCACGGCAACCATTGACAAGTCCAGTAATGTATATTCCTGTCACTTGGGATCTTGTTTTAAAATGGCATGGAGTTACTTTATCTCACACTTGAAACTCTGTGATTAGTTCAGGGTTAATCTTTAGAAGCCGTGCGTCCGTCACAAATGCTGGCAGCATCATATTTCACAAATGACTGTAACATCTCAAATTTCTGATATATTCGTGATCCACTCATGGCTTGCAAGTATGGTGTTTGTTTTGATTTATAACATTCTTAAATAATGATAGATAATGATAGAAAAATAATCTGACTTTTTGTGTTTGAGAGAGCGTTTGGATACCGCAGAAATCATACTTGATTTGTAGGCCTACACAAAAATCTGAGAAAGTAACTCTGGCTGTTGTATCTTCTCTTTACACAGTGGTAGATGGGTAACTTTATGTTGTTTTTGTACGTCATGGAAACATTTAAATTTTACTTTCCATTTGAAGTGTGAAGAATAGGGAGAGGACGGAAATGAAATTCTGTTAACCCCCCCCAGCCTTTTGTATTTTTTCACAGCGATAAGAACTGATGAGTGAGCTGTGAACATTTGGACAGCATGGCCATGTGAAATGAAGACACACACAGCGTAAGACTTTAGATTATATTTATTTAATTTTATTATATATTTGGTTAAACACAGATATACATGAATAAATCTGTGATTGAAAACTAACACCTCCATACTACTGACAGTGAAAGTATGACATTTTTCTCAACAGAACAGAACAGATGTAGACAAAGAGGAGGAAAGACAGGATTAAGTAAACAAAGAGGATGGGTCTCCCTCCCCTCCACTGAGCTGCTCTGTCTTCTGGCGAACAAGCCTGGCGAACGGCTGGAACAGGTAGAGCCAGCAGAGTGACTCAGCACCGGGCACTGGGACATGACCCAGATCCACCGTTGCTGTGCATTTCTGATGTCAGGCGAAGCAGGTCAGGACCCACCATCACTTCAGACTACTGCTGATATTTAGAGGCAACGAAGGAACAGCTTCCCCGGCACTACTTAGCAAGAAAGCCAACTCAGCTGACGCTCAAGGGGAAGCAGAGTGGGAAGAGAGCTACACTGTGTGTCTGTTTGTTTGGGTGTGTGTGTGTGTATCTCTAAAGAGGTAACCTCCCAGAAAGGTTCCCAATAAGTTTCTTTCCAAAAAACAACAACCAGTTATCCTTCATAATTTTGCCGTACAGCTACAAGTACAAGCTGCTGACTTTCCCCTGACCCTTACTGCATTGCTTATTGAACATGGAGGCTTAAGGAGAATGATAAGATTACAGGCGTGTATGTACAAAAGAAGCATGCAGCATACATGTGTAGCACAAGTTCACACTAATATGAGATTACAGCTAATTAACTGTTAAAATCTCATTGTAACAAACTCTACGAACAATGTCCCATTATTGAGAGCAGCGGCGGCAGCCCGCTGCAGAACATGGAATGTAAAACTCCTTTGAGATGAGACGTCCTGTGTTTTTCTTCAAAGCGTGCCTGCAAGAGGGGAAGGGGTGAGGAGGGGGAGGCTTGTAGTGGGAGAGCGAGGGCAGGCAGAGATTGTAGAAAGCAGAGGTGGGTAGAGAACTCAAGTGGGACTGTTACTTGAGGATTTCTTGTGTTGAAAACAACTCACAAAAGAACAAAAGCGGCTCTTTTGAAGGCCACTTTGAGATGGCGATGGAAAATGTGGCGTCCCGATCGTGATCATTCAAAAGGAATATACTTTTTGAGAAATATAGTTTCACTTTTTTTTATTCACATTCTTGGCATAAGTTAGATGAGAAAATTAATACCACACTCATGTGTGGTACATCAAACAGCTTAGTTTAGCTTAGCATATAGCCTGGAAACGGTGAAACAGCTACCCTGGCTCTGTCAAAAGGTAATCTGCCCAGCAGCGCCCATAAAATTGGTAATAAGCTTCATTACACAGGAAATGAAAACAGCTTGGCCTGCTGTACCAGAGCTGAAGCTGAGAGCCGGTCTGTAAACTGTGATGGATGTTAACTGTTTCCCCGTCAGTTTGTGTTTCCCCTTATCTTTACCTGACCCCGACCTTACCCCTAACTCCAGCCAGTTATCTCTGCAATGCCTCACCATGCCCTAACCTAAGCCCTACAACGGCAGCAGTATTCGAGGGGGGATAGACTTCAACACAAGACAATTTAGGTAATAATCTGACTGCTTCTTGTTGCTCGTCTTATCTTCCCAATAAGATTTGACTGACCTGTGGGTTGATTCCCAACCTGTATGATGATCTGACACTTGTGTCTCTTGCCCTATATAATTTTTAGCAATCATTTTTCAAGATTTCAATAATTAAAAACTATACTAAACTAGATTTATCATTTAACAGAATAGTTTGATATTTGGTGAAATGCACTCATCTGCTTTCTTGCAGAGAGTCAGATGAGAAGACTGATACCACTCATGTACATTAAATATGAAGGCACATATTAGCTTCATGTTAGCACAGCTTGGCTCGTCTTAAAGTAACAAAACCCACCAAACCAGAACACCTCAAGCTCAATGAGTAACTTTTCATCTTGTGTAAGGGAAGGAGAACGAAATGGAGATGCTGTGGAAACGTGGAGAAGGTAACTGTTGCATCAGCAGCTCAGATTCACTTTTCGGGACTCGCTCTTGCGTCACTGTATCTGATGTTTTCCCGTGTGATATTGTTCTGCATGTTTACAGAGACTTTCCTTGGTCGATTAAAACCGTATTGGTGTGTGTCTGCATTAGATAACACTCTTAGAGCCGCAGACATCTTCCCCAGCGCTCTGCCAGGGCTTGCTCTCCTAACATTGCAGTTGCATCTCTCCACTTGAATCTGATTGCACCACACACCCCCTGCTGTCTAATGAGAGGATTAGACTCCACATATTTGTTACAATCCCCCGTTGAAGTTACCCCTTCCTCTCCCTCTCTGTTTCCCTGAGTCTCCTCCTCCTCCTCCTCCTTCTCCTCCTTCTCCTCCTCCTCCTCCTCCTCTCTGTCTCTGTCCTTTGTAGCACTCTGTGGTCTAATAGAGTGTCTCGTGGCCTGCTGACACATGAAAAGCGCAAACACTGAAGCACATGCAAGAACGCCTACATACACCCACACATGTGGGCACATAAACTCACGTATACACACACACACACACAAAAAAAACCTGGGCTACACACAGCAGAGAGGGTATTTATACTCAAAGCAAAGTGTTTTGGTTTTAAAAGCCTACGGGGCAGTAAATGGAGGGGCCTCTGTTTCCCTCTCACGAGCTGATTGTTCTCTGCAGTTTCTTGTGAGCATGTACGTGATTGTGTGGTTAGCGGAGAAGGATCTAAAGGATGATCACCACCGTCATCCCAGTTTGTCGATAAAAGATATAAAGTTGAATCAGACCTGCCAGTATAATTACAGGTAGGAATCTGAAGAATGCTGTGATCTGAACTGAGCCTGACACCACATATAGGGCCCCATGCAGCTGATTTATCCACTCCCAGAGTGCCAGAGCATGTGTGTGTGTGTGTGTGTGTGTGTGTGTGTCTGTGTGTGGGAGATTTTGACCTTGGTGTTATGGGTGCCATTTGTGGAAAAAAACAACTTTTCCATGGTTGGTCCGAAGGTAGATCACTCAATTTGTCTAACATCAAGCTGCAGTAGTGGAGTTGCATCACTCTAGTACTTTCTCCCACAAGCTCCACTTTGTGTATGCACATGTTTCTGAGGTTTACCATATACAGTCCGGGGTGTGCTGTGCTCTTCTTCGTCCAGAACAGAGAGAGGCCATGTCACTTATCTGAGGAATTCACCCTGAATATCTCCTCTTCATAAACACTCCCCTGTGGAGCACATCTCTCTCTCTCTCACAGACAATCTTTCACACACACACACACACACACACACACACACACACACACACACACACACACACACCCCTTCGGATCGACATGGTGTGCTATTAGTTTATGAACAGCACAAAACTTACACAAGAGGGTGTATACTATAACTAAAACAATATCCATCATGCAAATCCTACACGGTTCTCAAACGCCACCTGGAACTTCCACAGAGCGCTCCACATTGCTGACATAGTTCTCTGTCTTCGTGTTTTTCAGCGTCATGGCTTCACCAAACAGGTGGTCCTCATTAATGCTTGTCAAGAAAAAAGAGCCGAGACAAAGGGCAACACATGCAAACGTGTCTCATGATGTGTTTGTGTGTTTCATGTGGTGTTTTTAACCTACTTTCTGTGTAACGAGAAAGACATCAGATCTGGACGAACCAGTTCAAACCTCCTTTTTCCATCCCTGACACATCTCCCCTCGTCTCTGGATTCATGTCTAACATGTCCTGTCCTACTGTCCTTAACTGTTGAGGTTAAGGAAGTGATTTGTCTCCACCTCACAAAGACAGATGTGTATCTGAGAAAAGTATAATACACACGCAGACATGGCAGCACGGAGAAAGGTTGTGTTTTTCTCTTGAATGGAATTCCAGCTGCGTTTTTTCCGACTGATCTCAGCGATGAGGAGAATGTCAGAGTACGACGACGAAGATAAGAATGGCAACTGGAGAATGTGCTCCATAGCACTTCTGTGTACTTCTGAAGATATGCTAGATATGAGCAAACATTCTCACATACAATACTGTTGCAGAGCTTCCTGTGAAAGATAAATAGATAAGAAGATGTGAGCGTCAGATGAATGTCTAGAATATAAATACTGGTCTGACCAACTAAGAACAGGAAGTTGGGAAGACGACAGATAGATCATTCATTTTAGATATCTGAGTTACGTTGCTCCCCCTGTGTGTGTCACTCCTGTGGGGGTGTACCCTGTGGCTGATGATGTATTTTGTGCATACACTAATGTGTGTGTGTGTGTGTGTGTGTGTCTGTAAGGCTTCATTTTAGGAGTGTAATCTGACACTCAGGTCTCCCAGGGAGGGGACCGAATCTCTGACCCCATCTGGAGATGCCAACTTCCAGACTCTCTAAAGGCCTCGCTGCTAATGGAAGATGAATCAGGATGAATAGATGGTGGATGTGTACAGACAATAAGCCAATTAGCCCCCCCCCCCTCCCCCGGCTCCATCAACATCACCCCAAATAAAATACTAGACAGAGAAGATGGCTGACCATGTGTGTGAATGGGGGGTATTCCAGAAACAGTTTAAGCTAAGGGCATGATACAGTTGATATTTGATGTCATTAGAACTTCTCATGGCACGAGGGTATGAGAATTCACACTGTGATGTGTCAAAACATCTCCGGAGCAAAAAGCCGATCATCTGACAGTATTTCGGCCCTCAGGTGTTTGAAGAAATGTTGACACTAACGCAAAAACTTTGTTTTCCGTCTGTCCTGTTCTGACTCTTTCAAGGCACCGACTCACTCTATCACATTACATCATCGCTATCTCACGTGGCACACGTGTCACATATGTTTAGTACATTTTACATGCACAGGTGCACATCGCACAAAAACACACAAACACACAAACACACATGTTCGGGTTAGTTATGAGGAAGTATTTGTCGAACCTGATGCAATGTCCGCTAACGTCTTCAAAAAGCAGAATATTTGGATAACGGTAAGCCAAGAAACCTGGGATTAATTACAGATTTACAACTCTCTGCGTCATTGCTGACATCTCTGCAAAGAGGTTTTTGTCAACACTTCCAGCTCAAATGATCTGACCCCACTGTAAGCTGTCAGTTTGTTTTGCTCAGCTGGGAAAGCAGCACCAACACACCCCTTCACTCTTCTTTTCAAGCTTGTGTGTGTGTGTGCACGTATACTGCATTTATATTGCATATAACAAGGACAGAGGTGGACTGGTCTTCAAACACCTTGCGATTTTTGGCAAACGTCACGTTTTATCTCCTCCTCGTATCAGTGGATTGGACACTAACTGCCCTCTGCGTCTCTGTGTTACATGAACTCATTAACAATGCATCTGGAAAGCATATAACCATTAAGGCTTGGCAGCCAGGACCACTCCACCCTCACAGATTCTGGCTGGCTTAAACTGCATTGCTGTTAAGTGTACAGAACATATTACAGAACCTACAGACTGTATAGACTATATAGATTATAGATGTTTGTAAGGTGAAGTGTACATTACAGTGACACATATGTAAATATACGGTGGTACACATTTATGATTTCTAAATATTAATGTAGTGCTTGTCGCTGTTGCATTGCTAATGTCTTTCCTTCATTTACACAAGAGTCTGTATGTATTGTACATTCCTTAGTCACAGCTCCATCTGTTTGTAGGAAGAATGGAGAGGCCCTCAGCAGACCCCTGAGAGGTTTAAAGTATGCCGGCCTCCTGCAGTCTCCCAGCAAACACACTGAATAGTCCACTCTGCTCTGGCAGGCCGGTTTTAATTCAGTCTGGGCCTCATGAGGAGGTGAACCAGTTGGAACCCGGCCAGGTAAATGGCTCAAGCTAACAGCCACGAGCCATCGGAAGACATCACCCTCAATACAACCTCCACATGCCTTTGCCTCTCACTGCTTTTGGTCGTCTGTTCGATGCTGTTCATGATGTGTTTGTAAAATGCAACCTTACGTCCAGCGACAGGGTGGGACAAGAGGACATACAACCCTCGTCCTTGTCGGGGGATATGACCACCAATCTGCCGCCTTTACTGTGCAATTTCCCTAAGATGACTCAGCCAGTTCCCTCCCCCCGCTTTTCTCTCCTTTTTATTACTCGAAGCTTCCAGTGAGAATCACCGTTGGCACTGTGGCCCTTCTGCAGGCACTGCTTCTGATTTACTGATTGATTTTAGCATTAACGACCAGCCCATCCCCCCAACTCCCCCTAAACACACACATACACACACACACACACACACACAAGTGGACACCCACACATGTATCCATTGTCGGGCCTCTCCTGTGGCTTTAAGATAAAGCAGTTATGAGCTGAGCCTTGAAGCTGGAGGCTTGATAATGTATGGATGCAACGGAGGAGGCAGAGTACAGATGTTTGCATGGAAATGTGAGAAAGGTGAATTTCCATCTCGGCAGTATTTCCACTCAACAAAATTCTTAAGCAAATCTAGACATTATACATAGAAAATTATCATCTGAATCTGAAGCTCCCCTCGGGTTTATAACAGGTTTTTTATTGTTTCACTATCAGGTCAACTTTACTTTTTTTGGACACACTTACTGCTCTTATAATGTTATTTTTCAGAGAAAAACTAAAACTCTAAAAGTCTGCAGTGCAGTGTACACTCTGTACTCTACCTGCTAAGCACCAAACAGCCACAGTTAGCCATTAGCTGGTGAACAGGAGCATTTAGCAGCTGATGAACCAGATTTTTTCCCTCAAAAATATTGGACATTTATATTCACCGGGTGGCCAGAAACACAACTCTAAATGAAATGATAATGTTCCTGCATAACTGCTGGATGTGTAAATAAGCAACTGTTTGCTTACAAGTTCGCCATATCAGCATAAAAGGTGATGACATGTCAATGTTAACAACTTGTTTCTCCTGCCCCCAAGTGGCAGAAATTATTGCAGGTTTAAACTGAGACTAGATAACTTGTGAATGTAGAAAAAACACATTTATTCTCTTTTTTATGAAAATAAAATAAACCATTACTCAGTTCAGTTCACTCAGGGTCTTTGCAGCGGTAGTCTGCAGTAGTCTTTCTAGCTTGTGGCTAATGTTAGCCACAATGCTAATGTTATAATAGACGCATGTGTAACTGACATGACAGATTCGCTGACTTCATACTCACACTACTTGTGCTTCAGTTGCACTACATTTAGCATTGTACCACAATGCTGCACTGTGGCTTATGGATGAAAAAGTAACATAGGCTGACTTTAATAAAAAAATGTGTTTGGCCACAAGGCTCTGGTTCTCACTCTCTGCCAAGGAGGTTGTATTTTTTGGTGCCATTTTTCAGCAAGTTTACAGAAAAAAACTAATGGTCTGACTATGACGAAAGTTGGTGGAAGGGTGCAGCATTGGCCAATGAAGAAACCATTACCTTTTAAGTGTGTTCGACATTGCAGAATTGCATATCATAGAAGACTGTTAGCCTTGGCAGAGGTCCGCGCTCTCTCTGAGTGCCGTTCTAGTTCGGTACATGATAACGAGAAATAAAGCATACGTCAGCACAGCGTGAAGTGAAGCAGGGAAGAAAAGCCACAATCAAAGAACATGGAACTGATCAATTTGAAATGAATAATTTAATTCAGTATCACATGATGTAACTGAAAGGAGTTAATAAATTCTGAGTTAAAAAAAAACACAAGGTTTTCCTGGAAAGCAAGTCCACTGTCGGCATCTCTTTAATTCCAGTGTTTCATTATATATTGATTCTACGTGGAAAATAGCAACCGCATGCTAACAAACCATGAACATGCCGAATCATGACGCATGCACAAACCCTTACCTAATTACTTAATATAGATCCATTTGTCACAGCAATACTTCATCATAGTAGAGGCCCTTGTTTGTACTGCCTGTAGTATTTAAGCATGATTACTCCATCAAAAGGTATCAAGACGCAAGAAACCAGGTGAATTTGACTTTGCCCAGTTTGTTGTAGGTGCTGCACTGATTTCAGTGACAC
Organism: Sciaenops ocellatus; assembly: GCA_033000465.1. NCBI lineage: Eukaryota > Metazoa > Chordata > Actinopteri > Sciaenidae > Sciaenops > Sciaenops ocellatus. The sequence continues at coordinate 6,272,117 of CP136888.1, read as the reverse complement.
TACACTGAGCATCACTGTTAATTCATCGAACGAATGATTTACACGTCATTTAAGTAGCATGTGTTGACGTACTGCAGAGGGTGAAACTGATTCTTGCTGCTTTCACTGACACAGATTAAATGTCTTTGCGTTTTAATTAGATGGTCAAAAAGCGTGCAAGTGAGCAAAACTAGGACATATCTGCTAATTCACTTCTGATCATTTCAATTAGTTAAGCAACAATGATATCTTCCTTGGAGGATTACAGACAGAGCATAGAGATATACTTTGATGTTTAGGCTAATGCATGTTTTGTGCCTGTACAGATATATGAATGTACATACTGTACTACTGTGCTGTACTGCTTGTGTTTTGCACTTGACACAGCATATCGGACGGCACTTTCCCATTTTATATCTCTTTTTGTCTACATTCTGTTTATAATTATCATTGCATTCATTTTGAATTAATTAACTTTAAACTCTTGTCTTTTTGGTACCATATGAGTACATGTTTAAAAAGAAAAATGAGCCGTGTAACAAAGATGGTTGTGTCAGAAGAAAAGGTGTCCCACCCTAAAGTGTATGTACATCATGTTCTAGGGAAATGCACCGCCTATATTCTCAGGACTCTGGTAGTGTAAAGCAGATACAGTACAATAACTGAAGCCAGCGTATTTAAAATGATCAGCACTGAAAGCTCCGTATATGTTAGGAGGTTGGCAAAGCTGTATTCAAATTGGCTGGACACACATTAATCAAAATTAGTGACTGACCTTGTGGCCCCTCTGCAGAGCAGTCTGCAAAGTCTCATTGTCGGAGAGCTACAGAGAAAGTACATTTTGTACAGCATAAAATGTAAGTAAGTGTAGCAGTATGAAAGGGGCTTTAAAACTGTGAAAATTCTGACCTGTGCTTCAACCCACCAGAAAGAAAAAATCTATAAAAGATGCTATAGGACAGATGATTAACCAACATACAATCTCTGAACAATCAAAGTCAACTCTGCAAGTAAGAGACAAAGATCTTCTCTGATAAATGTCTCATACAACTAAGGTATAAAATGACCAATAACACACTGTTCAAATAATGTAAATGTTTAGTTTGCTTTAAAGGAAACCCTACTCCCACACTGTTTTCTTTACTTTGGAGGTGGACACAGACAAGGCTGGGAGGAAGGGAAAAACTGGCAAGATTAAAACTGAGATGAGAGGTAATGGACGCAGAGAGATAGATTTGAAGTGTACCTATGTATATATACAGTGTTTGACTGAGCGTAAGCTGTTTAGAAGTTAGTGGGTTGCATCTCTTAACTTTATAAAAAGAAAAACTGTCTGCTCTGGCCTAATAAAGCTTGAACTGCTGCTACATGATAATCTCAAGGACGCAGTGATGGACACATGATAATCTTTTAGGCAATGACAAAATCTTCATTTAGGAAATGGCCAGAGAACTTCTTGGCAACCTGCTCTATCCTTCTCAGACAGAGGAGGACGGAGGGTGTGTGTGTGTGTGAGAATGTGAGACAGATCGCTGCATGGGGAGAGCTGCGGGTGGGGTGGTGTATGGAGTCTTAGAAGGAATGGATCTGCTGAGGGCATATTTCCATTCTACCAAAGTCTGAGAAAAAAACAACAAATGAAAAACTTCACCCTGCCCAACAGTTACATCACAACGACACTCATAACGTAGTTACGAGCAGGACTGTGCCACATATCAGATCACACTCAGTATGAACACTGTGCCCTTTACATTTCAAGGTACCTCAGACTTAATAAGAAACAACACGCTGGTTAATATTTAACATCTCAGATTTTCACAGATTACGTCAATTGCTGCCCGTATTTGGTCAATGAACAAGTATGTGAAATAGACCTGGAACTACAAGATGACCTGTGAATTGTAAAACATGGAAGAGTGCCCTCTTGTGTTGGATAAAATAATGGCATCAACTCAGCAACAAAATTCATCTCAACCTTGGTTGCACATAAATCCTGCCAAGGGGCAAGTCACATTACAGGCTTCTCAGGAGGCTCACATGCTCATCATCATCTAACATTCATTCAGACGAAAGATCTGTGTAATCCCTGTTTCAACTATCAAACAAGTCAGAAAGTCACAGACGCTCAACTCAAAGTGTTTACCAGACTCTGTTTGAACAGAGGTTAAACCACACCAAAGCCCAGACGTTGGCAGATGAAAGGGGCAAATCTTTTTTTTTTTTTTTGCAGACGTGTGTTGAATATGTGTAAACTGAAAAATCAACAAAATCAGGTCAAATCGTCAAGGTTTTTATAGCAATACATAAGAGATCAACACTACATACAAATGTTCATTTTTTTTGCCACAAATCTTCCACCTAGTTTCAAAAACAATACAATAAGAGCCAGTTGTGACTACAGTATACAAAGTGCTGTTACAGTGTAATATATCATCCATAAATGTGAACTTTCACAGATGAAAATACGACATGAAGGTTTTGAATTCGAGTTTCATTTCCCGCTTTGTTTAACAATGTCAGCCACAAAAACAAACAACAAAAAAAAGTTTGAATAATTCCTCTGTGGGTACTTTCCTGACTTCTTCTCCTTCAAGAACTTTACAGAAAGGCAGTGAGACTCTATTGTTGATAGAACCTTTAGTCTAAAGAGTCCTAACCTGTCATCTTCTGCATGAGAAGCATTTTTAGGTTTAAGTACAGACATCTTTCCAAAGACTAATGAGCAGTTTACAGTTTAGTAAAGCCAGTTGGTAAATGCTTCTTTTGATCTCGCTCCATTTTCTCTGATATTTCTGTGAGCAAAGTCAGGATCAGTAACTGTATTCACAACTGTAAGGTAGCAGAAGTCTGTGACATTGCGTTGTAAATGAAAGTGTTGCTGAAGGGCACAAACTGGTGGCTGATGATCTTGATGGCCTCCTGAGCAGCAGATCCTACAGAGACACACAAAAAAAGAAGAAATTTTGAGTTATTAGCACTGTATGGGTGGGACATGCTGTGTATTAGGACCTCAATCAATTTCTGAAGAGTTTCTGAAAAATTACCTCCCAAAAAGGCAGCAACTGTGTGCGGCTCTGCTGCTCCATATCGACAGCTGGAGGTTATGGAAACGGTGAAAGAGTTCATAAGTATTTGGTAAACAGTCTTTAACAATCACTCCAAATCAATAAATCCAACTGTGACTATGACTTACAACTCATGGATGTAATCGTCTTTGATGTTGACGTTGAGGCTGTACTCCTGCAGTAGGCTGTTCACGCAGAGCTTCAGCTTGCTGATGTCCTCCTCCACCTGGTAGTTATAAACTCCTGTAAAAGAAAGAAACAAAAATTTAATTTAATTGATCAACATAACTGTGCAAAGTAAAGAGACTAGATTAGTGACAGCATGGGAGGTATTCCCTTGATACATCTGCCAGCCCCTTCGTTATCATTGCAGGGTCTCTCCGGAGCTCTTTGAAAGATGCTAATAGTGATACAGGCTACACAGCTCAACCAATATTAACCGCAGACCCAACAAGTCTTAAATGTCAAAGAGCTGAAAAAACAGCAGCTGTAATGCTCAATGCCTGCAGGTTGCACAAGTATTTTACCTTCAGGTGGCCACATCAACATGCATGCAACACTCACTCCTTATAGATGGCACAAGTCCATGTTTGTTGTTTCAAAAAAGGTTTGATTTTATGAATTCTTCAGAGAAAAAGAATCTGTGTAACCTCGCCCGTACCTGGGTAACGCGAGTGCTGCTGATAGAAGCGGTCGACAGCGCGGAGCATGAGGTAGAAGACCATCTCGCTGTCTGGACTGTCCATACATGAGGCTGAGGACACACAGCGATCATTAATAGGTGAATATACTTTACATTTATCAAAGGAGAAAATGCTACAATAGTGAGCTCAAACACAAGAAATGAACAAGACTGAACAGTTTCAGAGAGAAAATGAATCTCCAACTTACTGATTTCATCTTTATTTACTGAATCCACACTATATTCTTCAGCCAGAGATCTGCAGCGCACCACCCTCAGAAAGGATGAATTCTTACCTAAACACCATCACAAATACCTACAGTTAGAATTGAACTGCACGAGATGTGCTGCTTTCAAGTGTTACTAAATTACTAACAAAATGTAACAGATGAATGTACGGCATAAGGCAGTTTTGAGTCACGCAGTGTGTACTGAAAAGATCCTCAGTGGGTATGTTGACATGGATAATACTTAGAATAATTACCATGGATAATTAATTTAATTTATCCATTTTTAGACATTGCATAACATAAGTGTGATATTATGAAACAACATCTCTGTTTTATATAGTGAGATGCACTCATTATGGTATGTGGTGTGGACAGCACGTATCGTCTTAATCCATTACACACACTGAATAACTGAATATAAAAATGTGAAGGGTGGGTTGTTAATTAAAGAATGTGTTACTTACAGAACAGTTTGATGTCCTTCTCAGAAATGCTCTCTGGTGGCTGATGAAAAGTAGAAGACTAATTTCAGTGGAACTCCAATCTATTCATACAATTATAATAATCTTAACTCAAAAGCCAGAATGAAGATGCAAAGAAAGATTGCTAACTGAAATAACAATCACCAATTGTTTTGTAGGTCTAAACTTGTTTGGATGCAGTTGTATGATCTAAGGATGTATTTGATATGCATGCATAACATTTAGTCCCTGACCTATCAGAGCACTCTAGAAATTAATTGATTTATTTAAGCCCTAAATGTAAAAACACTGAAGATTTCCCTAAATTCTCTTACTCAGTGAGTGCACGGGTTTATAACATACCTTTCCAACAGACTGCAGTAGACATTCTACATGCTTAGAAACAGCTGCTGCATCCTGCATGGCCTTTTCCCTGTAACTGAAATAACACACAAAAATGAACAGCAACACACCCACAAACCCACATTATCAAATCATGCCGTTGGTGAGACGTAGAACCCGATCTGCTGTTGGACCAGAGAACTTTTCTGCTGCTCTCGTTTCCTCTACAAATGTATATAAAACATGTTCCACACTTACACATTTTGAAGGTTGATGAACTTCTGAGAGTCTGCGATCATGTCTGGGATGGTTCCTCGTACAGGCAGGCTTCCATTGCCTTCATTGAGAACAAACTCCTTGACAGCTCGCAGCATCACCCAGAAGGGCAGAGTCTGTTAAACAGACACCGACAGAATACACTCCATCTTAATAAAGCAACCTCAATAACTACTCTAACTATGAAACTATGATATAACAATGTATGTACTTTTAATGGAACGATTGGAGGGAAAAAAAGTCAAAACCTGTGATGTGATGTTGTTACACTGTTCACTATTGAAGAGGTCATCGACAGCGCTGGGAATCTGCAGAAATCAGAGGTGTTACTAGAGCAGTGAATATTCGACTAAAAGAGTAACATCGTTTTCGGAACCTGGACCTCATATGCATATGTTTTTGTATCAAAGTGAGTCATGGGAACAACAATTTTTAAAATTATGTCCAGCATTGAGTGAGAGCGCTTCAGCTGATGGGGACGAAACAGGCTGCAACGTAATGATGAGCAATTGCACATTATCAAATTACGTCCATTAAATGTACTTCATTTGGCCACTGAGTCAGATTGTTATTGTCTGACAACAGAACACTAATGAAAGGTCTTTCTGTATCTGACATAATTTGACGATGTGCAATCGCCAGCAAGAATTATGTTGCAGCCCGTTTCACAGCTGCAGCGCTCTCTCACTCAATACTGGACAAACTTTAAAACTCTTGTCCCCGTTAGTCACTTTACACACAAACATGGGAAATAAATTCAAAAATACCAAAGTTACCTTTCGAATGTTAATTGTAACACTGTAGAAAACACATTCAAAAAGTGAGAATGTTGTTATTTGAGATCTGGTACCTTGGTTGGGTTTAAAGCAGTATTGACATTCTTAATAGCTTCCTCAAAGTTTTCTTCATCCTCTGGGACGCCATTCTCATTCTTCAGGATCCCTGAAGGAACAAAGTAAGAATCGATCACAGTAAGTTTGAGTTACACAGCAAAGCCATTAAACTTGTAGGCAACAACGATCCAGAGGTCCACAGTTACCTTCCCGAATGAATTGTCTGAAGGCCTCTTTCTCCTTGTAATTTTTCGGTGGCTGACAGTTGTGCTACAACGACAAAAGGTACACATTTTATAGTACAGCAACACTAACAAAAACATTCAAGAATAAATATCAGTGTTAAAGTGTTGTCAAGGCCACAGAGAATACACTTACCTCACTGAGCCATTTCTCAAGGCATTTAGCAACAACGATAATCCATGGCGTGTGACTGTGATCCTGCAGATTAAAAGCAGTACTATCAGTTTTGTAAAGCTGACATAGTTTAAACTGACTAATGTGCACACACACATGTGCCAACACCAAAGCACACACCTTCTTGTCCATGCTGTCGAGGTCGTACGACTGAATGTGGTTCTTGAATTCATCAAAAGGCTGGTCTAACCTCAGGTCCTCCAAGGCATTGTCTGGGTGAGATTCGATCACTGAAGAGAGAGGCATGAAATGTCAATATATATATATATATATGCATATTTTAAAATCTAATTATATGAAGAACTATGAAACACAGTACCAAAGGGTGTGGAAACAGGAAGAACAAAAGTCACCAATCTTGTGCAAATATTTGACTATAGAGGCTAATTAATGACATTATTCATCACAGAGCTGCATTTGCAATTTCATGGTTTCATTCTCTAATGTGATAGAAATCAGTTAAACTCCGGGGAACTAACCTGTATGCTCCTGCACCACTAGTCTCATGTAGCCGATCAGTCCGTAGGTTTTACAGACTAGGAAAGGTACAGAGGCACTCCACAGAACTGAGCCTAGCCTCAAACATGTGCTGTTGAATTTGAGAGAAAATGTCACAAGTAAAGTGAATAGAAAATAAAACAATAACTAATGAAGCCAACACAGCCTAAACCGTTCTGAGAAAAGAAGCATAAACAAGTTGCTTCCTCGTATTTTTAACATCAAACCAGAATTTGTGAAATCATACAAAAATTTAAATTCTGCATACTATAAGTTAATCTAATTTCTCATTAAAATGTTGTTATAATAAAATGTGAGAATAAAGATGAACTATATCTCATACCTTTCTGGCAGCTGGACACCGATGACGATGGTAAACCTGTGGAAGAATTCTGGATCGTTGTCCAGAAGCTTGTCTGGACTCTGCGGGAGAAACAGAAAATACAAGCTGACAATACATTTACATATTTACACAGCATATGTTGTGCACATTGGCCTGCTATAATGTAATGAAAATGTAACATTTTAGAGAATTTTAACTCTTTTAAATGTGTTTTAGTGTAATGTAATTTGCACTAAATATAATATATATATATATATATATATAAATAAAAGGTTTGCGTGTTTTCAGTTTTTAGTGAAACATTATAATTTCCGTTGTGAAAACATTCGTGGCAACATGTCTAAACTTAAACAACACCAACCTCCTCAACAAAGTTTCCACAGACATCACTGTTAAGTTCTTGTAGCAGCTCAGTGGCAGCCTGTGCTCTGTTCTGCAACATTAAAGAGATGATCAAGGTCAGAGCTCATACAAATATACAAATAGTTTGCACTTTTTCCCCATATAAGAATATCATATATATATATAAATGTATAAAATATACACATATATAAAATTACTTGAGTAACCAATGAGAAATTCAGGGAGCAGGTGGGAAAAAATAGGAAAATGCATGTTTGTGCAAACAGAAATAAAACAAAGATTTACAGTATTCCACCAAAGCATACCTTTCCAATACTGTTGTTGCTGAGGAAAAAGCTGCAAGACAAGAACAAGAAGATGACCATGAACAACAAGTAAAACAGAATTAACATTGGATTAAATAAATAAATAATAATAAATAAAAAAAAACTGCAGTCTTACTTGTTTCCAACATCTTCTCCTGAAACCGTGTGTCCATCAACTATAGTGAATGCTCCGATACCTGACAGAGAGATCAGTGAACTGAGTCAGAAAGATGCTTTCATCAGCAGCTGCAGCGTTATCACTGACACAGAGCCGCCTCTGTTTACCTGGAAGCACCAGGTTCTTCAGTATCTCTGTCCCGGTCGCTGTGGCGTTGATGAGACACACGTGTGCATTCTCTAGTGCCTCTTGGCCGTGGTCACCCCACAGCCTGCGAGCACACAACACAACATAACATGAACATGTGTTGCCATCTAGTGATTCAATTCATCCACAACCACAATAAGGCAAGAATGACTTAGCCGGTGGGTTGACAGCGCCATTAACATTGACTGTTCTGTATTGTTGCACTCGTTTGACCATCAAAGCAGCCAAACTAAATTATGTTGAGGTGACTGCACGAGACACAAGCTGGCAATTTTGATGAACACGCGACAGAAAAACAGATGAACCATCCATTAGCCTCACAGCTAACGTGTTAGCTCGCTGGTGCTGTTTTGACAGCAGTGCTAACGCTAGCTAACGTTAGCACTGTCTCTGCTGGGGCCTCTCTCATGAAATACATAAACATTTAGCTAAAGGAACATGAGCTGTTTATGAAATATAAGACATATCTGAAATGTACCTGAGCTGTCTGTCGTATTTCTGTTCTTTTGAGGCTTTGCTGGCTGCCATGGTAGCTTTCCAATGAGTGACGTATTTTAACTTCCGCATCGACAGATTCGACACAAATATGCCCGCGAGAAAAAAAAAAATGTCAGTCAGTGACGCACTTTCGACACAAATTTTCACCGTGATTCTCAAATATATGATACGCGGCTATAATATTATAAATAGTTTGTTAGTAATAAAGATAAATAGTGAGTAATAAATAAGAGAAGCTTCCTCCCTGTGAGCTGAAGCTGTGTGGGAATTTAATATATGCATAGGTAATACAATAAATAAATAATTTCATCAATGTAAGTCATCATTATAAAGGAGAACTGAATCTCAATTGATTTATCTGGTTAAATAAAGGTGAAATAAACAAACTATTATTTACATAGTTCATCTGGAGATATGTTTTGAAGATTGGCAGTCTAAAAAAATCTCAGAAAATTATGAAACATTTCTAATTTTAATTACATTTAATAAAATTTTAATTTAGGACAATCTCAGAACCTATTGGCATTCATATGCAGATATTTGTTTATAAATATCAAATTTAGGGAAAGCAACAATATTTACAATTTGAGAACATTTTTAGTGTTCTCAAATTGTCTAAAATATTTTCCATTAATTTTCTTGACTGACTGATCAGTCACTCGACTGTTTCGAGTAGTTTGGTTGAACAACATAACAATACGAGTCAACGTTACAGTACATTTCATACACAGGGTAAAAAAAGTGCTTTATATTTTATTTAGAAGACAATAAAATAATGCAATACATTCGTCCAGCGTTGATTTGTTGAAAATAAACCTTTAAGACACGCAATCATAGATACGTTCTCAGAGTCCATTTAAAGCAGACGCGCTTCTAGACATGCGCAGCGTGTTTGTTTATTATATTACACATGCATTCGTAGCTTGTATTTTCCCTCTCAAGGATTAGTGTAGATTATTTATTAATCCAGTCCGACTATATTTATCATTTTCTCTAATTAACATAAAATGATAAGATACTCTTCATGAAACACACATCATAATAGTCTAAACTTATATATCCTTTGTTATCATCTTAGAAAAGACCTTAAGCATATGATCATAATCTAATCGTATTGTTATCATAATTTACTGACACCGTTAAATCCCAAGAGGACTGACTCAGTGAATTGGTATTAGACAAGATTAGCACAGGTGGACTCTGTGTGTGTGTGTGTGTGTATGTGTGTGTGTATGTGGGCGTGAAGGGGCGTGTCAAGACAGGGATAATTGCCCTTCCCCCTGGGCCACGCTACATAAACTTCATCAATAGCTGATGTCCGTGCCCGTCCTCCACATGCGCACTGGAGTGTAGCAGACAAATACCGACAGCTTGGTCAGACTTGAATCCACTAACAGACACAATGAAAGGGAATCACTGGGGATATGGAAAAGAGGACGGTAAGACCTTACAGCATCCACGCACCATGTGGGCACATGCTTTCCAATACATAGTGGAGTCAATTCACCCTCTGTCCTATAATAAATGTTTACTATGATTCAGTTCTGCTGGGGGCATTGCGTGTTTCATCCAGGGGGAGTAGGGAAGAAGAGTAACACTGTTAATGCGAGATTAGCCACATGCTTAAAGGGATGACTGCTGTCACCTTTACCTAACTTCCACTGGATCTGACCTGGACTCTTTAGTGAGAAACATTGCATCCTGAGTGAATTTTACTGACTTCTTTTTGATTCATGATTAATGTCATGCTGATGTTTGGTTGATACAAAAACTTGGTTCATACTTTATTTTTATTTTTTGCAGGTGACTATGAAATCTGTTTTTTTTTATTTTTTTTATTTCAGGTTTTATGGAATTGATCATCCCCCTGTAAATGAGAGCTAAATGCACATATTGAATCATTAAAAAATAATCTGTTTATATAATGGTCCTCATATCTTTTATGATAAGGTCCCTCTATATGGCACAAAAACTTCCCCGTTGCTGAGGGCGACCGGCAGTCTCCCATTGACATCATTCCTACGGAGGCTCCCCGTGACCCCAGTCTGGGCCCGATTGTCCTAAACTACGATCAGTGTACCTCCCTCAATATCACCAACAATGGACACTCTGTAGTTGTGGAGTTTGATGATACTGATGACCGCTCAGGTGAGTAAAATTTTGTCTATATTTGTGTTTGCTTGTAACTTGAGCTGTGGTTACTTCAGTTTCTTGAGTTCAGGTTAAGTTTCGTTATTTTCATCACACTTCACACAGATCACACTTATCATAAACAGAAATGTGAATAAACAGTAATGTCTTGGCAGGGACAATGAGCAGTGATATAACATGACCTATGAGCACATTAAATGGTTATTGACTGCTTTGCAATTATTGCCAGAGTTCACAGGTCATTTATAATCTCAGCTGTTTGTCAGTCACATGCAGTGGAAATCTGTGCTAAAAGTTGACTCTCAGTAAACATGCGCTTAAAATGTGATTGAGATGAGATTACGTTGATTTTTAGAAAGTGCAAACCATGTGCATAACTGACCATAATCAAAGGTTACAAATAAACCCCTGATTATGCTGCAGGGAAGTGCAGCCAGCAGTTAACTGTATGAGTATCCGTCTGCTGGACAAGAGATATAATAACTTCAGCTGATCTCAATGGTTATTATGACCCTATTTGCTTTTATCACTGGGTGGATCCATGTTAACCACCCCGTCATTACCATGAATGATAAACTCAGAAATGTGGGGCTGTTTGGCTCACACAGTTTCCATAGAGCGAGCAAGTAGCTGTCATTGAACATAAGGAGACGTGTTGGAAAACTAATGCACTTCCTCAGCATTTCTCTGTAGTTCAAATGAGGTGCACAAAGCTCTTAAACCTGCTGTTGTCAGTTTTCCATATGTGGCTCGGGTCTATGTGAACACATACGCACATGCATTCACACATGACAGTGTTCTGCTGATGGAATAAAATAAAGGTTTCTATTAAGACTGACACCAGTAATTAAGATAAAAACATAAGCAGTCATTAATGTTAACATTGCCAAAGTCAGGATGTACTTAATCACCTTTGAGGACTTGATTCAGCACATCAGTTATTTATAAGTGTCGATCTACTAATCACCTCACTGATAGTTAATAGTCTAGAAAATTCTTTATATCTGCTGGGAGCGCATTTTTGTAGTTAACAGATTTCCTTTGTTCACATAACATCATTCTTGTGGTTATCCCACATCTATATTGCAAGATGGATAAGATAAGTGTTTTGTTTTTTCCACTCATGCCTCACTAATCTGACCTGGACTGGACTGGCTTGTTTGTCAGAAGGATGTCAGCAGCATCACAATGAATAACGATCAGATTAGATGGTGTCCATACTCAGCGGTGCAAGCCGAAGGCTCTGAAAACAGTCTGTACTATCCTGAAGAATGGGCTGAATGTCACTATTCTAGTTTCTATTAATCCTCGTTGGCCCTGAAAGCAAAGCTAAAACAACCTAAAAGTAGCTTTAACGTTGCTTTATTTAGCACAGGATCTGCTATTTGTGTCTCAAACTACAGCTTGTGACACACAGCTCTAATGATAGATTTGCTGGTAAAGCAGGCTTTCAGCCTGTTAGGGCTTATGTCTCAGTTTTGAGTGAGAATTTGAATAAAGTCTGCTGGGTGTTACCAGGTTGACTCATCTCTGTGGTGTGTGTGTGTGTGTGTGTGTGTGTGTGTGTGTGTTGTCTGCAGTGGTACCAAGCTGTTTGGATGATGTTCTGTGCAGGGTTGTGCTGGAAAGCAGTCTGTCTAACACCCACAGAGAGTAGAGGTGTCAGTAAGTTGTTTTTTTTTTTTATTTCTTTTATTTTAACATCTCCTCTTCAACAGTGATCCAGGGAGGCCCTCTTGACAACCCCTACAGACTGAAACAGTTTCACTTCCACTGGGGTGGAAAGGGCTGTCATGGCTCTGAGCACACCGTTGAAGGAATTAGCTATGCATCTGAGGTCAGTGTCTGGGTTCAGAGTACTTCAGTGCGTCAGTGTCTAATTACCGAAACACAAAATAACCCATTTTTGACTAAGGTGTGTAGTGAGGTATTTGTGGTAAGACATTTCATTACGAAAGGAATCATAAACCAGCTTTGATGCTAAATAAAATTCCATAATTTGTGTCTGTGGGTGTAAACTTTATTTTTTATACCTGTGTCAAAATAATGAACATCCAAATGAAATTCTTACAGATATATGAGCCACATTGGCATGTCATTCCTGACTTTTAAAACATAATGCATTATCTGTCTGGGAACAGGACGTAGATGTGGAAAGTATTTGTGCAGCATTATATCATCGGTACACAGGCATGAATTTAATTATACATGACTCGAAATAATTTATTTAACAATAAAAGTCTGTTTTTGTTCCTGTTCTGTTCTTGACTCCCATTTCCTCCAGCTTCATCTAGTACACTGGAATGCTGTCAAGTACAAGTCATTTGGGCAGGCGGCAGAAGCTCCCGACGGCCTCGCTGTCCTCGGCATCTTTTTAGATGTAAGACATTTCTCTTAAGTGTACTCCCTGTGCCCCCTTTCATCTACATTTTGTAACAGTTTTGCAGTGTGTTTTTAGGTCTGCTTCAAGTCATGATAATTTCTGCACTTAATCAGAAACTAAACCTTTTGCACTGTTGACATTCTACTTGCAGAGTAGAATGAATTGAAGCTGAATTACCCTTTTTCTTCACAATTTATGCACTGGAAAACAAATCTAAGATGTGGGCAGTGTTTTCAAAAGGTTGTAGCAGAAGTCATAAAAGAAGCTAGTGGGAAAAGTTATTAGTCAGAAAGCTGTGTGTGTGAGTTTTGTATAGCTGAAATCCTATTGTTTGACTTTGTGATATTTTGTGGGTTTTAAATTTTGATACAATATTTGTATAAAAAATGAGACAAACATGATATCAAAAAAGTATCAATACCTTCGACAACCTTAGTGTATAAGTTTCAAGATATAAAGATATAAAATCACAAATCAGATTCTGTCACTACAGACTGGTGACGACCACAGATGGCTCCATATGATAACAGACGCTCTGTACATGGTGAAGTTTAAGGTGAGTACTTTGATTGGATTTTATTATGTGTATGTGGTTTATGACCTGCTGTCTGCAATATTGCTGTAATATAAAAACTGCTTTCTTTGTATTTTCCAATACAGGCTAGTGTCACAGATTTCAAAGGTTTCAACCCCAAGTGCCTCCTACCCAGCAGCCTTCACTACTGGACCTACCTAGGATCTCTGACCACACCCCCTCTACACGAGAGCGTCATCTGGATTGTTCTGAAGGAGCCAATCATTGTGTCTGAAAAACAGGTGACCACAATAACATGCCAGTTTTCCAACACATATAACACTGCACTGTCTACCTTAAACTCGTAGTTCTTGGTTCTTTTAGTCCTCTGAAAACTAAAAATAGTGACATTATGATGACCATGCTGCATCTGAAATGTGAAGGTTAGGTTCTTGGGTAGCAATGTGAATAATGAAGAGAAACACCTTTTTGTGTTTCAATTTCTGTGAGGAATCCTCTACAACATATCATTTTTTACTGCTGAGAGGGAGAGAGAGGTCTGTTTACTTTCATCCCTTTAGGTTGGGTTAGGTTTGGTGTGGAACATTTTACAGAAAACCAGATTAGACACAACCAAAACACTTTATCTGTAGTAGCTACTTATTCCTACAATCACACCATTAACCCCAAGCCAGCTCCATTGGCTGCAAGCCAAAAGTGGGCAACACCTTTGGCACAGGATCTATATTTTCTTTGATTACAACTAGAACTACCATCACTGCTTTACAGTACCAGATATGCACAAGCCAAGTGTTTCTCTTCTGAATAAAAAAATATCACTCAAATAGATATTCATATCTAAAATAACAGTCATAGGCTTTAAAACAAAGGTGACATTATATTTTCTTGATTACTGACTGCATATGTACGTTGAGCTCCAGTGATTGCCGTCATGTATTGCTTGTGATCGATGATCTGCACCCATATTTCTCTCATCTCGAGGGTGATCTTTTCTCAAAACGTGCAAACGTGTTTAACATCCATGTTTTCTGGCCTGCTTAATGGATCTACTACGTTGTTTGGTGTCAAAGTTCAGCATCATTGGATCAGAAGTCCAAGTTTGAATAGTTGTGGGTGGTGGTGGTGGTGGTGGGGTTTACCTCTGTGCTGTAGCATGTCCAGGAATATACTGTCTGATGCTATATGTAGAGACAAGAACAAGGGAGAGCATTATTCATGGGGATGCCGTGTTCAGGGTTGACTTGCTTTTTTTCGCCCTTCTTAGAGCTAAATGTAATCAGAAAGTTTGTCTGATAACCCCAGGTTGTTGACAAGTTAAGCTGACTAGCTGGATGTCTGCCTTCCAGGTCCCCCTGAGGCGACTGCTGCCAGCCTCTGGATTATACTTTGTTGATCTTTTCTAGTCTACTTCCCCATTTTTACCTCCAGGAGTGTACATGAGGAATCTGTAGGTATACAGAGACGCCGGCGCTTTGGGTGTAGTCATGATGATCTGTCTGTAAACCCATGTGCGTAGCATAGCTGGGGGTGAGGTGTAAGATAGGCGGCTGGCCCCACAACCTATGACTCCAGGCCTCAAGCCTTTGATCCCCTCCAGCAGATTATCCTGATGGATGGATGACCGGATTGGTTTGGGGCTTTAATTGAAAAATGCTTGCATGGGGACCCAGCAGGGAAAAGCTGTTACATAACAGGGTATTATTTTGTTTTTCATTTCCCCTCATAATAGTAGACATGCAGCGAAAGGGCAAAGACCAAAAACAGGGTCAGATGTGTGAGCAGTCTTTAAGTAAGTCTGGTAATAATCAATATTTTTCTTGCTAACAAATTAAAAGCACTTAACCACAATAACTTGAAGCTTCTAAGATGTATTGTCTGTGGAACTAAAGCCTGATGCAGTGTATTTATCTGTGGGATAAAGCTCCATTGTTGAGTCACTCAGTTGTGCTGGAAGACATATTTCTGAACATGGACACAGAAATTTGTTCTGAGTTGATCCTACAAACACCTCCTGCTGCCATAAATCCTCTCTAATGCACCACTTACTCCTTCCTGAGTAACGTTTGCTAAAAAACTACAGTGCCCAGCTGCTTCAGGAAATTATTAAAGGTTATAGGCAGAAAGTATTCAGAGATGGGCTAATCTATTGTTGGTTTTGATCTTTTAATGGGATCTGTTGACAGTAACATACAGAATATTACCAGTCTTATCCATTAATGTGCGTATCATGTCTAGTGTGGAGCAAAGATCAGCACAGAACACAAACAATATCCATGTTTTTGCAAAAATGCTAAGGTAAAATGTTGTCCTCCTGTTTCTCCGAACTGCAGCTGGGCAAGTTCAGAATGCTCCTGTTCAGTGGAGAGGAAGAGGATCAGAGGATGCGCATGGAAAACAACTTCAGGCCTCCACAGCCCCTCAAAGGCAGGAAAGTGCGTTCCTCCAATTAATGTGACCTCAAGAGATCTGAAGTCGTGGATAACAGTGGCTTTCTTAAACAGTGAATGCATTAATTTGAGTGTTTTTTTTAACCTCATGGTAGCTTGTTCTGAGGATTTCTGATTTACTGTGTACACAAGGAAAAAGTTGTTTGTAATTCTCATCACTGCCAACACATTGAGATGCATGTTTCCCCCTACTGGTCAGAAGCATCAACAGCAAAGGAAGAAATTGGTTTTAGAATGATTTAAAAATAAATAAATAAAAGGGATATAATAATATTAACACTTAGAGTTAGTTATTTGACTGCTGTGTGCTATTTGGTCAGATTAGCTATATGTTAATAAAGATTCAGAGCTTGAATCATGCATTTGTACCTCCATGGAAAAGTAGTGTTGCTGAGGCAACAAGGTGCTACATCAGCTAGCAGAAAGCTCTTGTAAGGTGCTATTATATGTAACGTATATGGTGTGTGTATCCCACTGCAGTCTGTTGCTTTTTGCATGCTGGTACTGTACCATTCACAACCTCTGCCTCCTTACTGATCCCTGACCATTTGGTGGTGATTGTCAGTCCTTCCAACTGGAGGTGGGATTGGATCAGTGCTGTGTTTGCTTAAAATGCTTTATTTGGCAATGTCAGGTCCTTCAGAGCTCAAGAGACTGAGATATTCACCATCAGCAGTGTGATTTATTATTAAGCATGCTCTCCAGATTTAACCAAACACAACAATTTCTCATTCTGGATTTATTAAACTTTCAAGAATCCAGTGAATTTGATATTTTAGTCTGAATGTTTATTTTTATGATATTTACTCTGAGCTTAAAGTGCGTCCTGCCTGAAGTGTCACATTTCCTGGACTGGTTTCTATGCATAGGTAATACACACTGTTATTAACAGCTCACCTCTGAAGCTGGACTTGCTCCTGACGCCTTGGTGTGTGATCTGTGTGAGTTATGGCAGCTTTGTGTCATGCTGGTCCTTATTTAGATGGACTTGGATTTTCTGAGTATGGCAGGGATGGAATAATTTTTGCTCCTATACAACAAAGTGCACATAGGAAGAATGGCACTGTTATGATTGTCTTGTGTTGATATAAAAAAATAATAATAATAAAATGTAATTTATAGGTGGTTTGAATATTTTTGTAATGCATTCAAAATCTTGCCATGTTTGCAGAATGAATTAAAATTTAAAGTAATTTTGTTTGTTGTCTTGAGTCTTTGTGTACTTGATAATTTGAGATATTCAAGCTTTTGCTTCTGCTCTTAGCATAAAGCACTGCATGAGTGAACCTTGTCCCTTGTATCTACAATATATTCATTCAAGCAAATGTTTAAACTCACTCCCACTGATCAGAAGTAGCAATACTGGGTTTAAGGTAATTAGTAGCCAGGATGTAGCCTTGAGGGCTGAGGGACAAAGAGAAGGAACATGAACTGTGATCACAGTCAATTATTTACCAACAGTGTTCACTGAATCAGCTTTACGTGGCCTTTAAATCTAGCATGCTGAAGTGTTTATTGTGTTAATACTTTCATTGAGTCAAGTAAATTAGTAAAGGTTTGGACACCAAAGATCAAGATAACAAAACATTTGCAGAGTGCTTGTGATTGGTGAGGATGCAACACATATACCTTACATCAGGAATATACAGTAGATTAATCCTTTGAATTTATAGAAGCACAGTCAAATCTAATTTCTATTAGTTACTCTTCGAGTTTAGATAGTTAGATATAATAGTGTTTTAAGTAAAAAAAAAAAAGAAAAAAAAAAAGAAAAAAGTTTAAAATTCTGAATCATCTGAGTTTGTGGCTTCAACATGTGGCTACAGTATTTGTCCAGCAGATGGCAAGATGGAGGTCTATTTACAAACCAAAGACCTTTGTGCATTGCGTTCTTATATCTGAGGTATCTGGATGTACCTGATGATAATTGTAACAAAATCTTGAAAAAAAACACAGAAGACAGATTTACATGTAGATACAGTAAAACAAGACACCAATCATTGAAGAGTTTAAACAGATTGATTTTTTTTTTACACTTTTCTACTGGACTTTTTCTTGTGCTGATATTTTGATCATATTTTTTTCATTTTCTTTCACACACACATTTCAATTTAATTGTTACTTTTTTAAAGATGTTTTTTTTTTTTTTTTTGGTCATTTACACAATGTGTTAAGCTTGTGTAGGTCTCCCTGTAGGTGGCAGCATCTACTGTCTTTTGTATCATGCAGTGATAGCTCTGGTTTACCTTTGACCAGACACAATCTAAACAACAAACAGTCCACAGACAACTGTACAGCATCTTGGATAGAGGAACATGGCTTCATATGGAAATTAAATAATGGCTGACTACAGCAGAAACATAATGTACATCCAAACAGACAGCACATTTTCTTTTCTTTTTTCTTTTTTGTTTTTGTCTCTATCAGTAACACTTGACCTTGCCTTTGTTCATCCTCCTTGCCACTGTGTTTGAATCGAGGTTTCATTACAGCATCTGGTTTCATTTCCATGTAACTGCTGATGGCTGTGGAAAAAAATAGTTTGCAGGTTGATGAATAAAGAATGAAAGTGGGTGTGTGTGAAGTATATTTAACACATATTCTCAAATAATCCTTCCAAAATAGCACTAGGGAGCTTTATTGAGACTGAGAATACCTGAGCGGCCACATCATCCTCAGCCACAATCGATGTGCCATGTAATAAGATATTACAGTCAGGCCTCAGAAATAGAGTCAGTCACATGTATTTATAGCATCGGGATATCTACTTGCTTGTTGTAGTGATTTTTCCCAGACACAGCAACATCTGAGGAACCTGTGAAATACAAACCTGCAGCACAAACTAGCAGCAGAAAAAGTTGCTGGTCGGACAAAACAATGAAAGTTTTTTTTTTTTTTTTTTTTTGAGAGAGAGATAGAGAGAACAGATGAATGATCTTCATGTTTGTTAGATGTTTGTTAGATGTGTGAACTGCATGGTGGCTTTTGGCCCATATTACTTTCCCCTTGCCCTGCATTGCTTCATTGGTACCAAACATGAGTGTACACCACTAAAAATAAAAATAAAAGAATTAAATATATGTCAGCCTCTCAAAAAAACATGGAATTCCTTTAAAGGGGCACTGCACTAATTTGATGTCAAAGTCAATGAGGAGTAAATGCCATCTGTGGCTTTGAAGGAGGTTTGATAAGACTGAGAAAATTGCTCACAACTGGCCACAAATGTAAATAAATTTTACAAGTGAAAGCCCTTCATTATTTGTATATTATTGGATCATTATTAGGGAGTAAGTATCAGTTTATGCTGCTAATTTTAATTCATATTTTGTGAATAGATTAAACTATAGCATTGTCTTTTTCAAGCTTGTCATAGGCTTTGTATTTGATAACTTAATCTGCAAAGTAACTAGTAACTGTAGGTGTAAATGTAATAGAGTAAAACATGCAATATTTCCTCCTGAGATGTGGCTGATTATTAGTACAGAATAAAGTAGCATAAAATGCAAATACTTAACCTAAAGTACAAATACCTCAAAACTGTACTTGAGTAAATGTTCTCACTCGCATTCCACTGCTGCTGAGGGCTGTTTGTTTGAAAGATGTAGGCACTTACCAGCCAGAAAGAGATCAATAGAAGATGCTATTGATTTGCTTTATGGGAAATGTACTGTATGATCCAGTGTTTTCATGGCTTAGCCCACACTAAGGACCAAAAGTCAGAATATCCTGGTCTCTGCTGCTATATTATGTTATGTTTTTAATTTGTCTCCTGTCAATCCCCCAAGCAAAGTGCTGTAGAGCCCCTTTAAGTGAAGTTGAATTAATATATTTAGTAACAAAATATAATAGATCAAAACATGTTTGACAGTTCACAAAGCTGCAAAGGCTCAAACCACATGTGCCGCAATCACTACTTTATCTAAACCAAACTACTACATCTAATCTTGACATCTCAGAGGCCACAGCCTACACACACTGAGTCACTTCTTCTGTTTCCCCAGTAAAGACGAGAACGGGATGCTTCACTCTTAAATCATTTTAACTTTCTTAATATTGTCCATGACAGCGACTCTATCTGGCAATCAGGGAACACGACCACGGTGCAGTTGCCATGGATACAAACAGCACATGTACCACAACACAAACGCTTGGCCAGCTCATATCTCCCCTACTTGTCTGTGAGCCAGTGATCCATCGCCATCACCCTGTCAAAAAATAAAACCATACTGCAAATGTATCTGACGCGTCCTTCCCCTAAAGACCCCTCCGGTGACACGTGTGTGTTTCTGTATTCATTAGGGAGCTTTATTTAGCAGCATGTTATCTATTTTGTGGGGACGTTCAGTGAGCAAGCCCGTGATCTCCAACTTATTCCAGCCAACCCAACCATACACACACACACACACACACACACACATATACACGCCACCTGTCTTTTCCTGGATGGCTGGCCTTCACTCAGGTTCAGGGTCGAGTTTAAGGTGCAACACTAACAACTTGCCAAACAATATACACCTTCTATGGGTCGTGTATATACACCAAACAACATTAAGGTTGTCAGGCCGTGGCCTTGGTCCACGGTGGATTATAAATCACAGCAGAAGAGAGGAGATGAGGTTCTCTCTCTTGGTCACTGTGTTGGTGGTCTGTTATGATAACTAAAGCAAACAGAGCTTTGCTGCCATGGGAGAGAGGTCATGATCTGTAATTCTATACTTGGCTGTCAACTCATATACCATAAAGCCTTTGATCTATGGACTATTTTACAGAAAATATCTGCTATTCTCTGGCCTTGGTATCTGATTTTTGGGCCTATATCTCAGTTAGCTACAGTAAATGTTAATTGAGACACTCATGGTGACACACAGTCGCACCCTGACATGTGATCTTGACAGTGTGTGGTTACCCGTGACATTCTGAGTGGGCAACAGATACCTACATGGTCTTCAGGGAACTCGACTGACTTTACTCAGTGACCCTTAGAGTCAATCCAAGATCCACTGTTTGCACAGGGTGACTATGGCAACACACACAGTCAGTGCTGCATCACAGTCAACCCCTATTTATTTCACACACATCTGTTTAAAATCAGTGTCAGATACATTTGGCTTCCTGAGTGGATATATAAAACTAATTCCCGTAGACTTGAAAATCAGAGATTTATATTCAGAGCTATTTCAGTCAAGGTTGATGAGACTTGATATAAACCAGTGGTCACAGAGTCACAGTGTTATAATAAACAAGGGTTAAAATTGGCTGGACAGTTTTTTTGTTTTTGTTTTTTTGCTTTTGCTTTATTGCTGTCATTTAATTGGCATGAATTACTAATAGACCAAATTATTTTCCACTAATGAGCACTGACATGATGCATTTAAGCGGCATCTTTATTGGCAACGTGGCAGAAGTTTATATGGTGTGCCATTAAGATGACACACCATATGAACTTCATTCATTCATTCCTAACGCCATCTCTCCCTGTTCTACCATTTGTTTTGAATTTCTTATTATATATATATATATATATATATATATATATATATATATATATATATATATATATATATATATATATATATATATATATATATATATATATACATATTTAAATCTATCTATCTATCTATCTATCTATCTATCTATCTATCTATCTATCTATCTATCTATCTATCTCTAAGTACAGCAGAGGTTTGTAGCAACCAATAATGTAATAACGTCCAATAATGTAATAACTTAGTAATAACATGACTGATTAGACTTTTTCATCTAACACTGAGCAAACACATGTAGGTCACATGACCACTGTTCTCTTTCTGAATTCTAGCACATTCCACTGTCAAGTGATCTAACTACCATATACACTTCACAGTAATGAATGAAATAATATTCCTCCATACATGAAACTCTGAATTTACATAGCTAAACAAATAAACAATATTCTAAATAAAAATTTTGTGCAACAAATAATTCTGAAATTGGTTCTTAGAACCATAATTAAGGAGAGAGAGCGTTACGTACCCTTGATGAATGAATATGGCGACTATGCCATCCACTAAATCTATTTTTGATGAGCAAACTGCACAAAAACTGCAAAATATTTTTTTATTTCCCAGAAATGCAGTCCTATTTATGTGTTATTACATTATCGGATAACGTTTTTTAATGCTACGCCAATAACTTAATAACTTATTACATTATTGGCAAAATGTTATTACATTATTGGACTTAATTAAATTATCGGTTGTTGCTTGCTTGGGAATACTGAATTTTTGACCTGATGATATCATAACAGGAAATGTTAAGGGATCACCAAAGTCATTACAAGTGACTCCGAGGGAAACATGAGTGTACTAAATGTTGCCATTGCGTCAAATCGTTGTTGAGACATCCACAAAACCCCAAATGTCAACCTCAAAAGTCGAGTCAATTTTTGAGATATTTCAGTCTGGACCAAAGTAGAAAAGAAACATGGACATGGACTCAGACACATTTGTTTAATGGGGTAGTTCAGGTTTTTTGAAGTGGGTTCTTATGAGGTACTCATCCATAGTCAGCGTGTTTCCTACAGTAACAGACAGCGGTCAGCGATTTCCCAGAGAAGCAGCGTCCCAGCACAGAAGTAGACCAAAGCACTGCTGTGGACAGGTTCAGCAGAAAAACATGTTTTGGCACCATAAAAATAAAATAAATCAATATCTGTTTAAGTATACTCCATAATAAGCATCAGATCAGTGGTGTGATACACTGTATACGGCACAGTTAGACATAAGTGTGGGATCGTGTTAAGTTCTACATTTGAGGCAATATAGCACCAAGGGAAAGAGATGTCTGATGACAAGGTAACGAGGTGAGAATATTCACACTTTATCGTATACTTCAACAGATATGGATCTGGTGATGGATTTTTATGTGTTTATATTTTTTATATAGCTAAAACACATTTTTCTGCTAAGCCTGTGCACAGCAGCGCTTTGCTTTACACACTGACTATGCATAAGTATCTTATACAACCCCCAGAAATCAGGACTATTCTATTCTATAATATCAAGGCTGCCTATCTTAAGTGAGATTGTATTTTTTTGGTCAAATATAATAGATGGTAATGATGAACTATATAAAGCACTTAGTCCTTGAAATTCAGAACAAATCATACATTCATTTCAATTCAAGTGAAGCAGAGTGGATCAAAGCTTTATTTAAATTCCATCCCCAGACAGAGCAATCAAAGAGTGATCTGATAACTTAATGGGTCTGACTGGGATAGACCCATGTGATCATCTCTGTGTCTGTGCCTCTGGATTGTCTCCAAAAACATCACAGGCCTTTGGCCGGTTTGATCCATGCAGCATCTGCTATCTGCTACAACTCCCACAACCAACCTCCACCGACACATTCAAGTCAGAGGGGTCAGTCATGCACCCAGAAGCGTCACAAGTTTCCAAGATCCCTATCCCCGAAGCCCACTGGGTCAAAAATAGTCCCTGTTAGCCCTTTATAAATCAGAGTGTTTCTATAAAAAGCCTTTGGCTGACCAGAAACCTGGGCTGAAGCCACATCACCCTATCTTTAGCTTTATTTATGTCCTGGTGTTGACAGCACCACTTGCAAAGCTTTCCAGTCACCGTTCAATGGGTCACATGTGTGCCGAGCCCTCGGCCCGATGTTGGAAAGCACCATCAAGTAAAAACGGTAATCAGTAGGCCTACAGTGTTGGTCAGCCTGCATCCCTTAGAGAAACAAACCGCCTAACAGCTGCTGAGTTAACGGCTTGATGATTCTTGCCCTCAGATTCTTTCCATCCACTTAGTGTTTATGGAGCTCTCTTCTGATGACAGATAAGCATGTCCACTATGGTAAAATGATGATTGGCATTATTAAAATAATCACATGACAAGAACTATTGTTATATGAGAGCTGTAAAAATAAAAAGATCCATAACTGTCGCTTTATTTGACTAATGTGGGTCAAACTTTACTGTATTCTATTTCACTTTACTTTTTCACTCATGCCTGGCCTTTTCAGTGAGAGACTCATATTTTGCAGCCTGGTCTTGGAATAACATCTTATCCAGGAATGCAAAAAAAGCAGCATGGCGGCATTATTATAAGGCTCAGTTTCGACTATAAAACAAGATATAAAAAGAGGAATAGATATATGCCGGATCAATACAGACAATGATGAAATACAGATGGATATAGAGTGGGGATATGTTTTACTTGAAATACACTATTACGTGTGGCTCTGCAGTTTAGCTGAATGGAAAAATACTTTAAAATATTAAACAAGGTTAGATGAGTCATTCAAGTGTTTCAGTGTCTTTCAGAAAGAACAGATGTATTTGCAAAAAACATGATGATGATCTTGCTGACTGGTTATATTCAGAATATTTTTTGTCAGTTCAGTTCCTTTACTGTAGTTCTGTGCCGGACCAGTGACCTGTCGGGGTTGTACCAATATATGTTGGGGATAGGAGTCGAGTTTCCTGTGACCCTGAACCGTATAAGCAGTTAAGAGAATGGATGGATGCCTTTATTGTTCCATCTGTTCCATCTGGACATTTATAACAGTTATAAAATCTATTAAAAAATACAACACAATGCCATGAAACAGCACATACGCAACTGTAACACAGCTATGAAACCGTCTCATTGTGATACTGATGCCTCTATATACATAAACAACTAGACCATCAGTGAGGAGATTGTCAATTTCTAAATATTTCATATTTCTGCCACCAATCCTCTTTAGAATGAAATGAAACAAGGCTGTGAAATATTACTGCTTCTGTCCACATCATCCTTCAGCAGCCGTCAACACAAAATGAAATAGTTCAATCTTTATCTAATCTAATTTATTCTTAGTTAATCTTTAATTTAGGCGATTTGTTTTTGTGTATTCAGTATACTGTATATGTACTGTATTCAAATTCCTCAGTGTTCCTCAGGAGTTCAAGTGAATGATGTGGACAGCTGAAGATCCGCCAAGTAACTCACTGAACAAATATGTCATGACAGTGTCAGTACAGAGTGGCAGATCAAACAGCATACGCCAATATGAATGAGTGAAATTATGATGCAGCATGAGCTGAGCTGTGAAGATAGTAAGACTAAAACTGCTAAAAGACGAACTCCTTTGGGAGTCAGAGATCAGCCCGGCCTGTGCACTTCACATAACTCAGAGGAGATGGTCAGAGGACCTTCACGGAAGAACTGAGCGTATTACTAATCCTCCTCGACCTTTTCTCCTCTTCCTCTCTAATTCTAACCTCCATCTCTCATGTGTTTTGTTGAGAACATTTCAGAGCAAGTTTGCCCACACAAGGACAGTAGTTCTCATCCCACTCAAGCTTAAGTTCATGACTGATGGCAGAGGCCACATTCACAGTGAACAGAGCTGGTGTAGGTGGACTGTTTGTATGCGTGCGTCTGCATCTGTGTCTGTGTCCGTGTGTGTGGGCTTGTTACTCTCCTCTCAAGACCACAGCATTGTTACACTAAAGCCTCGGAAGCTTCCAAATGTGGGGGCCGCCACGTCCTGTGGCTCTTTCAGTGTCTCCATGAAAGGATCATCTTAACACAGTGAAAAGGTGGTCATCATTTCTATTTATAATCCCTTATTGAACCTTACATTGATCTGTGTTGAGTCTGAGGAGTGCAATCATGCAAATGCTTGTGCCAAGATGGAGATGTGTCAGCGCTTGTAGATGATGTGTGTGGGATGAGTGAGTCTGAGAGGAATGAATGATTGTTTGGCTGCTAATTTGCAGTTTCTGCTGCCACTTGTCAGGATATGTAGGTCTGTGGATGCTCTGTAGAGGTTTTCCCTTTGATTACAAACATGGAATGAATAAACACGTATTTTGAAATGATGATGAACACTTCCTATAAAGGGAAAATGATGCAGGACGGAACTAAATGGACTCGGAGGTGAGATTGTTTTGAAGGTCGAGGAATCTCAAACTTGAACTCCTCAAAGCACTCAGAAAAAGATGAATCTACAACAGCTGAGCCATCTGCTGATGAACACCATGTGGTCTGCTAGAAAGCTCCAGAACAGCTACTGATGATTGAATCGTTTTTTTTTGTTTCAATTATAAATATAGTAATCCTCATGAATGTTGTTGAATATTCATCAACGTTGAAATGACAGAAAGTGGAATGCAGTTCTGCCCAACTGAAAAGAGACATGTAACCCTTTTTGTTACCATAGAAACGGGTTGCTGGGTATTAAAAGAGAGGGAAGTATGGTTAAAAGAATTAAAGATGTTGATAAGAAAAGCTCATTTTGTTTCCTTTGTTTCTGTTTTTGTGTGAGACTTATTAATGTTCTTTTAGCCATGCTGGGATTTTTCTCATATGAGCTGCCCAGAAAATAATGTACAGTGTATTTAGAGTGCTTATTGAAAATAGTTTTTATGATGCTTTCATAAACACCTTCTGCATATTGCATCATTCAGCACCCTTTGTCCTGATCCCTGATGTGAACCTTTTGTAATCCTCTCTTTCATGGTGCTCTCCAGTGGTAAAGAGCACACCTTGCTCAGTGCCTCTGTCACTCTCACGTGGCTTTTTCACAAGTGCTACGTGGAATATATTAAAGCCATAATCATACATAATGTGCCTTTGTCCCCAGTTTGATGAATTGAGTTGTATTTGAAGCGGCCGGTGATATATAATTCTCATTGTCAACAAATCCCAAAAATGAATTGATCCTATCAAGTGTTATCTGTATTTCTGTCATCTGTGTCATAGATCTCTCATTGTCACCCCAGTCACATCAGTGAGCCACACAGTTGGTGACACATTTCTTCATTACAGTGAACACTGTAGTTTATTTTTGGTCAGTCACACATGCACATACATTGCGCTGCTGGAAATACTCCCCAGTGCACCAAATCTGGACACACAGAAAATAGTGCACTTTTTACTCCTGTTTGAGTTTGCTATAATTACGGTGCCCAACTGTTTTAGGAAATCAATGAGCCTCTTTTAAAGAAAGAAAATATATATTCATGATCCATTCTGAAACATCTTCAGTAGGAATTCATGGTCCTGGAGCTGAGAGCCACAAACAGGCTGGAGATGTCAGAAAGTAGTGAAAGATAGACCTTTGTATATTTGTGGGATTCATTGTCAGTTTTTTACTTTAATCACCTTAAAATTTGTGTTTATTAATCTCTTTTGTTATATTATGTCAATTATCTGATTGTTAAATAAGTGTATTTCATTAAGGTTGATTATCCATAATTGTACATATAGGAGAGAGAGGAGGTAAAATGGAGTAGGAGTTCAAATGAGGCTGATTTGTACACTCTAATAACTTGTGTTTAAATCAAAGAAATGATAGATTAAATATTATAATTAGATCTTTTGCAAACAGCAGAGGAGTAAATCCGATTAATCTAAACACATGTATTGACAATTAACTGATGTTTATGTGAATCCCCAATGACTTTATGAATCTAATCAGGCATATGTACAGTCTCTAATGATTAACTATACTGCTCCATTAACACTGAACTCTTTTGAAACCTCACATATCAGAGGCAGATGGCTCCATTTTCACAGTGCATTGTGGTCTGGTTTGCTTTTATGTGCATACATCCCTGTTGCTTTGTGAATCATATTGTTGATTTCCAGCTTCCTGTCTTGATAGTCAGAAATGTAAGAGTGATTACAGTCTCTGAAAATGCCATAAATAGCAGGAGTGACGCACATAGTCTGTCAAATGTCCATTTCGTGTGACAAGCAGTTTAAACTGTTTTCCTGTTTAGAACATCAAATTACTGAATTGAATAATAGAAAACAGAAAGCAGAGCTGCAGTTTGACCCTTTCTTTCTCTCTCTAAACATTTCAGTTCTCATGACTCTTCTGCTGAACAAAAAAAAACTTCATCCTCTTCATCTGGTGGTTGTAAAGCTGTAAACATCATTATTAATATAATTTTCTACAAGTGATGTTTCAGCCGAGTGTGTAACCTTGCAAGAGTTTAACATTTTAATGAGAATGTGGATGAATTAAGAATCTGTTTTTGTTTTCACAGTGGTGAAGAAAGGATTCGGTATAAATAACAATACTGCAATATAAAAATACTTGCCTGCAGAGCTCACCTGGTAGTGCGTAAGCCCCATGTATCAAGGCTAAATCCTTACTGCAGTGACACAGGCTCGATTTATCCCCTGGATTTCTGGTCCATCTCTCCAACTGTCACTGTCCAATAAAGCAGAAAATGCCACAAAAAAACAAAACAAAAAAACATCCAAAAAAAACTTGAAGAAAGAAAAATATACACCATTACAGGTAAAAGTCCTCTATTGAAAATGTAACTTAATTAAATGCGAAAATGTACTTAAGTATTAAGTAGTATCAAGTGATAATGTTATATACATTATATTATTGGAATATTATTACTAATTGCATGAAACCTCAAGTGTTTAGAAATCTGAATACCCCTCCCCTCACCATCCCCTTTGGTGGCCGTGAAAGTTGCGAAAGACACAAAAGGTCCAATCAGGAGACAGTATTTGGTTTGTCCATTCTGGGCTAATATGGCGGTTTAGAAATAAAGGCTCGTTCTAAAGTAACAAAAGGACAGAAGGATTCTGATTTTCAGGTAATTGAAAACACAATTATGCATATTTTATTCCATTTCTACCATATTTTGAAAATAGATGTCCCTAAATATTATACATTGGACCTGAAATGTTTAAATAGCATTTTAATATTGTAGCTTGTTGAGGTGAAGCTAAGTTGAATCACTTTATGTACTTCTGGGTAATTTAATCTATAAAAAATGCACCATATTTTTGGGAATAACTATGAGCTGTCAAATACATGCTGTGTAGTAAAAAGTGTACTACATAGTATAAAGTACAAGTACCTCTTGTTGTAATTTCATTTCAAGTACTGTGCTTGAGTAATGGTACTTATTTACATTCCAGCTCTCTCGGAGTGGAGCTTGTAGCAAACATAATGAACAGCTTCTCACGCTGCCAGTGACAGTGTTATGTGAAGCAAGACAGCCTTGAAGCCTCCTACAATCACAGGTCAACTCCACTCAACCCAGTTTTAAAGTCAGAGGAAGGCCGTGTCGTGCGAATAGTTTTATCTTTCAGTATTTTCATTCACGATTCCCTCAGAGAGACGAACTCTGTCTGTTAAAACTCTGCAGTGACTCTCAAAGTTTCTGCCTGATCGCCTGTTAGAAGTGAGTTTACAGTAAAAGTGGCCAGCTGGAGCACATCGGTCACACTGATGCAACATAACGCACGTGTTGTGCACCACCATTCCTGTCAGTGAATCAATTATTGTGCAAATGGAAAAACCCTAACAGCCCCTGACCTTTCTCAACTGCCAGTAATTGCAGGCAATTTATATTAGTCAAACATAATTTACTGAAAGAGCAAGAGCTGCTGAAACAACTAAGCGCAAGTTTATTCCCACACTCGGCGAGCCATTTATTGCAGAATTTCTTGAGGTCATTTAAAAGAGAGAACGCTCCTTCTTAAGATTTAAGTTTCCATTAGTAAAATATTTGGCAGGAAGCAGACGTCCGACATGCTCCACTACCCTCGTTGGACATTCAAATGAAAGCCTGGATGCTCTGAATGTAATCAGTGGTGTTAAACAAGATGATAAAAAGACGTTTGTCTCCAAATAAAGTGTAATCAGACATGTCGCAATCAAAATGCAAATGAGCACAGAATATGAATCTGTGCCTAATCTCCACACCTCTGTAATGTATGGACAAATCACTTGAATGAACAATGAACTGGTCTCTCACACATCACGCTCAGAGGAGATCCATATCACAACAAATACTAACTGGATTTTGTGCCTGAGCTCTCTTACAAGAGATTGAGATGCTCATACTGATTAAATATTCATCAGACTAGGATATTTAGAAGTTTCTAATTCTAGAAAAGAGATGCAGTATATCTTTTTTTTTTTTAATCATTTAACCTTCAGTTGACCTCTGCCTAATGAACAACAACAAAGAGGAGTTGCAGGTAGTGGGGAAGGGAAGTACAAAATGAAGTTGTCACTTTGAAGCAGTAGTGGTTATGAATGTTGATAATGGCAGTGAAGTCCTTCCAAGGAGGCAGATTTTTACTCTCATCTTCAAAGTGATTTGGCAGCAGGAGATCAGTTATTTCACCCAGTCAAAAGAAAATTATGTCATCCACTTCTGGGATGACCGATTGAATAAATTAACATTTAGTGTGTGCCCGGTGGTGTCTGTCGTTACACAGATAGCTTATTCGCTTTCTTGCAGAGAGTTTGATGAGAAGATCAATACTACTCTCATGTCTGTACAGTAAATATGAAGCTGGAGCCAGCAGCTTGTTAGCTTAGCTTAGCATTAGACTGGAAACGTGGAGAAACAGCGAACCTGGCTCTGTGTGAAAGCAGCATAATCCATCCTCTTGCAGCTCTGTGGTTCACTAATGAGTCTTACTGTCAAAGAGCTGTCAAGTGGACACTGAAGTTTCTGCTCCTCGCCCGGAAACCACAAGAATTAAACAAATGATTAAATAAATAAGATATAACATGTTGATTAGTGATCTTAAGATCTGCTGTTATAGTATATTTTCTTTAGCAGCTAAAAGCTCCACCAGCTAGTTGCTAACTTAGTCTGTAAACGATCTGGTGCTGGGCCTGTAGTGTACAGTTTTTTTTTTTAAGTACAGCTGTGAACAGCTGGCTAAACCCTAACAGCTGCAGACAAGAAAACAGCAGTTTTCTGAAAGAAACTAAAATTCTCTGTGGGGCTAAGAGGAACTGAAGGGGTGATAATTTGAAGGTTCATCAGTATGAGCAACCCCTTTAACATACATATCATGCGATCCATATTAATATAAAATATTGAATATAATGGCTTCAGTGGTTCAGTAAAATTCAGGTGGAAAATTTGCTGTTGCAAAGTTTTGGCTGGTTAGGTGTCATATTCATGGAAGACAGTCCTGATATAAGCCTGTAACAGCTAGGGCTGGGAAGTTCAGAGCCAAAGTGAAACTACATGATCTTAAAACAAGCTTAAAATAGCTGAAGCTGTGGGGAAACTCAGGACAGAGGGAGGAGGGATTAGAAAAAAAACACTCGCCTGTGTCGGTAAACCAAGCAATGGAAAACGGGCTGGCCTGCTGGGGAACATGGGCCACTGCTCCACCGTTCCTGTCCCTGAGTGTCCGTCTATATGTGGTGAATTATCTTTCAATTCCCGAGCTACTTGATGTGATTGGAAAATTCACCCCCACCATTTCTCTGTGTGGCCTTGCACCCCACATTGGCCATCCCTGTCCTCTGAGGATCTGCTGGGACACATCAAGGCTAAAGCTGGAGGCTCATTACCTCCCAAATGTAACGCTTGACCCCATGTCAGTCGCTAATCCCTTCCCTCCTGCTCTCTCATCTCCCTCAGGGTCCTCTTCAGTGTACTTTTCTTTTACTTGGAGCTATGTTGTGCTTTGACTGGAACTGTTATAATAGCTGGAGAAATAAATAGTCTAATATAAATGGCCAGTGGGCGGATAGGCTATCAGCAGCATTGTCTGTATATTTGGTGAGTCATTGCACATTGAAAACGTCCAGTTGAGGGAGCATCCAGTCTTTACACACATGTACTTGTAAAAGTGAATATGTGGTTATTTTTAGAAGTGCCATCTCATTTCTGTTCCATTGTTGCTGTGTTTTTTCCTTCATTTCATGCATGCTGTAACGGTGCAGATGACGAGCAGCTGAAAATGTGGTCGTTCATAACAGTCTACTTACTCTAAATTTGGAGCAAAAAATACAGCTGCTAACCTTCACACAGATGAGGCCTGCTCCTGTGTATGTCACCATCATTGCCAATCTGTTCTTCTTGACTCTATTTTTTTTTTAAATGCCTGAATATTTGTTCATACTGTGCTATATAACACACGACAGCATTTTGATTTGTCTATTACTGATACTACAGTACGATGCATATCTAAACATTCTTGTTTTTAGTGTATTAACACAGGGATAGGGCACCTGACCTATCACAGTAGGAAAAGCACAGGTGAGAGTTGATGCGGAGCAGCCGGTGGACATCAGAGGGAAAACCCAAAAACATTTTCTCATTAAAATATGATCCAGTTCAGTAAAATAGTTGGTGGTGGGTGACCTAGTGCCGTTACATACTTCTCATGGGTGATTGTACCTGGATCACAAAGTTACATAGTGTGAGAACAGGCAGAAGTTGTCGCTTTAAAGCTGCATTGATTGATTTTGGGGGACTACAGGAACAGTCCTGTCATATACAGTATATGTAAGCAAATAGTTCACAGCCCATCCAACTTAAATGGAGCAAGATTATATTCCCATTGGAGTTCAATCGAAGTTCAATATTCAGTCATCTTTCACCTCTGGTTTGGTCTCCACCAACTTCTGAGAAACACATCTGGGTCTTTATCCTGTTACTTGTTTGACTTTCTTCATTAGCTAGTCACTTTGTTTGCCCTCTTATACTGAAAATGAAGTGTATTATCTTAAGGTTCTTCACTCCAACTAACCCAAAATTGAAATTTCACAAAGAATATTGATTGATGAACATGTTGAATTAATTTAAAAGTCAATAGTTGCTGACAAAATGATCTTCGTCTAACTTTTATCCCAGAAATGTATTGGTAGCTTTTAGCTGCCCAGTTTCAAATATGGTTTCTGAGAGGAAGAATTATCCAAAATGAATTCAACTTTTGTCGCAGCAAGCTAATGGATGAGTATATGGCATCTATTCAATTTGAAAGGTTTGTCTTTTGTGAATGAGAGGTGATTAGTTTGTTGGACACTGCTAGGTGAGTGTCATTCAGCGGACCTTCAATAGTTGAGCTATTCATAGAAACACTTTGGTCTGAATATAGCTTTGCTTGCCTGTTAGGTCATCTGGGTCAGCATTTATAAAGCCTTAATCACAGAGCCTGGAGTGTGCTGCCAGTGTCATTCCAAACACAGGACACTTCGAGGCTGTCTAATTATTTTAATCCAATGAAATTGTTTTGATTTAAAATGTAAAAGTGAGCAGAAAAGAAAAGAGTTCATGCAGTGAAAGAGTTATGACCAATTGCATTGCTACAGGTATAAGAAGCTCAGACTGTCCAACTTTTATACAGTGATACTTGGATGGAATTAACAGAACAAAAGTATTGATATGCAACTTTGTATTTAAATTAAATTATGCAGTTATGGTTCTTGCAACACGTTTTAATTCTTTTGATGTGTTCCATTAGATTAAATCAAATGTTAGCATTTACAGGCATGTTTGAATGATGCATGATTTATGGTTTTACAGCAAACTTTTTGTAACAGTTTCGATGTGATTAGCATAAAATAATAACAGCTACATGCAGAGTAAATTACGACAACTATTGGAGCCAAGGTTAGAAAAAAAAAAATGATTTTGAGAATAAAGTTGCAATATTTTGAGGTTAGAAAGTCAATAGTTTGCAAGAAGGAAGTCGGCTTGAAACTTTAAAACGTTCTGACTTTAATCTCAAAATGTTACGACTTTCTTCTCATAAAATTATGACTTTATTCTCAAAATCTCTTCTTTTTTTTACTAACTATGGTCCTAATAGTGTGTCATAAAAAAGAGGCAGCACTTTGAAACAAATAAACAGATCAACAGCAGTAAAAAATGACAAACTTAAACCACAAGTCAACTTCATGTCCCAGGCACAGGCTTAAGCACTTAACATTAGACATCTTGACTAATCTAAAATATCTTGTAGTTGTGCTCTGAGGTCAGTGTACAACTTTGATCTAATAACTGAAATATACATTCATTTTTAGACATTCACAGTCACCTAACAAATTCCATGCCCTGCGAGAAGCATCAGCGGTAAGCAGGACAGACGATCTCATCTGAGTTAGATTGAAATCTTCAGGGGAACTCTCTCCTGGTTAGTTTTGCTCGGCCGTTTGGGGTTCTGGTAGGACAGTCTCACGAATACAACAATGAGGATAGTTCCTGGAGTTAAAAAAAACAAAACAAAACACTGAAATTCAGCAACATCGCTGTGTTATTGCTTATTTGTCTGTAAAATATAGTGAATCTGCACAGTGTTATGAAGCCTGTAAAGCTTATAATTGAGTTCATAATGCATTCTCAACAGACGTTTATGAGCCGTTATAGTGCCATTAAAACTGTTCACCAGCCTCTCTGCTTACCTATGAATGCAAAGGTGCCAAGCAGAATACCCACTGCAGACTGAATCGTTGGCATGCCCTGCAGCTGCTTGGCAGCCATTTTGCAGTTCCCTCTGATGTTGCAGGGACACACTGTCACTAACAGAGGAGTGAAAAACAAAAAACAACTTACAGATTTGGGCTTTTTAACATCACACAGCAGAGTAGTCCTGACTAAATAGAAAGCACAACTCACTGACAGAATCTGTGTTATGTTTATGATTCATATTTGGTGGCTTGGTTCCTAAAAAAAAAAAACACTGAAACACTACTGAGTTATTTTTCTGAAACTGAATTTCATATTAATATCAGGTCTAATTTAATTGCATAACTGCAGGCATGGAAAGGACAGCACACACACCCCTTATTCCCTTAACTATATAGTTTACACTGTATGAGGAGTTATGTGATATTTATATAAAGTGTCAGCAGGCTATACTGGGCAGAGCACAATCTTAAGAGAGCTCTGTAATCACAAGCCTGGAAAAATCATTTGTAAAGCACCATTGCATCATTATCAAACAAGAACAGTGCTCGGACAAGCTGGCACACGGGGGTTGATCTTTATTGATTGTTCCTAGGCTCATGTCCCATAACCTCCCTGTCCTCGCTTTAGCTGATCAGCAGGAGAGTCGGCATTACCTGGCAAGTTTATGAAGGTGCTCCTGGGAGGAGAGCTGCTGTCGGAGATGGTGAAGGGCACAGTGTAGACCTCGGGGGCCAGGTATTGGATGTTTAAGGACAGGTTGGTGTGAGTATCTGAGGGACAAGGCATTTTCTTGAAAATGATGCATAAAAATGTAACGTAAATTTAAAAAAAAAACACACACATTAGACAAAAGCACTTTGTCATTTTTGCTTGAAGGATGAGGTAGTTTTTGCACTGTGCAGTATGTCACGTATCGTAGAAGTCAATCCTGAAAAGTTAAATGCTTTCTTACGTCCTGCAGGAGTCAACAAGTGCACATGTCAATATTTTCTCATAAAAATGTCACCGCATGCAGCTTTACAATATTTCCCATTTTTCTACCACCAAAGGAGCAAAAATCAAGCAAAAACACATCACTACAAGTACGCCACGCACAGAAAGAGGGAGAGTGATGTGTGGATGGAGGTCTGGAGTGTGTGACTCTTTATCTTATCTCTGTAAATCAGTCTAAAATACACGCCTGGCTTCATGACGTAAAAGCCCTGTCGTGTTAAGAGGGGTGTTTTATCAAGCTGTTTGAACCTTATCTGAGGGTCTTAAACGCCACGCTTACACCTCACCATCGCGCCCCTTCATGTTGCTTCATGTAGTCGGGAAAACACGAGCTGTGCAGCAGTTCTGCACCGATATGACACAGGTTGGATCTGCAGTCGCCTGCCTACCCAGAACTGTTTTGGATACTTGTAATTTTTACATTATAATGCTGTTAAATGTGTTACAGGAAGACTGGATGTATTACATATCTCTCCTTAGTGCTACGAAAAGCCATTGAGAGTGGACGGAGAGTGGAGTACTGCCTCATTAACTGAATTTCTGCATTGAAAAGAACTGACACTTATTTGAACATGGCACATTTGACAGCCTCTGAAAGGCTTGAGATGAATAACCACGATACACACACAGGAGCAAAACTGATGCACACGCACCTGCACGAACACATGCACGCACGCACACACACAGGTGTTCTTTTCATGAGAGGTTGTGGTTGTGTCACGCAAACTGTTCAACTCTACAGCAGGCATTATACCGGCAAAAGCACACATCATTGGTACGACCATTACTGGCTGCGACCAGGTGCAAAGCATTCTGGGTGATTCCTTTTTTAGCTTCCATTAACTGACAGGAACCCAGCAGTGACGCCAAAGAAATTACACAGAAGATATAATTACAGCTGGGCTCAATCAATACCAACAGGAACAGGGGAGTGAAAGAGAGAGATAAAAAAAAACTGAGAGGGAAGTGGTTGAACTGTTTGAATGACTTAATGACAGACGTCATAGCAGTAAATTGTTTGCGCTAAATGAGCCCAACACTAGCAGTTTACAACTGCAAAAAAAAGGATAATTACGTTATACCTCCCATTCCAGATAGGACTGAAGAAATTATTTAGTAAGAAAATAGACCAGGGCAATTTGCACATCTTCAGGGCCAGTTCACTCTGGTTCTTTGACTGTCTGTACTCACAGACTGCGTGCTGCCTATTTGATATTTCGCACACCGTGGCAAAGTTGTGTCCACTGGCTGAATTTAATGTCACACTGCATGGACTTGCATTTTCTTCAATAAATTAATATCCTTACTCTCTACATTATTCAAAAGCAGACTGATTCTTACCAAAGTGGACTGAGTGGTTAACTATCTCAAACATACATATGTCCATATAAAAGCAATTAAAAAATATCGGCATATTAAGGCAGAATATGGAGGCAAGAGACCAAGATTTTGGCACAGGAAGCATTCTGGTTTCAGTTTGTAGTCCAAGTGGTATTTACCAGACACATTTGAGTGGGTTTTGGTTACAGCAGTCCGTCGGGAGAGCAAAAGAGGCAGAACACATTGGCCGAACTGCAATCTTGGAACCCAACATCTAAGCACATTTAGCTTTTAACTCATTTTAAAAGTGATCTGCATTCATATGCAGGATGGATCGGCAGAAATGTGTCTTTATCGCCATTCTTGTGCGTTGAGTTATCAATCAGAATGCAGAGGAAGTCTTGGCATTTTTTCAGATACATGCTGGCTATACCGGAGGCCCAGAAACATTGGCGGTTAGCCCCAGAGCCTAAATCATCATCAGATAATAGCTTATGGGTTCTGATATTGTAAAAAAACTATTTGATGATCCAGTATGTGGCTTTACTGAGTGGTGACTCGGGTCAAATGTCATCACAACTTGCTGTGTTCTGGTGTTTGAGGACCAAGTTTAAGCCAGCTCTGGTATATGGTTTGATTTGGCTGGTAAGTGTATCCATTTTGCAGCATCTGGCTTTGAGACCATGTCGGTATGCAGAATCAAACCACAGTACTTGTGTGAAACACCTGATTGAAACCCAAATGATTAATAAAACACTCTGATTATAAATGCATTTAAAAGTTGCTTTGATTGTGATTGGCTTCAATTAATCTCAGCTTTTTACTCCTATGCCTTCCCCTCACCATTGATAGGCGTTAGCTTCCAGTTACGTCGGACTGTGGCATCGCTGCGCAGGGAGAAGTTGAGTCGTCCTCCATGCTGTGGCCCATCACTGTCTCGTGAGGCCAGCACCAGAGCTTGGTCCTCCCAGCGAGGCGTACACAGGTACTTCCAAGAATAGTCTCCAACGAGCACCGGACTGTTGTCATTCACGTCCAGGATTTGGACAGTCACCAGGGTGGACGCAGATAAAGAAGAGTTTCCTGAGAGGAACACAAGAGACAAAAACAAAGAGAGATGAGATGCTGCAGCTTAATTTTGAGATATTATGTTGTTTTTATTTTCTGGATGATGATGGTACATCAGCTCAGTACACAATTCTTAACTCTGCCTGACCTTCTTTTCTGGTTGTTTGCTGTTCCCTTCTTCTAAATCTATGTTCTTAACTCTTTGTTAGTTTGTACAAATGTGCATGAATGAAAACATACTTAGGCAGATTGTATTCCTGCCATATTCTGTAAATGGAACATTCTAAATGGTCCCTCAAGAGAATATTTATCTACAGATCAAATAATATTATTCAGAATTTTACTTTTAGTATCTACGGAATAATAAAAGCACTCTTACGTCCATCTACTGCAATAACCTCCATGGTGTATGTGCTGTTCTCCTCTCTGTCCAAGGCCTGCACAGTCTTTAGTTCACCAGAATACTTTCCTATTGAAAAGTATTTCTTGGTATCTCCTTGAAGAGAATATCTGCATGAGAAAACACGTGCAACTCTGTAAAAATCAGAACTGTACTTCATGAAGTAGATAGTTACTACAGCATTCATCGGCCCTTATGGCTTACCTGATTGGATGAGAATCCGGGTCATAACCTCGGATGGTGGCGATAACCCGTCCTGGTTCCTCGCCCTCTCTGACAGTCACCTCGTAATGGCTCTGAGACAGGATCGGACCTTCGTTCACATCGTCAACATAGATGGAGACTGTTGCTGTAGATGCAGGTCCGTATCGGCCACGGACCAGAGCAACTGGGTTCTGAGCACTGAGCACGAGGATGTACTCACTCTCACGTTCAAAGTCCAAGACCTACGTGTACGTATGCACACACAGAGGAAAAATATACCTTAAAAATATTGGTGGCATGTGATGCCCCTCCTTCCAGCATCCACCCTGAATCATTGTCTTTTGGTTTGTATTATGATTTGTGAGAACTTTACTTTTAATATAAGACTCTTGTTTTAAGTAAATCTCTTGTGTGAACTCCCAATTTCTCACATTCCCTGAGCCAGTTTGACAAATTGGAGCTTGTCCGGGCTTGTGATCTTCTCAGTCGAAGTACTGGTGTATATAATTGGTGACTCCGGCCAAGACAATGTCTTGGGAACTTTTCCCTAGTTTCCAGAGGGTTGCCAGTTCCCTTGTTGCCTTTCTGGTTCTTGTAGAATCAGTGCATAAGTACCCACCACCAGTATCTGTTTGAAGGCCAGTTGACAATGTTAACATCCTACAGTCTTGTTGAACTTGTAAATGTGGAGATATACATTATCTGCAAGACATCTGTATTGCTAGATACCAATAAGGTTTATGGGTAACTAGGAAATTACCACTTAATTAAAATAATGTACAGTATCTAACAGATGCACAATGAAATCTCTGAGCAGCAAATGAAATAAATGTAAGGAAAGTGGTTGAATTTCTATGGATTCACTTACATTTTATAGGCGCTCACATGTTAAAGAAAAACAGGATGTTGTCTTTAACAGCAGGACACAGGGACAGAGTACAGTCCCCTGTGAGCAGTCCCTTTATCTTACTCCCAAGGAAACAAGATTTATTGGCAGAGTTTTGCTGTATTTCCAATAGGAACCAGACACTGGTCACAGGGAAATGAGCCAATTGATTCACTGTGTCACTAATGAAACATTTTCCATGATGATTCACTGAGAGCACATGCTGTGTGACAGCACAAAATTACTCCTTTATGAACTGGATATATTTTTAAGAAGATCTGTATGACCATAGAACATGAAATTATGTTTACATTGACGGCTATTCAACATGTAAAATGTGTAAAAATCACATTTAAACCATAAATAAATGCATGGATAAACTTTTACTTCTACAGTATGTACTACATTTGGACCCAAAGTTTTGCAGCAAAGTAAGGAGTAGCAGATTTAACTCTAATCTGGACTCTGGAAAATAGTAACTGTGACCTGTTGACTTTGTTTCAAGGATTAAAAATGTAGTTTCAAAGTGGAGGTATGGAAACAATCACCGCAGTTGTCAGTGATTTGAGGCAAAAGAATCATATTATTTGATCTTACTCTCTAATGAATTTGGTTATTTTAATGCAGTCTTCTGAATCCTGCCCGGAATTGGTATTTGCTGTCATGATTTACTGTTAAACATGTCCTGTCTGCCCATGAAACAAGACATTATTAAACCAGCGCGGGCTGACATCATGCTGCTCAGGCTGAGTGCGTCTTTGTTGCCAGGGAGAAGAAACGCAGACCTTGGAGCGTGCATGAGTACTGCTGTTGACTGGAAGTGACGCATCACACTACTCAGCGTGTTATCAGACAGGCTACAGTCACCTGGACAACTATATTACTCAAAGACCTCAGAGTTAGCCTCAGATATGAGTTAGGCATCAGTGAGACGTCATTATTAACCTTACCTTACCTTCACTGTTAATACCCAATATCTAAAGATGATGACATGGCGAGCTTTAGACTCCTTAACTTGGAGTCATGTTTCTGGTCATTGATGAATGTATAAGTTAAATATGAACTCCTTTAGCCCTGTTTTTGGTCTCCACCAGCTCCTGAGGGTAATATATGGCTCTTTAGCTGCTAAAGACTTCACAATGCTCACCAGCTAGATTGCTACAGTGTGTGTACAGCTTTTTCATTGGAAACATCTGCCTGCTGCAGAAATCAATACAACGATGGTGAGCCAAAACTATAAAGTTGTCGGTCAGAAAACAAAAACAACGTACTGAAAGACACAGGCCTGCAAAGCTGAAGGAAACTGCAACGCTAGGTGATATTCTCTGTGGATTTTACACTATGAGTGACCCCTTTCACATACAAATATATCAATTACAGCTGCTTTAAATAACTGTGCAGCTATGAGATACATTATTCTACACAACACAGGTGCCATTCTACATTTCAGCTTCTTTTTAAATCAGACCTGTGTGTCTGTAGTGTCTTCATGGTGGGCAGATTCATGGTGATCAATCACAGCTTTATTCACTCATTCTTCACTGTCATTACTGTGACAGCTTTAAAGCATTGTCTCAGTTAAAATGAAGCATATAACAAACTGATGACTCACACATTCAGTTAGTAATCAATGAATATGTATTAAGGATTTATTTGCTTTTTAATTAACTTTGAATTTATTCATGAATTAATGGTAAATATTACGTCATCGTGATTAATTGAGCTGTTACATCAGTCCATCATCTATGACCACTTATGCTTATCAAGGGGGGCTGGAGCCGATGGGCGAGAGGCGGGGTACACCTTCGGCACGTGACCATTTCATCACAGGGCTGACACATAGAAACAAACAATGGTTCACACTCACATTCACATCTACAACTCGCTGCTTGATTCACGCCTGCATGTCTCTGGACTGTGGGAGGAAGCTGGAGCACCCAGAAAGATCCCACACAGACACGAGCCACAGAAAGACCCCAGCTAGGTGGGCGGCTCAAATTCAGAATCTTCTTGCTGTGAGGTAACAGTGCACTACACCACCATGCTGCCTTAACTGTTACAACAAGCTCCAATTCACAGTAACTTCAAATGAAATTTCGTTTCCTTTTTTTCTTTAACAAAATGTTTTTACAGTTGACGTCATGTCTGACGTCTCCTGTTCTCTTCATCCTGATTCGATTCCCCTCACTTCCCCTGGTTCATTATACATTTACCTTAATCGGCAGCTTCTAGCCTATGTGGTAAACTGCCATTAGTGTCTGCTCACACAATCTAATTATTCACTTGGGCTGTGAGCAGTGTGTAATTTCTAATAATGAAATGTGTATGCATTCTGGCGCTGACCTCACACTGTAACGCGATGAATTAAAGGATTTGCTCAAGTGCATTTTAATCTGCTGGGGCTTTACTTGTGAGGGATTTAAGCTTTACTTTTCACTAAAGTAAGCTAAATAAATAGCAGTATCCTTTCAAGTGATACAGATACAAGGTCAATAGGAGAGCTGCTCAAAGAGGCAAAAATTTAATCTGCATGATATCATGTCTAGAAAAACAGAAGTCGTGGTGTGTTAATCCGAAATAATATAAGACCCGTTTTTAGCTTCTTCAACATCTTCTGCTTCATCTCGGCAGAGCGTGTGCAACCCACAGTTCAATCACATCAACTCCCACAGAGAGTTTGAAAATAATAGACTGTCTCCTGACTGGCCCACTTACAGAGAGCAGACCATACTCACTCAAACACACACACACACACACACACACACACACACACACACACACACACACACACACACACACACACACACATACATGCATAGATAGATAGACACACACTCATTTCCACACACATCCCTAAAACACCCTGCTGGATTATACGAGGCAGGCGAAGGGTGATGCGCCCCGGGGACAGGAGAGATTATTGGGCTAAAACATTCCATTGTCATCTGGACTCTGTTTTGTTTTGAGGCATGCGGGACTGAAGTATTGATGTATTGGAATATTCTTTTCCAACCTTTCTGTCGGTGCCTCACATGTACACACATTAAAATCGTGTCCTCATAAAAATGACTTGAGTTACATGTGACTGCTATTTTGACACGGCCAGCTACTGAATGATCTCTTAGGACTGCACAGACACCAAGGGCGGACACAAGCTGTCATGCCAAACATTGTCCTTGACATTAATATTTGTGCTCCTGAAAGCAGAAATGTGTTTGCACTCTCTCGTTCTCGAGACAGGATAAAGAAAACAATTAACAGGTCAGTTTAATTTGGACTTGACAGTTTTTCTCATCTGGATCTAATCAATAAGGCAGTCCGATATGTGTGTTGAGAGGCTGCAGGTGGTTTGTGTTGTTTACCTTTGAGAGGATGAGCGAGACCTCATTGGTCTGCTTGTCTGTCACTAAGGTAAAGACCTCCTCCTCGTTGC
Organism: Sciaenops ocellatus; assembly: GCA_033000465.1. Classification (NCBI taxonomy): domain Eukaryota; kingdom Metazoa; phylum Chordata; class Actinopteri; family Sciaenidae; genus Sciaenops; species Sciaenops ocellatus. The sequence goes on along the minus strand of CP136888.1, from coordinate 6,229,487 downwards.
CAGACTCTAAACGGTAGTCCACCTGCCAGCTGTCTCCTCCTCGAACATCTGCATCTCCTGCCAGCACAGCTGTTACTGTGGTGCCAACTGGAGCGTTCTCTGGGATGTGAAAGGGCCCATACTGATGGGGAGGAGACAGAACATGTATGAAACGTTTGCCACTTTTATCCATAAGACATGTAAAAATCCACTTGTACCCATGTATGCCCATGTATAGTACAAAATTATGATGAAATGTAATTTAATTAAAATATAATAGAAAAGGTTGTATTATTACAAATTAAAACACCTCTGTATTTGCTGTAATAATCTACATTATGCATTACACATACATTACATTTCTATTATAAGATGGGGGGCTCAGTCCATGGGGACCACCGGAGGATGGTTGGTTCAGATCCAGCATGGGCCATAGTATAGAGCGTGGACTGGTAGCTGGAGAGGTGCCAGTTCACCTCCTGGGCACTGCCGAGGTGCCCTTGAGTGAGGCACCGAACTCCTAACTGCTCCCAGAGTGCTGCTACGTGGCTGCCCATTATACCACCATCTCTCCACATTTTCAGGTCTATGAGCCCTTTGTGTGTGTGTGTGTGTGTGTGTGTGTGAGTGGGTAAATTTCAGGCCAACGTGTGTAAAATTTGAGTGAAAAAGGAGATTTCCCATTTGGTCTTCTTCTATAACCCTGATTACAGAATATCAGCTTCTCTAATGGATAAACACAAGTTTTAGCAAAGATCTCCAAAATCTAGTTATCAAAGAATACTGTAAGAAAAGTCAAATAATAAACATAGTTTCTCAACTGACTCTGCATTAAATATTAAATAACAAAATTACAATATAACATACATATGTATATGTATATGTAATAACAACAATAGCTACCACATATCAGTAACAGGCTAATATCAGCTTTGAAAAGTGTGGATGATTTTTCTGGTGTCCAGTTTTCAGTTCACTGTGCTGCTGTGACACTGTGAATATACATTTGACCCCTCTTGCCCGCCTGGTGTTAGCAACCTTTATTCACACACCACTGTGTGTTTAGACAGCCGTTTAATCTGCCACTCACAGATGTCCTCTAGTGAAGCAGCCATGCCTCTGATCTGGCTGACCCATCCACAGAGACGCTGAACCCTGCCCTGTCACCACTCGCCTCCCACATCACCCCCTATAGCGCTGCCTTCACATCGCCATGGAAAAAGCTGCACTACTCAGGCGTGACCTGCTCAAGAGCATTTTCCACCTGTGTGTGTGTGTGTGTGTGTAATGGCGATTATCTGCGCACATTTGTTTGTAACAGGTTGAAAATGAGCATTCAGCCATGTTTGAAGGACAAATCTTAGTGGGAACTGGGCAAAAAATACAGAAGTTACATAAAAATATATAAAGTAAAATCTTTTATTAAGACTGTATTCAACAATGCTGTCTCCTGTTATTGGTCTGGAAGCTCTATAGCCAATTTCTGCTGTTAAATTCAAAGGCAGTACCTTCTCTCCTGGCTCAAAATAAAATGTTCCTTCACAGCTCACAATGTCTGTGCCGTCTTTAAGTGTCACTATGGTCTGACAGAGAGAACAGCCAGAGACTGGTTCCCCATTATCACAGCATGATGGCTCTCCTACGTAACTCCCAGCCCTCGTGGCTTTTCTCCCCTCTATTATCTGGCGCATGTGGGTGAAAAGTGAGGGGATTTTCTGTAACTGCCTATCTTTAGCCACTTTTTCTTTCTTGCCAGCACCTACGCCAAAATGAGGGAAACCACTGTCCCATTTCATACTGGGCCCTGTGACTGCAGTCTCGCTCAGCTGGATCACAGCAAGATAATAATAGATATTGGAGGTAGTTCCCAAAGATGTTTTATTGTTATTGAAATAAAAAGTACACCACCGCTCAAAGAAAATTGCCTGCCACAAAAGCTTCATTCAGTATAGTCAGACGGCTGAGAGGACTGCTCCATCTTTTTGAATGGTCTTTTACGTTTTTAGGTTGTAGGAAGTCCTCATTACAAATTGATGTCATTTTGTATGAAGGATTCACAAAAAAGTAATGTTTTGTATATGAAGAACAAAATGCTGTATGATGGTTCAACCAGACTGACAACCAAAAGAGCAGACAAAGATCCCTCTGATCAACAGTTATAGAAGAATAGAAGAACCATCATTTGCAAAAAGAAATTAAAAGGTCAGCATTAAAATATGTGTTGTTTTAGCAAAGACATTCTTAAAACTTCAAAATAGAAACAGAAGTTTGGTCTGTGGTTAGCACGACTTGAACTGGATCTCAGAATATCAGCTGAACATACTATGAACTGAGAAATCACACTTTAAACTTGTTCAATCTGACCACTGAGTAGACTGCAGAGGGCCCAAAGACAGACGGGTTCCCAAAATATTTAGAGCCAAATTGCACCGTCTTGGTTCAGTAATGATCTTGGGTCACTTACACTTTTCTGGACTGGAAAACAAATTCAAAATCAATGTGTATTTAAAACGCTTACAACAGTAGTCTCCCTTGTCATGCAACACTGCTGGGACATGGACAAAATGGAAGCTGAAATCATTTAATTTATCTTCTTCTGGGACCAAAATTATTTCAAAAGTAAGGAATACATGGAGGGTATAGACTCAGCTCATGTAGGTTTCAAAGGTGGCTGTGAAAAAGAAGTAGAGACATTTCTGTGGATGGTCATTTTGATTTCTTTTTCATAGAGAAGTTTGTGTAGATGTTTGGATTTTTTTTTCTTGGTCTGTTGTGACAAACGGTCAGTTTTGGAGTTTATTATAACTTACATGCATACACTCTGACCACAGCTCATGAAAACACACATATTAAATGCTTTGGCTGGGGAGTCACTTTAAGTGCTTTCTTGTGTAGGGTCATACCCGTAAGAAATAAAGAACCAGCTGATACAGACCTTTCTGTGAGATTGTAATACCTATGACGGCATTGATTCTTACATCACTTCTAACACGTTAATGGCATCAGTGTGTAGCCTTGACTATGACAATGAATAAATGAGTGGAAACTACTCTCCAAAGACAGCTTGATCAGATTAAACTCTAAAAACACAGTCCACTTAGAGTACAAAGAACTGAATAAAACTCCTCTAGTAACATGGTGCCATCGCTATAAGCCTGAGATTAGAGGACATATCTAGTTCCCCGCCAGGAAAATTAGATCAGTGACCTGCTGAGCGGATTCACAGTCCACAGTCCAATATCCACGGACGATGGCCGGCGATGTTTGGCCTGTCCTTTTTTTCCTAAAGTATTGTTTATTATGTCCTGTGCAGACCGTTACATCACACGTGTGTGTGTGTGTGTGTCTGTTTAAACATGTGCTTTCGTACCTCATGTTGAGAGAAGACTGGTGGGTTGTTGTTCTCATCCTGCACCGTCACGACCACAGTGCAGGAACTGTTCAGACCTGCCAGGGACATCATCACAGCTTCTGTTAGTGACTCAGGGTCAGCCCAACACACAAATAAAGTATGCTGAAGGAACGGCAAGTACCTCATCTTGCCTCCTTCACACCCTGATCCATGAGTCATGCAGACCACATCATCTGTCACCCCCAGAGGCTAGCGTACATGCGTCCCCGGGGCAATGTAATGGCAACAAAGCTACTGACGCACTAGCTCACAAAACTAATATGTCATGTTACTTCCTGGCACAGTTGCTGCTTCATAATTGTTTTTCTAATCACCGCTCTCGCTGCTCTCTCTCCAGTCTTGATCAGCACTTTGAACATAATGTCTTTGCAACAACTAGCAGCTTGATTGTCACCTTGAATAACAGTGGTGGGAAAACTAGCCAGGAAAAGTGTTTTTTGTGGATGCACTTTCATACTAGAATACTTTTATTAATACATTTAGCTGCCTTCCACAAATTAAATTTTTCTACCTTGTGTTAGCTCCAAAAAAAGAACAAAAGCACATGTAGTGTGTCTGTCAACAGAGTGTGTCCCTATTTGTCTACCTCGATTAAGCAAAGTAGGAGGAAGCAGGAGAAATAAGTAGGTAAAATTAAGCTTGCACCCTTTTTTCAGTCAGTTGCTAAAATATCTCTATAATAATATAACAGGAAATACCAGTTTGCTGTGTTCCTTAAAGAAGCAAGTCAGAGTTGCAAAGGAAAAAAAAAACACAATCTGAGGAAGGCTGTATTCTGCATTGATTGAAAGTCACCTTTGGCATCCTCAGCAGTGATGGTGAGGGTGTACTGAGGAGCTGTGCCCTCCATACTGTCTGCTTGGACGGAGATGACCCCTGAGTCACGGTCCACTCTGAAGAGGGCCCGAGGACTCTCTGGAATTTGTCCGACCAACCGGTAGAAGATCCGCACGTTGTCCGTCTTGGGATCGTCATTATCGGCTGCCTGCACTGTCAGGATTTCCGTACCTGGGAAAAAGATACACAGCACATAACCGTCATCTAAACTTAATGTTGAAATTATACCTTTGATAAAATTGCAATTTTTTTTCTAGTTTGCCACATTTTAAAATCAGAATCTTAAACAACAATCAGTGATTACTAAACACTTCAGATGGATTTTCCCAGTTTTTGCAACAGCAGAAAACCCTGAAAACGTTTTTCGTTGTCCAATCACTGACGTCTTTATAGCTCTGACAACACTGAATGGGAAGACGAATGATAAAACAATAGCTCTCCCCCTTTAATCCTCGCTCAGTGACCCCATTTAGATTAACAGATTGTCCTGTCTAATTCATTTCCCAGAATCAACCGTTTTAAAGCATCAACAAAAAAGCTTTTATGCCGTGTCACAACACACCATGTGCTTTTTATGAGCACGGCTAGGAGTGAGGGTGCTTTCCCCCAGTGTCCTGGCAAAAATCCCATTCTGCTTTCACAAAAGGTATGTGGCCCTTTCATCACTGATACATCCCTTCCAGCCAGTGTTTCCTCTACCTTGTTGTAAAACAATATTCCCATTATAGTGTAAATGTGACAAAAGATTATTCAGAGGTCTCGTGTGTTGTTTTATGAGGCTGTGTAACTTCATTAGTGATTAAAAATAACAAATAGGGTGTTGAGACCATGTATTACAAGTATTTTATGCATACAGTTGGCTGTATTAGTCTATATTACAACATGGAAACACACAGAAACACTATAACATGTTAGTTTTGCTTTAGATTTGAACTTAAACCATCACCTCTAATGCAATAAAATAATATCTCACTGTGCACTGATTAGTCAGGGAGGTTTTGGACAGTATTTTCTAACAGATGTGTACACATAGTTAGCAAGGGTGAGAGTCAGTTTCCAAAATATTCTTTGTTACCTCGAGCAGCCAGTTCTTTGACCACAGTGTGGTACTGTGCCTGTGGAAAGGTGGGTCTGTTATCATTGGCGTCGCCCACCATCACCCTCAACTCCACAGGCTTGGCAATCTCTCTGCCATCTGGACGCTCAACCACAATGCTGATCTGGAACTGACGAGGCAAAAAAAAAAAGAGAAACACAATGTTTGCTCCCAGAGTATGAAAGAAACAGCAGAGCGTTGAGACATATCTGGTCCTGTGGGGGGGGGGGGCTGGTAGACCAGTGCAGGGTGTGATGATGGGATAGGATTCTGCAGAAGTGGTAAACTGGTAAACAAAATGACGGATGGACGGATGGAAATGAGAAACAAGCTGCCTGAATAGCATCTTAACGTTTGTCATTCTGCATCTCTGGCAGGTGGGGGCACAAAGCTTATAATATGGAAAAGCTCCATCAGCACCATCAGTCATGAAGAATACAGGCTGATTAATGGAGCTGTATTCAGACAAGAGGCGTTTGGCGTTCAGTGGCTCTTTAACACATCCACAGACGATCAATCATTTCTGGAGTGATGGTAAGTAGCATGAGTAGCTGAATAGCAAAAAGCTAATGCCTGCTCCACCTTTTTCTTCTGAGTGCACTTCAATTAATATTATGCACCTTTTGAAAACTACCTGAAAGGTGTTTTAACACAAATACGAAACTGAAGTTATCTCATCTTTTATTCTTGACAAGGCATCAGGCTGATTTCCAACTCTCAATTAAATGATCAGTACAGATAACAAGAAAAAAACAAAATACTGGAAGCATGTGTTTAAACACTAATCACACCCACTGATGTGGCTCAGTCTCTCTGGGTTGTTCTTTGGCCACTTGAGCATTTTGTGTCAGAATATATTGTTCAATGAGTCATTCACAGCTCTCAGGAGCTTTAAGCTGTGTTCAAAACTCCAGAGTAAAATGTAGACAAATGATCTTTAATTTGCAATGCTGCCACAAATAATGATCCCTCTCTTAGCCTGAAGTGAACATGATTTGAAACGAAGCTTTTAGCTTAAAGTCCTTGTCATAATACAATAATAATTATTTTTTTGCCACAGGCAGGATGTGTTCAAGGAACATTGCTGCGCTTTTCACGTTTTGGGTTGTTTCCTTAATTACCTCTGTTCGGTTTAAAAATAGACTCAGTGCTCAGCCTTGCTGCAATAATGTGTACCAGGGTGTCTTTAATTAAGTTAAGTTTAATTAATGAACAACATGAGAAATCGTTTAGTGCCATTACAACATATCACGTGTGATTATGTTAGTATTAATAGAGAGTTGGACTCATTTATTGTCACATGTGAAATAAACACAGAGATAAAGACTTCTGTCTTTCATAAAGGAACAGTGATGCACAGGCGCTTCAAACAGTAATCAGAAACTGACATTTATTATGAAGTGCTGGAGATATTTAGCTTGCAGTTATACAGACCTGGTCTTGTGTCTCTCTGTCCAGAGGGGCGTTGAGATAAATGACTCCTTCTCTGCTGATGGTGAAGAGCATCTCTGGAAACTCCCCCTCCAGACTGTACTCTGCTTGACTTCCACTCCATTTGACCTACATAAACACACACACACACACACATAACAAAATGCTTTTTTTGTACAAAATGTATTATATCTATAACAAAACATGAATGCCTATTTTTTTACAATAAATAAGATCATGCAGTATAAAGCCAGAAAGCTGCAGGGCCTGCATGATATAAGTAAAGCTGAGCTACCATTTATTTACATGATAAGGAGCTCACCAAATGTACTGACAATGATGTGGAACAGAGAGCACAGCCAAAACTAACTATGCAGGCTGAAGGGGATTTTCCACTCTGCTTTACAGCCCTTGACAGAGGGCTGTGCAGTGGGGCTGAAAGGCCCCTAGTAGCCATCCAACAGCACCCAACAAGGAGAGGGGCCCAGCCACAGCACAGCTGATGCACACCCAGGGCATATGTGTCTACTCAACACACTGTCACACACTCCTCCCTTGTTTTGGAGATGGCTGCCCAAACACTATGCTCTTGTTTACACAGAGGTGCTTCACACAGCTGGCCGCCTCTCAGTGTTATGGTGTGTTTGTAGACCTCAGAACTTTAAGGAGATATGTTTAAAAAGCAGATTAATGATCGCAGACTGCTCTATATAAAGATCTACACAACACATCTATGAAGTCATCTGTTTTGCCTCTGTCAGTGTTTGAGTTTGCAGAGCACGTCCTGTCTCCCCTGATAGCCTGTGCTTGAGCTGCGTCACGAGCGCCTTGTGTGTGTGTGTGCTTTTCTCTAAGACATAGCGGACTGGAGAGTAATCAGTTGCTGAATTACAGGAAATAGTGCAAACACTGGAAATATGAAAATATCAGAGCTAGAACAATTTGTCTATTGATCTTTTTCGTCTGTTTTCAGACCATATTTATTCCATCATCTGCACCATTGCACTATCACCAGTCCTTTTTTTTCCAGTGTACAAATGTCTGTCAAATGTCTATAGATAGTTACACATACCTATATTTATGCACACACACACACACACACACACACACATATATATATATATATATATATATCTTTTAAATATGTATATAGTTATTTTTTATGTTTTATGTTTTTAATGTTTCTATGTTCATGTCTTCACCTACCTGTCATGTCCCTTGTCTTTTAAACTGTACTTATGTCTATTCCTGTATGTACAATTGAGAGCACAGTGAACCGGAGTCAAATTTGAAAACACTTCATGCTCTGGAAAATTATTAAAAATAGCATATAATAGATGTCCTGATCATGTAAATAATCATTAGTTCCAGACGTATAAAATGTAGATATGATATTTGATGGATAATCTGGAGGGAGCAGAGGTATTTGTCTTTCTTTCTTTGCAAGATCATCAGTATCCACATCTAGAAGCAACAGTTGATGTTGACTTTAGCATGCGACAGATAAAATTACAGTGTCTACTTTGGATGGAGGTCCTAGAGTGGTCTTGCTTGTGGTTTGAAACATTAAACCTACAATAACTTAAACAAGCTGTAAATGTATCATAACATATAATCACATTATGAAGCTGAGATGGTTATTAAAGCAACTCACTCAGTCATGCTCTCTTTTTTTCTTCTTAGCTACCTGTGTCAACATCTTTTTGGGTCTCTTAACATCTGCCATGTCTGCAGAGGCTGTTGAGTTCAATCACATTGCGTGCCCCCACCCTGCTCCTGTTCTGGCATGACACTGGCTACGACCCCCATCAGCATGCCCCACTGGTTCCCCCTAGCCTGGGGCCTAAAAATTTCCTCCGCTTGGTGGTTCAAAGCTCCTTTGCTAGAAGTGTAAATACAAACACCCACCTGGTGCTTTTACCTCCCAGTCTGGACAGCATGGGCTGAGCTAACTAGCTTAGTGGTTGATCAAGTTTCACCAAAATCAGTGATATAGTATATAGTGATATAGTAGTATAGTGTGACTTAGTGCCGTAAATCTGTTACATGCTTCTTCGTACCCAGTGCCCAATGAATAAATAATGCAAGAACAGGCATACAGGGCGCAGACTGGGAATGACAGAGGCACCATTTACCTGATTACAAGTAAGTGTAGCATCAAAATTACAGAGAAGCTGTTATTTTAAGGAAGAAAAGTTACAAAAAAGTTGCTTTAAGTTGGCAAACAATTGTTTATTTACACATCCAGCAGATTTGGAGCAATATTAGCATTTATTTGGAGCCTGGCAACTTTGCTGTACACTCTCCTTTAAGCCCCATTTGGTCTTCATCAACTCCTGAGGGCAATATCTGGTTCTTTAGCTACTAAATTAAACTATACGTCTTCACCAGCTGTTCACTAACTTTGTTTATCTGATTTTGAGTGCTGGGCAGGTAGCATACAGTGTCTTTTTCGAGTGGAACCTAACAAATTGTTAACAGATTGTTAAGATGAAAAGTTTGATTATAGCAGTTTTAATGTTGCTGTTATTCACATCAACACAAGATCATCTCTTAAGACTAATGTTAGATGAAGTAAGTATCATTTGTAATATTAAACATTGATTATGAGGCCATGACAAACGTCTGGTGGGGTTGAAATTATTTCTGCAACAAAATAATCACATTTCCAATGACTCGAAAAACCGAAAACTCAATGGAGCCAGAGGCTTGACTCATTCATTTACAGGCTCTGAGGCCTCACTTCCACTCCAAAGTCTCGATAGATTGCATTACGGAGTTCAAGTAGTTCTTCTGATTACATTACATAATCAAAGTTTGTAAGGCAATCAGAAACATGCAATAGATAACTGATTGAAATGAACCACCCCAGCTCCAGTGACGCAAAAGTACTGATAACAAATGCCTGGATTTCAAATCTAAAATTGCAGCCAGAGCTTGTTTTGATCTGATTGTAGAATGAGTCAAAATTGATCACAACAGTCGTGATCTGGACTTGGTAGGATAAGTGACTTTTACATAGAGGAGGATGATGTCATAAATGCATGAAGTACGCCTAGCAGCGTCTGTCAAAATGTTGTCACACTGTGGACAATGTCAGCGTAAGTAAAAGACAGCATTTGTTACAGATGAGTGGATGTGGACATGAATGTTCCATTTATCTGAGACAGTAGGGGAGGTGAGATCCATAGAGTGGGTCCTTGAGCATGACTATCTCTGCATGTGTCATAGCAGCGGTTAGTCCCACCACCTACTGAGCACAGCAGTGCAATCACTCAGCGTGGGAGAAACGAGGCTTCCCCAAAGTAAACATCCATGTTAAACTAATCCAGTTTTGTGTGATTTATGTTCCGGATGGGAACAAATTTCACACTGTAACTAAATGCCATGCCACGGAGGCTTCATTTCTCACTCTCTTAACACATTTTTCATTAGAAATTAAAACGGATACACAGAGGAAATCTGCTCAGTGAAATATTTCCACATAGCCTCATTTACATAGTGGCAGAGATTCAATTCGTTCACAATTATTCAAATGAATTGTCCTCTCAAAGTCACCAAGCTGTGGCTATAGATAAGATGTTAAACCTATAAGACAAAAATATTTATGAAGATTTTATTGTAGATTTGAAGTGGCCTTTGAAAATATGACAAAAAAAATCAAATGCGCCTACACTCATGAATCCACACGTTTTCAGTGGGTGGAAGGGGCTGTTAGAACAGGAGAGACGAGAGGCTGAGGGCGAGTGTGGAGGAGGTGGGAGAAAACAGGAGGAGGGGGGGAGGTATTGTGATGTACCTACTGGTCGCAGCGACTCTCAGAACCTGCACAATGCATTTAAATCAGAATCATCTCCACAAGCCTCTTTGTTTCCACAGTTCTCCGTAACAAATGAATAAAGTTTGTTTTTCGCCGAGCGGGAACGCTTAATTTCCTCACAAATGAGAATGGGCGTTGTTGGCTGATGTTTTTTCAAGTGCTACAAAACCTCTGAGGGCTTTTGAGTTATTTATAGACATGTAGCTGATATGGCTAATATCCCAACCACTGAAAGGTTACACAAGTCCAGGGACAGACACAGTAATGTTACGAGAACCTTTAAACTGAATTTACATTACTGCAACAATGTTGGACTGTAGCGTCAACCAGCTGTCTTGTTTAACCTGAACTCCGAGCACTGATTTATGATCAGATATTGTCAGGTGACACTTTTTGGAGCCGGTCCACGGTGGATTAGTCTGTAGGCTTATAAACTACATCTACATCCAAAGTGTTATTTGAACACAGGATTTCCAGCTTTCGATCTGAAAATATGCCTATATCCTCATAAAATCACCATGGTTACTGATGTAACTTCCTTAGCTGTTCTGTTCTGATCCAAATTTTTAATTTTAACAAACGTTATTGGCATTCACAGTAAGACTGCACCTCTTTTTCATAATCGACTGATCTGGTGACTTATTTTCGTGATTAATTGATTAGTCATTTGGTCTATGAAATGCCAGAAAATAGTGAAAAATGCTCATCACAGTTTTCCACAGTCCAAGATGACATTGTTTTGAATCTGGAAAAAGTTTCTCAGTTGTGAGGAAAATGTCTTAAATTACTGATTGACAAACAGATTAGCTATGGATTCATTTTCTGTTGAAGGATTAATCAACGAATTTGCCAAAGCAGACTTCAAGGTTACATAACAGTTGAACTGTAGACACGTATGGCAAAAATATAAATAAATAAGAATGCTATTGAGTTGGTCCAGGATTTCTCTCTATGACATGAAATACTAAAATATTTACACTGAGCTGTACAGTGTGATTAAAATAACATATGTGAGGTCTATTTTAGGGTGGTTTCTGCCTTTAAGCTGTTAGGTTTGTATAATACCCCTCAGAGTGATGGTGATGGTGGTTGGTGGGTGGGAGAGTGAGTGATTATGGGAGTTAAAGTGACTCAGTCAGGAGGTAGCCTGAAAGGATCCATGGCATTTGAACAGCATCAATAATTCAGTATTTGGTCACTTAGGAGGACCCAAGAGGGACTAAAAACAGCAACTGGCAATATGATGCCACTTTACTCAGCCCAGGCTATTGACAGAGTTTGTTTTATTGTAATATGATACAACAGTTGGAAATGCTTAACAATAAAGTCTGCACTCACCCAAGTTGTTTGCATGATTTATGGGAAAAATCAAATAAGTAAAAGTGGTTTTAATGTAGACTAAAACACTTTGTGTGCTCAAGTGTTTCAGAGTGGATACATGTTGATCAGAGCTGTGCTGCCTCACCTGTGAGATGGGGATGGGGTAAGGGCCCGGGAGGTTTTCCTGAAGTCTCACAGGGTCAGGCGATGCCCAGGTGTTTCCAGTCACCTCTACAGTTACGATGCCGGTGGTGAAGAAAGCGTTCGCCTTCCCGGCCATGTCCTTCACCATCACTGAGAGTTTATAACGGCCGCACATCTCCGGGTCCAGAGTAGAGGCTCCTGGTGATACGCAAACACCTTATTTCAAAATGTCTTTTCCAATTTCTTTTCAGAATGAACCTCTTTTACAAAGACATCAACAGTATATATTGTGCTATGTCTGATGACATGATAGTGTATGTGTGCAGTGTCCCAGAGGATACAAGGGGCTAGGGATGTAAAGGAAAATAACAAATTTAAAGGGACACAAAACTACAATACAAACACACAGTGGATTAATGGACTATATTCTCCCTTAAATAACTGAGACGTTACACATATCGGCTGCTAAATTTAACATGTCCGTACTTCTATCTGTCTAACTTCAGCCATCTGAGTGCTGTATTCACCACTTAATTCTCAATTTCTTGCTAAAATGGAAAAGAAATAACATAACATCCCTCTAGAAAGGCAATCATAACCATCAGTTACGGCTAGCCTGAAAATAAAGTAGAAAATCAAGGAGGTAATTGTCAATTTTCACTGCTACTGTGAAGCTTTGTGGAAACCAGTGGCAGCAGCAGTGTGGGCCGGAAGGGACCGGCAAGCGTGAAAGTCATCCAGCTCCTGCCGAGCCGCAACAAAGGGCAATACCAGAGCTACAGAAATAGAACCAGCATCCAGGACTGCAAATCTAGGGGTAAGTAAGTGTGTGTATGTGTAGGTCTGTTTGTCTAAAAGAAGAGTTATTGGCCAATACAACTGCATCGATTTTATATCATAGAGTATCTTGATATAATATATGTATTTTTTTTTAAATATGTTTGGCTTTTACAGGAAGTATCACTGAACCTTTGTATTTATTTATTTTTTATTTTTCAGGCTGTACCAATACTGGATTTTTAGGGCAGATACCAATAACACTATTTATTTTATTATTGTTTTATTTTAAGAAATCTGATCATGACATATTGGCTGATGACCATATTTTCTTTACATGAACACATCAACAAGAATCCATTTAGATTTGCTTCTTTAAAGCAGGATATTGTATCTGAAAATAAACTTGTCAGTGCTCTTTGGTAGACAAAGTGATTCTCAACTTCCACAAGTGCTATAAATGCCAATGGACTGCAATTAATTATTTGTGGCAATGTTAGTGGAAACTAATGGGATATTAAAACAAGACTAATGGTTCCATAACTAAATGGCATGTTGCATTTCTAATTTGCAACAAAGAAATGAGAAAGTATTCTTGAGTGTATGGACATTCTTGTATCAGAGGTGCTGTCCTCTCGTTGTCTCAGCTTTGTGAGATCCCTGAAAAGAAACGATACGAAAACAAACAAAGTGTGACATTAACTTGATACTTCCCTCGCAGTCACTAGTTGGGACTGACCTTCCTCAGTGAGGGAAACCTCTCCGGTGATGAAGTCAATGAAGAACATTTGGCTGGAGGGAATCCTGGGTGTCTGTTCCATGAGGCTGAACCGCAGCTCGGCGTGGGCAGTGTTGCGGTCATCACGATCCAGCGCTTCCACCTGCATGAAAGGGATCCCTGAGACACAGGTGGTGCAAAATCAAAAATGTTATCCTCTGTATAACAAACATTTCTTTCTCAAGTATGTGATTGGTTTTATATAGAGGTAAAACATATTGGAACCCAAGTTAAAAGATGCTACAGCCACAAAGTGCCTGATGCACATAAGAAAACATGATGCAATAACAAGTGATAAATATCACTCGAAAAACATAGTCAGAGTTGTTAATGTTAGCTACATTGAGTGACAAATAACATTTTATTAGAGGTTCTGCTGCCCCAGTTTTTCTGTTTTTCTGACAATGGTTTCTTTGTCCATCTCAGAACAAAGGACATAAAACGCATTGGAGTACTGTATCTGAGCTGAAGTGATTACTAAACCTTGTGTCAGTTTGCAGAAAGGTTTTTTTTAGTGTAATCAAAATGTAATCATCCAGTTTGCAACTTCATTAATTTAATGAATACTGAGGTTAAGGGTAAATTGATGTTTTCAGGGCTATATTGGGCATGTTTCCCAGAGTTTTTGTATTCCATGTGGTGGGGCTGTGCGACACGATAACATCAGAGCTCAAGGTTCTCGTACCTTTGAGAAGCCCGAGCTGCACGCTGCCTCTCATGCTCTCCTCTATGAAAGTGGGCACATTGTCGTTCTTGTCGATGACACACACTTCGACCGTGAAGCTCTGTCGTTGCACTGATGTTCTGAAGGACACCTGCAGTGCACACACACATACTCTCTAAATAACACGCTTGGCATGCAGCCTTCCCATGACAATCTGAAGTGTGTTTAATTCTTCAAACATTGTTGAACATAAACATAAAAGTACATAAACCTCATAGGATGGACAAATATGAATATACAGAAAAACATACCTTGTTATGTGAGTGAATGTATGAGAAATTCCACAAACCACCATTATGATATGATATGACACAAAGTAATATGCTACCTGCAAGGAGTAGGATGGTTGTTTCTCTCTGTCCAGAGGTTTGAGAGCATACAGAAACTGAGCGTCGACTCCAAATATCCCCTCATCATCTCCTGTTACCACCAGGTCACTGTAATTAACTGGCAGGCTATGGAGCTGTACAGAAAAGAACAAAATTCATAAAACATTTGTGTTCCTGTTTAAAAGCAAGCCGTGTGCACAAACAGTAAAGTGTGAAAGGAGTGGAGCAGTACAGTAGTTGCCATAGCCATCGGTGATTTGATTTCAGTCCACTTGAGACCAACAGAAACTGAAAGGTCACATGATCAGTTAAAATGAAATTGTGTGTGGTGAGATGGTGACCAAGAAATGCAACAATACAGTACCATATAAGCTGCAGCTGAGCTCCACTCGTCCCACATGCCTTGGAGGATATATTTAATATATTTCCTGCTGTCAATAAATCCTGTGCAAAGATTGTATTGTCTGTGTTTTCAGAGCTTTATAGCTTGTTCCTCTGGGCCACTGACCTCCACTGAAAACTATAAAAAAAACACCACTAAGCCACATTGTTGCGCTGGGTTTCGAACATAGCCACTGTAGTTTATTTTGAGTCACTTCCACATACACCATCCTGTTGCTTCAAATACCCACTAGCACACTGATTGTGTATTATTCCACTGCTGAAAATAGTCCCAGACAAATACAAAAATTATTGCTGTTTGAATAACGTTTGCTAAAAACTACAGTGCTCAGCTAGTTTAGGAAATAAGAGAGTTATTTATAATTTCAGCTATATAGATGTGACTTGTTTTAAAATGTTTATATTTTCAGTGGAAATAAATGGACTTGGGGCTGAGTGCTACACACAGGGTAGGGAAGTTGAGAAGTATTGAGTTAGACCAACATATTGTTGGTTTTAGTCTTTTTACGGGATTTGTTAACAAAAAGAAAAATATAGCCATTTTTATCTTTTAAATTTTGCCAAGATCCCGCCATTCAACTTAACCATTATTAAAACAATCATACAATTTTGACAGGATCCAAATGTCTACAATTAGATCCTTGTTTCTACAAGATGATTAAAACATTTGCAGTGCTTTTGTACTTTGTAGAGTTTTCGCAATTGATCATTCAAAAGATTAAAGTAGAAGAACAGACAAGTGCAGCCCTCTCTGATGAACAGACTTGAAGAGCTTTTACCTCGAACAAATCTGAAGCAATTATTATGTCCTTTCTATTCATAACACAAAGTGGGGTTATTATCCAACTTCTCCATTCTGGCCATTAACATGCTATTTGAAGAGAATCAAAATGTGTGTCATACAAGATGTGCTGACGTCACAATACAACCAATTAAAGTGCCAGATACTCATACTGCTGCACAATCCAGAGGATGTCTAAGTGACATGTATGAACAAAACAGCCCGCCTGCCACCCAGTTGGTCTGAATGCAGAGGCTGGGTCTGATCCATGAAAAGCATTGTGAGCACTCTAATTATAGTCTAGTGATGACGGCAGCATGTTCATACATCTTCAACCTTAAGTGAAGATGTGAGAAGTAAAAAAAAGAAAAAAAGACTGACGCTGTTCCGGCTTATTATCTACCTTTTTTTTTTCTGCATCAAGAGCGACCCTGGTCTTTTTAACATCTTCCTCACCACTCAAAAATAAACAGGCTCAAAGGGCTGGCAGGACATGTTTTTATGTACCTGGTTAAACTTAAGGAGAAATTCAATGAGAACTCCTCAGTGCAATTGAATCTAATGAAATATTGAAATCACTCTCATAAGCAGGATTTTAGAAATGTTCAGCAGTTATTGATGTTTGCCATCTCACCCTGTATATCAAATGACTGTTATTGTGAATATGAATATAAAAACTCAGACTGGAGATTTTAATCAGAAGTCTATGAGCACAATAAGATCTATTTGGTGAATTCAAGTAAGTTGAAAAGCCTTACCTTGGCTAGATACCATGGGAAAATACCGTCGTAGTTTTCAGGGACACCAATTTTAACACTTGCCCCAGAGCATGGTGCAAAGGTAAGTATCTCCAACTGCAAAACAAGACAGTAAGTGTGTCTTAATGCACATGAACAAAGTGTAACAGCTAAGAGTAATTAAAAGAAAACAACAATATCTTACTATGAGAGCTATGATGAGCATTGGTGTAGCTCCTCTGTCAGCCATGAGTGCCTGTAGATGTGGCATATTCACAGCATTTTAAACCGCATGGCCTCAGCCCGACAATCAACACAATTTCTCTTGTTACTGATTCACCACCCTGGAATTCTTTCATACACACATATTTCTCAGTTTTTACATGTCCAGCAGACTGAATTTAAATGCATCACTACCTACAAAGCTGTTTAGAGAAACATCTGAGCCCCAACTATAGTCCTTAACACAGAAGACCAATAAAGCCACGCTTGATTTGAAGTTAAAACTTTTGTCTGTTAAAATCAAGCTAGATACAAAGATTATGTAATTTCATTGGAGCCTGAATGTCAAATATCTTTCAGATAAAGCTGCTTTTCTTTTTAGCAATAACAAGTGCAGTGTATAAGTACCAGTAATGTCCTATATACCCTATTACCCCATCAAGTACAACAGCAAACATTGGATATACTGTTGCTTCACAACATCAGATGATTCCAATGATAAAAAAAAAAAAGTGCCATCGGCTAAGCAGCAAAGCCATTTTAAACAAAAGCCTATGTGTCTTACCTTCTCCAAATGATGTGTGTGCTCCCTCTGAGCTGTGAGAGGAGTCTAAATTGGGTGGAAAAATTGCGCACTTGTACTCCTTTGGTGGATTAATGGTTAACACCTTCAGATAAACATGCTTAACTACCATGTTTCCTTCCTGTGAAAAACCAATGGCCAGTGAGGTTCCATTCCACTGATACGATCAAATGAATATTCATGAGGATGTAAATGGTCTAAACAACATCGACTTCTCTTCTATTGCACTCTGCTGAACACTTTGCTTCAGGAATAAAGACAGAGATGATTTTATGATTTGATTTTATATTTTATTGAAAATCAACGTAAACAAAACATTTCCAAATAATGTCAAGGTTCACAAGACTAATATAACTTATTGCATTACTCATACATTCACAACCTGAATTCAATGTTCTCTCATCTTTGACTAGTTCTCAGGAACTTGGCCGAGGCACGAACCTGCGTACCACGTTTCAAGTAAATATGACTCCAGACGACCTGGCATTGTGATCCTGTACTGTGTCTTTTAGGATAATGAGATGTATGTTGCATTCAGCATCATTCATGTTCTAATATATACATCAATCCCCTCCAGTAAAGGAGCACAACAATCAATAACCCAACAGCAAAGCAATCTTTGCAACTCAGAAATAACAAGCCTTTGTGGATTTTTCATACATACTGATCATATTATGACAGCAACATGTTTAAGGCCAACAAACAAAATAAAATAAAATGAAATAAATGTTTGCAAAGCTTCATGCAGGTTATCACCATTATCATGATAATGATATCATTTTTATTTATTAAGTCCTTTCTTTGCTTTTGGTAGGTGTCTAAAAAATAAAAATATATTTCTGTACAGCTCTATTAGTCCTTTAGGGTTAGTGTTAAAACACACACAGCGTCTGGTCTTCAGAGGCCAAAGAAAAAAACATGTCCGTCTGTCCCATCTGATCCTCAGAGAACTGTCAGGTCATGACAGGACTTTGACTTCTGCCTGAAAGCCATCTTCTTGTTCTTGCGTGCAACCATGCGCCCCAGAAACCGTTTAGCCTTCTTTCCGATGCTCTCCCTACGCCTGCAGTTGGCCATGCGTCGTGCGTTCTCCTCTTTGCTGTCTTTCCTCAGGCGGATCTGTCTAACGATGCCCTCGAACAGGTCCTGCACATTGTGGTGAAGGGATGCAGATGTCTCAATGAACTTGCAGTCGAATACCACTGCGCAGGCACTTCCCTCTGAAATAATAGAAGACGAGGAGAAAGGACAATTAGCACTTAGAGTAGCTGTACATTAAGAAAACATTAAGGTTTTACATGAGCTCCTCTCATGTAAAACTAGGATGAAAATTGAAAATGGTAACCGTAGATAACATAAATTAGCCCTAAGTCATAGTAGTTTTAAAACTTTGGCTTTAGTTTGCGGTGGTATTTGAAAGTAGGCCTGGCCCAGTCAAGTGAGAAATGTGGCCTGACCCCACCAAAACTGGTCAAGCACATCTAGTTCTGTCAGATTTGATCATGAAAAGCCTCAAGAATAGCTTTTAAACTTCAAATGATAAATATTAGATTTTTATAAAGTAACCAGATTTCATGACACACTTTCCTTGAGCTCATATCAGCCAAACACACCATACATCTGTGGTACATTTTAGGTTCAAAGTTGGTTAATCACACTGACTTACCATCTACAGACACTTCTCTGGACCGCACCAGGTCACTCTTGTTGCCCACAAGGATTATGGGAATGTTCTCTGACTGCCTGGCCCGGCGCAGCTGAATACGCAGCTCTGATGCCTTCTCGAAGCTTGATTTGTCTGTCACCGAATACACGATGATGTAGGCGTCTCCCATCCTCATGCACTGTTCCTTCAGCCACTGGCTGTTATCCTTCAGGAAAAGAAACAGAAACCAAGATTAGCATCACGCATGGCTGATCCAATTTTTTACTAATGTAATATCTGTGAATCAATGTAAATGGACAAACATTAATAATATGTAACTCACCTGTTCCCAGATGTCATACAACAAAATGGATGCCTCTTCTTCATCCACCACGATAGATCTGTCATAAGTGTTTCCTGAAGGGGGAAAAAAGAAATATGTTACACACTGACAGAAAGGACAGAAAGGAACAGTTGTGTTTGTTGTCAGCATGTGTGTGTGTTTATTTTCTTCACGCTGGTTTTAGCACACTGTTTTCATTTGAAGCAAAAAGTCAATCACAGCCTGTGATCAAGCCATTGCTGGCCTTTTATATTTTCCCTTCACACTATGCTACTGGATGTGTTTCTGACAGTTGTGCTGCTGAGGGGGCATGGGGCTGGTGCCTCGCTGTAGATGGAAATAGCAATAATCAATGCATGTACACGCTTGCGTGCAAAAATAAGAACTCTTTTTTCCAAATACATCTGCTTAACTTTATGACTGTCCTCTTAGACAAACATAATTCTGGATTAGAGATTTTATGGTGCTCCACGGCTTTTATGTTAGTTTAAAGACATCCACATCTTCATTATTCTTATATGTGCATTTATGCTTGAATGGAGTTTCTTTTTAAAGTCCAAAAGTGTGGCTTTGTATCTCAGAACTGCACCTTAGTCACTGAACCTTGTGTCTATGAGCATACATTAGAAATATAATTGTATATTGTTCGGCATTAAGTAGACCAATTAACCTCTCATAGCCCCAATTATCATCTTCATGGACATCTTTAGTGTGTGTGTGTGTGTGTGTGTGTGTGTGTGTATGTGCGTGTTGGTTGCTAAGGTTGATGACTCATCCTCAGCATCACCATTTACCTGTTTCATCGCAGTCGTGACCAGCATCCTCAAATCCTCCAAAGACGCGCGCCAGGCTGGACTTGCCGACGCCGTGCTCCCCGAGGAGAACCACCTTGTACACCTGGGACTCGGTTTCGCTGCCGGTGGAGATCACGGAGTCCGAGGAGTCTGAGGCGCAGCTGCCTCGGTGCTGCTCGTTCGGGGAGTAGGACGTGCAGCGCAGGAGGTTGGACAGCTCGTCGGTTTGCCCCGTCTGTGGCATCGTGGCGCGCAGGTCCCGGTCGTCCACGGGCATGCTTCTCCGGTGTAGGTTCGGTAGATTCATGGGGAAAGGCACGCTTCCTCTTCTCTTGTCCATGTTCCGCAATTTGTCACCCTTGTTCAGAGTCATTGTGCTTGTACCGAGGATCTGTGGGTAGATGTGACATGCGTAAATGTGTGCTCTTATGCCCAATCTCATGCGTAAAAGTCTGCACAGTGATGCGTTGGAGGATCATGCCAGTTTAACATCATTGTAAGTCATATTGTAAAATTAAAACATCTATCAGGGTTGAGCAGCATGCAGTGAAGCAAATATAAAATACATTTTCTGTTCATAAACTGTACTCAACATGAATACTAAAACTAAAGCTTAAAATGTATTAAAGAAACTTACTCGGTTCTGGCAATTAAATCCAACGAAGGCAATCCAATAATCCTTGATTTGAAGAGTTGTTGTAGCCTAAAAGCGCTTTTGCTTGAGTCTGACCACAGTCTCTGCTTAGCCTATTTATATGGGACTGGGAGTGACGTCGGCAGGGATTCGCCCAGAGCATCACGTCTCCGCTTTTAATAGTGGTGCGTAACGGTAACATCATACAGAGGAGGGGGGTGTATGACTGGAAGGGCTGAGGAATCTCCCTTCCGCATCGCCAAATGAAGAGCTTACCTCTGAGGGGGCGGCCAGAGATGAATCCTTAAAGAGGGGAAGCCCACTTAAAGCCGGAGTGATATAAATATTTAAAATTAATTTAGGTGATAAATTTAGAGATGATGGAAGGATATACCCATGATAGGGCGAAATGCATGGGTCAGATGAAAGCTTTTATTGAAATATGATCGCTTCATGGTCTACAATTATGCATTATCATGGGAATTTGATTTTAATGTGCTCACATCATAAATGCATAGAAGGATCTGGAAAAACTTAAACCAAAAATGATTATAACATGCAGGATAATGGTGATTAATTCCTTAGTCTGTGGCAGCACTATAGGACAACATCTCACTGAAATTCATGGAAAACTGGAAAAAAATTAGGAACTTAAATTTGGCAGTGAAAATGCTACAAACATAAAAAAAATCCACGCACGGATGCATTCATTTATCATGCAGCCTTGGCTTTCCACCCACCAACCTACTGTCTGAGAAGAAAGCTGCAGCCACAAAACCCAATTCTGTGCATTTGCAGTTGTAATTCTTCACAGCTGACAGGCCAGACATGCCAATAATGTCTGGTGTTACTGATTCATGCCTAACATGACTAATGCAAAATGCTTTCAATTTAAAATACATAAGCTGCTTAACACTTTACATTGTCCTGCTGGAGCTCTGATGATTTCAGGTCAGTTTTATTTGATTTCCTCCCGCGTGTGTTTTTATGTTTGATCTTGCATCTTGCTTTTTAGATCAATTTTCTCACACACTCTGAAGCCTCCATCACGATGTGCTCTACAGTCAAAATGTCGTTTTCCAGTTGATGTCACACACTCTGCATGATGTGCTGCTGCCCCCTCGTGGCTTTAGAGCTCACATCACAGTTGAACCTTTTGAACTCGTAGTGTAGATGTGTCCAACTTAATAATTGCTTTGCCCCAAGGTAGGAAACGTGAATAACAATAAATTGTGATATTGATACTTATACCATTCGTGTTTGTTGTTGAATTGTTTCTAAATCCACTTATAGTTCATATTTATCTCAGAAGATCCCCTCAGAATTGACCATGTTCTCCCAAATCAACATCTCATAATTCACTGTCTCTTGTTTTTAAGGATTTATTAGCCTTTATGGATGAGACATGACTGCTATATTCTGTCTCAAAATCAATTTAACCCTTGTGTGCTGTTCGGGTCTGTGGGACCCGTTTTCATTTTTTATCAAAAGAAAGATGATACGATTATTTATTTTTTCAAACTGAGACTCATTGGCCTTGGCTCATTTTCTGTGAAGAACATATATCAGAACACATTTTCAATAACCACTCACCGTACACCCCCCCTACACATTTGTATTACATACAGGATGTTCGGGTCCACTGGACCCAGGCCTAAATAAAGATGTGTAAATTGTAAGTCCTGTGTCCCTAAACTCTGTCCTCCTCCTCTCTGGGCCTGTTGTTAGGGTGTGTGTGTGTGTGTGTGTGTGTGTGTGTGTGTGTGTGTGTGTGTGTGTGTGTGTGTGTGTGTGTGCGCGTGTGTGTGCATGTGTGCGTGCGTGTGTGTCAAAGCAACATTCAAGCATTTGTACATGCACCTGCTCTCACATTCCCGCACATTTTTCCCGCTCTTTCTTGCGGGATCTTATCATTATTTTCCCATACTCTATCCCAGCTGCAAATTTGGGGCTGGACACAATAAATAGAGCTTTGCCAGTGACAAGTGATACAATACAACTGATCAAAATGGACAAAAGATTCTCCGTACAGGAGACCAGAGAAGCTTTTGATGATGATGTAGAGGAAGAGGATTCAGAATATGAGGATCACATTTCTGAAAATTCAGAGTCAGACAGTGATTTTGAAGAAGACGATGAGATTTAGCATCAGCTAGTTGCAAAATGAAGACAAACCACAGGACTAGCAACCCCGGCACCAAACAGTGAGCAGTGGTGAGCCCCGGTCAGCAGCTAGCAAATGAAGAAATATGGATGTCAAAAAATGGAATGTTCTTCTTGCCCAAGAAATGAGCCACCATGCATGGCTTCCAATGTGATAAGAATGCAAAAACAGCCAACACAGATGGCAGTTACTCATGTGCAGGACATTTGACATGACCTGAGTGGGTTAAATTTCTAATGTTCAAAAAAGTTCAAATGAATGAAAATTAATAGTTATGAAAAAACTTGCTTCATTTGTAAATTTGTTGAATGTTGTCCACCCTCTTTTTTAAATTACATTTTTCTTACAAAACAAACAAAAATGAGTAGCACTTTAATACATAAATGGGATCTAACAAAGGTAAGGGGCAAATATTAATCATGTATGCTGTTTATATTGCTTGTAATTGGGATGAAGTAAACATCTGTAGAGTATTTTAACATAAAATTGTTTGATTGTGTTGAATTAAAAACCAAAAAATGCAGCGGGTCCACCAGACCCACAAACACTAGCTGAGTAACACAAATATGAACAGAACACAAGGGTTAATTAAAGGTACAGTGTGTAAGATTTGGGGCCTGTATTTTCAGAATAAGGCAAACATGGAATATAATATTCATAACTATGTTTTGATGCATGTATAATCACCTGAAAATAATATTTTTTTTATGTTTGTTACTTAAAAAATATCCTTTTATATCTACAGTGGGAGAGGGTCCCCTTTCATGGAGGCCGCCATGTTGAAACATCTTATTTATACAGTAGTCCAGAACAGACAAACTAAATACTGACTCTAAACAGGGTCCTTAAAGTGTTGTTTCTCCTTTACATTAGGAAGGTGAGGGTGATGTGAGGAGATTACAATGCAGTGACTGGACCACTAAATGCAACTAAATTCTACACACTGTACCTTTAAAATATAATACATATCTCATAATGATCTCTGACTGTCTGCATAGTTTCAATGTCTTTACATTCACATTAAATAGCAAAATTAAGGACTGCGTTGACATGTGCTCTCCCTGAGTTGTAACAGCTTGTAGATTTTAATAAATATTACACACTGTATGTGAGAATTGTGACCTCACACTTTCAGCTTTCAGATCAGATTTTGGTCAAACAGCTCTTGATTTCCCTACAGATCATGAATGTTTAAAAGGTTTTTCTGAGGTGGCGTGTGCACACACGACTGTGTGTCCAAGTCTGACTCCACCGCCATCGTCAAGTTTGCTGATGACACAGCGGAGGTGAGCCATTTCTCTGATAACGACGAAGCCCTAGAGGAAGTGACTCACCTGGAGAACTGGGAGAACATCCTCACTTTGAGTGTCAGTAAGACTAATGAGCTCAGAGTGGACTTTGGTTAGAAGCAGGAGGAACTAGTACCAGCAGGGACCTGGTGGAGGGGGTGGACAGCTTCAGATACCTCAGAGTCTTCATCACAGGTGTTGCCTATCGTGGCCCTCTCACGTCAACACCTTGGTGAAGAAAGTCCTCAGATGCTCAAGAGACCTCAGGCTGCCCCTCAAGGAACAACACACTCTTCTCTCTGCTGCACTCAGGGAGGCGTTACAGCTGCCTGAAGACCAAAATAGAGAGTGAAGAGGGTTTTTTCTCTCTCAGCCCATTCAGTGTGACTTCACAAGTACATATAATAAATATAATTCATCCACCTGCCATACATGACTGTCATACTGATGCCGTCTTGTATTTCATTTATTAATTGAAACTACTGGTTTTAATGTTTCATTGTTTCACCTTTTCTTTTTTCTAAATCTCAACTCACTGAAATTCATTCTGGTTATATTGTTTTTTTTTATTGTTTCATCTATACATTGTGTGACATTTTGTTTAAAATTTTAAAGGAAATTCTTCAGTATGCTTTCAGTCTACTTATCATTGCTAATGTGGGCCATCATTAATGTGAGCATGAGACAGTGGAAAGATTTTACCCTTTAATTAACTTTCAAATCTGTGTTGCTATTTTCATCTTTGTATGTTTCATTTGTACAGTCAAATAAAACCTGTACAGTATATACAACGCTTCCTTACTTGAAATAACCAGGATGTGACAGCTAAGGCTCATCACAGCTGATAGTATTCATGTTCAGTTAGAGTAATAGAGTAAATTATTCTAAAAAGGGAAATCACTAATAGCCATGATAAATACAATCAAGTGGATATAGACCGACCAATTCTTATATATTTCTTTAAACACATAAACAACAATCTTCCATTATATCTCTCTGATTTTTTATTGTGACCATTTGTTTGGTATTTGTTTACTGTAAATTCATCTTATTTATCGATATAGCTACTGTGTACACAAACAACACATTTGTAATAGGCTAATATCAGTCGATAAATATCAGCATGTTTGATTACAGTCAGTGGCTCTAATATAGATAACATACATGGACTAAGATAAATTGACATTTGGTTCCTATTTAAATTAATAATCACAGTTACTTACTGACCCTGTCTCTATGACATATGAAACAATATGCAGTAAGTATAGTACAGTAGATTCTCTGTTCAAACATCTGTGTAGTAGTAGTATACTGGATTCAATTACATAACATAAGGATGAGAGCATTTCTGGTACCTATCTAAATAGAGTCTAGGCAGGGGGTCCGCCAATTTTTGTCATAATAATTGACAAGCTTCACCAAAATAATGGTGACTGGGAGGGTGCAGATAATTGAGAAACTACAAACAGCGGATGCATTTGTACTCCAATCAGATGAATCCGTGGACATGTCCAAAGACACACAACTCTTGGCATTTAATAACCAACAATAATCATGCACGAACCTTTTATCAATCATAAACACATATAGGATAATAAGGTTAATAAGGTGAAATAAAAGTTCAATAATGTAAATATAAAAGTTATTATAGCCCAAGCCTAAATTGTGATGCATTTAAAAAATGAATTAGACGTGGGAGTCCCTGTTGTTTGTCTCTCGTTCAAGTGGTCCTTGGTCTGCAAAAGGTTGAAGACCCCTGGTCTAAGAGTAGTCGCCTTTTGTGTAAATCTGCAGGTGAATATTATATTCATATTTTTGCAGGCAGTGCCAGAGCTGGTCCCAGTCAGTGCTGATGTCTGTGCACTCTGGACTGTCCTGGTTTGAACATGCTGTACTAACATGCTGGTCCATGATCGAGTCGTGATTAGTTTAGTAGCGCCCTCTTCAGGAAACAGGAAGTCAGCCCCTTTAACGTCACACCGCGCTTGCGCATACCTCTCCCGTCTTCGACCTCTACTACAGACCGGTGAGAGCTAACCTCCTCTGTCACAAACTGCGTTTGAATTCAATATACAGCAGTGACATTAGTGTGTAACTCTGTGTCTTTGTAGCTCTGTTAACCACAGCACCGCGCAGCTCTTTCGCTTTTCCAACCAGCTCGTTTTTAGCGACGTTGTTCGGTTTGCAGCTAATCTTGACCTTACATGTGTGTGTAACTTTGCACACTTTGTTCTTTCTTCTGTCGCCAGATGGTCACACGGTAAACTAACTAACGTTGTCTGTTGTTGTGTGCCATGTATTGCTTTTTACAGACGGCAGACACTGAATCAGCGCCAGCTCCTTTGGTTGACCTGACCACTACGTCCCTTCATAATGTACGCCTGTGCTAAGTTCGTCTCCACGCCCTCTCTGGTGAGTGTGCATGAATGAATGGAGATAACACTTACACGGACTCTCTGAGTGTCCTTTACCGTGCCTGATGATAGTTTATAGCTGCCTGTCAGTCTGTGTTCACGGCTACACACGTTAGCTCTAATGTAGCCTGCTAACAGTGGCAGTCAGCTGTGTAGCCATCTTTGACCCTCCGCCAAAGTCAGCTAGTGTTCACACCTGCAAGGGCGTCCCGGCTTTAACACTGTCAGGGCGAAACTCAGCCTGTCCGATGTGTACATGTGTGAAACAGTTTGTACACATTTTAAAGCTCCCAGGACTCAGTAATGTCTAAATTTACAGGATATAATGTAGGCCACAATCCAAGAGAAGCTGCGATATGATGGAAATGTACATGCTTGCGAGCAGAATTAAAACAAATCAACACAATAAGAGTCACTGTTGGATTTTACACAAAATTGACTTCAAGTGTCGCCTGAGGTGAAATTCTGAGCAAATCTAAAGACAGGCAGATGTCAATGTAAGGTCATGCTAAAGCATCCAGAGAACGACCATCTCAACTAATGTGAATGTTTGTTGTCTTGACACAGGTCCGTGCTGGATCTCGGGCTCTGTACAGACCACTGTCAGCAGCAGTAGTCTCAGATGCCAGGAAGGCAGAGGTAAGCAGCGATCTGCCGGGGCTTATAACTGATTTATTGACTTTGAGTGTTCACAGAAGAGAGGCACTGTGAAGCTAACACAGCTCCATTAATCTCTTCTCAGTATATCGTTTCTATCATACATACAAAGCATGACTAGACAAGAAATAGTCAATAAAATGTTTAGATACATTTTAAAATGGTATTTGATTTTTTTTATATTTATATTTTCTTATAACCTTCACTACAGTACATTAACTACATTGCTTCATGTAGCTACCCAAAGTTTTTATGTCTCCAACAGTACAAGCAAACAGATATGGGGTTGGATAGAAGCTAAATGTAGCATGCCCAGTTTCCTATTGAGGAACACCACCGGATGTTTGTAATTTGTCAGCAATAGCAATGCTAACATTTGGATCAACAATAAACTATAGCAATAGCTAGATAACGTATGTAAATAGAGTGGACCTGCATGTTTGGATGTTAGTATTTCATGAGTAGTTCCACTTCCCCTCAGCCCTCTGTATCAGGTGACAGCAGACATCACACAGAGGCCACCTAGAGAGCAGAGGGAAAGTGGGCGGGGAAGGAGCGGGAGATTTAAATGGAACAGATTCGTCCCTTCCCACCATGGATCGACCGCCAGTTGTAGGCTTTTCACAAGTCATCAGAAATACCTGCAGATTAATTTAAGTGAAAAATAAAAAGCACATTTATCCACGACTTTCAAACAGATAAAAAATTTATCATAACTCTGGTGCATACCGCTTTTTGTAAAAATACAAAAAGGATGCATCATTGACTAACTCCCTCAGCCCACCAAGGGTCGAATTCGCCAGGTTCTCTTAATTTTTTTTTTGATAAATGGAACACATATGATTATGATGGTTTACCCTGAGGGGAAGTCAAGGAGCGCATGTTGAACAACTATTGAAACACAGCAATAGAGCAGCAACACATGCAAACTCCTGCTTAAGTTTATGGTTATTGTGCAAAGAGGAGCCAGTATAAAACCACTAATTGCATTTTTAATGTCACTGTTTGTAAAAAGAGCAACAACTGTAGACCAAAGTGACTGCAGGGAGCCATTATGTGTCAGATACACAACATACAGCTGAAACTAAATCATTTTAGAAATAAATCTTTTTGTGTATAGGAGAAATTGTTTAATGCCACTTTATGATCTTGTATTCTTCTTTTGCACTAACCTGACATAATGTTTGCGTTTCAGACTGCTTCACTCCTGCCACCACAGAGCATTGTAGCCTCCCAGCAGCTGGCAGTGAGAGGATTCCAGACTAGCGCTGTGAGCCGTGACATCGACACTGCTGCAAAGTTCATTGGAGCAGGAGCCGCCACCGTGGGAGTGGCTGGATCTGGTGCTGGAATTGGAACCGTGTTCGGTAGCCTTATTATTGGATATGCCAGGTAAATGAAACATAATCTGTCTTTTTTTTAAAAAATCCATGAAGGAGAGAATGCTGCATGTCTAACAGAAATGTAAATTATCAATTAATTTCTTTTTAATAGGTTGGACAGATTTTTTTTATCCAAAAGAATAATTAATAAGTTTTTAGTGACTTCCTTGGATCCTCTCTACTTAAAGATAGAAATATTTAGTTACATGTATTAAGTCCTTCACAGGGCACCTTGAAGATATTGTGATTATTTTCTCACTGCAATGTTTTGGCAGCTGTACTCTGAACACTATCTGTCTCTCTTTGTCAACAGGAACCCCTCTCTGAAGCAGCAGCTGTTCTCTTACGCCATCCTGGGCTTCGCTCTGTCTGAAGCTATGGGTCTTTTCTGTCTGATGGTTGCATTCCTTATTCTGTTTGCCATGTAAACCAGTCGGGCATTTGCTGTAAAAGGATGCATCACGATGTTAACAAGAATTAGCAGTCTGAGATGTCCTTGAATGGTGCGATGGTGTCAGCTTGTCGTGTGGCCCATTCTTGTTCTTTGGTGTTTCTTAGAAGCTTGTGAACCCACTGATGTATGAAACTGGCAAACACAAATCATTGTGAATGAGGGTTTTGCCATCATATTGTATATTTAATAAAAATGTTTTTGTTAACACACGTGCAACCAATGACAGAAGTAAAACATTTAATTCACCATGTGTCCTTGTATGTCTGTAAATGTTTGGGTTATTTTTGTAAATTGATTTAGATTCAAAGTCTGAAATAATGTTAATGCTACACAAAATTGAGAAAAATCGAAACTTTGATGTCACAGTATGAATATTTCCCCAGGTAATTTACTGCATAGCTCAAGTTTCACCTATGGCGTGTCTCTACCTTTGAAAGCTTCATTAACCTAGTCCAGGGGTTCCCAAACTTTTCAGCCCGCGACCCCCAAAACAAGCGTATCGGTGATTTGTGACCTCTACTACCCCCAGATGTCAGATGATTCGTCCTTGTTACATGTCGTAATGTTTAGCACGCATGTCGTTGCTGCTAATGTCACATCAGGGGTCAGAGGGGACAAAGAAAATCCAAAGTTTTCATTTTAAATGTAACTTTTTTTTATGTTTTGTTACAATTATGGCTAAAATATGCTATTTCTAAAAGTTTTTACATTTTATTTGATTTCTGAAAATCATCTTGCGACCCCCCCCCCCCCCTTGCTGCCTCCTTCTTTGAAAACCAGTGAACCTAGTCCAAAAATGCTAGCTAGCTAAGAAGCTAAATTAGAATAATTATGTTAACTTGCTCTCAATTTGGCCACAGAGAAAAATAAATAACACTTTCACCTGTTGTCCATAATGTATTTTCGTGATTCCAGAGACTAAATAACTATTTGCTAAGAGTTAAACCATCGTTTTAAAGGCGGGCTGGGGACATTTTTATTTCAAACGCTGGTGGTGCGCAAACATTTACCGTATTTAAATAACGGGTGTGAAACTAATGTTTTTATTGTTAGTGTTGTAATTGTTATTCTTTTTTCCAGTGACCACCTCTAATAGTCAATGTGTGTGTGTGTGTGTGTGTGTGTATACATTTTACTTACCACATAACTTAGCTAGTTTGTCAGGAAGGTGGAACTGAAGAACCACGGTCAGTGTTGAAGGAGGACAGATTTAAGTAACGTACCGTGTCCCGGCGATTCAACAGTTATGAAAATCCGTATACACATGCAGACTGTGCAGTAAACAGAGAACTAATGTCTAAATATAAGTTATTGATACATCAGTTTTACAGCTCGTGGAGGACAATCGGCTCAAAACGTCCAAAGCTCACGCGGACACCTCTGTGCTCGTGTAACTGTCACGCGGGTCCAGAGGTTGGTTTACAGCTGCACGTGAAAAAAGGAAGCTCAAATAAGGTAAACAAACATGAGGGGGTTATATATTATGCTTATATATTATCTCTATAGACAATTAATGAACGTCTCCATGCCTGCTGCTGATAGACACTGACTGACTGATTTGACCTGTCAAACTACACATTTAACATTTAGGTTCGTTTATTAATGCTCCGCTGTTCACAGCCTGTTATTACTTTCTCAGGTGAAGCTTAGTTCTGATTGTTTTGCTTCAATATTAGCTTCATAAAACCTCAGTAATTTATGGGAATTTGGTCAATTTGTTTGTCAGGAGGGAAAGCCACTAATTATTTGCCCAGCTAGTATAGCTAACTTATAGGGGTCACTTAAAGGTCCCATATTTTAAAAAGTCAGATTTCCGTTTCATTTTAAAGCTTTATATGCTATAAAAATACTGTGAAAGTATCAAAACGCTCAAGCCACAGTGAAACGCACACATCCTGTATTTAGAAACTATGCCTTAAGACAAGACACCAGGACTTCAGTAAGGTTGTGATGTCATAGCTATACAGTCACTATCCTCGCCATAGCCCACCAGGAGCCAGTGTCTAGGCAGGCTACAGTCCTTTACGTGTGGTTGGCCTGGCTGTGTCACTCAAAAAACAGACAATCAGAAGAGAGTCTTATTGATAGTAATTAGACAAAACGCAACACGAAATGCCCTGTTCTTGCAAGAGTTCCAGAGAGAAGCATGAGAGAGGAGATGTAACACTATAATGACACAAATAAATCTTCTTATGGTCATCAAAAAAAAAAAAAAAAAAAACACTGTAAAAATATGAAATATGAGACTTTTAAGTTCTGATGCTCATAGTTGAGATTCATTTGGCCTGTTCTTATTGACATGGGCTAATAATTGTGTAACAAGCTAATTATTCCAATAAAATAAATAGATCATGTACATAGTTGGATGAAAATATGCATTTTAATTTAATGTTAGTAAATCAGCTTCCAGACCACTGTTTTTACTGTAGCCAGCAATAGCAACAACAGCACAGGGTGGTTTATACACTAAATATCCACCAGGGGTCATGCGTGTACCAGAAATAAGACAGCAGTCTTTTTTTTTTTTTTTTTTTCTAACCAGAATTCAAGAACTAAAGGGAAAATCCATCTTAACTAGAATGTACATCTTACTCTTCCAGTAAGTCAGTGAACTGTTGGACTGGAAATATATCAAGAATTCAGTTCAAGTCTCAATAGGTGGTACTTTTGGGTTTAGTCGTGCCTCTCTAGGATTTATCTCTAGATAACATTTTCACTTTGTATCAGGTAATAAAAGGGCGCAAAAAAGAAAGAGCTTCATGTCAACAAGTACTGGATCGATTTGACCAGCAGTACAGTCAGGAGCTTGGACACTTGTGGGCGTCAGCAAGGTAAGTTTTGTCTGAACTAATTATCACAGCTTACACACAGACTGTGTGTGTACCCTTCATTAATTGTGATTGCTTTTCTTCTGTAGAGCGGTGCTCCTGGACCCTCACTCATGGCAGTATGGGGTCATGCTCAACCGCTTCAGCGCTGTGACAGACATCACACAGATTCTCCAATCACAGGGCTTTTCCACATTGCTGCCGCAAACGGACGTGTCCTTGTTGCTTTGTAATGGCCCCTCAACAGTGTCAAATTCTGAATACCAAGTCGAAAAAGACTCTCTGTTGCCACCTCACTACACCTCCAAGGACCCTCCTAATAACTCCCATCTCCAACTTGACATCACCTCTCATGCATTCAGTCAGGACCTTCAATCAGAGACTTCACGCAGTTTGCCCCGTCCTTCATTACAGTGTTACATCCACCCATATCCACACCGGTTTCCCTCTCAGGCTCACAGGCCTGGCCAGCTGAAGCAGTACTACCTCCTGAATGCTGCCTCACTGCTTCCAGTGCTGGCTTTACAAGTCAGAGATGGGGAAAAGGTTTTGGATCTTTGCTCTGCTCCCGGGGGCAAAGCCTTAGCCATAATGCAGTGTGCCAACCCAGGTAAAACAAGTCTTTTAAATGGACTTTGCAAACTTTTCTTTGATTTCATTTGTATCGTACAAAAAGGTAGAAGATTGTAGGTTAAAGTACAGTTTTTAAAACAAGGCAGTAGAGGATAAAAGAAGGTAACTCAAGGTAGCTCATACACTGCTGAGTGTATGCAACGCTGTATAAAGTGTGAATAAAAACACAATCCAATGATTTGAAAATCTTTTTCAATATTTAAGTTTTAAACTGACTTTATTGTTTTTTGTAAATACACACTCATTCTGAATGTGATGCCTGCAATAGTTCCAAAAAAGTTGAAACGTGTTTACCACGGTGTTACATCACCTTTTCACACTCCGAGGACACAAATTGTTGAAGATTTGAAAGTGAAATTCTTTTCTATTCTTACTTGATGTACAACTTGAGTTGCTCAACAGTCTGGCCTCTCTGTTGCCGTACATTGAGTTTCATAATGTGCCACACATTTGCAATGGGAGCCAGCTCTGGGCTGCAGGCAGGCCAGTCTAGTACATTGTACATTGTACTGTGTTACAATGAAGCCATCATTCAGATGTAACACAGTGAGAAACCCTCTGCTTTGAACCCTAAAACACTAATCAGGTGACAGCTGATGACAGTAAAATCTTTGTGTAAGTGCACCCTGTTGTGTCGCTTTGGCTCTGCTGTCTGATAATTAGTCCAGTCCTCACAATATTATACATTTTTATACTCTGGTTTGGCTGAATAGTTGATGGTCAATGTGTCCACCCAATTAACATTTTAAACTCAATATTTAAACAGTAGTCAAGGTCAATCCATTGCTTTCCATCAACTAAACCTTAGCTGAGAGTCTAGATCATCATGAGTGTCATCAATGCACGTATTGTCTGCACTGGCCTCCACAGAAGTTTAATTTCGTACACATGCATTGGAGCGCATGTTGCATGATACAGTTACCTTTTCTGAGCTGCAGTTTATAAATGGCATTGGCATTTATCGAACATAATAAATGCTTATACTGTATTTCAGTCTCACTTTTTGTCAGGCACAAAGTCACAGACAGAGATGTCTTAATTAACTAAGAGTAACTGTTATTTACTGACATCAAACTTGGAGAGAACATACGTTTACCTGTTTGCTGTTGCCTCAATTGGCACTCTCACACAAAATTGTAAACGGTGACACTAACCCGACCCAACCTGCACACTAAACGTATAAGGCCATCCAGCTCTGCATCATAACAGAGCAGTGTATGCCTTTGTGCCAGAGGCTGAGCCCCGGACAGCCCCGGCATAATGTAACCCCTGGGTGTTAATGTTAAAACTATACTTTGCATGAAAGTTGCTGCAGTTGAATCTCAGGAATATTTTAGTCTGCTATGAATATCCTATTTGCATTGAATACTGGCAATAAGTAATGCTGCACTGTGTTGTGTTCCAGCACTTCTCTGCTGTAATGAACCAGACCCTCACAGACGGAACTGGCTGGCCAAAACCCTGGAGTCTTTTCTGCCTCACTCACTGAACAGCAGAGTGATTGTGTCTGCACAGGATGGACGGTCTTTTGGGCAAACTGAAGTAGGGACATATGACAAGGTGGGGGGGAGAGTCATGTTTATGGCAGCATGCGAATGAATTGTTCTGCGGTGTTCAACAAATTGAGGTGTCACACTTCTTTTTCAAGGCCGTGGTTAGAAATGAATGAGAACAGCAAGCCTTTGAACAAAAGCTAATAAGCCCAGAGGAAAAGAAGAAAACCTTTTATTCAAAATAGGAGCCGGGAAGAGGCAGACAAATGGCTGGGAGGAATCAAAGTGACTGATAATGGAGCAAAATATTGAAAAAAAAAGAGGAAAGCACAGAATGAAAAGGTTGAGAGTTAGACACAGTGTGAACAAAGAATGAAAGGTAACAGAGTAGCACAAACAGGCGGTGTTGTGGCAGTGGTATGGCTTTGTAAAAACTGCACTGAGGACAGATTTGTGTGAAGATTCTCAGCATGAGGTGTGAAATTTCAGAATCAGTTACTGTCTTACTTAATTTTTTACGCTGATTATATAATTGGCTCTTATCTCTTGCTGTGGGGAAGATCTATATAACGATAAGATATAACGTAATTCGATTATTTCGCAAACCTCCAGCATTTGTCTTTCTGTTCACTTTCACCTCCATCCTTTTAAATCTGCATTTTTAAACCCTCTCTCTTACCCTCCTGAACTCTCTCACATTTCTGGCTCTCTCTTCATTGCAGGTCTTGGTCGATGCTCCATGTTCTAATGACAGGAGCTGGTTGTATTCTTGCAGCAGCCAGCAGGGGGAGCACAGACTAAAGGAAAGAGCCAGGCTGCCTGCGCTCCAGGCTCAACTGCTTAGGTAAGCCCTATCCTAAACCTAAAGAAATGTCTGCAATGTGTCCAAACACTGAAATGAAGTGGAATTCTCAAAAAAATAACACAATTATAATTCTAAAAAATTTCTCTGTTTTCAGTGACATGCAAAATAAACCCAGTATGAAAAAGGATTTAAATTAATCGCAATTACAAACCGTGCTATAAATTTGAATTACATCAGACTGACGGGCAATTAGTGTATTTTGTCAGGAATTAAAGGGGTCTGGCAATCAGCTCTTTACCATGTGAAAAGCAACAAAAAACAAAATATAATGGCTTCTGTTTCATACGTGGTCAAATAGCAAAAAATTGCAAATTATATAGTGGTATGGCAATTAGTGTGCAATTTCAAAGTATCCAGCTGTGTATAAAATGCATATTTAGTCCCATGCCATGGAGTGCACTATTTGTTTTTTCCCTGCAGGTCCGCACTGACAGCGGTGCGTCCAGGGGGCGTCGTGGTCTATTCCACTTGCACACTGTCCAGCTCTGAGAACTACAGCGTGGTGGAGACAGTGCTGAACGACTGTCCCGAGGCCGAACCTGAAGACCTGTGGGAGGAGATTGCTGTTCCTTTATTAAAATACTTTGCATTTAGTCCTGCTCCTGCTGATCATGGGGGAGAGACACTTCACAAGCCGTCCCTGCAGCCACTGAATGTGTCCTCTTATCGCCAGAGACTCGGCATTTTAGTGGTTCCTCAGCCCGGCAAGACCTGGGGACCCATGTTTTTGTCTCGGATTAGAAGGAGGAAATAGTGTGTGTCCTCCTGTGCTGAAAAGATATGTAGAAACAAATGGCTAAACATACACATTTACTTGTCGGTTTTTAAAGATGCAAAGTACCTTGTGGTACCTCATGGAGCTGGCTTACAACCCACTCAAACAAACTGACAAACTAATTCACTTTAAGCGCACTGCAAACTCAACACAGTGCCAATTTCAGCTGACATGCAAGCAAATAAAGAACATTGCTCGCATCATTCATACTAGCCATCTGGGATCTGCACCAAAGATAGACCGTAGACAACCTGTATTTATTTTGAGCAGCAAATAATCGATATTTTTGTAATAACAATGAATGAAATGACAAAGTGATATGTGAAAGGTGGTGATGATGTAACTCCCCTCGGCTTTACAGAGCTTTGAAGAGTTGTTTAGCTGTCCAGCCTGCAACTTTACAGTTTTGGTTCACTCTCACTGCTCTCATAGCATCAATTTTGGCTGCAGCTGGCACTGTAACTCTCTAAGTGGAGCACTTAGCAACTAAAGAGCCAGATATTTTCCACAGGAGTTGTTACAGACCAAAACGGAGCTAAAAGAGAGTTATGATTGGATTAAACTCACCACAAACATAACTCTGAATGAATGATAATGGTGCTCTGTTATTGCTAAACGTGTGAACAAGCAACTGTTTGTTAACAAGTTCAGCTTAAACTGCAAGTGCTAATAAGTCAGTCTTGTGTTCACAGCTTTTTTTTTCATTTCCACTGCCCCCAAGTGGCCAAAAAATAATTTGTTTTCACTGCTGCAATCGACTCTTTTAATTTATTGTTTTATTATAATTTATTATTGATTTTGGAAACTACTGACACTGCAGATGTACACACTGTGTGTTCACATTCTATAATAAAAGTTGTACTTTAAGACCGCAAAATTCTGATTGTAAGATTGAAAAATCATTCACAGTTTACTCTGTTTGGAGTGAGTTTTAGTTTCTAAATACTCTGAGTGGTACTTAGAGTAGATTTAGATTAAGTGAGCTGTTACTAGACTTGGCACCACAAAAGCCTGAATTCAGAATCTGAAGTCAGTAAATGAAGTTGCACTCATTAAATTCTGATTACCTCCGAAGTCATCACTGAATCTGAACACCCATACCTGATATGTTTATTGGCCTGTGTTTGGATTGAAATATCAGAGTGCCATAACAGTACTGCAGATGTTTTCAGACATGACATACTCAACAGGAGGCTGAGAGTTTTCTGTTTGAGATATTAGTTTAATAACCGGCAGTGATGCTATAATTAACACGTGCTCTCTCTTCCTTCGTTCCCGCTCCTCCCTCCCTGCATCCTTCTCTGAATTAAGTCATGCTATATGTCCCAGAAGTAATCTTACATCTGTCATCGCACCTCCCTTCAGTGTGATTCAGAAGGCAGTATCATCTCTTGTAGGGGCTCATTACCTGGGTGGACTGTTCTTGTGTCATGCTTGAGTGAAAAGTAGACTATTTCACGGCGGTGTTGTAGCTTTTCATCTCGCTCTGATTGCTCAGACCAGAAGCCGAAGGTGTTTTGGAAGTAACTGTGGACAATAACACACGAGAAATCACATATTTTTACCTTTTGAACATGACAGACTGACAAAGCACGCTGTTGCAAAGGCTGTTATGTGTGTGGAAACCCTTATTTCTTCCTTCTAAATATACTATATAAGGCGGGCGGTTCTGAGCGAGACACTGTCAAAGATATGATTGCTGAAATAGGGAAAGCTACAAGAGCCTCACACCGGTTTCATCCAACTGCTCTGCGTGGCCATAGACACATGCATTATTGGGTGAATTTTTATGGCTATTTTTATTGGCTGTCCTACTTTTGCTCCACTTCTACGTGTCTTTGAAAAGTAGCTCCGGCCTCTGATACGAGTGCATCATTACGCTGTCACAACATCAACACAATTTAAATGTAGCGAGATGCGGTGATGAAGTGGGGCTTCATCGGGGGTTAACCATGTTGCTGACCTTTGTGTGAACTCTGGTTTGTTGATGTTCTCCATATTGCAGTGTTTCCTCAAGGGGAGAATCTCTAAGCAGCTTTCCCTCCACTTCAAAGGGAGAGAATGTAGGCCTGCTTTGCATAATCAGGTGGGGAACAGCTTTTTGCCAGAGAGGCAGGAATTAATTTGTGCCACCGCCAGATGTAATCATTAAAACTCTAGTCATTGACAATAAAGGGGGAGGTGGAGGAGGGAGTGAAATAGAGGAGGAATTGTAGAACAGTAGATGATAGGATGAGAAAGAGATATGGAGTATTGGATGGTCCTGAATGCCAGAGGGCACTACAGCTAATCTGGCTTCAGCTCTGTTAAGCCAGATTGATATTTTTTTTTACAATTTGGTAGCATTCAGCTTTGTCACTCTGTGTTTGGACATGTTGGCATGACATTAAAGGAGCAGTGTGCAGGATTCAGTAGCATCTAGTGGTGTAAATAGTGATTGCAACCCCCTTTACTCACCTGGCCATTCCAATTGTAACGGGAAACGTGAAAAATACAGAGTGCCCTATGTGGAGCCAGTGTTTGCATTTACATACATTTACATTTAGTCATTTTATGATGCTTTTATCCAAAGCGACTTACAAAGAAGGGAAACAATCCAGATAGAGTGTGACAAGGACATGTTAGTGCAGCAGTATGTACTACTCGCATAGAATAAAGTGACAGTTCTAGAGGGGGGTAGATTTAGCATGTCCAGTTGTTGGTAGTGCTAGGAGAGGAGGTACTCTCTGAAGAGCTGGGTCTTGAGGTTTTTAAAGGTAGAGAGGGACGCCCTGCTATGGTAGGAACTGGTAGGACTTTCCACCAACGGGGAACAACAGACAAGAAAAGTTTGGATTGCCTTGAGCGTACGGGTGGCAGATCCAGGTGTCGTTCGTTGGTGGAGCGCAGTGGTTGTGAGGTAACATATGCCTGTATGAGGGCGTGGAATGGAGACTGTACTTTGTAGGCAAGCATGCGGGCTGCTACGGGTAGCCAATGGAGCTCGATGAGCAGCGGGGTAACATGCACCCTTTTGAGTTGGTGGAAAACCATGCACCATGTTCTGGATCATCTGAAAAGGTTTTTGTGCTCAGGAGTTGGGTAGCTTGTTGAGTCAGGTAAGGCCTGATTTTTCTTATGTTGTGAAGTGCAAAGGGACAACCAAGGCAACATGATGTTTGGTTTGTCTGTTCTAGGCTACTGTAGAAACATGGCAAACTCCATTTGATTATACACTAATGAAAACATAGTTGTACATATTATATTCCGTTTCTGCCATATTCTGTAAATAGAGACACACTGGACCTTTAATCCTTACTTCTTCTTTACTACTTTTCATAACCAGTGGTGTAGTGCAGGTTATATTCAGGTATACAGCAGTATACTTACTTATTTTTCAGTCATCATGACTTCTCAAACCACCCTTCAGTAGTGTTTTGCCAGCTGAATTTCTTTTTCTATGATGGTGATGAACTTATGACATACTTGACTAATTTTCATGAGCGGATGGAGTTAGTAATCAGGAGTACTTGACTCAAAATGCATAATTATGTAGTTGTCTCACCCGTCTGCCAGCCAGTATTTATTGCAAAATCTGTGGCTTCTGTGGCTTATGTTAATTTCGTAATGATCCTTACTCCCTGAAGTCAAGCAGCAAAAGTTAAGTGACAACGTGTAAATACTACTGGCCCACAGGGCGTTTATCCTTTGTGGATGGGCCAAAAAAATAAGCATAAATTAAGAGTGTACCCACTTCTGCAGGCACCACAACACCACTGCTCACAGCCATTTATTTTATATGTGCTATTTTAGAGGCATACAAAGTGTCAGTAACAACCTAAGTTATTTAGGCAGCTATATATGTCAGTCATCCTGAAGGCCATTTGGCAGAATGTGTAGGCTTTAAAGCCACTCACCACCCGTAAATGTGCTGTATGCTCTCATTAACCCTGTTAGCAGCAGCAGACTACTGTTTTCAAAATAAAATGAAAACCAACCTACAGACAGTTAGCTGCAAACTGGTGAAGAATTGATCATGTTCATGGGTGAAATATTCTTTATACAATGATATATTCATAAACAAGATACAGTAGAAAATCACTGACTTTAAAGCTTTTTTCATTATTTGTGCTGCTGAAATCCAATCAGATTCAATCACGCTGTCAATCTGATATTTTCCCACTTGTGAAAAATGTTTGACTTGAAGCGTTTGACACTGAATGTGCCAGACAGGTAACAAGTGAGTCTATAGATTTGGTACCGTTTGGGGTATCCATCATTCATTTCAACTGTCATCATTTGTCAATATTCCATCAGTGGAAGTGAGTAACCGAGATTGCTGCATTTGATTGATTGTTACACGACTAATCTCTGAGGGGGGAAAAGTCCTCAAAGAACAAATCCTTACAGGGGTTAAGTCAAACTGTTAGTGCACACACACAAAAAAAAACTGAATTTTGTTAATTAGGCTACAGTTTTTCTACTAGAATACAAGTGAAATATTATACAACAAAAGGAGAAGTACACACTCCTGCAAAGAACAAGCCTGCCAAGAAAACCTGAAGTTGGCAGTCTTGGTTCCCTGAGAGAGAGAAACACATTATGGATAGGACTTGGACCACCGACTATTGTACACCTGGGATGCTGCTCAAGAGAAAGACAGTACGACTTAATTTTGTGAAATGCAAACGAAAGACACAAGACAGAAAAAATAAGGAGTTTTATTTGAGGGCAAATTGGATGCAGAAGCAAATTTCCTGTCATGAGTTTCATGGCCTGGGGAGACATCAGGTACCATCAGTGTCAACGCAGACAGACGACACCAGAGGAGAACGAATGGGACAGGAGTGAAAGTGAGAGGGTAACTGAAACTACTTCAAGATAAATGGATCTTTTCATCCTTTCATCTCCTGCTTTTCTGTCTCTCTCTCACACACACGCTCCAAATGCAAAAGAAACTTGAGAGAAAAGAGAAGTTAAGTGTTGTTGTTTAGAGATTTAGGGGCAGTGATCCAGGTCTATTTCAAAGTATGGTATACTGAAGTGACTGAACTTTGAAAAAACTGTATATTCAGGTTTGGCGTTTCTTCAAAACTTGTCGACAGTTTTAATTCAAAAGAGACTCATGGGCAGAAGAAAGAAAATCAAGAGCACTTCAAGACTAACTGCAGTGTGGCCCTTGATAAACTACCCCGAGAAGAGATGTGTTGTTCTTCTTCCCGTAGACCTCTGTGAGCCTCAGCTGCGGGGAAAGAGACATCCATAACAGCTGCATGAGAAGACAAAGCACAGGCTTAACAGACTGAAGGCAGGACAGATTACCCTGGCCCGGACAGTCATTCATCCTTTGAGGAAAAGACAGAATTGATCGGGAGATATAAAACTAAAACCTTAGACAGTCTTCCAGCGAAATTGGATTTGAGACAGAACTACCGGCTCTTTTCAGTTTTAAGTATCAAGTCGTCATTTTCCCTCAAATTAAATGCAAATTGGAACAGCAGATCAGTAAAACTGGCCATAAATTATGCCAATTTAGGATGTAAGTTTAGACTACTCAGTGCTTAAACAGTAACTATGCCACAGGGGTTCGCACAGTCTTTTCCATTTGTGACCCCCGGTGTCTGGCTTACAGAGGCAGAATGGTGACAGCAAAGCAATTCAGTATCACAAAGGAGAACTTAACATTTAAAATGTGTGTAGCAGAATTCCAGTTTTCTTCACCAGTCCAAAATATTAAATATTTAAGATGATGACACAAAATGTTTTCTGAAATTAACAGTCGATAAATGAGTCCTTAATTAAAAATCACTGTGTGAAATATACTGAATTTGTGTTTGTAAGGGCTTATCCAATCCACATGATTTGCCTCCTGACAGACAAGGACCACATAGACTTCAGTCAGACTTTAATCAAAACAATTAGGCCTTGAGACTTGACTGCTGTAATACTTGACTCCCTGAAGACATGATGTAATTTAAGACTTGAAAGCAAAAAATATTCCAGTCTGAAGTTTTGAGATGATCGTA
This sequence comes from Sciaenops ocellatus, assembly GCA_033000465.1. NCBI lineage: Eukaryota > Metazoa > Chordata > Actinopteri > Sciaenidae > Sciaenops > Sciaenops ocellatus. The sequence continues at coordinate 6,187,740 of CP136888.1, read as the reverse complement.
GGACAAATGAATGAGAAATTGTCAGACAGGCCTTGTGTTACCACATACCAGGCATTTAAATAACTGTAGGCATGTGAATTAACTGAGCCTGCTCCCAGAAATGTAGAAAAAAAACATAATACAGATTCAAAAGCAAAAGACCTGTGAGACTTGCAGATTGCTAAAAGACTTGACCTGGATTTAGTCTTGAAGACTTGACTTGAGACTTAAAAACTGCTCTACCAAACTAGTGAAGCTTTATTTGCCACCCACAACAAAAGATGGTTCAGTCTTTTAATGAAAAGTGCCATTATCTTCCAATACATGTGATAACATGTGATCATGACCATGATCATGATCATCTCTGAGCCTGGATTGCTGCAGGTTCAGTTCAACTTCAGGACTCTCTCATTCTAACCCATTACATGTTAACCGACTCTACAGCTGCCCTTCCTAAAGGAACAAACATTCTTGGGCCGAGTGTTAACACTTATTTGACCTCTGCATTGACCCCTGAGGAACACGTGGCCAGAAATAAAGTGTTCATCCAGAAAAGGTGAAACCCAGATTGAGTTGCCTCATCTCAATTTTTTTACTCCGCTTCTGTTAAACTTCCTGACTTCAAACCTTGTTGAAGTGGACACTCCCAGAGTGAAGGAAAAACATGAATAATAGATTCTTCACCCAGAGGGAAAAAAGGGGAAAGAAAGTCAGAGGGGAGAGGCTGGTATGAAGGGGCTGATTAAAAGTGATAGATTTCATACCACTGCTCTCAGCTTAAAACTTCATAAAAACATTAGTGGGGGGGCATTATTCAAAGGATCAAATAAGTGACTCGTCCTCACAATAAGAGCACATTTTCAGAGTGGTTTGAGGTAATTCAGAAATAATGGAACCCTCCTGGAACCTACCTTTAAAACGCTTAGATTGGATATTCAATAGTCTATTCATCACATTTTATGTAAGCACATAAGCACTTATACATATTTATTATTCATATTCAGCTGGTCGTAGTGGAATGTGTGCAGCTGTAAAGTGTTGCAGGCTGCCATCTCTCCCCTCTCAAATTTTTCACACCATTTATTTCTATTTTGGATAAAAACCTGGGCAGTTTGCCTGTGAAATCTGGCACTAGTAAAATTACACCGAGTACCTGCGGTACAGTAATAAACTGATTTGTTCTACCGTGGCAAGCCTGATCTATCGCAATGTTACAGTTTGTTACAAAAAGATTACATAATGAGACAAGACAACATGAACTTTATGGTAATTCATTCAATACTGACGAGACATTTCACTTCAGACTACAAATGTGAACCTTATGATGGTTCTAGAAGAAAAAGATAACCAAAATGAGTGGGATTCATTCTGTGGGAGACATGGATGTCTGTAGAAAATTTCCTGGCAATCAAAAGTATCTGAAATATTTCCGTACATTCCCCTCTGTAGAGCCAATGCCAAAGCTTAAAAAAAAGCTGTCATTGCTGCATCATTCCTCGATGAAAACATGTTCACTGCAGCCTTATTTCCAATTAGCATGACTCAGTAGTCAGGGTGCTGACCAGACAAGTTCAATGCCTGCCTTGTTTCAAGGGTTTCACAAGGCGTACAGAAGGTGACACTGAGGCCAATGCAGCGCATAATCTGAAGTCAGCAATAAGGCAGGTGGCAGAAGGGAAATGTCTTCTATTTATCCTCCCTGCCGATTTTTTCTTTACCTGCCTCCCTGTCCCTTCTGTGCTTTCAGAACTTGCTATTCTCTCTGTCTCCTTGTCGCTGGATGACTTTTTCTCTCCCTTCCTCTATGTCTATGTATCTGGCCGTCTTTCTCTACCCCCCCCCCCTTCTTCTTCTTCTCTCTCTCTCTCTCTCTCTCTCTCTCTCTCTCTCCCCCTCTCAGAGTCAGCCTTTGATCCTGCCAGTCCTAGCACAGAGGTAGACAGTGATGCTGTATAGCTTTTCTCTGCCTATTAATGTCTTAACTCTTGCTCTGCCTTTTGCAGGAGGTCCACTGAGACATAATTTCCCCACACCGCATGGCATAATGACAGCCCTGGACAACCTTAATCACAAGCATACTGTGTGTGTGTGTGTGTGTGTGTGTGTATAAGGCATAACGTAAATTCAAATGATGTGAGGAACAGGTTTAAAATTCACATATTCTGAAATAAACGTGGTCACGGCTACCAAACACCAGTGTCCTTACCAGTGACAAATACACCACACTGTAGCCTGCTGTTTGTTTTCATGGCTAATACACTGGTTAGTTGTAATCTGATACAAATAATCATTTTATGACATAAGATAGATAAATAAGATTACATAAGATTGAAATGTAATGACACTGGAATGAGAAACACTGAGGGACATACATAGATTGAATTATACCCTCACACAATAAGCTATTTTATTACTGTATATAACAAATATACCTAAATATTTCATCCTAAACGTTATCTCATCACGGCATCATTTTATCCTTCTGTGGTCCTAAATCCTGAATCATTATTGCTCAAGGAAAATAGGAAGAAACTATTTTCTCTGAGGCAATAAACTGGTAAATTAAGATAAATATCCATTGTGGTGGGTGCCAAGATTGCTTTCCCAGTGTCACACACAAAACAAATAATATCAGGAATGCACAATCTTCAGCCGTTAGAGAGCTGGAGATCTAGTGAAACAGCTATGAAACGACGCTCAGCCACACTGACACATTCACCCTCTGCAGTGGTCATGTACAAGCAGCACAGTTGAATTTGAACGAAGCAAAAGCACCTTTGAATATGGTGCCGCATACAAATATGCACATAGTCCAAGCGTCAGCGTTGTTTTGTCTTTTACTAGTACTCCACTGATTTATCATTAACCAAAGATAGCTGATTTTTATTCAACACATTCTTCTTCCACATCAAAACCTGACACCACAATGCAACTTGTCCACCAAGTCTGAGATTTGTGTGCGTCATGCTAGTCGTGCTAATGTAGCCTTGAGCTTCCAGCCTCAGGCAGAGACGAGGAGACATGGACTTCATTTATTGCTCACGTAAAACAACTAACTCGCTGTTAAGATGGACATTATCTAGGATGCTAGTTGTATTGCAGGCAATAATCTCCTTTAACTGTCTGTGTGGACATGCATATGCACATGTGACACATCTTTGACGCTAGGTACGTCATATCCTATTGTTTCAAGGGCGCATGTATGTTGTTATGCAGCTCTGTATGAATGGATATAAGCCTTTTCATAAAGTATAATGCAGAATAGTTTTTATTGTGTATTTGTGTTTGTTTCTCTCTTATGTGTATTTTGCTTTGCTTTGTATTGCGTAATATGGTATTTCTTCGTCCAGAGCTGGGAGTTGTGGCTGTAGGGATACAATTTCAAAAAAAAAAAAAAATTAGCAATAAACACTGAATTTCAATGGGGTTACAGAATTTTAACCAATGGAAACTAAAGGGAGTGTTGGCGACAGTGAGGGAATCAAAATAATGGGGCATTTGACAGAGCAACAAACACAACAGAGGGGAAATAGCAATGTTTTACAATTCTGCCTGAAAAATGACTGAAACCATTCATTCAAAAGAGTTTATTATTGGACATTCTCTGGTTGACCAATCGATTAATTGACTATTTTGAATCTACTTTGTTAAGTTAAACAAAATTCTTTAAAAAGCAGAAATGAACCAGAAAAATATGATATATAATTTTTTATGAATCCCGCAGCAGGCATGAGCAGAGACGGAAGTCTGTTCTTGATTCTTATGAATCATAATAAAACACAATAAATGAAACCTTCAGCCATGTCTAATCTTACTCTAAAAGTAACCATTTCCAACTTCTAAAACACAATTTAACCAACTCCCATTACACTCCATAACCTAACCATTTGTATTATTTTACAATGACCACAATCTTCCCAAAGCTTGACCAAGTGATTATGGTTGTTTAACCTCAGCCGCACTCTTGTTGCCACGATAAGATATTGAACAAATAACTAATTTAAAAAGCTGTTAGCAGCTGGCAGTGAGGATTTTGCAGACACGCTCAGTAATCAGTAATAATCTTTCATCCTTATGTTTTCCTCCAAAATGTTTTGGTGAATACAAATATAGCTGCAAATGAACAAAAATTCTAAAGGAGATAAGCTTCCCCTCCCCTGTGAGCCAGTTTTCTGTCTCATCTTTCTCCTCTTCTCCCCTCCACTTCTCTCTCTTTCCCTGCTGTCTATTCATCTTTCTCTCTTTCCTGTAGTGATGGCTCAATTACCATTCCTCATGCCCAGGCTTCAAAAATGAGCAAAATGGAGCGGGATTTCTTGACCATATAAAAAATAAAATAAAATAAAAGGCTTCTAATTTTGGCTTACTCCCCCTCTCTGGCTGTCAGAGTTCACTCAGCCCAGTAGTGAATTGTGACACCTGTAATTTAAGAGGTTTCTAGGCAGGAGCTGAGCTTCGGATCAGTTCAATGAACTCAGTGCTTAACGACAGAGCAAAGTAAAAACTTCTAAATGAATGCATGAGGGAATCAATTAGTCATAAACCATGCGTCATGAAAAAACTGATATGAACCATGCAATATCATCCAATCTAGGTTTTGTATTGAAATCTCTTCTCTGGCTTCAACAATATTAAATGATGGAAAGTCATTTATGCCACGCTTTACATCCATCCATTTTCCAGCTGCACATCTCTCCTCTGCTTCCCTTCATACCTTCATTTTCCCATTTCTCAAGTCCCTCTCTCTCCCTCCACCCTCCCACCTTAATCCTCTCTTTCCCTAAGTGCTAGCTCCCAGCCTGGAGCCTCAGGGATCCACATGACTTGATTGTGTTTTGATGTTCTTGTGAAACTTACAAGTGCACTCAGGACTCAAGACCCATAACATACATTTTCAAGATCATTCACCCAGGGGGAAAAGAGATGGAGGAGAAAGGAAGAGTGCTTACTATTACAGCTGTCAGTACAGTGTACACACTAGCAACAGCATATATGCACACAATCTCTGTATTACTATACATGTGAGGGCACAAAAAACATCTTGTAGATCGTCTTAGATCCATTCGGAAATCTCTGAAACGTATCTTTATGTTCTGAATTATGAATAAAGTGCCCTGGACTGAAAACTACCATGACCTTTTTGTTATTTGTATGTATACTACATGAAACTGTACACCATTACCAATATCTATCCATCCATCCATCCATCCATCCATCCATCCATCCATTTTCTGTAAGCGCTTATCCTTATAAGGGTTGCGGGTGGTTGGAGCCTATCCCAGCATGACATTGGACGTGTACACACTACACAAGTAACCAGTTCATCACATCTATGGGCAATTTAGAGTTACAGATGAACCTGTTAACTTCATGTCTTTGGACTGTGGGAGGAAGCTGTTGCCAGATTCTGCAGGGGGGGGGGGACGGACGGACATGCAAAACTCAGACAGACAGACAAACCCAGACAGAAAGGCCCCACCCGAGCTTCAGACCTCCTTGCGGTGAGGCGACAGAGCTAACCACTGCACTGCACCACCCCCAGTATATTCTGTTATATACAATTCCTACAATTATCAAGCTACATAAAATTTGACACAAATGACTGATTCTACCAATTGTATTCTTAATTTCCTACTGAAACCTTATAATTTGTCATTACTCAACTTTGTATAAGTTGTTCAGTTGACTTTTAAATCATTACAGAACTTAATTTAGTATCAACTTGTCCAGTGTTTGAAGGCCCAGACAGGTTATACCATCAGTCAGGTAGATATTGAGCAGAGTTATGACGCTAATTATACGTGAAGTCGCCAAACTCTGATTATGACACAGCTGTCCTGTCAAAAAAAGAAAAAGCAGAGTGAAGGAGACGTCAGTCAAGCATAATTTCTACTGAGGAAGTCTAATCAAGCAACATAAGTGATAGCACCTGTGTGGGCGGGCCAGGGGGGGTTTAAACTTAATATCAGCTACTTTTCGCTTATAAGAGTAGCAATGCTAAACTGTCAATATCATGTAAAACTGCTGAAATTGAACGGGCAACATGTGGACACAGTGGTGGGGGGGTAGTCCAGCTTCCTCCTGCAAACACATGCAGGTTAATCGATGACTCTTAGGTGTGAATGTGAGCGTGAATGGATTCGTGATGAACTGGCGACTTGTCCAGGGCGTACTGTGCCAAATTGCTAAGCATACCATCTTCAAAGACTGAAAACACATCTGTTCAGACAGACAAACAAAAAGATGTTGTTAAAAAAAAAAAAATGTTTTGTCTTGTCAAAGCAGGAAAAGCACAGATGAAACAATTAAATGATGGCTGCATTCCATTTAGGTGAGCTGGTTGCAGGGATTTGGTACTGTGCACTATGCATGCTCACTCACTGGCATGGTTTACTGAGACACTTAATGGAATGAAGCCAGCCGTAATGTTACCATTTCCAGCTGAGCTTTTTTCCTGCTTTGACGAGTCAAAATGTCTGCCATGAAAGGGGTCTATGGTGAGATAGAGGCTGGCTGGACTTTATGGCTGAGGTGAGGAGGAGTAATCCAGAGGGAGGTTCGGCAGAAAGATTCCCAGGGGATGACAGCTGGCTTGCGGGCCTGGCAGGTAATCCTGGAAACTGGGTAAACAGGTGTAGAGAGAGAGGTAGGCAGGCAAACAAACTAACCAGACTGAGAAGAACAGAAGCTTGAGAACAGGAAGCATGAACAAATGGTGAGTGGTACTATGATCAGGGAGGACTCGCTGGTGGTGCAGAGTTCTTGAAGGAGGAGGTGATGGCTTGATGGCAGACAGGTGTGCTGATTGCAGATGATGAGCAGCTGTGCAGAGAGAGAAGCGCTAAGAGGCAGACAGACGGCGAAAAAACAGGAAACACGGAGGAAGAGGTAAACACAGGGCAGACAAAAAAAAAAAAAAAAAAAAATACTGAAGCATGGCCATCACTTTATAGGGACATTTTTGGGTTGTTTCCACATGGCTGAATGCACTTTATTAACACTGCCTCAAATGTTAAACCCTAACTGATGGTCTGATAATATCAAGATGAGAAATGCTAATAATAATAAATCCTAAGGATAGGTCCGCATTTCTTTTCAAGTCAGTATTAATTACTCACATGCTTAGATGTGCACGATGTTGAGAGGGTTATTAGTCACTGCAATTTTTTCATTTTCAGTGTGAGAAATGTAGGACAAGATCCACACTTTGTTGTTCGGTGTAAACATGACCTCTAAAGTTCAGCTCCGTGTAATATTTGGCTTGAGCAGACTGAGTTAGACAAAGTTAGACTTTAATACAGAATTCCTGTCTGCTTGCTGAGCCAAAATGAGTCCTAGGAGGAGTATATAATGAGCTTGGAAATGCTAGAGTAACGTTTAAATAATGCATAACACTTTAACTAAACCTGTAAATGCATTTTAGTCAACTAAATTTACTGCATACTAATATCTTGTAATATTTAGTCAACTAAAAGTGAAACAATTAAGATAGGATTTTAGTCACAAGACTCTATCATCAAAATTTGATGTCAACATTAACACTGATTTGTCCATTATCTTCATTGCTTATGATAGAAAATGAACCGCTGAGAGAATTCTCTATAATGAAGTATAACAGGACAAAAAACATTATCATAATTCTCCTTCACGATAATAGTTTGCCCATCTTTCAAATAAAATGAAATCAAATTGTAAATTAAATAGCAACGAGTGGACTAATCTTTAGGAATCAAAGTTAGTTCCTTGACTTTCTTGTCATAGCACTGCTGTGTTTTTCTAAGTTTTCTCCCATCAGTGTGACTCTTCATGTGTCTCTGAAGAGCAGAGTCCGAAGTCCAAAGTTTGTTTCTTTTCTTTAAAAACATTGTTGGTTCTGGAGGTGCACACAGACTGTAGTGTAGATGCTGAGAAGACAGAGAGGTGGTGTTTGTGTGTTCATATTTCTCTTTCCTGGGGGTGGATCACATCGATATGACAGGTGGCTGTTGGCCAGAATATCAAAGCTGGACTGAATGAGGCCTTTTTTCCTTCCTGAAATCAATAAGTACTATATTTGGAGAATAAGGCTTTGGGAATTCAATATACTGAAGTTACATTTAATAAATCTTGTAATAGAGCTTCTTTAAATGATTCTCTGGGAATTCAGTAAAGCTATTAATATATAATTTATTATATGTAAATCAAACCGTAGATAATGAGCGATTGGAAAGGCAAATTGGCTGATTCGTTCATGTCCGTGCACCATTTCCTTGTTAACAAGCACCAAGAGACTCTTAACTGGTTGGGGCAATAAGGAGAATTCATGGCTGAACATTAACTGAACTACAGACCGTGGACCAAAATTAGTATTTAATTTTCTCATGTCTCCGAGGGTCTTCTTCTTTGAACTGTTGTGTCTAATTTCATGCTACATACACACAACAGTGGGGGTACAGCAGCTCTGCAGGGGCATTACTTTGCTATAAGTGCACACACACGTTTCACATGAAGGTATGTGCATGAACGGATGCACAAAGAATGATCTTTATGGAGCAAGCAACATTAACAGACATTCTTCTTTAGCAATTCAGTTGCCATCCTTTTGTATTACTTCCCAAACAAATACATAGAAAGTATGAAATGTCAGATTACTTTTTTAATCCATGCCAGCAGAAATATATCAACAGGCAAAGAAAGAAAAACATAAATATCAAAGCCTTGAGGGCAACAACAACTGTGAAAACATAGACGTCTTTTGTGTTGTCGCTCCTTCGTTATGCACAGCTAGTTAAAATGAATAATGCAGGTGACTAAATGGTTCTACAGAAGTAGTTCAATTATCATCATGAATAATAAATTTATTATTAAAAGGTGCTTGGAGATTTTAGTCACACAGTGAGGCAGCGTATAATTACTTTGCCAGACTTGTGTGGCAAATGAGCTCCTCTTCAACACGACCTACCGATCACAAAAAAACACCAAAATATCTGTTCTCAGGCACAGCGAAATGCTTTCACAAGGGTGATATCAAGTTTTTAATTTGTACAGAAAATAACATCACACTTGTTCAAGGTAACTCATGCATCTTCAGTTTTTTTTTCCAGGCAAAAGTAGTTGAAATCATTTCAGGAACAAAATGTGACAAAGCTGTGAAGAAACTGAGTCATCAGCATGTCTGAAACACAAATACTTTCAACTTGGAAAATCTATTCTATCCTATTTTCTGCCACTTTAACTCCCTTCAAACTTGTTATTCCAGTCATTTTTCACCCACTTGCATGTCTGTCATCATCATCATCATCATCATCATCATCATCATCAGCTATAAAACATTAATTAGAGGGGATTTAAATCAAATTATTAATTAAATTATTAATGGACTTTAAGTTCCATCTGAAGCTTAATACATAAACTTCAGCACTCCACATCATCCATCTGTTTTGCATACTGTGCCTCCTGTTTAGTGGATTCAGTATCAGAGGTGCAGCATTCCCAGCATGCATTTGGTAAAAGCCAACAACTGTTCCAAATTTCCAAACACATTTCTTTTGTTTCAGCTAAATCTACATTTTGTCATCGCGGCCACAAACTCACTTTCTTTGAGAAACTACCAGAGTGCACCTGTTCAGACGAAGAGACGCAGAGACGGAGTAAAGAGAAATCTGTTGAGAAAAATCACTATGAGCCATATTTTTACACAAAGCCGAATGAATAATAACTGTATTATTGCATTACCATATATAATTAGTCAAATGCAGTGCACCATAGTATTTATTGTGAGAGATAAATGATCATTTTACATTTAAATTTTAGGCAATTAAGAGATAAACCAGACTGATTTATGAAAAGGCCTAAGTTTTAATGATAAAAATAGAAAGTATAAGAGAAGTGAAGGGATTTTAAAGTGAATACGTTGAGCAAATGGCATCCAGTTGATAAGGTTCTAAAAAAGAATTAGAAAGAAAATAATGTTCAAATCGAAATTCAATTTCTTTACAAAAGTGCTATTTTCCCACGGATTCTCATCCAGACATGGTGCTACGCATGACACTTGTTGTAGGCAGTTTGAAGACAAGTGAGGTTAATCATGTTAACTGAAAGTTAATGAGGTGGAAGATCTCGTGGAGCTGGCAGGAAGTAGAAAGACACTGCAGGTCATGTGAGGCTCTAACCTTTAATGAGATCAATGAGCCATGAGAAGAAGGATGGCAGGTTAGAAGATGGCAAAATTAGACTCAAAATTGGTCAAAGATGAAGGGAATATGAAAGTGAAGTGAACAAGACTCAATTGGGATACTTCCATTAGTACAGTGTATACACTATGTACTACCTGGCATAGTGCGCTACAGTACAGCTGTTGTTCGCTTCTCGGCCTTTTGGCTACAATCAAGTGCAGTATCTGTTCTTATCAGTTTAATATCTGATACGTCCCCTACCTGGGGACCATATATTAAATAGATTTTTGGAACAGGGAGATGGAATAGGGGCTTGCTCCGTCCACTCCACGCATCGACCTGGTATTGCAGTACCTCCGGGAACAGTGCACCCCCTTGGGGCGGCAGTAGCTCAGTCCATAGAGACTTGGCTTGGGAACCGGAGGGTGGCGGGTACAAGTCCAGCATTGACCAAAATATGGAAGGTGGACTGGTAGCTGGAGAGGTGCCAGTTCACCTCCTGGGCACTGCCGAGGTGCCCTTGAGAAAAGAGAACTGAACCCCCCCCCCAACCGCTCGCAGGGCGCTCCTCAGGGGGGCTGCCCATTACTCCACCATCTCTCTCCACATTGCATGTCTATGAGCCCTTGTATGTGTGAATGTCTATGAGCCCTTGTATGTGTGTTCAGGGTTAAAATGCATGTAAATAAAAAAAGAAAGAAAAAAGAATTTCCCTGTTGAGGGATTAATAAAGTATCTCTTCTTCTTCTTCTTCTTCTTCTTCTTCTTGTGCACTTACTGGAAATGACAATCTCAAAATTTTACCACTTCCTCTATTTCTTCAACTCCAAATTGCAACAGTGTAAAGCGTTATCGTCAAGACTAAAAATATAAATATGAAACACATGTACAACTTACAATCGTAAATTGCGGCTCCAGCTTGAGCAGCAGCGATTTTCACAGTGCCACAATGCCTTCCGCTACATAGCTAAAATGGCAACCACTGAGAGTGAGAAGTGTCCCGCGTTCCACACTCAACTTTTTGACCGTTATGAGTGCACCATCCAGATACTCACAGTACACTGCATTTTGTCAAAGTATCATGTGTAAATATGGAAATACACGAATAGAGAAAAGAGAAGAGTCGTCAATGGCCACTCATTGAACTAAATGCTAAACATGCTCACAATGGCAATGTTAACATGCCAATTTTAGATATGCCAAATCTCAGATATAATATTAACCATCTTAGGTTCTTAGCATGCTTACATTTGTTGATTATTAGCATTAAACACAAAGCATCTAAGGCTGATGGGAATGTAGTAGTACCTGCAAAAATGACTACATACCCATCAGCCTTAGCTGATCATAAACCAAATTATATTGGACAAATTCAATTTTTGACTTGATGATGATACTAGAGGAAAAGTTAAAGGATCACTAGTATTTTACAGTTCAGCCAGATGAGACATGATTATGACATTTCACTCATCCTCACAGATGTTGACCTCACAATGGAACTAAAATTAAAGTCACAGGTTCAACAAAGTCTGAAGGATTCATCCTCTGGGGACAAAGAATGTTTGTACAAAATGTTACAGCAATCCCTTCAATAGTTGTTGAGATATTTTAGCTTAGACCAAGGAAGGCTGACAGACCAACACTGCCATCCACAGAGCCATGGTGCTAGCAAGCTCGAATACAAGGATTCAGAATCAGGTTTACTGGCAAGAAGATTTTCTCATACAAGGAATTTGCCTTGGTGTATTGGTGCATAACAATAAACATAGTAGGCGTAGGCCTGAGAGGAAATATAAATAAAGATGAAAGCAAGTACTGCAAGTATGCCAGCGTACCAGATGGTGATGGAGGAGGTGAGGATGGACTCATTGATTGCAGTGTACAAGTCATCGAGTCCATCCTTAAGGAGAAGATTAAGTGGAGTGATAATATGTAGGACGGAGAGGAGAGAGAGACAGACAGAGAGGTTGCAAAGTCAACTGCTGAAGTGAAGAGAAAACACACTGACACTATGGAGTTCAAGATAAACCAGATGTTTAACAAAAGCAAATACCATGCAGCCGCACTTATCGAGAAAACAAGGCTCTCTAACTATACACAAATAATTCACCCGTCATGCATTACCGGTCATACATCCCAAGAAGGCCCAGGAAAAATATTCTTTGATGAAATAAGTTGTAAAGACCCTTGCTTGACCACTTCGTGGGAGTATCCAGCATACTGAGAGATTGCTTTGCTGGCTGTCTTTGTGGTCGGCGAGAGGGCAGCAGCCTGGTGCCACCTTTTTTAAAATCTCCCCTGGAGGAGTGATACAAGTGTCTCACTGACTCATCTTTATCAAAATGAGCCTGAGCTTAATCCTCATCAGGACACTTTGCTTCAGAGAGAGAGGGGGGGAAGAAGCAAGAAAGAGCTGGCACAGGAGCTTTTCATAAGTGTCAAGTTTTTATTGTTATTCCTGGCACAGCGATTTGGACTTGAGCACACAGACTTGGGTTGGTATACAGGATGTTGCAGGCTGCAGAGCCATCCTGCCTTTAATCCAAAATTCATGACACAGACCACTATTTTGATCTATTTATGGTGCGACACTATATCATCATTATTATATTATGGATTAATGCAGAAAACTGCCTATAGTTCCTTCAAAGGAAAGTGTGCACAGACCTGTAATAAAATACTTTTCAAGGGCATGAAACCTTTCACATCCCTTAATCACTCAGAGGATTCAACGTCCCACTGGGCCTCTAAGACACAGCTTAAATCCAATTCCTAAACCACAAATCTGGGCTTCCCCTCCTGCCACCGCGATCGATCTTCTAACAACAGGTGTTCACAGGTGTTCAAATGTGGTAACACATCGACTGAAAGCCTTTCTCAGCTTTAGAACAAAGGAAATCAGCTCAGTAGGCAGCAGGAGAGGGAGGATCGCAGTTTATATGACGCCCTCTAGATGTTTGATATGTCACCTTCTCTTTGTACCGGAGGTGTAGGGTTGAATACCTAAAACGTCCTCTGATATGAAGGAAAACACAGAGGACTTGCTGTTATATGCAGTACAAACCTTACTGAGTTAGTTGTACTTGTACAATGGGATAAAGATAAACTCTAATTTCACTAAGAAAGTTCATATTTTACAGATTAATTTATTTGATTTCTGACTAATAATCTAGATTTTAATCACTCAGACTGCCATCTATACCCAATAAACAGTTTTATATGATATCCCAGAAAGAATAAAGTCAAACTCAGAGCACGACTCACCTTGTTTACACTGAAACTTTGTGATATTTATTTCTTGACAATGTGTTAATGATGATGACTGAGTGCCCTGTTTTGCAGTGCGTTAGAAGAGATTTTAATGTATGTTATCTGTTGTGTTTAGTGTGTATCTATTCGCTCTCCCTTTATTTATTTTCACGGTTCTAGCTTTTCTCCCGAGGGATCACAAAAACATTAACAAAATGTTAATTGTGACCTTTTTCCTTTTGACTAAAATGAAACTTCTCTCTGAGGGAAAATAAAGTTTATCAATCAAAAACTACACGCTTGCAAAAAGGGCAGCACGAGCCTAGAATGGATATTAAACTTAACATACACATGACTTCATTTTCATATGGCCCATTTTCTTTCAGTTCTGAGCTTGTTCAATGCTCACTGTTCCATTTAACAGTAATGAAGTTGTGGCTAATAGTCACAGTAGAGGTAGGCTTAGTCCACTGGACTGTAATGTTGAAGTTAGGATTCTTCTTGCTGACTTCACAGTTTTGTAGCTGTCAGGCCTTTAGGTAGATGACGTACTCAGTTTCTAACATACAGCTGCTTGAAAGTTCAAATCCAGATTTTTCAAGCATGTCAATCATAATGCATTCTCGAAGGAATGCATGTTAATGGAAAATCGTAAGTGGTGGATGATGTTGTAACTCAAAATGAAGACCTTTTGACCCAAATAAAATACACTTTAAGCTCTAAAATGTATATTCAACAAAACAATACAAAGGCAGGGGAGAGGTGAACTTTGACTGGAATTGAAGAAAAGGAGAAATAAACGCAAAACAGAGTATGTTCAATAGTAAAGAAGTCCATGGGCACTGTGACACTATGATGGTATAATAGTTCACTTTAAGAAATACAGTTTATCCGTCGACGCAGCAATTCTGTACAGTCTCTTGCTGTAGCGCAAGAGAGGGTTGGTGAGCACAGGTTTTGGTTTTGGTTTCTGTACGGAAATAATGGGGCCACACTGGCAAACTCACACTTACAAGACTGAGCCTGGTTAGTGTCACACCATGTAAAATGTCACATTACTGTTTGTGTACACATTAAACCACACACTGTGTTAATTAGTGAGCTCTAGAGATTACTTTCACTTTAAGATTAGCCACTTCCCACCCGCTACCAGTCCATGCTAGGCGAAGCTAATGGACTGGCTGCACAGCGGACATTCTGACGTGTTATAGCAGGAAACTCAAAGGTGTATTAATGATAGCTGCGTTCCTCCAAGGGGAAGCACACACGCTGTTGTGTGTGTGCTGGTTCACTGTCACTGTTACACTGGAGACACTTAATGGAGCTGAGCCGTCATTACTGTTAATAAGTCCACCTGTGTTTTTCCAGATTTGACAAGTGAAAACATCTGCTGTGCACCAAGTTCATTCCCTCCCAGCTCCACTTCCTACTTTCATGATGGAAAATAAGCAGAATGAGGACCACCAGTAAATAACAAGACCGAGAGTCGACAGACATGCTAGCTGGCCTGTGAGGCTGTACAGCTGTGTTTTGATCTAAATGCTTCTTGTCTTGGTAATAATCATGCTTAAATCCAGCAGTTTGTAATGTTGTACCATGTGCACCATGTTATTTTCGTGGATTAGCATGCTAACATTCGCTAATTAGCACTAAATACAAGCCACTGCTTGATTGGATTGTCATGTTTTGCAGCTGTTTGTTAAAGTTCCAGTGCATTTGTTATGTTTTTGTTACTTTAGAATGACCTTTATATCTACACACTCCTCTTCCAAGGAGTCCGCCATTTGTTTCTACAGTAGCCCAGAACGAAGAAGAGATTTTTTTGCACATTTTGTGGCTACCGTGGTCTCTCTTTCACGCTTGGAACGTCAAATGCCACCGCTAGATGACAATAAATCCTACACACTGATCCTTTAAATCCAAGTATTGGATAAAAGTGAAATTTTGACATCCAAGTTGTGCTAGATGAGAAGTCAGTGGACCGCCAAACTCAGTAGTTTTCCTTTGGGTATCATGAATGTCGAGGCTATTTCATGGCAATCCATCCAACAGAAGATGAGATATTTGTGTCTGGCCTGAGTGACCGAGCAGCAGACACAGGGACTGAAATCTGGTCTGCTCTGTAGAGAATCATAGAGCTAATTTTCTACATTTTGGAGTGGTGTCACTCCTCGTAATCTGGGAGGAATTGACGGTTGTGTCTGCACACTGACTTCAAACAAGTTCATGAATAGTAAATTACAGAATCACTTAGTTGAACATTAAATTAGCCTCTCTAAATGCATTATAATTCCTGTACACAAGAAATGATTATTCATGTGATGAACAGGACCAGTCAATAATAAACTCAATCTAACCTCTGCACACACATACACACTTTTCCACTAATCATATCCAATAAAACACAAGTACGTGTCTGTGTTTCTCTGTTTGTTTCCCAAATATCTCACTTTCCTGTCCTTCTCTCTTTACCCATGCAGGTCTCCTCCTCCCCTTCCTCCTCCTCCTCCTCCTCCTCCTCTAGCTCTGCTTCGTCTTCTCCTGTCCTCACTCTTCTGCATGACCAGTTCCATGTCAGCCCTTAATTGTGTTTTGATGTTCCTCCAGACCTGCAATTGAGCTCCATTCTCGCCAGCCAAAACAGAACAGACATTTGTCAATGCACAGGCACCGTGAGATTCCTCACTCCCTCTCCCACACTTTCTGCTGTTGTCCTCCATTTCATCTCCTTTTCCTTTGTTTTTCCTCCTTTATCCTGTCCTATCCTGTAGATTCTATCTATCTATTTAACTATCTATCTATCTATCTATCTATCTATCTATCTATCTATCTATCTATCTATCTTAGAAGACTTCAGAGAGTGTGCAATGGAGCAGTAACATCAATGTAGGAAGACACCAAAGACCTCCTTTCCCCTCTGGGGCCCATGTCACATGTAATCACTGTTACTTATAACACACACACACACACACACACACACACACACACACACACACACACACACACACACACAGAAAGAGAGACACTGTTAGTCAGTCCTAACACTCGACTAAGCTCAGCAAGGGGAGTAAATATTTGTGCTGCGCAAGCTCTAGACAGAGGAAGGCTCCTCACCTCAGCACTGTGCCACCAAATCATGAAATATTCAGAGAGAGAGAGAGAGAGATGGGTGGAGGGAAGAGAACGAGAGAGTGAGCGTGAGAGGGGGAGAGGAAAGAGAGAAAAGGAGAGAGAGAAAGAGAAAGAGAGGTCACACATAACAGAATAAGATGGACGGAAGGGAAAAAAGTGCGTGGGTAGGTGGCTCGGTGCTACAGCAGAAAGATCTGAAGGAAAGGAATGGGTTGTTTGTGGAGAGGAAGAGACGAGGGACGAAAAAGCAGAGGAGGTGTTGAGGGAGGCAGAGAGAATGAACAACAAGGCTGGAGGCTGGAGGCTGAGGAGGGAGAAAAGAGGGGAGGAGAGAGGTTGAAGAGTTGACAGGGGAGAAAGAAGTAAAAGGAGCAGAGAGAGAGAGACAGAGAGAGAGAGAGAGAGAGAGAGGAGGGACGGGTAGGACAAATAAAGATGTAGACTGACAGGCAGACAAAATCAGGAATAATCAGGCAGCACAATGTGTGGTGTCCTACAGCAGAGGAGATGTGTAAGAGTAAAATGGATTGCAGGAAATGATGCTCTAAAGCTCTTTACGGTCCCAGACAGTCTGCAGCTGAGGAGTGATAATCCCTATCCAGAACTTAATGAGGGTTTATTCTTTCACAGGTCATTCTGTCCCGGTATCTTGAAAGACTTCTCACTGGGAGAGCGACTCTATTCACTCTCACTCTGCTCACTTTGTGAATGTAAAGGATCATTATTGCTATGTGACATTTTTTTCTCTCTCTTTTCAGACACTTGATACTGTAATTGAGGAAAGTTTATTTTGAGTTCATTATAATTAACATGCATTATACTTGAGCAGCAGTTTATCTCTGTACTGGCTGCACAGCAGCACATTTTCACATGTCATAGCAGGAAACTCACAAGAGTTTTTGGAATGGCTGCATTCCACTTGCTGCTATGTTGGATACTGGTTCACTGTCACCGTTACTGGGACACTTAATGGACCTGAGTTGTTGTAACTTTTATTAAAAGTTATTAATGAGTGTATAATCACCTACAAATTGTTTTTATTACCTAAGGATGAGCCTTTTATATCTACAGATATATCTTCCACATTGTCCGCCATGTTTCTACGTTAGCCGAGAACAGACAAACCCAACACTGGCTCTAGATAAGGCGTTTTACATGTTTCGCATTCATTGCAGCTTCACAGTTGGAATAGGAGGGTGAGTGGAGGGGGTTGCAATCTGCAGATACACTGCCAGGTACTGATGTTGTGTTTTTCAGGCTTTGACAAGTCATAATGTCTGCTGTGCAAACAGTCCATTACAGTTTTGTCCCCTGATCTGCTTCATATTGTGCCTAATGACGCCGCTTAGCTCTTCTAAAATCACTGTGAACCACGGTCACTTGGTGCTTAGTATAGCCATGCTAGCGTTCTAATGTCGGTCAGAGGCCTCGTCCACCACTCTGCTGAGATATCTTTTTTTATGTTTTGCATAGACATTCATGGTTCCCAGATGATGTATCCTAAAGAATACAAGAGTCACCATTTTTTCTACAGTGCTATCAGTAAGTTTTTGGTTCAGACAGGAATATCTCTGGATCTATCGGATGGATTGCAATAAAATTTGGTGGATTGGAGGATGTGATGGTGTTATAATATATCTACCTTTCTGCTTGAATAATCCTCAAACAAAATAATAGAACTTCACCAGAACTGCTTAGAATCAAACACAAACTTTCACAATCCTCATAATTTTCTTTTTTTAAAATCACAGGATCACAGCCTCACATACCCACTAGGCAGACTCTTAAGGGATCAGTATGCAAAGAAATGATTCAGTAACCCGAATGTAAAATCAGCCTTTATGATATCAGAGTTGCGGAAGGTTGTAGCAGACGATTTCTGAATTCTGAATTTCTGAAACTGACAATCTGACATCCACGCATACTTCTCACTGATTGGCCAGCTGTATGGAGGCATGAAGGTTAGCAGGATTTCAACTTCTCTCTCAAACTATAATTTTTCATCTGTCGCATAACTACTTTTGTAACTTTTCCGCTTCTCCCAAGAATAGTTAAGAATAGTTAATGTGCACTGTTATTCCCATCTGAATGATTATTGCGTCTTGGTTGGATGAATTGTACGTCTGCCTTTAGTCTTATTTTTCTTTTGCTCCATGCTTGCACATAGACCCCCCCCCCATAGGCGCTGAATCGGTCAATTACTGTAACTGTAACTGTACAAGTGTCAATTACTGCCTGTAAGGAATCACTTTTCACACAGTTGCATATGTATAGAATGTTGTGATTATTTCCATTCAAAGTGAAGTAGTGTCATTTTTTTTGTCCTTAAGGGACCTGGAATATATATGGACTATGCGCAACTCTGGAAATGATCAGCTTTAAGTTATCATTACACGGGGAAGCTGCATCTCTGTTTCAGTGTCTGGAGCAACAAGATGTGTCATTTTTTCAATTCATTGTTGATTTAAAATGCATAAAAACTGAAGGTGTTCTGGTGGGTGGATTTAAAGTGATTGTTAGAAAAAGGGAAAAATCAATCTGGCGCTGCTCAGGTATTTATGCATGAGCCTACACACCCTGTACATGTGATGTGTGTCACAGCCTATAGTCTTTATCCCAACTGTGTTTTCTGTGGCAAAGATGCACTGTATGATTTGCAGTAACATGTATTATTGGCTGCCACATAAACATTTAAAAATAGTTTCTGTCTACAATACCTTTTAACATATTTGAGGAATTAGAGAGTCATATTGTGGATTAAAGAGTTTAACTATTTTAGAGTTGAGCTATTCTTCACTTTTATTAATTATTCATTTCTAGTTATTTGCTGTATTTGCATTTGTGACATAACTTTTCTCGTTTATTTCAAAGGAAAAGCACTGATAGACACAACAGTATAATGAAAGTAAGAAGCTTTATAACATTATAAAATGAAAAAAAAAATGCAAACAATGTTTAATTTAGAAAGGGATTTCCGTATTCATAACTCACCTTCATGTTTTCTCTTCAACACAACAGATATAATTTTAGACTTTGACTGAAAGACAGTGAAGGCCAAAGGCTGGAAAAGTAATGAAAAATATTCAAACAGTTTTAGTTTTGTAGAATCCATGGTAACATAATTCAGTAAAATAATTGGTGGGTAGTCGACACATGACGCAGCTGCTGTGCATCAGACCTTTTTCTTAGATTAACCATCTCCCTTCATGGCCCATAATCAAGAATTCTCACAATAAATTATGCATTACTAACCATTAAGTTCTAAAGTCACTACAGAACAGCCAAGAGCTACTTGTTTACATTTACATTTATTCATTTGGCACTTGTGTCCAAAGTTACGGTGAAAGTTGGATGTACAGCTGTCCATTTTATCCCAGAGTTAAATTACTGTCCTCTATCTTTAAAGAAAGCTCCAATCCAAACACAAACACCATGTCAAGCATGTGGAAGGTGGGGAGAGGTATAGAACACACCAGAAAAAATACAAAACTCTAAACCTCTATTAGCAGTCACTGGAGGCTGTGCTGTTCATTTGCTCGTATAATTAAAAGTGTGGTCGGTCAGACTGAAGAAATAAGATGATGATATTGATTGTTGTCTGCAACAGCATTTGTGCCCCGACACAACAACTCTTCCAAACTTTACATTACTACACTGAAGTTCCCACTGTCGTCTTCCTGCAACAAGTCACCTCACCCCTTCTGAGATTTCAGAAAACTTGGTTAGACAAGTTCAAGTTAAAGGAAGACACTTTTTTCCCCATTTGTAACAAAAGGTTGGGAAGATAAGGTTAGAGAAATAAAAGTTAAATGACTGTCTGAACACACCAAGACTTTATTTTGAACCAAACAAGACAAAATATATATTCTGCAGACTGGTGTCACTGTCCGCGGTGCTGAAATACCGTACTGCTAGGTGCATTGAGAGAAAAGATGTCAACACTCTTCTATGTCTGTATTTGTCTAAAAGTTTTCCAGATATTTCCCACTAAAGCTTCTAAGCTTCCAAAAAAAGTCTATTTTGAGAATCCTGAACTGGAGGAGGTAACAAAAGGTCATGTTTGAAAATTAACATTTGCTGTCTACTCAAAAATGACTGAATTATCTACAACCTGGGTTAATGTAGCTTCGTGAACACAACCAAGAGGGCAATTAAAGAAAAAGCTCTGCAACTGGGGCTCTCTTTGGGAAAAGGTTATTGCTATTTTGCCGTGATTAGCAACCTGAAGACAATTTAGATTCTTGGAAGATGTTCACCATGACAATAACATTAAAATGCTGCAATCTAAGAAAGCAATGAAGTTGTTTCAGTTTCTTAGTGACTCGCTTTGTCTGACTCACTTTTAAGACTAGAAACGACACACAGCAGATAGAATTTCTTGTCAGAAACCTCATGCTAACATTCTGCAGCTGTATGTCCCGACTAAACGCTACAACACTAGCATCAATGCAGGCAGCAATTACTCGAGCTGTCACTCAAACAGTCAATGACTGACTGATAAGCAGCACCTTTATCCTCAAACAGCTGAGCTGTGACTCTGGAGGCCAGAGGGTCATTACACCTTCTCCCTGACAGTGGCTCCCAGTGGACTTCTAATAACAGTCACTTCACTATTGTGTTACAGATTAAAGCTCATCAGTCCAGACAGGTAGGATGAAACCTCTTTGTGTCAGGACGTGCTTTAACTAGGAGCTCACTTACAATGTTTGTTTCTAATGAGCAGGTACGAGACATATCAACCATAATCTGACATAAAATGTGAAATATGAAAAAGAACGGCGCATTAAAAGATTAAAATTGTAATCCTGTTCTTCCATGTTCTTTCTTTTTTTTGACATTATGCATGTTTGCATTTGAATTTTCTGTTGTTTGACTTCTTCTTCAAACAAACTGCTGTTGATGCTGATGGAATCATGCATCACTTCATGTGCATGCAATACATTCATTATTTTATCCTCTGGATAACCAAAACACCAGCTGTTTGAGAACATAACCACAGATATAAAAGTGATATAAAAGTCTGAATAATGTTAATGAATCAGAGATTGTGTTGCGTCCATCTATGACAGCCAACAAGAGGAACATTTTCACTCACAATGAAATGACTCATAACAGCATGTAAATTATGTGTGTGTGTGTGCACCTTCAACCCACCATGCCCTATATCAACTTATCTGTTTGTCTGCTTGTCTTCCTCCCCTGCCACCATAAATAGAAACTGCCCCAGACACATTACTATTCCTACAACATAATCCAATGCAGGTATAACCTACATCATAGCACAGAAGTGATACACGAGTTTAATAATGGCCTCATATTTCCTTCCATCTCCCCAGCATCCCCCTCCGTCCCCAGAATCAATAACGTCTGATGGAAAAAGACTGACCCGCGTGTTTTACATGATGTAAAGTGAGAAATGAGGTAAAATATCACCCCAAAAATAGATCAAGTTAGATTTGGTGCGTGGACTTCTCCTGGATATCTGGTTATGGTATAAATATCGGCTCCTCTTCCTGCGCCAGAGCATCCCCCCTATCCAGAGGGGAGAGAAAGAGAGTGAGAGAGAGAGAGAGAAAGAGAGATGCACGCAGTGATACAGAGACACAGTGAGGGATGCACTGGCTCAAAGTGAAGCGGGAAGTCTGGGATTTCCCTTTTTCCTTCCCCTGCTTCACTCTCATTTTAGGATAACAACATTAAAAGACAAATAGGTTGACTTTAAATCAAACAGACACCGGGGAAGTTCGCTTTTGGACACTTTTGGGATAGTCTGCACCTGCCGACGTACAACCTCTCCGCGTTTTGAGATTTCCAGACAACTGCTCCTCCATTTATTCATTTTTCAACTTGCTCCAGCTCAAGTCGCTTCGCTTTTTTTTTTTGTGCGCAATGGCTGGACGTTTCTACCGTCTGTGTGCTCACATGGAAGGATTCGGGATGCTTGGCTGAAAATAAATAAATAAATAAATAAATAAATAAATAAGAAATAAACAACTCCTGTGGAGCCGAGAGTCACCTTCTGAGTCTGGATACTGGGACGATTTCAGTTCAGCCTCTTTCATGAATCCTCCTTACCTTTTCATTTTGGGGATCTGTTCAGGAGTCCGTGCAGCGTTTTAGTTCAGAGCGCACTTTGTGTCTGACTCAACGATGTGCTTCGGTGGGAAATACTGTGTGTTTTTGTTCCTGCTTGAAAGTATCCTGTCGGACCCGGGAACCACAAACCAAGGTGAGTGTAGAGAGAGACAGAGACACTGCATCTGTGCACAGACTTGGGCGGATGCATCACATTTGACCATTTTAATGTCTTTTCCAACAAATTCTCTGCTCTCCCCCATTACACACACAGTTGAAAGCTCAAGCGCAAAAGCACGAGACAGCTTCATGTTTTACAGCCTCATTTACCGTCTGCCACCACGAACAATGTAACCTATTTACATATTAAGGACTAAATAAAACATTTGCCTTACTTCATCTTACATGGGTGCCATGATGAGAAGTGTAGCCTTCTCACAAGTGAGCAGACAGGACAGTTTCAATGATTTAATTAAATCAGGGTGCCTAATGTGTTTTACCTCAGGTGTTGTGATATTTTCCTTCAATATCAATTTACTGGCTGAATCAATAAATGTCAGTCTCTTGGTTTTAACGTGAGAGCACAGTGCATGTACCTTTTATATACACAGAAAAACATGCATTTATAACCTCAAAATGCATGTAAATATTTCAGTTTGTCAGCTGAAGAGATGTCAGTTTTGTCTGTTGTCCCAGTCACTGCTTATAAAACACATCTTTGAAAGGCTAAATAAAGCAGTAATGATGTTTAATTACTCCCCCCCCCCATCAATAATCTTTTGAAATAGATTATTCAGGCTCTAAATTAATAAAAAAAATACAGACTTGGATGTACTGCCTCAAAATTTCAATTTGTTGGCTGGACCAAGAGATGTCAGTCTTGGTTTTATTAGATGCATTGGTTGTCCTGTATAGCTTATAGTTATATCACACACATTAGGTGTTTCAGATGTAACTTTTACATCTGCTCTGTTGGAAAATAGATGAATTTGGCTTTAGATTTTATAAATACAAATTTAAAGACATTACAGCTATGAAAAGCCTACAGAATTGTTAATTTGCTGGTTGAGCCAAGAGATGTCAGTCTCTGTCTTTGACAGTGATAATCACGTTTTATTGACTCTCTCAATATACTCTGGCTTAAAATACAACACTCTAATGCTGAGTATATCAAAGAATATTGAACATATCTTTATCTCTACAGTCTCAGAATTCATGAAAAAATGTCAATTTGTTGCCTGAACCAAGAGATGTCAGTCTTGGTCATGGTATTTATTTGTTCTCTCAATCCTTGACACTGTATAGCACATATCCTTGAAAGACTTTCGACCCACTCCATCTGACATTATATTAACTTTACTGTGAATTTTACAAAAAAATGTCATTTTAAACACATTGAGATCTTCAAATTACATGCAGAAATGTAAATTTGTTGGCTGCGTTCAATGGATATCTCTTTATCAGGGATACTGTGCAACTTTATACATCTTTAAAGGTCTGACGTGTAGGATTTAGTGGCATCTAGAAGTAAAGTTGCAGATTGCAACCAACTAAATACCGTTTGGCTCTAAGAAGGGTCGTCTCGCAGACTACACAACATACCCACTTTAACAGATGAGACACATCCTGAACTAAGGTCCTGGATTAATAAATTTATTTGAAAACTAAACCAAGTTTTTGTGCCTAAACCTAATCAAACTGGCTGTTTCGAGGGTGTGTCATGTAGTAGGTGTGTCTTGACTTCGTTGGACCTGGTGTGGATCCACTGCTAGACCTACTTGCACCCTCCTGTACCTAGTCTGAAGGAGAAACTACGGTGGCCACGAAACTAGTGAAAAAACGTCAAAGGCCCTGTCCAGATCCACTGTTTGATTTGTCTGTTCTGGACTACGGTAGAAACATGGCTGACATGTTGAACTGCCTTGTTGACCTCTGTAGATATAAAAGGCTCGTTCTATGGTAACAATTCTTATTGCATAACAATTCTTATTGCATTGCTTATTCTGATTACAGCCAATAAATCTTACACACTGGACCTTTAAAAGACTAAACATGGTGATGGAACGCAAACCTTTACAATTTTCAGCCCAGTTCATCTCAAAATAGATTAATTTTCCTCATTGTGCAATGAACTGAAATACAGTTTACAATATTAAACATTAAAAATCCATACCTAGGTTCTGTACGCTGCTGGCCCACAGACAGGAGCTCCATCAGCCAAATTATGAAGGAGGCTCTGAAATTACACTTCACCTCCAAAATCTGAGTGCACAGAAACATTGCCGCAGCTATAGGGACCACAAAGTGTTACAGTGAATGTCAGCCTCTGGCATACTCTGTCAGCTATACTGACGCTTCTGACTTGCCTATTTCTGCCTCTCTGTCTTCTGTGGTGAGTTCACACATTCACAGATGAAAATATAACAGATCTTAGTCAATACAGTCCCAAGACGATTCCTCACATCTCCTGTAAGAAACATGTGAATTTCATTGTGTTGGGCAAGTGGTTGATACTAAATGTATCCGAATAGTTTCCCAAAAAATTAATTTCCAGTCATCTGGACATTGTGTGAATACAGTTGAGAAACACAGGAAATTATGTTATCTCCCCTCAGCTGTACTCATCAGTCAGCTGGGTAAATGGTTGCCATATTGTAATTGGTTCTTGACATCTTCCACTTTGCATATTTACAGAGGTCAGTTTAATATTCCCTCTTGAATGTTTAATGTTTAGGATACACATTTTCAAAGATGACAGGAGCCCTTTCACCAGCCAAATGTCAAAGTCTCCTTCACTTCATTTTTCTGTGTGTCTTGTGTGTGTGTGTGTGTGTGTGTGTGCGCTCAGTTTTCCCCACAGGATGCCTCTCTGCCTGTGGTGGTGACAGGCTTGAAGGGGAGGGGATGCACACAGGGGGAACTTGAAAAAAACGACAACGTGAGGAGTTTAAAATACAGTGAAAACAGGCTAATGTATGTTCGCCAGGAGCAATTTATCTGAGTGAGTTTTATAATGAATGAATCACTTGTGTATGTCCTCTCAGAGTAAGAGAAAGTGAGAGTGGTGAGTGATGAGATGGAGTCTTTACATAACAGGGTATTTATTGGTCATTTAACTGCTTTGCAGTGAACACAAAGGTCATTCGGTGTATGTCAAAAACAATGGTAAATCTTAAGTTACCTTTTCTATATGATGTCTTAATATCGACCGTTCTCTAAGCTCCCATCCCCTTGAGTTAAAGGAGTTATGTGTAATATAGTAATGCAAAGTAGCTACAATAAGTACTAAACACTTAACAAGTAGTACAACTTCCTTATTTAACTTTTCTCCTTTTTTGTGCTATATAAATCTGAAGTTGTATCATAGAGTTCTGGTTGCCCCCAGACAGCTACATTAGACAGGAGATGTCTCACCTCCGCTGATGCAGACAGGTTGGGAAGCAAGAGTGAACATAAATCTGTTTTTTTTAATCTCAAAAGTAAAAAAATAAACTCTGAGCTCTCCTTTCTCCCGTGACTCCAGCTCAGAGCACAATCCGACGCGTCTCTGGGTGTTTTTTCCTCAAGCTTCAGCTCTGCCCCTGCCGTGTCTTCCCAGAGATCCCCCGGGCTGCTGAGGCCAAGGCTGTGTGTCGGCTAGCAACTGCTCTGGCCTTCCCATGGATGTATAATACGGTGTTGCCGCTCGGCCTTGGTTCCAATTTAGCCCAGTGGCCACTCACGAAATTGCATCGGGATATTCTCCTGTGGTCCAAGAAGCATTTTCTCACAGTCAACCATTATAAAAGAGATGTCTGTAAGACTGTTGACAGGACATCTCAAACTGCAAACAAGCTCAATTATGACTTTCTAATTTTGATCCATGGAGGTTTTATATTTGTAAAACTTTGAGCTGAGAAAAGTCATGTGTTTATAGATGATGTTGTTGTGCATTAACGGACACTAGACAATATGTTTTGTTGTATTTACCAAGAGTGGTGGGAATCATAGATCGAAATAAAATGATCACAATACAAAGGTCAATTAAGAAAGGGATTTCTCCATCACATCAAACTGTATCATGGTATCCACCTATCCTTACAGGAACAGTTTGACACTCTTAGGTCTGTATGCTAAATTTTAAACTGGAGCCATGAGATGATTAGCTTCGCATAGCCTAGCTTAGCATAAAAAAAGAAAGCAGAAACCTTATATTAACCTTAGCCTGGGTTTCTCTAAAGTTCAGATCCATCTACCACGTCTTTACATTATATCTTTTGTTTAATTTGAACACAAACAGAAATGTAAAACGTGACGTTGTGGTTTTATGGGGAGTTACAGGAAGAAAAAAAAAGCACTGAAACAGTCAATAAGCCTATTTCCCAAAATGTCCAACTATTTATTTAAGATATCAAAGCATTTCTTAAACCATCACTCAAAATATGCAGTGCATTTACTGCATTATTCAGTCAATTAAAGTTTCCCTGTTTTCTTGTAAACAAACAAAAGTTACATTTACATTTATTGTTTCTCACTGAAGCAGATTGTTTGTATCCTCAAGGTCCAACAAATGTATTTAATGTATTTCTTTCCTCCATAAAACATATGTAACACTGATTTTTATATATTTTCCTCAAGTGCGTGCATAAGAGAACAAAAGCAGGACCTCCTCGTAGAAAAACTGTTCCACAAAACTGCTAGAGGTCAAAAACTCCACGGGGAACCTTAAAGATGAAACCGTTTAGAACATAGCACCTGCAGTCTGAACCTTGTGAACGCACACACACCCACAACATGTCTGGAGAGGAGGAAAGATACAGCTTTGCCTCCACACTGCAGGAGAATGTAAAGTAGAAGCCGCTCATCGTTTTGCTGATCCCAATCATTTCGGTCAATTTGGGTCAAAGAGTTGTAGTCCCTGATGATGCAGTTTGTTACCTTTTTCTGCAGTTAGCAATCCCATCACGTTCATGACATTGTAATATTAGCAATGACTTTGTAATCAGTGTTAGATGCTACTTAAGTTTAATGTTGCAAACTTTTTTGTTCGGTTTGGTACAAATCTAGGCCTTCCTTTAACCAGATAGTCGACTGAACTGACAATGGTGCTTCTGGTGAGGGGAGGCTTCATCCTAAAAGCTACTGTTGTTGTACTGAAATTCGAGGATTCAGTGTTAAAGACTTGTTCGTTCACGTACTACCTCACCTTGCGATATTGGTGCAATGACATATCAGAAAAGAAACTGTGACAATTTACGGCTATTTAGACTGTGGCCAACTTATTTTCTAGAATGAGATCATTTCATTTCCCTGTGGTCAGGAAAACTTAGAAAGGACATTTGCAGATTATTATGCTTCCAGACACAATACCCAGACAAGAGTAATGTGATTTGGCCTCCTGATAAATTCTCGCCGGCATGTGTGTGTGTATGTGTGTGTGTGCTTTGAGTGAGAAAATCTGTGTATCAAATTCAGCACTGTGGTCTTGGGTCATCTATTATTTCCTGGCTCCAAAGGTAGTAGCCGGAATTTAATTATTTTATGACTACATTATTGTGTGTGTATGTTTGTGTGTGTGTGTGTGTAAGACAGAGGCAGTGAAGGGGGTTGGTTGAAAAAGTTTTGCCACTGTCAAACACAGGTATGGGACATTGCTCATGATTATGAAAGATTGTTTTTCTAATTTAGTCAAAAATCAATATCTCTCTGTCTCTCCTGGTCTGTCTCACAGTCTCTCTGCCTCCCTCTCTCTATGTCCTCCTTTTGAAAAGAGGCAAGGCCATCTTATTATAATTCAGCCCTTAATTACCAGCAGGGGATCAAGGCTAAATGAAGTCTGTGTAAATGCTGAAGCGGTTCATTTAGTCTCACCAAAGTGTATCTTCTCCGGTTATCTAACTTGTTCTCAAAACAGTGGCAACCCCATTAAATTAGTCCAGATTTGGCAAAGTCCACCGTTCACTGGAGTGGCAGGTCGTCTGAGGATGTGACTCTTTGGTCTATAATGTCAACCACTGAAGTGGGACACACTTTATTGATAGAGATTGTAATTAACTGGCTGTGTGGAGACAAAGGAAATTGCACATTCATCATATCAAATTGGCTCAGGGGGCTTAGCAAGGGCCAGATAATGACTCTTTTCATGCCTGAGCCGTGACCAGAGAGCAGACAGCTTGAGATTGTTACACTTGAAGGTACACATTGTGGTCACGGATGCACACAAAGACAGACAGTTGTTAACATGCTCACGCAAAAATGCCATCAGTGACGTCCTGTCGTTCACAACTTTCGTGACGTGCAGAAGTGATGTTATGTAAGTTCAAAACAAGACAGAACAAGAAAAACATCAAACCTCTCTTCTTGTTGGAGCATCATGTCAGTTATTTTCCACTAATGCACACTACGCTGGATTAAATTAGCAATGCTCCAAGTCTGAAGGGTCAGACATTGCTGAGCTGATATTATACAAAACACAAGTATGGTTTAAGTGAGTGTGAGTGCCCGTCATCATGAAAACCATCTGTCCATTTGTCGGCCTATCCTCTGTACGTCACACGGGAAACTGTACAGATTTTCAACATCTGTTTACTTGTTTGCTTTCTGGGTAATAATTTATCCCACTGTGATTTTATATTGTAGAGAATAATGAGGCCAAGATCACCATGTGCATCATTTGTTTACTAATCCATACATTGTTCTACATAGCAGCATTGTTCCAGATAAAGTTGAAGTTCTTACTCTTTATGTGCTCAAGGCTGAAATTGAGTTGTTGCTCTGCTCTGCATGAAAAATAAAAATGTTACTTTTGATGTTGTGGCTGTGTAAAAGAGTTGCCCGCAACTACTAGTTAGGCCAAATTAAGTCACTGTATCATTCAAACCTTTATTACTTTTTGATAGACATGCCTCTGTGGTACATGGAGATGGGATTGCCAGAGACACAACGTTTTTTCAAATTGTGAAATGAGTAATGATAAATGGTATAATCAGTGGAACACCCTATGAAAAAAAATATCTACATATGCTTCTGAATAATCCGCAGCTTGACAGGTCTGTGATAGGATGCAGACTCCAATCTCCCTAATATCCTCACTACATACAGTATAGTTGCACACTACTTCCTGCCTTGGCACTGATATGTGGTAGTGGACGTTAATTGAGAGATGTGGAATCTTCCAGTAAGGGTGTAATTA
Organism: Sciaenops ocellatus; assembly: GCA_033000465.1. Lineage (NCBI taxonomy): Eukaryota > Metazoa > Chordata > Actinopteri > Sciaenidae > Sciaenops > Sciaenops ocellatus. The sequence goes on along the minus strand of CP136888.1, from coordinate 6,157,980 downwards.
CTGGTAATACTGGGCTGCGCTATCAAGTGGCAAACTTATATCTGTTGGCTAAAGGAAGAACTTCAGTTAAAGAGTAACCTTGGTACTTTTCAGTGTGTTAAAGTGACAAATAGGGACAACAAGTTAAGAATACAGTCCAGTACTGAGTAAAAGCACTGCAGCCTGCAGCTGCAAAATGGGTTACAACACAAGCGTGCAATTGCACACCATCAAAATATGTCCATTAAAAGTGCTTGTTTTGAGTGTCTGACATCATTATGGAAAGAACCTTACAGGTAAATGTAACATTTTATGTACCTTTCACTTGATTCGGTCAGTAAAATCTTCTCTGTGGGCATAGGATCACAGCACAGGATCACAGCACAGGATCACAGCACCCACAGGAGCACCACCACCAGTCTCCTGAGCTTCGCAGCCTTGCAGCAGCCGGTTGATCCTCTCCCAAGATTTCAGCATGAGCTTCTCCTTGAGCGAGACTTGGATAGACACAACCATGAGGAACATAAAGCGTTTCATTTCGTGCTACGGTTGTGTTGTCACTTATAATAACAATCTGAGCCTGTCAGTGGAAAAAACAAGCACTTTGTATAGATGTACTTTGACGGTGAGCAATTGCCTGAAATTCACTTTGACACAAAAACATGAGAAAATAAGGTCCAGCTTGGAAAATATCTAAGTAGACCTCCAATTTCAAACAATGTGATATTGGTACTGAACGGGCTGTCATTCATGAAGGTTGGCATGCTGACTGTGTCTGTCTTTTAATGAAGTCATATTTTGTTTAGTTAAACATTGAAAGTTTGAATGGTCCTTCCATCTTTCCCCTTTACTCACCGCTGGCTCATCTTTGATGTCATGTAGATCACAAAACTCCTGACCTTTGAGAAGGAGAGTACTAATCTTCCAGACTTCACCTAGACGGAGGGTGGATCTGTGTTAGTGTTGCTGTTGTCCTGGACTTTCCTAAGAGCTGTTATTTCATAGGTGGTTGAATCTGATAAGGGCTTTACAGCTCTGTCAGCTCCTCGTTGACAGCTTGATAACTATTGTCTGCTCTCTTCCTATTTTGTCACCTCCATTTCTCTTCTTTTCAAATTCACTGCTCAACCTCTCATGCACCCTCTCTCTCTTCCCCTTTCTGCTCTCTCCTGTCACTCTTTGTGCTTGTACTGTTGTTCTTTCACTCATCCAACTTTTGCCCTCCATTTTACATGAGTTTCTTTTTCACCTCTTCACTCTTTCTAGTGGTTCTGTTGGACACTACGACGGTGCTAGGAGAACTGGACTGGAAGACCTATCCCGTCAATGGGGTGAGTGACATTTCTTTCAGATATGAATATTCACTGTGAAGCATCTTGCTTTCATTCATTATAATCAGCCAAACAAGTGAGCAAATTTAATAAAGTACACCAAAAACGATTTCAAACATTTTGATCATTTTGTAGAGCACAGCTCTGACCTAAACCTGACCTACAACAATTTCTTTCAAAAACTGAACCACTGAGCCAGAGTCCTCAAGGTTTTTCTTGTGCTTGTCAGACACAGACAGCCAGGACCTTGGGGCTCAAAAATAATACAGCAGCAGCAGCAGGTGACATATTTTACATGCCAACCTGACAGTAGTCAGACCGATGTGTCATCCAGTGTCTATTCTGCCTCATTTCCACTTCATGGTATGGCTCGGCTAGACTCGACTCACTTGGAACCGTTCTTTTTTGTCTTTTCTATCGGCAAAAGATATAGATAGTAACTGGTAGTTTTTTTGGTATCACCTCAGTCGAAATTCTAAGCGAACTGAACCAAAACTTCATCTTGACGGTCAGAGAGAATCATCAATAGAATCAAAAGTCACTCTACTCAGGGCATCCTGCATCCACTCGCATTTGTGTCACACTGAAGATAAAATGAAGACGACGAGGTACTGTCTGCAGTGGAAAACAAAATCTTCACATGTGCATGGAATCAAAAGGGGGTTGAGCCGTACCACGGGGTAGAAATAAGCCTTATAAGTCTAGAAGGACAAATCTGGTTTAAAAGTTGCTCTTTAAAGATGTCTAAGTTACTCATAATTGTTTCAACATCATTTCAGTGCTGTACATCAACATATAGTACCTGCTTCACACTGAAATATAGTTCAGTTATAGTTCTAGAACGCATTATTATCTGAATGTAGACTACATATGGCATTGATGTTTGGCGTCTGACCTTGCCAACGCAAGGAAGCACCAAGCAGAGCACAGCAGGGAATGCCGATACTATCTTTCCCCCCTAGCGTGAAGGGAGCCTATAGGTGGATGTTGAGATGGAGGTGGGGATCTTGTAATGCTGTATGAACAGTGGCATCAGTAGCAGCCAAGTGACAACATAGATTTCAGGTGACTGGTGTGCAGCTGCAGAAGTGCTCTGATGTCTTACTTTTCAACCAAACGGAGCCCAGTTTTAACTTAGATCTGATGACTTTTGATGTTCAGTGACCTTGCACAGATCTGGAGGACATTAAGTTAAAAAGTTGGTGGGGAAAATGTGGGGATATAATGCACCGTTGTCATGCTTTAAAGCATAGGTGCAAATGGAGCTGTCTTATCTTGAAGTGGCTTTTTTAAAATCACGCTGGAAGCAACATGTTTGTGCTGATAAACATGTTACCCAGATACGTCATTATCTTGGTTTGAAGAAACCAGAATGTGTGATCCTGCTTTCATGGTTACTGAAGCACGATTTCAGATGGTTGTCCAAGCATGCACGTCTTTGACTCGACAAAGTGATAATCAACAATATAACAGTTTACGTGTTGATACAGATAAGAGCCTGACACCAGTGTATCTCTACCAATAAGAAGTCAATTCCAGTACACAGAAGTAAAATACACCTGTGAATCCAGTGGTGGAAAGTAACTAGGTACATATACTAAAGAACTGTATTCAACTAAAATATAAATATGTTGTAATTTTAATATTGTAGATCCATTTAATGTTACTTTATACCTCTACTCCACTACAGAGGGGAATATATTTTTTACTTCACAACAGCAACAGATATAATTACTAGTAACTTACTAGTTATCAGATTAATATTTTACATAAAAACATATGAAACGCTTATAAAATACACAAAAAAAAAATATTGGTTTGGCTTGTAAACACAAAGCAGTGTCTAGTTGGATCTTCTTGTCGAATTGTCTGCAGCTCCACCAAAGAGACATCTTCCCTCAAAACCTCTCTGATTTCTTTTATTTAAATAACAATTTGAGGACCAAATAGCTAAAATGATCCATTATTCGACAAACAAGCAAAAATTAGATAATAAAAAAAAATGAACACAGACTTTTGTGACAGTTTTTTGTTCTTTTCTGCCCCAATAATAAGAACATCTCAGCTTGATTTGACCTGCCCGTATCTATGATATACTCACTCCATCTCAACTAGTTACAACAGTAAAATGCTGCTTACATATTATTGCATCAGTATTAAGAATCTGATAATGTCATATATTATATATAATATTTCAGCCTCAGTCGGTCCAGAGACCAAGCTGGTGTTGAGGAGTTGCTTACACTGCGCCACAGACAGTGATCAGAAACATCCCGATCGTGTGGTCAGGCATGTAAATAACCAGGTTAATCAATGACTATTTGTTTCCATGAGTTTCTTATTAGGCCAGTGGTTAGGGTTTAGTGGCTTCTAGCAGTGTAGTTGCTGATTTCAACCCCATTGCTTTACCATCTCTTTTCCAGTGTTGAGGAAAGACAATGTTGGTCACAAATCATGCGAAAAAACATGAAAAGCCCAAGATAATATATAATATATAAATCCATTTCTGGAACATAAAAGGGAGAAGAAATCTAAAACACTCATGTCGGGTTGTCCCCACTCACGTTTTTAATAGATCACATATGACAGTGTTAATATGCAATGAATACAGATTTGATCAAACCTTTAAAATATCTAGAGATTAAACTAATTTAATTGTAGCATATAATTCTTACAAGGCTAAGTCTGAGGGGGAAATGCTGTAGATTTTCATTCTTACAAATATTTCAGCTGGGACTGAATAATCACCAGCGACAACAATAATTTTCCCGTGATGCTGTGTCTAATTTGGGACACAAGGTGGTAGCGGGACTGTTTGTGCTTTCAGGCTATTATTAAAAGTGTAATAAATCCTTTGGAGAAAAACCAATAAATAGAAACAAAATACTGAGATATTTTCAGGGCCAAATACCAATATTGAAACAGCTTCTTCTCTCTTGCACACAGCTTAAACAGTTCTTTTTTTCTTTTCTTTTTTTCGCTATGGGGAGAACAACACCATTAATTGGTTGAACAAAAACAAAACGCCACCACCCAGATTCCCATCAAATCAATAATTCATCACAACTACAGAGATTTAATGATATTTTTATAACACCTTTCTCTCTTTCTTCCCTTTAGTCTGACAGTGACAAATTGTCTTGTTTTAATCAAAACCACACACCTCTTAGCCAGGTTGAGTGCCTCCACAATTGCTGTTAATACAACAGTATCTGTGTGCAGTGTAGGTGGTGTGCGTGCGTGTACATGTGCGTGTGTTTGTGTGTGTGTGATTTCTTAATGGCCTAATGTCTTTTTCACACCTACTGACATGAAACATTGATACTCCTTTCACCTCAAAGGGAAACTCAACCTTACTTTTTTTCTTACTGTACACACAGAATTTTCTTGGTGTATTAAACTGATGCAGGTGATTTTTCCAACAATACACATATTGTATGCAAAAAAAAAAACACTGCTCAAAATTGGCTTGATGTTTCTCCTTAGAATTTAAGCCACATTACTTAACTGTGCTGAAATAGCCGAGACTTTGACCTCTATCTTTGACCCCAACTGTGGCAGCAGCTGCCATGCTAAGAATAAAAGGCAGAACACTGGCTACCCGCTCTTTTCCGCTTAGCTCTCTGGTTCTCTGGTGGTACACAACCTCGCTCTAAGTATCCCTTTAATCAAATTGAAATACTGCAACATTTCAAATTAATTATAAAGATTATTTAAAATACGTTTTCTGTAATATTTATTTCATGTTCATGCACGTAGCGCACATAAATCAATGATTCGTTTTGAACTAAAATGTCTTGGAAAGATAATAAATAAATAAATATGTAAATAATGTTTTTTTAGGAATAATTATGATTAATTGGGAGTAAACCTTCCTTCTACATCAACTGTCTGTAGATGAGTAAGGTCAACCTGTGCTACTGCATTTTAAAATCTCCCATAATGGTGGTACTTGGTGAGCCTAATATTTTCTAAGGTGGTAGGCAGTGTACAAGGTTTGAGTACACTGTTTAAGCTAGCTTCAGCTTCCCTGAATCGATTGTCCTTGAACCTCCATGGACTCCAGACCCGCAAGGCCAGCCACAGCTTGGAGTTCTGGAGGCTCAAACACAGCCATAGGTTTAAACTAGTAATGTATGGGACATCCTGTGCCTGTCCTATGTTCTATGAATAAACATCCGCGCTGGATGGAAACACCATTGTTACAACTTTCAGTTTGATATGTAGCTGTATATTCTTATCAAAGTATTTTTGCTTTTGGAAATTATCACAGTGACTGACAAAAGCACAGACCTCTTCATGTTTATGCACTATAATTAATATAGTTTTATGTAGTACTAAAAGTCCAGCTTACTCCACTCTTTTGACCATGAGGCATGTAGCATTGTAAGCTGAGTTTAGACACCGAGACCCGAAATCACACCCACCCACAATGATGAAAAATGCTCTGAGTGTCTCACATATTATGTGAAACTTAGACACTGAATGAGCATTTGCCCAATGTCAGTATGTGAGTAGGATTTATTTATAAGTGATATTGTAGTTTATAGGTCGTAACCAAATACAAAAGCTCTGATAATAATAATAAGAATAATAAGAATAATAAACTTTATTCATATAGCACCTTTCAAAACACAGTTACAAAGTGCTTTACAATTAAATAAAACACAATAAAACAAACCACAAAACAACAATAGCAATAGGTTTATTTTCCTAAAGTGCTAAATTAGCATTAAATTATCGCTATAAACAGCACCTCTTTTGCTCCATTTTCCTTGCTCGCTTCTCACAGTTCTACCTTTGTGATCACTGGCAGTGAAGTTACCTTAATAATTTACATGTACCATGAGTGGGCGAAGAAAGGCAACTAGCTGGCTGTGTGAGGCAATAGTAGTACATACTACAGCCAACTCTACAAACAGGTCTAAATTTCTAGTTGTGCTTTCTTGCCTAGCTCTACTTCCAGAAATAAATCATTAAGAAACATTTAATGATGGTGCTAAATTAAATACTTAAGCACTTAATTGAATGTTGCTTCTAAAAATGGAGACATCGATTGAAGCCATATCGCCTCACTGTATTGAAAGGAGAGGTTCTGCTCATGTTAGTAAGTCTGGTCTTTATGCAGCCATAACCATTGGAAGACGATCTCTTTATCTGTGAGGCAAAAGTTCAATCCAAACCTCTTTTTAACGATAAACAACTTTCAGAACAACGTTCCACTGACTAAGCTCAGCGGCTGTCAAAGATTCCTGTCAGGAGCTGAGTGCATACCTTAAGCTGCCAGGAGTCACAGTACAGACACACACACACACACACACACACACACACACGCATGCGCATACACGCAACCCTTACCAACAGTGGACTGTCATTGTACACCTGCCAAGTGGTGACTGATCGTTTTAAAAATACAAAAATAAAATAGAATTTTTTTTTGTTTTTTTGCGTATTTTTGTTTGCCTCTTTTGCTCCATTTTCCTTGCTCGCATCTCACAGTTCTACCTTTGTCATCACTGGCAGTGAAGTTACCTTAATAATATACATGAACCATGAGTGGGCGAAGAAAGGCAACTAGCTGGCTGTGCGAGGCAATAGTAGTACATACTACAGCCAACTCTGAGGTCACATGTGGGCCTTGAGGTCCTCAGCAGTATTAATTGTTTTGCTTTGACTGGGAACAGTAGGTGCCAGTCTATCTCAACATTGTGGTGGGCAGGGTCGAAGAGACCTATTGCTGCCTTCTTAGACATAATAGAAAGCTTGCCGTTGACGTTCTAATTGACGTAAACAGACATCTGTGTCTCCAGACTAGAATATGTTGACAATGACACCTTTCGTGGTAAAAACATTCTCTTTGTCTTATTTGGGGCGTAGGGCATTTGTGGTGTTATCTTGAGGGTTAAAGTCTATCCACCAGCAGGAGTTCGGCAGAATGTGAGACCGACTCAGGCACTTCTGATGTACTTTGAGAGTGTCTCTAATTCTCCTTGATCAAGCGACAATAAATATTACAACATAAGACATCAGAGGCTCCTGGACACTTTCTTCCCTCCTGACCTCACCACTGACCATTTATTCCAGCAATTTCTCCACAACAAGCTCTAGTCGTGCTGTCTCGCCTAGCTCTACTTCCAGAAATTGTCAACAAGAAATATTTAATGATGGTGCTAAATCAATTAAAGGTACAGTGTGTAAGATTTGGGGCCTCTATTTTCAGAATAAGGCAAACATGGAATATAATATTCATAACTATGTTTTGATGCATGTATAATCACCTGAAAATAAGAATCTTTTTATGTTTGTTACTTAAAAAATATCTGTTTTATATCTACAGTGGGAGAGGGTCCCCTTTCATGGAGGCCGCCATGTTGAAACACCTTATTTATACAGTAGTCCAGAACAGACAAACTAAATACTGACTCTAAACAGGGTCCTTAAAGTGTTGTTTCTCCTTTACATTAGGAAGGTGAGGGTGATGTGAGGAGATTACAATGCAGTGATTGGACCACTAAATGCAACTAAATTCTACACACTGTACCTTTAAGCACTTAATTGAATGTTGGCTGTAAAAATGGTTTGAAGCCATGTCATCTCACTGCTATTGAAAGGAAAGTTTCTGGTCATGTTAGTAAGACTGATCTTTATGCAACCATTACTGATGTGGAATATGGCAAGGCAAAAGTTCAGTCTTTTCAACAATAAACAACTTTCAGAACAGTGTTCCACTGACTAACCTCAGTGGCTGTCAAAGATTCCTCTCAAGAGCTGAGTGCATACCTTAAGCTGCCAGGACTCATAGTACACACAAACACACATATGAACACACACACATTATAAATCACAACAAGTAAAGTTAGAAACTCGCCACATTTTAAATGTCTGCACGTCTTTGCACAATGACAGGGATTTTAAACTGCTTCTAAATGTCACAAAGAAGTGTGTCTTTATGAAGCCAGTGAGGAGCTGCTACAAGCTGGCATCATCAATTTGAAAACACATTCAAAGCAGAATGCAGAACACGACTTTATCTGAAAGGCAGGAGTCCTCTCTGAGGCCCGGTCCAGACAGGATGTGGAATAAACATATTGGGATTTACATGCGCGACGTGCAGCTGCTCTGTCCAGCATTGTTGCTGAGTACTGGGACAAAAACGAGGAGTGCAGGGAGGAGAAATAGGTGAAAACAGGATGTACTGTGCTCCTACAAACATAGTGTAATATTATTTATTTATTTTAAAGCCCTATTTTCAAGAGGCAAATGAAATGAAATAAGATCATAATTCTACAATGATGATTAAATGTGGGTGATTGTACCTGGAGCACAAAGTGCAGAAACAGCACATATCAAACATGGTTCATACATCTTCCTGTCACAAGGCGTGTTTGAAACAACCAGCCATGCAAATGTCACTGAACAACACAAGTGTACTGTATGTTTGCCTACATGCAAGCCAGATAAACATTTCCCAATCTTAAGGATGCTACACATCAGAACCACCAGAGTGCCAATCCACTCACTACCTCTCTAATTCATTAATATGGCTGCCACAAGTTCAAGTCAGAGTAGGGTCTGAGACTCTTGAAGTAAATGGTCATCTACTTGGCATTAATGATGAAGTCTTCCACGATCCTCCCACTCTCTCCTTCAAATTACCATCTGTATGCAGACGCCATAGTCTTTGATTGTTGCAAACTTTGCTAAAATCAATTTGGACCCGGAGAAAGTGCACCAGAACAAGCAAAAGTCAATAGGACACCTCATGGGGGCAGGTCTAATTGTAGTGTCATAGTGTTGATATGAAGTGTTTTAATTGCTTGTGTGAGGAAATGTTTAAAAGAAAACACCAGGGTCATGATGCCAAACTATGAAATTAGGCCCCAAATTATGTTTGCATCACTTAAATATTCAGTATTTGATCACAAGGTCAGCCTCAAAACTAACAATTAGCAAACTCAACAATGAACCGTTTTTATGGGCCAGTTTTAGTGAACCTTAAATTGCACCCTCATATTGCAACATTAGTGTCAATACATTAAGTTGTTCTACACCTTGCACTAAAAAAACCTTGTTTCTGTCTGCTACAGTCTGCTAAGCTCGATGCTAATAGGCAGAGCGATTAGTAGGTGCATATCTGATTGCCTCAGAGAGCGTGGGCTGCAGCTCATCTTTCAAACTCGGGGTTCGCATTTGTTTTCTCTGCTCTGAACCATGCCACATCCCAAGGGGGCATTTTAGAACACTGAGGCACAGAGAGTGACAAATTACCATTTTCTCTTGTTTGTATGCATAATGGAACTTCAATTACTTAATGCTGATCTTATGCAAACCAGAAAGCCTGCTTTCTTTAAAGATACTGAGTTTTCTGTTTCTGGTCTGTAAGGAGGGCACTGAAATGACAGAATGAACGGAGTATATAAGTTAAAGAAACTCTTTTTACATCAAGTGTGTGTGCGTCTTGCTTAAGTTACAATTTCTTTCCATGACTTCTGGAATTTCCACCTTTATACACTTGCAGAAAATCTCAGAAATGCCAGACTGAATGACGCATGGCAAAGCAATGCAGAGGCCTGCAGTTAGACTAGTTGGCTTCTCACTTTAGTGAACTCTGAATGAACGTCTGACTTTTACATTTTTAGCCATGCTAGCGGCATGGCTCTAGGCAATGTCGGTCTGTCAGATCGTCGACTATTTGAGTCTGAAATATTTCAGCAACTATTGGATTCATTGTCATGAGATTTATTAAAGATATTCAATTCCTTTAATCTTAATGGTGCCATGAGCAGGTCAGAGTTTTCACATTCAATTACATATCTTGGCATGTGTGAGATTGGCTCCAGACATTCATGGCCTCCAGATGGTGATTAGTAATAACTTTGATTCAGTGACCTTTCATATAAGCCCATCAACAGTTTAACCAATGTTTTTCCCATCAGCCTCATTTGTGTTTATTGCTAATTAGCAAATGTTAGCATGCTAGCACACTAAACTAAAACACATTAGCAATATAGTAAGAATGTGGGTATTCTAATGCTTGGGAATAGGGTCACATTTTTTTCATGTCTTACAATAATACTCAGGTACCAGAATGAACATCAGTATGCCGTGTGAATAAACTCGCTTGTCATGTTAGCATCATGTCACACAAATTATATTATGTTCAAATGAACTAATCTTAGCTAGCTTATCTTAGCTATCTAGCTCAGAAGCACTTAAGTTAGAAGTAGGCTATTCAGTAACTACATTTCATATTTTAATCAACGATAACTACACAATATTTTACATCTGTGCATAGTATAGTGAATGTGTTTCATTGTAACTTAAAGATAGACATTCTCTGTTAAAACTAAAAGCCCCATTTCAGAGAGCCTGGTGATTAAAAATAAAATACTAATACCTATAGATTATGGGATGATACAGCCAGAAAATATGCTCATGAAATCCTATATGACATTTTGTTATTGTTCTTTTTTCTATTACATATTTTTAACAAACACAACTAGATTAAACCTGGGCTTTGGCAGGAATCATTGAGCCAAGCCAGTGTCAACATCACATACATTAAAATTTAAGTCAGTGTTCAGTCTTCATTCATAAATGCAATGATTAGAGTTGTTGAACTAGCAAAGTATGAATCAGTGGTAGAAAAAGTACTGATAATCTGTTACATTACTGATATATTACTCAACTACAAGTAAAGCTACTGGTATTAAAAAATATTTAACTAAAAGTGCAAAGTGTTCTTTTCAAACACTACTCAGAACTTTTTAAACATGGATGTTTAATGCATTAGCAGAAGTAGGCATTCAGAAGAGGAGATCGAAGAAAAATGTAGAAAATAACTACATTCAAAAACATTCAGCACATTTCTCTGATAAATGATACAAGGTATGAGCTGATCAAAGAAATATACAGATTAAGTTGAAATTTGATTATAATATAATATATTTGATATTAAATATTAAAATTTAATTAAATGTTTTTGAATCTGCGTAGAACACATGTAATTAGTATAAATTCCCCCTAAAGCACTTCAACAAACAGTCAGACAGGGTCTTATCTGTCTCCATTTGGTTTCTGTTTCTCCAGATCTTCAGTCACTACATTACTTCCACCTGCGCTGTTTTTAGTCACTGCGGTCACCTCTCCAAACCTGTGCTGCTGCAGCAGGTTTTTTCATTGTTTTCATTGGCCCGCAGTGTGTTTTCTTGCCAGATTAGCGAAAAAATAGAACAGTGAAAATATCTTTGCAGATCACGTGCCAGCAGCGGAGCTCCGTGCCGCACTCTTTCTGATCATCCTAATTGGTTAACATGGGTGCTGAAAGGAAGTAGGCAGTACTTTTGGCAGTGCTCTTCCGCCTTGTGTGTCCCTGCCGCAAAAATAACATAGATGAAAGGTTTGAATATAATTTAAATTGTAGGCCTGCTCAGTAGAGAATTATGTTAATAATGTTAAAAATAGTGAAGTAGATTATATAACATAATGCATACAAAGTAAAAGTAAAATGTTTGAAAGATCTGAAAAAATACTATAAAATATTATCCTTATTTCTGATTCCAATAATTCGACCAGAGAGTGAGGGAGAGCATGCTGAGCATACAGTAGGGGGACACATATATGAAGTTGGTAATGGTTGAGTTACTATAAAAGGACAATGGCAGTAAGAGTGTGATAAAGAGAAAGATGGATGCTGTGGACAACGGTACCGAATAAAGGTACATTATGGAACCATTATTATTGTTACTATTAATTATAGTTAATATGGAACACTTACATTTACATTTACATTTAGTCATTTAGCAGACGCTTTTATCCAAAGCGACTTACAGAAAAGGGAACAATCAAGGTATAGTGCGATAAGAAGCGTTAGTGCAGTAATAAGTGCTAGTGACAATTCTTTAAGGAGTAGATTTGTCAAGTGCTAGGAGAGAAGGTACTCTCTGAAGAGGTGGGTCTTCAGGAGTCAACAGTTAATCAAATAAAATCTTCTAAAGTTACAAAATTAAATCTTTTGTTTCCCTGAACAATAATTCTGTGCTGAGCTGTGGTTTCCCCCCCAAAAATTGTAACTTGATTTGTTTAACTGCAAACTTTAGCTTCAGATAAAATGCATTAGCATGGGACCTCTTTACAAAAGGAATGATTACAGCAAACAAAACCTCATTTAAATGTTCATATATGGGCATTTAACATATGAACAGAAAAAAGTGACCTGCTAGCATGGCTGTAGACCTTTGGTCTTGTTTGGGATTTAAAAAAAAGAGTTAAATTCTGATCATATATTTAATTATGTCTTATAACCATATGCCAATAGAGGTATGTTCCATGTTTACAAATGCTAACATATCCCTATTTGTACTCACATTACAATAATAGTACTGTAGGCATACAGTTATTAATTATACTTAACACAGTAAGTTAAATTATGAATAACTTTCTCCATTTTTAGATGCTCATTTACCTTGAATATTTCCCATAGCAATGATATATGCATGATTACATATTACCTCTGAGTCCACTTAACATCATAAAGGCCCTGGCACAGCGTTATTGGCTGACTGGAGTTCCAAATGAAAGGGGGAGTGATTATGATTGATTAATCATTTAGCCCTTGGATGTCACATAGAGCTAATTTAGATAGCTTAATTAATATAAGATTAATTGCTTTTGCACACTCCAGTCAAGGTTAAAGTGTTGTTAAATAATTTATATTAGAGAGCACTCTACCTCAGTTGTCTTGGTTCAACTCGTTGTGTCTGTCGTCTAACTTTATTGGGTCTTTCTCTGTGCAGCACATTTGAGATATTCATGAATTAGGGACTGTGTGTGTGTGTGTGTGTGTGTGTGTGTGTGTTTGTGTGTGCATTTGTGCATTCCAAAACGAAAATGTATCCATACCACATTCAGCAGCTTTGAATCATTTTCTCCTATTGAGCACCCTTATCTTTCAGATATCATGGGTACATAATTGCATAATGTAGGTACCAACATGGTGGAGAGTGAAATCAATAAGCAGTCAGAGAGTGCTTTCCACTTAGTTACTTATGCTTTCTCACGTCCTCCATGCGCCAGTCTGTGGACCTGGAAATGACTGTCTGCAATTATGGATGAAGTCTTCAGCGTCTTGGAGAAGTGACTGGGAGAGAGGTGGCTACCAGAGGAAGGTTACACAGGTGTAACCTATGCAGAACTAGTGACACCCCTTCAAATCCAGAATTCAGGGGATGGAAAGACAGCATTTCCAGACCAAAAACATTGTAATAGCCTGTCCCATTTTGAAAGTTGTGGCTGAGATATGTAGCCTCCTTTTGCCCACATTAAGAGGACATAACTCAAATATCCCCCAGTATGGTATTTAATGCTGCATTCGGGGGATCCTTGACAGCACTTTTTTTCAAGAAATGTCACATAACTTCAATGTATTTGCTCTCAGGTAGTTCTCTTAGTTCATGCTATCAATACATCAGCTAAAATAGAGCAATAAAAAAGAAGCTGCTGTAAATGATAGAAGACAGGGAAAAAAATGATGCTCTTTGTTCTTGTTTGCACCTCACATATATTGTTAATCACAGTGTGTTACGCTGTTGAGTGCAACTTTTCTCTGCAACTTCGTGATAAATGTGAACATAGAAATTCTGGACTTGACGAAGAAGACACAAATGCAACATTAGGTTTGGGTCTCTGTGAGACTACACTGACTCATTTGGGGAGGGGGAGCAAAGACTTATCTCTCTGGGATACTTTCTTCCTTTGGAGAACCCAGCATCTGAATTGGGACGTGGCTATAAACTGGTCACTAGAGCTGACCTGATCAGAGTGTAAAGAGTGGCCTATGAAAAAAAGTATGAAAAAAAGCTGTACTGTTATATTAATAGTACAGCAATACTGTGGAGACACAACCAAAACAAGCTTTGTGATGGAAAATGAGTTTAGTTTCCAGTGAAATAGATCTGTATAAATGATGCCATGTTAGCTAGAAAGATAGATAGAAAGCACCCACCTATTCTCTTAAGCTGCCTTTCTTTAGAAGTCCATCCATCCGTTTTCGTGAGCTTATCCGGGATAAAGGAAATCCCTTGACTTTGAAGAACACATTGATATCAAAGGATATGAGGAAGATCTGGGAGTGTGTATGCTAAATGTAAATTCCTTTTCCACTGGCTTATAGCATCTCAACCTCCAGAGTTTTGTCTCCATATAAAATATAACAGTTTAGTCTTATAACACATAACGTTACCCATGTTGTACATTTTTCTGTGTCCCCTAAAAAGAAGAACCGCAACCATGAACCCCCCGTGAATCTCTTGCTCCTGAGGTATAATTACATGTCCAGCTGTGTAACTGACAGAATCTCAGCTGCCCACTTATTGCCACAGGAGTTGTGAGAAAGAAGGTCTGTCAATAAACATTAGGCCTCTTGAAGCTCTGATCATCACACCGTTAGAGCGGAGCAGACAAATGAGAGAGTCTGGCTGATGCAACAGCTTGAAAACATTGGTGAAATGAAGTCGCTGTCTCTCAAATGTTATGTTTCTATAGAAATTAAGTTTGACTTGCAGTGCAATAGAGTTGATTTTATTGAACAGCTCTGAAACCAGCCATTTGTAGGTGCACGTGTTGTGATCTGCAAACATAATCTGCAGCTGTAGAAATATAAAACATCAGTGAATATGTGCAGTCTGGATGTTTGACATGAAAATGTTGCATAGGATCGATGTCAAAACCCTTCTGCACAGAGTTGGGAGAACTGTAGGTTAAGATTACTAGTGTTCTGCAGTGTTCTGCATTGTGTGTCTTTTCAATGCCATGTTGTGAGTGCTGCAGCCAAAGATAATTTTACTCTGCTCACTGTGATATTTGCCTCCTATATTTTTACAGTGGGACGCTATCACAGAGATGGATGAGCAGAACAGACCTATTCACACCTTCCAGGTTTGCCACGTAATGGAGCCAAACCAGAACAACTGGCTACGGTCTGGATGGATCCAACGGCAGGCTGCACAGAGGGTTTGAACCACATCGTAACACTTCCTCAGACACACACTATATGCTTTGTTGAGAAATATTCACATATTTGAATCAGATGAAGTGGTCTCGAAGCAGGGCCTGGGCCTGGTTGTGATATTGTCTCAAGGTTGGGAAAGGGTCGAACCGACCGGAGGGGATGCACTCTTCTGTATCAGGAGAGGAGAAAATGGCAGGCAGACGTCCTGTAAAGTAACAAAAAACAGGACCCCATTCTGATAGAGATGAGCTGATTTCCACTGAAGTAACGACAGAAGAGCCCATGCTAAATCAAAGACGGAGCAAGACGACTTCTTTACACTGCACTACACCGGGGCACAGCTCATTATGTCTGAAACAGAGCTGTATCACAAACTACTGAAAACCCTGTGAGTCTGGCCGGGCTCACTCCAGGTTTCAAATAACCTCTCTGTGCAGTTTAAAATGGCAAAAACATTTACTGTTTTCATGGCTTGTCTTTGATCCATTTTACTGTTGCCTGGTTGTACTCTCACATTTTATGGAGGTGTTTTTGCCTGTTATAATTAGTTTTTATAGATTGATACACTGCTATGATGCTTGCACCTAATTGATTTTTGTATAATATGTAAACACAAAGTCATTTTATAGTTATAACAACATGCATACCTCTACTAGAAATACTGTGGCCAACATTATTTATTCTAAAGAAAGAAACCAGCTCATTTTCAGTCAAGCTGACTGCAAAATGTTTAATAGCCCCGAATTTGTAATGTCTAATCATCTTGTGATCTCTACCTTTAGGTATATGTCGAGCTGCGTTTCACACTGAGAGACTGCAACTCCATTCCTTGGGTGTCTGGTACCTGCAAGGAAACCTTCAACCTGTTTTACCTGCAGACAGATGAACCGCTCCCAGCAGGGACGAGGTTTCGCCCTGCTGACTATGCCAAGGTTGGTTATCCGTAACAGTCTCAGCTGCGCTGCTGTTACCGTTCACTAGCATTGAACTGTGCTAATGAAGTGTTGGTTGTTTGCTTTAAGGTGGACACCATCGCGGCAGATGAGAGTTTCACGCAGACAGATCTTGGAGATCGTGTTCTTCGTCTCAATACTGAGGTCAGGGAGGTGGGGCCGGTGACACATAAGGGCTTCTACTTGGCCTTCCAGGATGTGGGAGCTTGTATTGCGCTTGTGTCTGTCAAGGTCAGTGAAGAGGGTGGTGTAACTTATGTTTGTATGAACTACAGCCACAAACTTTCATTTCACAAGATTGACAGTTCCTTCAACTTCCTGTTTTTCTCTTTCACATAAGGTGTTCTACAAGCGCTGCCCGTCGACTTTAAGGAACCTGGCGGCGTTTCCGGACACGGTGCCGCATATGGACTCGTCCTCTCTGGTGGAAGTGAGGGGTGCGTGTGTGGAGAATGCAGAAGAGAGGGACACACCCAAATTGTACTGTGGTGCTGATGGAGATTGGTTGGTACCACTGGGCCGCTGTGTCTGTAGTATCGGCCACGAGGAGATGGATGGCTACTGCCGGGGTGAGAAGTTGTTTTAGATGTTTTTTGTGTACATGTGTGCATTTGTTTGTTCTAATTTTAGAGTGGTACACTTCGCCGACAGCGTACTGAAGATGCAGATACAGAGAAGGAAACAAATATACTGTATAGCGAGGGAGAAACAGGGACACGAGAGGAGAAGAGAAAGAATTGCATCACATTAACAGATCTCTAGGGCCTCCCCAGTCATCTGCAGGAGTTTGAGTTTACAGAACTGCTATTCCCTCCTCTCATTCTAAGACCCTGCATCCTTGTCTGATCCTCTCCATCCACATCTCCCTTCCTCTCCTCCCTGCAGCTCCACCTCCCCTCATCATCTCCCCTCCCCGTCTCTTGTCTACTTTGTTTACGCTTCACTTACACTCACCCTCCTTTCTCCTCCGTGTCCATTTATTGGCTTTCTTTTCATTCCTCCCTTTTAATTTTCACTCTCGCCGAGTCTCATCACCCTCCTCCTCTGATATGAGATACTAAACAAAGTGAATATGAAGAGATTAGAGTATGACACCAAGGGTTTCCTGACATTTAAAATAAACAACATTAATTTGACTTTCATGAGGAACTCTGTGAATCATTTGGTTCAAATTGGAAAGTAGTTTCAGTTAATATGAAGCTGTTTTCTGGTGTACATACACTCTGAAATGCACCTCTCTTGATAAATACTGTGCCGTGGTACATAATTGCAACAAACACAAACTTTGATGAATACCACAAAGCTTCTATAAAAGGCTTTTTGAGACGCCTCCTCCCTAATTAGTTGTATCAGCATTACCTAAATGTGGCCCATTGTCAGCAAAACAGATTATGAAAAAGTTAAAAGCGACTGTTGAGTTGTTCCAGATAGTCTTTGGCCTGGTTTCTCAATTAGACTGTGCAGACAAACTGAGGACTAGCTTGCTAATTGCCTTCATTTGTTAGTTTCACAGCTAATTTAGCTCACACCTAGTCTTTTTTAAAACTCCCCCAACCCTCTCTTTCATTCACGAGGCTCAGACTTACTCTTGTAATTAAGGCAGGTGCTAAATTGAGCCACACTGCATGATTACAATTACTTGCTACATTTTTCAGACTTACAGAAGTCTCAGCTGGTTGGGGTGAAATTCATGTGGTACCCCTGTGGTGATGTGGTTACTCGGGTTATTACAGAGAGAACTCCAACAGTCATTAGTACAGCTGATATGTAGGACAGGCTGTAATATCTCCTTTATTTGCTCCTCGGGTGTGATTTTTCTTTTTATCTCCGTCTCTTTTATCTGCTTTTTTTATTTATCTTTTCACCCTCTCTCTCACTCTCTCAATCATCTCAAAGAAGTAGTTAAACAACACAGAAGCCTGTCAGGAGAGATTACAGATGAGGAGGCAGCTTAGGAGCAGCACTCTCATGGTGTCCCTCGTATATGTCCTACATCTTTACTCTCCCTGTTTAAGCCCTTCGGCTGACAGAAGTTGCTTCTCTCGATTGTACCGTAGGCGGGGCAGTGTCGAGGGGATCTAGGCAGCCGTTACAATAGTAGTAACCCACTTGGCACTCATGCATGTTTGTCTATTTATTCAGTCATAAGTACTGTATATTCTTTGAACTAACTAACCTAAAGTTTTTAAAGTTGACAAGAATGTAATGTGATTTTATATTGCAATGTTTATACAAGATATAAGAAATAATACAAGATATAAATACATACAATATTATATCTTTAAAACTACTTATGTATCAAATAACCAGCTAATCCAGCAAAACAAACAACTGCTGAGGTATGATGCAAAAATCATATTGCCAAAGTCTGCCAGTAATATGACACTAGTCTTGATTTTCTGACTTCCTTTTCCCTGGTGAAAATAGTTAGATAATTTGTATTGACATGTGTTCAGTCAGCACAGGTTGTACTGCAGCAGTCTCTGGCCTCATGTTACCTTAGGTGAACATTCTTCCTATGAGTTTTACCAGTGGTTCTCATACTGTGGGGCTAAAAAATATGATGATGAGTGATACCAAGTTGAATAAATATGATTTATGTAGGGGAAATAAACAAACAAGAGGTTTCATGTTCCCTGGCGTCCCCCTATCATTGATGTGTTGTCATTGTTATTGATTGATAAAAAATGCAGGGTTAGGAGGCATGAACGTTTTTTGCCTTATGAAGCGGGGCATGCCAGAAAAAATTTGAGAACCACTGAGATATACAGATATAAAATTTTGGAAAAAGGGAGCGCTTGTTTCAGATCAGAACTCAGCATCAAAATCAGTAAGGGAAGAGAAAATCGTTGCATCTCTGAACACATGCTGTATAGTAGCTTTTAAAGAAGTAACAGCAAAAATAGCACAAAAAAAGCTGTTATCTCCTATAAATGATTAACTGTTACCCTGCAGCTACCCTGTTATAGTTACAGACATTAGCTCATACACATGCATATGTAACACCACACTGAAACACTGGTGACTTAGCAATAATTTTAGCATTGACATTGAGGTTAGGTTTTTTAGGTTAGGTTGGAATTAATCACAATCTACAAACAGCTACAGAAAATCGTTACCAACCACAATGATAATTAAAAACAGAGTTAAAAACTCAGATCATCACTTACGCACAGGCAACAGCCATACACTGCTATCAAGGTTTATTAATGAGAGCGCTAGCAAGGGTCACTGCACAGAGTTGTACACAATTACTGATACAATTGGTGTAGTCAGTTACTATATACAGTGACCAAGCTGTGATACTTGCTGCATGTGCAGTGTTAGCAAGATACAACCACAGTAAACCTAAAAGTAAAGCTGTCATGAGTCACAGCAGGCTATATTCCCACTTTTGAAAGAGCTAGACAGCCGTTTCACCTCTGTGTCCAGTCTGCTAAACATTTCCCAGTCATCCCTGCACTGGACAAACAGACATGAAACTAATATTGATCTGATCGTCTCACTGTGAGCCTGAAAGAAAACATATTTCTCAGAATAACTGTTCCTTTAAGATTCACCCTTCTTTGAAAACACTGTTGCAGCACGCCGGGTAAAGGAAACCAGAGACGCCGCTGTGCTCTGTAGCTGTGAGCTATAGTCCGGTTCAGAAATGTCAGACAACATCTATCGACGGCGATCCGCTGATGATGATGATGATGCTCTGCTAACATTACCTTAGAAGAGTTGATCACTAGCAACAACATATTTTTGCGACTGCCGATTAATGATTTATAGCTTTCAATGATTTATGGCCAATTATTTTTCCTCATCAATAATTTCCACCAGCTTTTTACACAGAGCTTATGCCGTGATGAAGATGTGCACTTTGCAAGTAGTTGCAGGAAGTTTAGGCATGAACTTGCGATGACTTCTGCTTTCTCCTCGTTTTCATTTTGGAACACTGCTTCAAAGGGTACTGTGATCAAAGCTGTCTGAGAGGCAGCATGGGGAAAGAGCAAAAGAGGGAGAGAGGAGAGAGAGAGAGAGAGAGAGGGTGAGAGAGGGAGAGACAGAATAGGGAAAACCCCAGCGCTCCTGAATATAAGCAGAGCTCTGCGCTAACACATCCATCTTTCCCTCCCAGCTGCCTAAACAAAGGCATCAGCGCTTATCAAACCCCGCTTTCCACCCCAATAGCATTCTGCCAGACTGTTTTGACATCTCAATCGAGTGCTTTATTATTCTATTCCTTTCATTCAGTGTCAGCCACAAGAGGATTACTCAGAGAGAGGCTGGTTATATCATGACCTAGATAAGGCAACATCATAGTGCTAATGCTATTTGTTCCACATCCTTTCGTCACACCACCACATCTAAAAAGGAGGCAGTGAATTGTGTGGGGAAGCTAATAGAGACGTCTTTTCGAATTTCATTTGAATCCGAGTGGGATGCAGACAAGACTGAAAGCCCACCAGTAGCTTATGTTATGATGGATACATTCAACAACAGCAAAATCTGATATCTATATATTCAGATATTTTGGATACAACTCTCTTTTGAATGACAACTCTCGCAGCTCCTGTGCTTTTCAAGAAGTTGATATCGACACAGCCCAGTTCCTCCACCGACTGTCGAGTTGAATAGCGAGGAAACAAAACAAACAGAGATTTTCCCTTTTTGCTTCCTCCCTGCGACCCATCTGTGTCAGAGTTCTCCACAAATCGACAGTACTTACTGTAGCTTGCTCACTCATGACCTCTGCTGTCTCGAGACGTAGGATTGATCAGGCAGGAAAAGTACAAACTTTTGACCTTAAATTCAGGTAAAGTGGAATGGGAAATGAGGAAATCGATACATTCTCTTAGTTGAATCCGAGTCGCTGTGCCCCTCTGCTGTCCATTAAGGGCCGTGTTTACTCTGGCCTCTGACGCAGCTCAGCCAGATTAGAGCATCACTCATTCTCTGTGAACTTCCCATCTGCATATCAAAGCTCAGAGACCAGGGTAAACATAGTCTCCGGCTCCATCTGTTTCTGACAACGTAAAGCCAAGAGAAAACTTCCAACTCTACACAAACCCAAACAACTCTAAATCTTTTAGTTGGCATGTCTTTACATTTCTGCAAATGTGCAGGTGATGTGCTTCCTTTGACGGATCCCTGTGGGATTTCTATTGACACTCAGACATCAAGCACCTGAAGCCAAAGTTTAATCACTGCAAGGTGTTGATTTTTAAGTTGCTCTGATCAGTATTTTTATGGATCAAATGTTTAATTATTAATGATCAATATGTTTAATTATCACCTTCGGTTCTAAAAAGCTTTACAGCATCTTTTAGCTCATTGTTCAGGTTTTTCCAGCCCACAAATTTACAGCTATGATTCACTCACTGCTGTTATCGAAAGTGTTTTCAGCGGACAGGCAGGCTGCTGTTTTCACAAAACACGCTCTAAAAACACACCTGCTGAGCGCCAAATGGCACACAGACAGAGTTAGCGACTAGTTGCTGAACATAGACGAGCATTTAGGAGATAAACACTCCCCTTAGTAGTTGATTGAAGCCAATACAGCGGTAAAAGGTGAGTGAACTTTGGACTTTTTTGTCTGGTGGAAACACACTTAACACCAAATGAATGCTGATGTAGCTCCATATCTGCTGTGTGTCAATAGGCAACAGCTTGTTGCATTGCCCCAAAATGGCCAAAAACCTTTTTTTTTTCAGTTTAATTAATGCTAATATGAAACACTAACTAGCTGCTGCATTATACTGTGTTTAACACACACACGTACAGGTTTTGCCAACAGTAACGGGACGTTGCCATCAAAAATATACGTAATCTACTCAGCTCTTAAGTCCTCCGAGGCTTGGGGCCGATGAACTACATGTCGCTACAGCCAAAAGCAGAAATAACCATCATTTAGTCTTTGCTCAACATATCACCAGCAGGTCTCCTGCTTGTGAGGGAAAACATATTTTTTCATAATATGTCCCCTTTAAGTTAAATTTAAGTAACTTCTTAATGTGCAATTACTAAGACTATTACCATGCCAGTTCCATCAGTGGAACTTATTTATAGCAGCAACAATTAACTGGCTTGTTGAAAATGAATAGGCAACTATTTCATTTTTTAATCATTTTAGTCATTTTTTAAGCAAAAATACTCATCACTCATTGCTTCCTGCTTCTCAAATGTGCTGATTTTCTTTGTCAAATATGGTAGCTGATGATATATTTTTAGGTTGTGGACTGTTGGACGAATAAAACAAGACTTTTCTATAAATCTCTTGGGCCGGGGGAAGATTATAACAGACATTTTTTTAAATATTTAATGACATTTTCTAGTCGAAATTATTAAGAAATTAATTAAAAAAGGGGACTGGCACAATATCTGATAATGAAAAAATAATTGTTACTTTCATCCCTAAAGTTTTTAGCTGGTGAAACATACATAATTATAGTTGTATGTTTTTGCGTGTGCAGCAGTATTTCTCTGAGTGAGAAGACATATTTTGTGTCTTTCATGAAAAAAGACAAAAAGACAAACAATGATATTGAACGAATTGCATCTCATTATGTGTCTGTGTGTTTGTGCAGGTCTGTGTGATGTTTGAAACTTTTTCGATACAAACAGTGGTATAAGTATTGTAATTGCTTTTTGGTGGTGATCTTCCCAGCAGAGGACGGGGAGCAGCTGGAAATTCAAATGAATCTGTGCGTTTGTTGCCTTTGGCAGGAGCTCAGCATAGGAGGGAAGTAATATCCAAGTGAATGAGGGGCCTAAAAAAAAAAAGAAAACTGGGTGACAAATTACTCTCCTCATGAGGAGCTAAGCAGCAACATGATTCTAGCGAGGATGTTTGTTTGTGTGTCGATTCAATCTTTCATCTCATCCCTTTCACATCTTCATACTCAATTATGTCCACCTATTTATGCAGATTGTTTTTTCCTTGTATCTCCTTCCTTCCTGCAGAAGTCCATCTTCATTTTCTCTTTACCCTGCATGTCATCGCTCTCTGAAAATTCTTATTTTCTCTCTCCTCAAAACTACTGACCAGTGACCTCTTACTGCTGCGTTTCAAGGACATATAGCTGTGAAAAATAGATTTTTTGGTACATATATACAGTAAACAGCAAATCTGATATTATTGCCATAGAGTTTGTGCTCATTTATTGGATGTTTCTTGCCGAAATACAACATGGAACTTATAGTTAACACTCATCTTAGGTTTTTATGTACAGAGGCTCGTGCCTTCTGCTTTGAATCAAACAACTAGAGATGCTTCCATTGGTCCATTAATCAATTTGATGATCGACAGAAAATGTACAGTATGTAAAGGATAATCCATTCATTGTTTGAGTCACTTTAAAAAGAAAAAAAAGCCAAACACTTCATGATTTCAGGTTCTTAAAGTGTGAATTTGCCACCTTTCCTTGTGTGACCTTATAGAAAATTGAATCTCTGTGGGTGTCGGACTGTTAAAAAAAAAAAAAAAAAAGACACTTGACAACAGGACCTCGGTCTCTAAGCAATTCTGATGGGCAATTTTAAGTTCTCTGCTGTTTCATAGACCGAATGATTAATCAAGAAAAGAATCAGCAAATTCATTGATAATGAAAATCATCATTGGTGTCAGCTGTGCAAAAATTACAATATTTTCTGATGCAGTTGGTTATCTTTTCTCAACTTAGAATTGATTGTTGATTGTTTTCTTGATTAATATTTTAGAAAATGCAGTTATAAAAAAATACCCAAAGAGATTCAGTTTCCTATCATGACAAAAAAAGAATAAAAAAAAGTCTAAAATATAAAATCTGCTCATTTTTGCTCAAACAATGACCAAAATGAAAATAGTTGCCGATTCATTTTCTGACTCATGAATCGACTCATCATCGCAGCTTTAATTTCAGACCCATCTAAGACGCAGGAATGCTCCAGCTGTCAGTCACCCAGCGCTGTTTAAGGAGAAAATCAATTGGATTTTTATTTAACCACTGAACCAGGGTTGCCTGAAATAGCTCCTCACACAAGCTTGCCACTTCATGATGGTTAAACTTGTGAATGTATAGTATGGTTGGCGTGTCCGGACACCTGAAAAGCCAATTAAAAATTAGTATTGTCTACTGCCTGCAGTAAACTTACAGTTATACTAACAGGGATATCATTAGTTTGGTTCCTCTGCTCATGCTGGATTCAACATTGATGGAAAATACAATTTTGTAGGTCAAAGTTCACTAGATCAATCTTTGTGGGAGGAGAACGAGGGCAGATAAATGTAAAAACAGTCTGGTTAGCCTTTTCTCAAATTAAATTTCCAGGCTGGTTTGACAGGCTGCTTACCTGGGTCCAGACCTTTGAATCCACCCAGGCAAACAGGCTGCACGTCTACACCATGAATTGTTAGTATCAGTTGAATGAACAACTGAAATGTTGATGCTACAACAAGTTTCTAGCCTCGGGTAGACTCAAGTAACAACAGTGTAGCCTGCAGGTAGGAAGTCTAATCCTCATTCAACCAGTACTTTAACATGGGTCCCCTAAGCTGACATACATGTAGCTACTAGAAATACTGCATCAGCTGGTCCGCATCACAATCTGAGGGATTTAACGCATTTACAACTTCTGAATTTATTGAATCAGAATCTCTGTGACTGAATGAATATACGCAGGAGCAGTTTCATTCAATTTGCTTTTATTTCTCCAGGATAATCCACTCAGTAACAATAACCACGTGTACAGTGCTGAATCCTGGGCAGCAGCTGGACATCATTCATGTGCCACAGTATGAAACTCATGGCTGTGTAATAAAAAGGGCTAATATCAACAAAGGGATTACAGTGGTAATGTTTCTCTGTGCAGGCAATAATGCATCAGATAATAACAGGCTTATGTAATGTGGTCCGATGATGTGAGGAGGAAAAGAAGTAAATGTGGCTCTCTGCTGTATCTTTGTGCTTCCTAGTTGTAGTAACTGTGGGGAAAATATTAAAATGGCTGTCTGCTATGAAGTCTTGATTGAATTTCCCAGTGTGTTACCTTTTTTCTATGCATTACCTGCCTATAGCTTGCATACTAATTTGATCATTTTGAAATTACCCCTCCCACACACACATATATATTCTCATATAAATCACTTACACGCAAAATGATCCCCAGATTCCCAGAATATTATATAATTGAGCTATTAGTTTGCTTTATTTTTCTCCACTGAGATAAGTCCGGGGAGAAGGAGGCAATCTGCAATGGATTTACCATCTTCTGATAAGCCTTAAGGGAAAGAGCGAAGTAGAGGAAAGCAGGAGGACAGATGGGAAGAGGAAAAATATTGGAAGAAATCAAGAAAAAGGTGAAAACTGTGGCAGAGCAAAACAGTTGGAGAAAAATTGGAGCGATAAGGAAAGGAGAATTGGTTGAACTGATGGAAAGAAAAAAAAAAGAAAGGGGAAGGTATAACGGGAGAGAACTGGAGGAAGTAATGAGGTAGGAAAGTGAACTAAGGTAAGGATAGAAAACTGGAGAATACTTAGGTCAGCAGAACGGACCATGTAGGTGGATGGAGGTTTTGGACTGAAAACAGGCTATAATTGCATTTTCATAATGCATTATTTGTATGTTAATAGCTCCCTTTTTTTTAAAATGCCTCACAAACAATACAAACTTTGCTCTGTCTGTAGGGAATCTGAAAATGGTGACTCTGTTTAAAACAAATGGGCTCCAGAGACTTTCCATAGCTTAATCATTTATAGTATCCTTTCCACCTCAGTTTACTTTTTGAACTCCCAGAAAAGTTTAGTTTAAAAGCCCTAAACAGACGTTTTTTGTTTTTTTTTCCTGCACTGGAAGACGATTGCACATTATATTCTGAATATTTCAGTGAAGCTGTATCAGTGAAATTACCCTCAAAATGCAGACTACCATTTGCAAACGAGCCTACCTTATCTGCACAATGGGCTGTTTATAATGTGTTTCAAAACATATTCGCGGGTTGTGTGTGTTTGCGATTCTTTATTCAGAATGGCACACACCTGTAATGCCCCTTACATTACAGGTGTGTGCCATTTCTTGGACTGGACAGTGGTTGGGATGATAAGCATGAGGCTTAGTGAGCTAATAAGGAGGTGACAGTGATCCATAGTACCTTAAGAAATAAGGTCAGACCACAGGTGAGGAGTGAAGCAGCTGAGGTTTTGAATTAAATGCCTGTGTGCAGATGGAAATGCAATTGTGTGAGGAACATTAACCTTGCGTAACTGGCCTTTTCCTCCTCCTCCTCTATGCCTTTTTCTCTCCAGCTTGTAAGCCTAGCTCCTTCAAGGCGTATGCTGGGAACACTAAATGCTCCAAGTGTCCTCCACATAGCTCCAGCCATGACCAGGCCGCCACCATCTGTCACTGCGACAAAGGCTTCTACAGAGCCGTCAAAGACTCCTCCGCCATGGCGTGCACAAGTTAGTAGAACAGTTTCCCAAACTAAACTTTTGCTAACAGCTGAGATGATGTTTATGTTTGCATGTCTGTAATTTATTTAAGTCTGTCATGCCATATTTCACCCATCCATCTGCTCTTTTTTCAATTTTAGCAATACAAATAACTAAGTTTAAATATATGCCTACATGAATTAATGCCTCCATATGTCGACATTGAATGAAACATCTGTTTTGGATTCATGAACATGACAAATTCTGACGGTTGTGTCCATGAAATTGACAAGTAGCATGCAGTAATGAAACACTCGGAGCTCTGTAAAAGCTCACCACCCACACGCCTACACACAGATATTCAAAGGTGCACTCTCAACTTCAGTTCTGATCACTTTGCCAAATCAAATGTACAGTCCTGAAAATCTGGGGGGAAAAAATCCAAACTATATTTCCTGCAGGAGTGAAATGAAAGTCATTTCAACATCCCACACACACAAACTAAAGCTACAATTTCAAATTATGCTCACTTGCTGCCAAACGTCCTTTGAGTCGTCAGATTTTCGTGTGCCCATTTAAGCTTCATTGTCAAGATCAGATGAGTGGTGTGTTCGCTCTTAAACTTAAATTTAAACTGATAATTATGTACTAACGTAAGATGAAATTGCTGCTCATTTCATGAGTTTTGGTAAACACAGCTAGTGACTCTCCCAAGAAGTCTAGAGTGTCTGAACTGGCACCAGTGTCACATTTGTGCAAGATAACTAAAGGTCTAAATGCAGACGCTACAGGAGGCAGAACGTGTGCAGTCCGAACACAGAACATAGACTTATACAGTAGGGTGGTGAGGCAAGAACGGGTCCATCCATCCATTTTTTATAAACGCTTATCCTTATCAGGGTCGCGAAGAGCCGATCCCAGCTGACATTTGGCGAAAGCCGTGGTACACCCTGGACAAGTCATCACAGCACTGACACATGCTCAATTTAGACTCACCATTTTCCCTTTAACTACATGTCTTTGGGAGGAAGCCGGGGACATATGGAGGCCAACCAGGAACCTTCCACTGCACCACGTGGCGCCCCAGGCAAGGGTCAAAAAGTCCAAATGAAAATGCAATGTCTAGAAAAGCAAAGATCCAGAACCACAAGGGCAAAGCACAGGGCTGAAGACTTGACACATAGTAGGACGGTGAACTGACATTGAGACCAAGGAACACATGGACTAAATGCACAAGTGAAGGCAGGATAACAAGACACGGGTGAAACTAATCAGGGTGGAACAGACAATCAAAACTGGCGGGAAACACAACAAAGGCAGAAGGTAAAGTTACAGACTCAAGGAGAGGAGAGAACTACAAAAAAAGAGGAAACACTCAACAAAAAAACCCAAACTACTGCTACCAGTGATCCACTGGTCCACTCAGACACTCTATATGCATCATGCTATATCTGTACAAGTGTATTTGTAAGATATTTGTTGAGTGAGTGAGTTGTCAATGAGTAATCTCTCTATAAATACCTCTTCTTTCTCTTCAGGGCCTCCGTCAGCTCCCAGGAACCTGGTCTCATTGATCAACGACACGGCTCTCTTCCTGCAGTGGATGCCTCCTAGCGATACGGGAGGCAGGAAGGACATCACTTACAACATCCTGTGCCAGCGCTGTGATGGAAGTATTGGCGATGTGACACAGTGTGAGCCATGTGAGCCAGACCTGAGGTTCATTCCAAGACCGCTTGGTCTGACCGGTACCTCTGTGGCAATAATTGATTACGCAACGCACGCCAACTACACCTTCCATGTAGAGGCCGTGAATGGCGTCTCTGGGCTGGGCGTGGCCGCACGCTCGCTGGCGAATGTTACCGTCAATACACACCAAGCTGGTGAGTTGCAGAGCTCTTCATCACTTCAGTGCAGTTGTTTTTTGTGGCAATGATGACATGTCCGAATTATGAAGACAGAATCATACTGTTTCTTTACTGTATATTGATATGGCTACTTGACGATAAGATTTGCAATTCATTAGTATCTTAAACAGATAGTTGATTCATTGATATTTCTATTGACAGGCAATTAATTGCAAAAAATTTAGGAGACTAATCAAACAGATTCCATTTATTGGCTGAATCTAGCTTCTCGTATGTGTGGATTTGCTGATTTTCTATGTATTACATCAGTGCAATTGAAGAACTGGGTTCTGGACTGTTGGTCAGACAAAAAAAAGCAATTCAGAGATTTCACAGTGGGCTCTAGGGTCTTAATTTGAACACCATTGATGAAGTTATGAGTTTAAAAAAATATTTGGAAGATTAATAATGGAAACAGTTAGTGTTGTTGTTGTTACTATTACTGTTTCATTTTTACATTTCATGATTCATTTATATTTACATAAATCAATTTGAAAACATTTTGCTTGGCTGAAATAGTACATGGTAAGCTACAAAATATTGCAACGCATTCATCATTTTAATCCTGCTGGCATGGGCAAAATGGCCATCTGGAATGGTGGGAATTTTCCCTGTGGACCGTTCAGCTTGTGAGATGGCAGAGAGCCAAGCAATACCGATAAAAAATAGTTTACAAACTTGCAAAAACTAGCACTTTGCAAAACTACCAGGAGTAGTACAAGTTTATCTTACCACTCCCCAAAAACATCCACTGTTATTAACAAGGTGTTCGCCAAAAACACCAAAAAAATGACATGGTGCTCTGTTGGCGAATCCACAATTTAACTTTTGTGCATTGGTTGGAGTATCTCTGGACTGGACCTGAAGGACCTGTTTCAGTCAAATGCTTCTAGTGATTAGAGGTAATATGGCTGTATTTCATAAATGAAACTGTCTCAAGGCTATGAGTTAAATTCCATTATTTTGTTGCATCGTGGCTAAAGGACACTAATGACTGCAGTTATTACTAAAAATGCTAAATTTGGGTTGACAGGGCATCTGCAGTTCATGTATTACATTTTCTCTCATTTCGCTGAACAGATTGTTGAGGGTTAATATTCAGCTAGCCATATTTAGCTCTATAATATGAATAAATATTACATTTCTGCTTATGCTTGACATGCGCATATATTGGAGTTACATAATACCTGATTCAGAGCTCATGAATACTGTGTTCAGGAGCAGATGAAGATATGTATGCTACAGTGACAGATAGGATTTTTTGTCTCTCCAGGACTCCACCTGATTAATGTGTCAATAGGTGACGCATATTTCTCACCCCTGAATAGCTGACGGAGACACTTTGGCTGAACCTAGTCCTAATTAGTCGAACCTGGCTGACCTGAGGTCAACTGCAGCTAACGGCCCTCAATGTAGTATCGTCTTGGGCTTGCATTAGGAAAAATAAGAGACCTGAGTTATTGAGCTATTGGAACCTGAACCTTATATTTTAAAGGGCAAGAATATTGATGGAATAATTGATGGAAACGGTTGAGACGAAAGAGGAAAGGAAAGAGTGGATTAATAAATTATACTGGGATGTAGGCCTATGCACATTTTCTCCCCTTTCAGCATTCGCAGCGAGTCAGTATTTATACTATGAGATGCAATTCTGATGAGAACAAGACAGACTCTCTTCAGCCATCAGTAAATGAGGTATAAATATAGGGATTTGGGGAAGCAGGTATTTCTGTGCTAAATCGTCTTTGTGCGCAGTAATAGGCGACCATAGTTGTATTAGCATAGGAGAGCATGGGAAGTGCAAAAAATATAGCCTATATTTTCCACCTTTTTATTCTACAATTCTAAGTAACTTCATAGGCTTAAAGATGTCATATTTGTCCAATAACTACATGTAGATGTTAGAAACAAAGTCTTGTCTGGTCTGGTTAGCAGGTATAATGTTTACCAGCTTGTTAGCATGCTAATATTTGCTAATTAGCACATACACACACAGTACAGCTGATGTTGATGGCAATGTCCTTAGTTTCCAGTGATTTAGAAATGAACAGATATTGAACAGAACAGATGATAGTGCCGAAAAGTCTGGAGATCACTAAAGTCAGGAAGATTTATCTTCTGGGGACCATGAATGTCTGAACCAAATTTCGCGGCAACACATGCAGTAGTTGTTGAGATCTTTTAGTCTGGACGAGCTGTTAGACGAGCCAATTGACTGAGCCACAGTAGAGACATTTATAACATAAATGTCTCAGAACTTTGAGGTCGATTCAAATGATTAAAAACTGGGACCTGTGTACAGTGATGAAATGTAGCATCCAGCTGGTTGAAGTGTCAAAAGCATGAGATGAGAATGAAGCAGCGCTAATGATAGAGCGACAGCAAGAAACCGAAACTTAGACGAAATAAAGTAATTTAGCATTTGTTGTCAAGTATTGTCACATTTTGTTTCTGAACTCTGAAGTGTAAATCTTTTCTTATTTATTCATGCTTTTCCACCGACCTTTCTGCAGTTACTGGCTCTCTGTGAGGATTTAGTAGTTGTGTTTATGCTCCTTTCATTTTTTAGGGCAATATAGAGCGCATGCTTGATAAGTGAGAAAAAAAAAATCTTTCCAATTATCATATCACAGCCGTAATGATCTTGACTCATGTTCCTGCTCATTCAAGACAAGTTAATAACTCTCCTCGTGGCTAGTGTACAGTGCAGAATGCATTAAAGTATTATTTTTAGAAATGAAATGTTGTGCTGATTGGCTGTCACCATACTGCAGAAACCAGATGTCAGGTTTATATGTGTCACTTCACACCCATCTCCCGGGCCAAGGCAGCTAGGCTGATGGGAGGAAGTTGGAATGCAAAATAATCTCTGTAGAGGAGGAGAAGCAGCCTGTGGGGATGTTCCCATTAGGATGTTTAGAGTGGATTAACTTGTCAAACTGCCTTTCCTCAGCAGACTGTACTGTATGCACACACAGCCAGACACGCATGCAAACAAGCAGGCAAACAAATTCATACATATATGAGGTTTGCACACACATGTACCACCTACAGCTTATGGTCTGTTAGTCATTTCCCAGCTTGTCCTCTTGTCCTCCTCACACACACACACACACACACACACACACACCCACACACACACACACACACACACCCACACACACCCACACACACACACAAGTCAGAGAGGTCCACCTTTTCTTTGAGTGTCATAACAGAATCACACAATAGATATATATAGCCCCATATCTAGATACAGATTCATTAGAGTGTACAATAACAGTTCTATTCACTGTACTGATACAGGAGAGAATGATCCAGATCCCTTGTTTGCAGTTATATAACTGTCCTGTGGGGGGAGAAAGGTTAAATAAAAAGAAAAGTACACATCATTCATGCTGTTTTAATGATGTTTTCCACAGCTCGCCTGCAGCTCATAGATCTGTAATTTGTTATATCACTAATGTCCTCAATTATTTAAAAAATAACTCCAACAAATGAACAGGTAGCATTTAGGATATGCAGAGATGCTGTCTAATAACAGGTCAATATTAGAAAATGTGTTTAGTCTGTCTTCAAAGCGACAAACTGCGTGTCTGAATGACTCCAAAACTAACAATGAATTCAAATGAGCTGGAACAATCATTGACTTGAGAGAAATGTTTGTTGTAAATCTGTGCCTGTGTCAAAATATGTTTGGATGGACTCCGTGTGGACAGTCTTATTGTCAATTAACGCAGATGCTGCAAGGTGATTCATATAATTGATTGTGATATTATGCCAATGATGGAATAATAGCCAATCAAAAGCAGGATTAGCAATTAACCAGATTTTTTTTAGTGAGAACGAGGAGGACCATTTATTTTCTGATGGCATGCTATCTGTTTGTAAATTGCATATTAATGCCTCATTATGCATTTAATTATGCTAAACCTATTAATCAGAATTACTAATAATCTCTCTTCCCGATTGCTTGTGTGCTTGTCTAACCTTGATAAGTTATAATGCTCAGTTAAGCAAGATGCATGATCACTTTGTCTTTGAGCGGAGTGGAGTGTCTGTTGCCTTCGACGTTCTGATATACTGGAGTTATCTCTTTAGTCATGGAGTCTCAGAAACCACATTTGATCATCTCGAATGCCTATTTGTGCGTACTCTCCTCCACACTTAATTTCACTTTGTGAGGCAGAATGCTGGTTTTCTGCTTGTTGAAGCTGATGAAGGTCAGCTGTTGTCCCAACGCCTCTCAAGGCGGCAGTGCAGAGCAGAGCGGAGTGAGCAGGATGAACTCTGTGTTTATGAACACTGGATATTGCTCAGCAGAGCGTTTCTCACTGAAGTTACCTCCCACAAAGTTCACTGCAGCATTCTGTGAAGAGGTACAGAGAAACCCGTGCAAACTGTGAAACATGCACCTCTTACAACGGGAGCAGTGAGACACCCGCAAAGATAGGATGTGTGTTGAAAGTAATCTTTATGTAAGATAAAGAAGGAAAGATTGTGTCCTAGCAGAGGCTGGCTATTAATATTGGCTATTGAACCTTTGAAGGTTTGGATTAAAGAATTACAGCTGTGAAGTTGACATGTGTCAGATTAGTTTTTATATCTGTGGAGGCTGGAAGAATCAAAATTAATTGAACTACATATATAATCGAATCAAATTAGTTGTAAAATATGAGAGTCAATGATGCACTGAATCACGTCTGAAATAATCGAAATGGAATAGCTGCTTGTTTAAATGGTTAAATCC
Organism: Sciaenops ocellatus; assembly: GCA_033000465.1. Lineage (NCBI taxonomy): Eukaryota > Metazoa > Chordata > Actinopteri > Sciaenidae > Sciaenops > Sciaenops ocellatus. The sequence goes on along the minus strand of CP136888.1, from coordinate 6,124,655 downwards.
CTGCCGAGTTGTGCTCATTGTCTTTCTACTGCTCTACTACATTCCTCATCATACTAGATCACCTTGTTATCTTGAGAAAACACACTTTGTCATCTAAAGATAATTAAGTCGTGATCTCTAGAACGGCATCAAAAAAATGAGCGCAAGCGTGGCCGTTCTCTGCTTCCCTCTAGTCTGACATTAACGCACCAGTGGCTGTCCCTGACATGGTTTTTGTGTCGGCACCGTTGGTGCTGTCTAAGGAATCATTCCACTCATTTAGTGCTGTTTTTTTCCTAATTTGCAACCTCCATTATTTCTTCTAACACAAGCAAGGAACAACAGTCTGACAATATTCCAGTGCAAAGCAAAAAAAATTGCAGTTCCAATTTCAGCTTTTTCGCAGATATATTCCCTGAGCATATTGTAAAATCATTTAATAGGTTTAACAGTGGCATAAAAATGTTTGGCTGCTTGGCAGTGTTTGTCTTACTGCAATGTTCTGAGATTACAAACCCTGACGTATAGCTCGTTATTTGCTCTCACACAAATACAAAATGTGCACGAACAAAGAATCCAGTCTGGTTTTGTAATCGCTCGACGTTAACGCTTGGCTCGGTGTGTAATGTAAGTCAGCAATTTCACACATTTGTTTTTGCCATTCTACCAGCAGATTGATTGAAAGAACAAATATTGAAATAATTTACACTGTAGTATATTGTTATGTAATGCTCCAATTCAGTTCAGTTTACCTGTCACATATAATCATACAGTGAAATGCATTTTTGTAAACTCTAACAATTTGTTCCATTAAAATGGGTGTAAAATAGAACTGAAATAACAAAAATGTAATAAATAATATTGGTTATTATGGAAGTAATTGTAGTAAATAAGTAAAAATATATATTTTAATGTAACTAAATAAGCAATATTTACGATAATATTAATAACAACAACAACAACAACAATAATAATAGTAATACATTTATTTATAGATGTGTCATTCAGGATCCTAGTGGTCTAAGCGTAGAAGTCATACAGTATATTTATGGTTACACTATATGGTCAATGCTCCTACTAATTGTTGAGTTTAGGTGTTTCAGCCACACCCACTGTCAACAGGTGCATCAAATCCAGCACATAGCCATAAGATTTCCACAGACAAACATTTCGAATGGTCCGTAAAGAGCTCTGTGACTTTAAATGTGGCACTGTCCTAGAATGCCACCTTTGTCACAAGTCAGCGGCATCGCAGTGAAATTTCTGCTCGGGTTAACTGTAAGTGCTATTATTGTGAAGTGGAAGCACCTTGGAGCCAAAAACAGCTCAGCCACGAAGTGATCGACCACGCAAACTGACAGATTGGGGCCAACGAGTGCTGAAACACGTAAAGATCGCCTATGATCTGTTGCATCACTCAGTACACAGAGTTCCAAACTGCCTATGGAAGCAACGCCAGCCCACAAACTGTGCGTCGGGAGCTTTATGAAATGGGTTTCAGGGGCCAAGCAGCTGGACGCAACTTTCACATCGCCATGAGCAATGCTAAACGTCAGCTTTGTGGTGTAAAACACATCCCAACTGGGCTCTGGAGCAGTGCTAACATGTTCTTTGGTGTGATGATTCATGCATCTGGCAGTCTGGTGGATGGAACTGGGGTTTGACGGATGCCAGGAGAACATGCATAGTGCCTACAGTGAAGTTTGGTGGAGGAGGACTCATGGTCTGGGGCTTTCTTCAGGGTTTTGACTAGGCCCCCTAGTTCCAGAAGAGTCTTCTTAATGCTACGAAGACATTTTCGCCAATTGTGTGCTTTCAACTTTGTGGGAGATCCTTAACTGATCCAGCATGACTGCGCACCTGTGTGAAAGTCAAGCTCCAGTTTTGTGTGGAAGAACTTCATTGGCCAATACTGAGCTGTGACCTCAACCGAACTGAAGAACCTTTGGGAGAACTTAGAATGCCAAATGCTCTTTTGCCTGAATATACACAAATTCCCACGGACACTCTCCAAAATGTGGTGGAAAACCTTCCCAGAAGAGCGGTGGCTGTTATACCCAAAGGAGCTGTGAGAACACAAATATCGGAATCCGTTGGTGCAGACATTAAACAGCTAGTCCAAAATTCATGTGATGTCGGATGTCCAAGCACATGTGTGAATAGAACAGGTCAGCTGCTTTGTACTCTTTTCTGCTTGCCTGTAGGTGGCTTTGCAGTCTTTTATTGGTATTATGGATTAGTAAAAAAAGATTTGTTCAAAAAGAACACCACAAAAGTGCCCTCTTGGATGCCCCTATGGGAGATAAAACATGATTAATGCACTCTAGGGTGCCTTTCCAGCTAAATACGTAGTAGCTCCCTTGTGTGTTTTATTACAAAGACGCAGTAAACAATTTTAATCCAGGGCCTTATCCAGGGTTTGGAACTGTTTCACCATAAACGCATCACAACTTGCTGCACTGGTGCCTCACCACATACAGCTGGTGCCCTTTTTAGTCCCTGTCCCTCAAGCAGATTTAGTCCACCACCGTTCAAATACAAGAACACTACTTCTCTTGCATGCTCTACCCAGGCACCACCCCTTGCTTAAATCAACTCTTACCAGTGCTGTAGGTAAGAATGAGTCTGACAGTCAGATGGATGTCTATATTATGGAGTTTATATGAGAAAATATTCAGGTAGAAAGGTTCTGTTGGAGAGGTTTATGTACATAACCTCAAGTCTGAACATCGAGTTTGAACCTCACATTGGAAATTACTGTCTGTTGACTGGTCTATTTTTTTCTTTGTTTTACAGATTCCAGTAAAACCAAAAATGTTTTTTGACTCTTGTATCTTTATCGTCATAAATATTTTTTTAGTCATGTGACGTTCTCACATGCATGTGAACGTTTCCCACCGTTCTGTGGTGTCCTGATTCAGGAGATTTTCTCTCTTTTACTTTGCTCTTTCCCCCTGTCCTCCTGTGGATTCTCTTCTGTTTTCATTTCCCTTGCTCTGGGAATAAGGCTGACTTCTATTTATATGCTCAGATGCTAGGGAGATGCAACCTCGTGGGATTTCTTTACAGCTCTCCCTGTTCACTCTTTCTTTCTTCTTCCCCCCTCTGTCCTCTCTTTATATGTTCGGGCATCTGTAGTTGAGCAGTTAGCCTATTTTTTTACATGTTACCAATAACTAGATTATCAATTATCTTCTGATGTGTAAATTGTGATTAAACTGTAATGACCTTAAGAGTTTTCTTTGATGCATGCATACATCACAGTAGCTTTCTAACCAGTGGATTGATTTATCCTGAACCTAAATAGCCTCTTGCATAAGACTTTAGAGGGTTTTTAAAGAGTTTTCTCACTTAGTAAAAATATCCACACACACACTCACACACACACACATATGCATGGTGATAGATACATAACATTTTACTGTATGCTGCAGACAGAAATCCCCTCTAGTAATGTGATTCTAGCAACCATTCCTATCCCTTAAGTGGGTTATGCATATTTATCTGCCTGGTTACACTGTGGCCAGTGGAAATACATCATCATTGCTCAGTTGAACATAACATTTATGGGCAACGTGGATATGTTTTAACATATTCATTTAAAATGCAGGAAACATGTAGTCATAAACGTTCTTATTCATTTAAATGTTGTCTCTAATCATACACGATTTAAGTGTTTCATGCAAGGAACTCTTTTATGGTTGTAAATGTATGTAAAACTTAAACTAATAAGTTCGTCACAAACATACCTTTGGTCATTGTAGAGTGGTTTTTGATTATGAACTACAAACTTTAGACCTCATTTCAACATCTCTGCTGGTCTTATGTGGACTAATCTGTATTTTGTAGCTGCTCCTCTACAGATTAGTCGATGTTCGCCTCGGGTTTTGTGTGTGCCTTCACCTGCATGCATTTTCATCTTGGATAACTACAGATGTTTCAGTAACTGTGCACTAAAGCTGAAATAATCAAGATGATAAGGATTAGTTGAGAGACAGAAAATTAATCAGCAATTATTTTGAAAATCTATTATCTGAGATGTAATTTTTCAAGCAAAATAAGACAAATATTACAGCTTGTTCCAGCTTCTTTTCTTTGTCTTTAATGAGACAGAAAGTTGAATATGTTTGGATTTTGAAGACTTTTGTTGTAGGAATTTCTGACATTTTCTACACCAATAATGTATTGATTAAATTAAGGAAATCATCTGCAGATTACTTCGCACTTTTTCATTTGCTTTTGTTTAGGATAACACCTTGCATTGACATCAATCAGACAACAATAAAATATATTTACAACAAAATCTGAAATGCTTTCAGCTACTTGTCATATATTTCACCTCGCTGAAAGATTTCTTTATAGGAGCTGGTGTTTAATATTGTGCACTTTGTCATAATGACAGTAATTCAGGCACAGATGACATTGCAAAACAACTCAGCAGAGTTTGTCCTTGCCTCACCTGTGCACTTTTTGCACCGTAGTGTTCTGTCAATACATTCTGTATGTTTTTTGTTTGTGTGTCTGCTGTTTGCCATTAATAACTGCAGCAGGCTGCCAGACTCAGAGGCTTGAGATATTCCCACAACATCTCCAGGCGCTCTGCAGCTCAGACACCACCTGCCACCAGGATAGTGAGGGCACATGTTAGCTGGAATAACATGGCAGACATGGCAGATGTGTGATACCTGGCTCTGAAAACTGTTTAATAGACAGCACAGTTGATTTTTTGATTGAGATCCTTTCTATGTGCAATGCGGTATGTTTGGGGTTTGTGTGTGTGTGTGTGGAAATTTAATGATTGGCACACTCATGCTGTGTTTGATAATCCTGTAAGAAGTGTGAAGCTTTGATTTGATTTAATTGCTTCAGTTATTCAAACACTTTGATGAGGATTTGCTGCTCTGTGTCACAGAGTTAAGGTTCATAAAGAAATGCATGTTCAAACAGACTAGAGTCAGGAGTCTGAATCTGTGCATCATATATAATGGTTGGACACACCTTAAATTTACATATTTGTCACCTCGGGTGTGCATTTTTGCAGGAGTCAGCATCAAACTCCTGCTTCCTGTGCCCTTTTTCTTTTTTTCTTTTGTTTGTTTTAATGCAAGTTGAAATGGTCGAGCTGCTGGACTGTGAAGCGTCGTGTCTGGGCCGAGCTGCAGCCAGAAAAATCTCGGCTTCTTGACAGCATGTCAAGACTTCAAACGGTGACACATCACCTTTCTCAAGTACCCAATCCAGTCTTTGGCCTTCTCTGTGTAGTAGGTTATCTGCTTCTCTGAGCATGAGGACAGTTTTCAGACATAAACCTGCTCTTGAATTTGTATTCCAACAATGATCTCCCAAACAGCACGCTCGACAACAGAGGGACTGGATCTATTAGTTTGCCAAATCATATTCTGTTCAAGCGAAGGCTTTATGAATAATTGATGGTAAATATTTGAATCTCTGCTAGGTGATTTTGTGTCTCCTCAGCAGCCTTGTGTAAAATATTCCCCCAAATTCAGCAATAATGACAAACATGATAAACAGTTGCTGTGGGTCTAGTGGTTTGGTTAACAAAAATATTTTTTCTCCGGCTGCACATCATGCTGGGGCTGGACAGTAAAATGGTTCTTTCTTGGCCCTCCTTTCCCTTTTGGGTATTCCTATGCTACTGAAACAATTTCTCTTCCAAACTGCCACCAGGTTGTTACATTTCTCAAAAGTTGTTTTACTTGAGATAGTCTACTCTAAGCTGGAGAGTGCAGATGTTATGTATACGGCATGCACTTTCCTCAGACTCTATTTCAAGTTGTTGCTTTTTTTTTTTCTTTCCATTTTGTAGTTCTGAAACTCTTTGTTCAAAGCTGACATCTTTTTCTTGTGATGGCTGAAGACACTTTCGAAATGTGTTTTGCAGTCGTGTCTCTGAACTCAGTGAATTCACTCTGGAGTTCACTGCAGTGGCTCGAGCGGTAAGTGGGTGGAATAACTCATTACTTGGGACTGTCGGACAGGTGACTCTAAGCTGCTCAGTCCTGCTGCAAACTTGTCATTTTTCTTCCGACCCTTATACTTTTATGTCAAGGATCACTCATTGGCACTTAGTCCTTAGCACATATATTAATCACTAAGTCAAATAAGATCACCTTTTTTAAAATCTTGAAAGTATCATGAATGTGGACATATTTACCAGTGATTTGACATTTTGTTGTTTTTGTTTATCTGAACTTTCCTCCGTGCATCATTTTTAAAACCTCCAGACAACCTACTCCTCACAGGTTTACAGTCACCGCTGACTCATGTCCCTGTACTCCTCCACTGCATGTGTAGGTCCTGCTCTGGTGGGTGTTGTCAAGAAGGACTGGGCCACTCAAAACAGCATCGCCCTCTCCTGGTCACAAGTGGAACAGCCGCCTTCAGATATAGTGGACTATGAAGTCAAATACTATGAGAAGGTAAAGTTTTATCAAGCTAAATAAAACCATGTTTTTCTATTTGTTTATGCACCGGTTGCTTAGTGGAAACAATAGTTTTTACTACAGTTATTTTAGCACTCGAATGCACCACAAGTGATTACATAGACAGAGAACAATCACAGCTCACAGAGCGAGCATTGTTATACAGACACCCAAATGTAAGTGCAGAACCATCTATAATGTATTGCTATCTCCGCTTTGTTCCCCATCTGCTCTGATAGTAAATAGCATAAAAATAATGTTTGGTTTCAAACGTTGCTGTGAAAATGGGTTTATGCAAACATTTGTCTGTCTGCCAAAACCTGCTTTTGTTTCTCATTTCTGGCAATCTGTTTCTGCTTTCCTAGGAACAAGAGCAGCTGAGCTACTCATCAACGCGGACCAAAACCCCCAGCGTGGTGGTAACGGGGCTCCAACCCTCGACTGTATACGTCTTCCACGTGCGCGCTCGCACCGCTGCCGGCTACACAGCTTACAGCCCCAACTTTGTGTTTGCTACTGCAGCTGAGGGTACGAGTGTGGAGGAGTGAGCGTGAGGGAATTGTGCCTGTGTTTGTGTTTATACTGGTAGTACAGATGTACAGCCATTCATTCAGCTGGATTTGTGTTAAAATGTAAGTGGATGTTGAGTGTTTTGTTTAAAACAATGCAAGAACAAGGGAGACGTGGAGTCATCCGTGTTGATCAACAACTCCATAAATTCCCCGGAGACATTTTATGGTCATTCTTTGTTATGGATCAGTGAAACTCATCAGTGCTTCTTCAGGCATGAGCAATTTATTTAAAAGTTTATAAGCTCTGTAAGTTCCTGATGCACACATAACGCTCTGCTGATCCTAATCCGGAAATATGCAGAAATGCACAGCCTCCTACAAGAACACACTTCAGGTGATGAATATGTAGATGAGCACCTTCGCATTCTCATACCCTCATATAGCAATGCAGCTGACGCAAGTCCATTTATATACTTAGATTGTGATTCTATGAGTATACCATCTTGTCTCTTTCCTCAAAAAACCCCAGACAACACACACACTCATATAGCTTCATGTCACACACGACACACTGATTTAGATCACTGGTTCTCAAAGTATGGTACCTGTAATACTAGTGGTACTTGGAGGAATTTCTGAAATATTCTTATCAGCTGGCTATATAGTCACATTCGTGCACGTAGCACACATATACATTAATGATTAGTTACAAACTAAAATGTGACATAGAAAGTGGACACTGAAATCGTGGCTCCAAATTGGAAATATTAGGAAGAGAAGTGCTGATCAGGAGCACCCATTTTCCATCAAATTAACTCTGGGTCTCGAACCGGTTCCGTTCAGGATTCAACACCAGTCAACAATGAATAATCTTCTCATTAGAAATACATCAGCCTCTCGCATGAACTGTCTGGATCTGAACAGGGTCAACCCATGCTACTTTATCTTAACATCTGTCATAATTGTACTACTTAGTACTATTTTCTGAGGTTTAGACCTTTTCATGTTTATTATCTGTTTTCCTTCATTTTATAGCAACAGTTGAAGAAGTAGAAGACCGACAGTGTTAAAAATGTATACTCGGTTAAATGTTTAAAGGCTCACAAAGATAAATGTGTCACTGAATAAATGTGTTAAATCCAACAGATGTCATGTGAATCAAACACATGCACAGATTCTCAGTCTGTCGTTTCAGGGCCACTGCAGTAAATATTTCTGGCCTCTGTCCCCTGCAGCCCATCATTTTTCATTAGAAATAAATAGCACAGTGCTAAAGATAATGTAATACTTGCCAGACACTGATGCACAAAAATGCACAAAATCAAGAAGATAAATGATTTTGTAAACTTTGCTAATGCCTTGTCATGTTTTATCAGAAAGCAATTAGTCACTGAGTCGCTAAGATGAGTCACAACTGTTGTTTTAAAGAACCCTTTTTGATATGAAAACATGTTTTATATGACTGTTGTTGCAGAGAAAAGTGCAGAATGGTTTAAAATCTGATGTTGTTCATTAAACTGTGAAGGGAAAGCTGAGCAAAAATGAGTAGATACATTCTATTGCACTGAAGGTGATCTAACTTTCTGCTCACTGAAAGTGCAAATTGAAATAGATAATTATGAAAAAAGATTTAATTTAGCAACACAGCACTGAATATCATTTCTAATCTATTCATTGTGTGCAGTAAGTATCGGCAGCTTCGTATCACCAAGTAGTGTCTCTGGTTGGAGCTCTGGGAGAGAGATGTTGATATTAACTGGTACTGATCGTTCTCTCCTGTGTTTTCCACTTTGCTTTCTCAATTTCCTCAGATCCTGATATCGCTGATCAGGGTCAAGTTCTGGTGGTTGTCACAGCGTCTGTAGGAGGCTTTTCCCTGCTGGTCATCCTTACCCTTTTCCTCCTCATCACTGGCCGGTAAGACACCCCCTCGTTTCTCTTCAGTGCTCTCTTAAGACACACACACACACACACACACACACACCTCTTTGATTCTCTCCTCATAATCTCCAGAGTGACGCTACAACCAGGAGTCTGTTAATGGACTCTCTTTTGCCACCAAGCAGACACTCTTATTTTCCAAATGGCTGAACCAATTTTCTGCCTAATTACTCAGCATGTAATGCATGTACCAGCAGTTTGCTCCATTCCATTAACTTCCACAGGTTATCTCAGACTGTTATCTTCAGTCTGCTTCTGGGTTCACAGGGTTTTACCATTAGTGGCACTTATTAATAAACAATGAAAAATGGCCCAGATTCGGTCGATGCTTTGTCTGGATTTTTACCTAATTGTGATAAGAGCTGAAGTGTTAATCTTTGAAAACACAATTTGCAAAAGTCATGTGCGTGAAACATCTGAACTCAGAATGGGAACAATTTTTCTCACTTTACACAAAGCACTAGATTCAGAAAGTTCCCCGACAACAAAATGGTGGACATGCAGGAACATTTTTATATTCCTATCTCAAACCTCTGTGACATTCTTCTGTAAAGCAAACTTGACATAAATCGCTTGTTTCAACTTGAGCAGGTGCACAGGTGTGAGATCTGACCGTTAGCATAACCAGCGTCTCTAAGACTTGATTTATAAGTGTGTTCTGCTCAATTTGTGGGTACGTTTCACTGACTAAAATAACTCCAAATGTATTCAGATTTAGTCACTCTAATTTTTAAATGAGGTGTTTTTCCTCTGTGGAGAGCGGTGGACAACTTTGGTGAATATGATACATTCTTGGAAATCACTTGTACTTGTTCTTGCAAGACGTCCAGTAAGATATTAAGTTTCCAAAGATGTGTCCCGAACGTGTATGTTTAGTCCATATTTTGACATATATTCATTATTAATATATTAATATACAACATTACTGCATAGGTGAGCTCACATCACAGCTATCCAGATATCTGTCGGAGACCTGTTCCTGTCCTTCTGTTAAGTGCTCTACAGAGATTTTTTTATGTATTGCTTCAGCCTGTCATGCCAACAATGGCATGAGTCTAAATATCATAATACAAGTTGTTTTCTTTAAACCAGCTTATAAACTATTTTTATATGAATAAATAAAACGTCTAAAGTCAAAAGTCGCAAAGTATTAACACATTTGAATCCTGTGAAGACATTTTCAAAGTGCAACATGTTCTGTCTAGTTTTCACATAGAGGATGCAAATTGTTATTTTTGTGGAATACTTGTGTTTGATGGCTACTTTTGTTCCGACTCTTCCTCACTATGGAGACTGAGCTTTGAAAGCCTTGAATTTGTGGGATTGTGAATAGGAGAAATGTGGGGGAAACGGAAGAAAATAAAAAGAACTACATAAAGGCAAGAACAAAATTTGCTCTTAAAGAATGTGTTATAGAAAAGAAGAAAATGGCTGGGACCAGGGACACCTGTGCAAACCAAAAGATTTATGAGGTGGAATTACAGGCAAAAGCCTATTTAAAACAGTTGTTATGCAGTTTCTGATGTCAGAATAAACATTGCTATTTTCCACATGTTCACATGTTGGCAGTAAATCTGTTAAGTGTCTTGTTTCCTGCTAATTCACCCTGTTTTTGAGTACAAAATAATGAGACGTTTTTATGCCGAGAGAGATGGGAAAGTGAGGAAAAAGAGTGAATGTACAGGAGGTGTTTTATGCACTGATGGGGGTAGAGTCTTATTCTTTGGTAAACTTGTTCACCTGCACAGGTGTCAGGGGTACATTAAAGCCAGGATGAAGTCGGAGGAGAAGAGGAGGACTCGCTTCCACAGTGGACACGGTACACTACGTGATGTTTTTTACTGTGCGTGTGGGTGTATTTTTCTGTTGTTGCCTCTGATTGCTTGCATGGATTTTCACACTGTTACACATGCATTCTTCAACAGGCTGCATGCTTGTCTTGTTAGTAAAAACACTTATTCGGTTGATTGGTTGGAGATAATTGAAGGTTTGTGGCTTCTTGTGTTTGACAAGGTGAAAGCACGAGGCTAATGTTAGTGACTGCTGCTGTAGCACCAGTATGCTTCATGCAATACATATAGTACAGTTATACATATTTTATTTTGTTTTATTTCATTTATACACTCCAGTTTTTGCTTAAAATTTTATTTTATTGTATTTTATTTAGCTTATTTATATCTTCTGTGTCTAGCGCTGTTATTGCAACTAGTGCTCTTACTGCTGAACTGACCTGATTTTCTCGTCCCACACATTTCATTGTACCGTTGACCCTGTCTTAGTCTGCATATGACAAATAAAAATGAAACTAGTGTGTAGCTCAAAAGGCTTCACATGCTTTGTGCATCATCTATTTGAAAATCCAAAAAAAAACAGCATCCGTCAGGCAATAGTCCAGATAACAAAAGATTAAATTGTGATCAGTGGTTGAAGAGAGTTTTTTCTCCATGTTCTTTCAATATTTTAAGTGTGCACGCACAGAAACACACACAACTGTGTTGATCAAACTAAGTTCTTGGCGCAGCAGTTCAGAAAAAATGCAGCACTTTTCCATCTCTTACAAATCTTTCTATGTGCACACACTATTGAGTGTACATCTCACAGATGGGCCCTACTTCAGTCCTAAGTCTTTCATTCTTTTCAGGCATCCACCGCTAACACCCTCTCATACAGCCATTATTGGATTGTGACAAAGCTTGGGTAACCGCTGTTCCGTTTTAAGAATTACAGAATTGACCCAAGTACGATGCTACAATTACAGATAAAAACAGGGTTATTGATTGCCCCGCGGGGGAGGCGTATCATTCTTGAGAAACAAAACGGTGTCCTGTAATTCACTACGACAGTTCAGTGAGAGCTCTTGTCGAGACCTGCAAAGGCACAAGATTTGGCTCCTGAGACAAATCTACCCGATGTACCATCTGCAGGCTCGATTTGGGGATTAGTGATTGATCCAAGAAGAAGATGAAGGACTGTGAATAAAAATATTGTAACATGCTGACATATCAATACTTCCACAAACAGACACACACACACACATTGTCTGTATGTGTGCACTGCGACTGCGTGTCTTCATGCTGTCTTCTGTTTCTTCTCCTCCAGTGAACACAAAGTTAGACAGAGTTTTGCTGCAGAGTTTAGTTATACTTTTATTATTTTAAGTTTGCATATCATCAGAGCCTCATGACAAAGACTGAAAAAAGTCATGCAGATACAAATGTGCATATATGAGCTTTTTCTTCAAATATAAAAAACATTTTTTTGAATAGTTATAATCCTTGCCCACAGTCTTTACTTGTTGTTTGTTCTTTGCTGTTGTGCGCTGTGGAGGCATCACCCAGCCAGGGGATGCCAGCAGGCTCAACAAACTGGTAGAAAAGGTTTGTTCTATTATAGAGCTGTGCTTAGACACCCTGGAGACAGAGGTAGAGTGTAGACTCCAAAACTGGAATCTATCTCAGACAAAGCCTTCAACCCTCCACAATATGAGCTGACACAGCTATAAAGTACATTTAGTCCCCAGCTCATCTGCTTGAGGTGCACCAGGGGCGGCTTCAAGTTATCATTTGTGCCAGTCATCGTGCACAGTGCTCACTGCTGCAGCGTCCCCAGCCTCAGCCAGTGAGGAGAATGCCGAAGACTGGCTGCCTGCAATGTCTTTATTTGCTGCTCTGGGGCATTTTCTGAGCTCTTTATTTTTTCCCCTTGACGAAATAACAGACAAACCTTACAGTAGTAATACAAATAGAACATTCATTATGGCCTCACATAGTTATAACTTCTCTGGCGCTGTCACAACAAACATTGAACAATTTATGCTTTAATATATCAGAATTTACTGCAGTGCTGTAGTCCAAAGATGGTGTCTTCATGCAGCCGAAGCTTTTGTATGCTGTTCGTACATGTTGCAGTCAAATGGAAACCTTATTTTCTACATAAACCAAACCGTTTAAGAAAAGTCAAATCTGATGAGGGAACTGGTTTAAAATGGACGACTCACTTTAAAGTTTTAGGGCAACATTGATCGCATCATGTTGCACAGGTGCTCACGTTCTTATGCCCATGTGTGCACAGAGGCATGCATAATGAATCCAATTTGATTCATGTATGTGTTGTGCACATATTTCTGAACTGTTTTTTGCATACCAGTGCTTATATTTCCACAGTATTGTGAGACAATCTACAATTTCTCTGTATGAATTCACCCTATTACCTTTATCTTGTCCTGAATATATTGCTGCAATGTGACTGCACGGGCATCGTCAGAAGTTTCATGTTCAGAAATAATATGGAAAATATTGTAATATTGCACACTGTATGTTGTGTTTGTCCTCTTCCAGTCCCATTCTCTGGGATAAAGACGTATGTGGATCCAGACACATATGAAGACCCCACTCAGGCTGTGGAGGAATTCGCCAAAGAGATAGAGCCCTCATACATATGCATCGAGAGGGTGATCGGTGCAGGTAAAAATAGATGCACACTTGTAGATACTGTACTGCACACAGATGTATGCCAGTATGAAGTCATAGTGTGCGTGTGTTTTCTTTATTTATTTCAGAAACAGCACGTGTCACCTGTGTGCAAGAAAAATACATACAATTTTAATAATATGTGACTGATAACTACATAGAATAGGTTATTTATTCTTAATCTGGGTATTATTTCCTAAATTCACATTTAGGATATTGTAAACAAAAGTGATGGCTATCCAGCACCTTTGATTGAACATTTTCATTTTACAAGAAATGTTAAACCTCATAAAGTTTTTATATCCACTCTTAGCAAGCTGATTTTAAAGTAATTTATTGTATTGTACCTTAGAGGAGCAAAGCCTGTGCTGCTGACTATGAGTAATGATGTTTGATGGTTCATTAAACTGAACAGATTGTGTCTGCTGTTTAACCCATGAGTAATTTTTTAAGGTGCCTCCCGTTGGCCTTGTCTCTGAACCATGGGCACCATCTAGTGGAGGCAGTGTATACTTGCAGACGCTTTAAACAGCAATGCAACTGCGAAGTGCCGCCACACTGTTTCCACATTTCTTTTTCATTTCAGCCTTAAGCTTTCTGACTGTCTGACTGTTTATGTATACACTGATTATAATGTTTATTTCACCTGATTTCTTTCTTGTAAGCAAAAACATACATTTATGCCTAACTGTAAGTTGAACACAGCCTTGAATAAGTTTTATATGAGAGATAATGTGATATTTATTGTGCTGTGTTGACTTGACAGGTGAATTTGGAGAAGTCTGTAGTGGTCGGCTGCGTGTACCTGGAAGAATGGACATCGCTGTGGCAATAAAGACACTTAAAGGCGGCTATATGGATCAACAGAGGCGAGACTTTTTACGTGAGGCCTCAATCATGGGACAGTTTAACAACCCAAACATCATCCGGCTGGAGGGAGTAGTCACCAAGAGTAAGCTTCATATCTGTTCACAACATTCTTCACGACATACTTTAGTCTCTTTGTTACTCAAATTATATCTTTTTCCTTATCCTCAGGCAGGCCAGTGATGATAGTGGTTGAGTACATGGAGAATGGAGCGCTTGATTCTTTCCTCCGGGTGAGAGGAATACATCTTTACATACCTGTGCGCCTGTCTTTTGAAGAAATATTGTTTTCCATGCGTCATATTTGTCCTCTCTCTTTCTCGTGACCAGACACGTGACGGTCAGTTCACAGTCCTCCAGCTGGTTGGCATGATGCGCGGCATCTCAGTTGGCATGACCTACCTTTCAGAGATGGGTTACGTTCACAGAGACCTGGCCGCCCGTAACATCTTGGTGGATGAGAACTTGGTGTGTAAGGTGTCTGATTTTGGCATGTCCAGAATCCTTGAGGACGACAGTGAAGCAGCCTACACTGCGACAGTGAGTGTTGATCTAACAGTTACTACAGGATGTCATAATCTGTTATTACAGTTAGAAATGTTGAACGTCTCTGTGTTCTGTGACAGGGAGGAAAGATACCAATACGCTGGACGGCACCAGAGGCTATTGCTTATGGGAAATTTTCCTCAGCTAGCGATGTATGGAGCTACGGTATTGTCATGTGGGAAGTGATGTCATATGGCGAGAGGCCCTACTGGGAGATGTCCAACCAAGATGTAAGCTGCTGATCACATTAAAACTCCATTACCGCTAAAGCATGATCAACACAACAATGATTTACCATCTGTTCATAACTAAGCGATGTTCCACTCAGGTCATTTTATCAATCGAAGAAGGCTACCGTCTACCAGCACCAATGGGCTGCCCCGTGACACTGCACCAGCTGATGCTGCACTGCTGGCAGAAGGAGTCGAGCCAGCGCCCACGCTTCAACAATGTGCTCTCTTTCATGGACAAACTCATCATCAATCCCAGCAGTCTGCTCACTCTGGTGAACGATGTGCAGAGGTAAAGTATCAATTCAAAGGATCAGGTAGATTTGAAGGCCCACAAACGTTACTATCTAAATCATGCTGTCCCATTGTATTGGAGCCAACGCAGGAGGGTGTGGGTGCTTGTTTTAGATCCACACAGTTCTCCTGCATTAAAGAGAGTTATTCAATAGCACTCAACAACAACAAGGTCATGCTGCTCTGTACCACACCACCAGACAATAATCATGCAGTTTTTTTAAGGCAGGTTGGTAAATGTTTGGTAATAATTATGTAAAGTCCACACAGTTTGTCCTTCAGAATCACTGGCATGGTTGTTGAAGAATATTTGCTATTCGGCTCAATAACATGCTAACTTGTCTTTGCTTAACTTTGTGTTTCTCAGTTTCCCTGACTCCCCGGAGGACATGCCAGACTACCCTCTTTTCATCTCCATCGGCGACTGGCTCGACTCGATCAAGATGAGCCAGTACAAGAACAACTTCCTTGCAGCGGGATACACAACTCTGGATTCCATTTCAACCATGAGCATAGAGTGAGTGAAACCAAATTATAAATGGTGCATCTGGTTTAAAAGTACACTAAAAGGGCATAAATCAGCATCAAAAGAGCAGACAAATTATGGAAATGTCTGTACAGTCTGTGTGTATCATGTACCCCTTTAGCCCTCCTGCCTTTATGACTGTACCATCATAACGCTGCAGGTATGTCACTCCAGTGGTGGTCCAGGCTGCCTGAGGGTCAGGAGAGAAAAAATAAAAAGGGCCAGCTGTATACTGTGGAGAACGGGTGTGCAGAAAGCTGTGATGTACTTATGATGAAATGGTTTGAAATCCTGGATAAGATTTATTTTTATTATGTAACTACTGCAGCCCTGCAATAAAACACAGTGAACTATTAAGTGTTAAACCATTTCACATATACACACACATGATGATGTCAATGAGAACAAGCTTTGTCAAGTGTTGTGGAGAAATTGCTGAAGTCAAAGGTCAATGGTGAGGTCAGGAGGGAAGAAAGTGTTCAGGAGCCTCTGATGTCTTATGCTGTAATATTTATTGACACTTGGCCAAGGAGAATTAGACACACTCTCAAAGTACATCAGAAGTGTCTGAGTCGGTCTCACATTCTGCCCAACTCATCCTGGTGGATAGACTTTAAACCCCAAGATAACACCACAGATACTATATGCCCAGAATTAGCCAAAGAGAATGTCTTTACCCATGGAGGTGTTATTGTCAACATATTCTAGTCTGGAGACACAGATGTCTGTTTACGCAGATTGGAACGTCAACAGCCAGCTATCTATTATGTCTAAGAAGGCAGCAATAGATCTCTTCGACCCTGGCCACCACAGTGTTGAGATAGACTGGCACCTGCTGTTCCCAGTCAAAGCCAAACAATTAATACTGCTGAGGACCTCAAGGCCATCACGTGACCTCGTGTAACCTAAGGATAGAAAATTCCATAACATCAAGGATGGGATTAGCACACTAGAGGGTTTACCACGTTTTGTCAACTGGAAGGGCACCCTAGAGCATTGCTTCCCAACCTGGGGGTCCTGGTCCCCACTAGGGGTCACCAATGCTTGTTATTAGACATCCATCCATTGTCTGTAACCACTTATCCTCGTCAGGGTCACGGTGGGGCCGGAGCCGATACCAGCTGACTTAGGGCGAGAGGCGGGGTACACCCCGGACAACCATTCACACTCACACTCACATTCACACCTACGGACAATTTAGAGTCACCAGTTAACCTGTTAAGTGCATGTCTTTGGACTGTGGGAGGAAGCCGGAGTACCCGGAAAGAACCCACGCAGACACGGAGAGAACATGCAAACTCCGCACAGTAAGGCCCCAACCGAGGTTGGAACCAGGAACCTCTTATTAGACACGTGACGGTAAATAAATGTGACAGGATAATGGAAAACAAGATATATTCAGAGAGCCTTTACTCTCTGCTAAACAGTCTCATCTTGCAGAAAAACAAGAGGAAAAGTTGCACTTAAAACAACCTCAAGATCTCATACAACAATGAGAATAAAACACTGTCCCTTAATTAAACAGTTGGGAACACTGCCCTTAAGGGCCACTGTCCACTGATTGGAACCCTCTCTGGCAGTCTGAAATGTAATACTAGTACTACTACTAGTATTCCGGTAGTAGTACATATAAGTGTGAGTTCATATAAGTGTGTTTCCTGCAGTTTAAAGTGACGTGAACATCTTTATTGCATGTTTCTCTCTTCAGCGACATCAGGCGCATCGGGATCTGTTTGATTGGTCACCAGAGGAGAATCATAAGCAGCATACAGTCTCTTCGCCTGCAGCTTCACCACATCCAACAGAGTGGCTTTCAAGTGTGAGACCGTTGCACTGAGACAGACTGTGTGTACACACTGAGCTGGAAACAAACCAGAGCTCCTTGGCATCGTCATCCAACTAATTGCACAAACACCAGACTGTTAGGTGTAGCAGGTAACTGCTTATGTGAGCAGCGGTCCGCTGCTAAGCCACATGTGGGTCTGGTGAATACACACTCATCATCTTATGGATCATTATCAATACAGCCTCCACAACAACCAACCTCTGTCAGCGTTGGCCAAATGAGGTCTCCTTGTTATCTCAGCAAATACTAGCATTCACTTGAATTTAGGACTTCTTTTCTCTAGTGTCTATTCAAGTGTTCACCAATACCTCTTCTCTTTCCAAGTGACAATCCAATGGTTTCTATTGACTTTGAATGGTCTCTTGTTACCTCATGACCAGAGAAGATGTGGATATAAGGTATGATAATGTATGGTAAAGTATGTGATTATAACAGCAAGCTTTCCAGCTGGTTATTGTAACAATTCACCAGAAATAAAGATTGACAGAATGGTAAATACAATCATGTTTTTTTGAACTGAAGACCGCTGAATGTCAAAAGATTTTATAGAAATGTACGTTCTATCCTCATGATAATGCAGTATGTCTTGTACAAAAAGTCTTGTGAAAGCTGTATGTTTTATTCAGTATGTTTGTTCCTTAATAAACAACCCTATTTTAATAGTTCGTCTTCTCTCAGACGTTAACCCCCGGGTCGGAGCATCTATCTCTCCCCCTCTCTCTCCAAAGCTGACTGTTAATTGCTCATGCACATATAACACACTCACAGGTATCCATGGATGCACATGCTCTCTCAAACACACACATGCACTATAACAGCGTCCTCTTAATTGTCACTCGAGAGACTGACACGTTTTCTGGACATGAAGAATTGTCAGGTGAGTTTGTCAAACGGGTGCTTATAACAGGTTATAGATGAAAGGCATACAGCCTTAAAGAGCCAAAAACAATGTGGCACATAACTTTTGTCCAATGTCTATCTTTTTTATGTCATGTGGTATAATGCTTATAGAGAAAATAATGTTTTTACTGTGTGTTTTCTCTAAGTAATTCGGGTTGCATAAATCAACTTACAAATGCAGTAAAACAAACAAAAATTGCAATTTTTGCACCGAATCGATTTAAATTTTCCCTTTGTTTTGTCTGTAATTTGTGTGTTTTGTTCTTAGATTTCATAGATTAATCTTGACCATCGTCTTGTGGAAGGTGTATGTTTCCAGCGTGCGGTGCATTTCATTACTGCAACAGTGCACGGATCATCAGGACTCTTAGATGAAAGGCACTTCTGACACTTCCATGTGGCTCTATGTGCCATACAAATGATGAAATTACAGTTACTCAATATTGCAATTCAACTGCAGGACTGCAGCATCAGACAGGAGCCTGCCTTGTTTGTCCTGCAGGGGGCAGACTTGAGTCGCCGGTCTCCCAGCAACACAGTGTAAATAACTCGGGTGTTATTTTTGCTGCTGGCTAGTAGTGAGCATGTTAGAGCAGTGGAGAAATGAATCAAACGCTGCTTTGACTCTGGTTATTTAATGAGCTAGCTGAAAGGAGCGTCGAGTACACACTGTAAGCAAGATACCAAGGATAAATCACAGGTAAAGTCCACCTCTGTACAACAGTCAGGGGAAGCTAAGGTTAGCGATATCGTCACCAGCTAGCATATTAGCTTGAGCTGCTAGCTAAGTCTTGTTTACTTCGCGCTGTCTCATATTTGTGGCTGTTTTGTAAAAACTCAGACGCAGAGCAGTTGTCTAACGCCAGATACCGCCTGTATAAATACAGAAAGCTGAAGTAATTAGTGGCTAAACGTTAGCTCGGGCTGGCTAGAGATTAACTAAATAGCCGTTAGCGAATGTTAATTACGTTAGAACCCAGCGAGAGCTCGCTAAGCACGTTAGCTTAAGCTACGGTTAGCGAATAAAAGTCGACGAGATAATGCTACGCTGTTTGCTTATAGTTGCAGGGAGCCATTGCTGTGAGGCTAATAAACACGGACGTCTCCTCTTAACGTTGAACTGGGCTGTATGTCTTTTAGAAGAGAGAGGGTGTTAATTAGCTTAACTAGCTAAATTTGAACCTGTCGAGCGTGCTGCTTGTTGATGGTCTCAGAAAACAGTGTCAGAGTAGTGAGAGGACACGCCAAATGAGTCATGTATGGCGCATGTACGTACTACATATTAACATCTTGTACCCGGAGAAAGAAGTGATTAAAGATATCAGTGTAGAGGTGCACAACTAGTGATGGGAAGTTCGGATCTTTTTAGTGAGCCGGATCATTTGACTCAGCTCACCACACGAAGAGTCGGTTCCCAAACAACACTTTTTTATCGCTTCTACCTTTAATAATTCAGCCAAATTTAGCGCTGTTTTGACTGGTGATTTATATGTGTACACATCACTAAATTATTCAATACATTCTTTGTATTGAAATATTCAAAAGTAAAAATTACATTTTCTAATACCAATAAAATGCTGTAGCCGGCTCGCGGACAGGAGCCAGCTCCCATCGTTCACTTACAAGAGCTGGCTCTTTGAACCGGCTCGTTCGCGACTGACACATCACTATGCACAACTACTCCTCTGAGAATCTCGCTATGTGCTTCAGTTGTTGATGTAAATCTCCAGGACAGCAGAAGCAGCCTGCGGTCCGTGCAAAAGAAGGTGTTAGTATAACTCTGCTAACTGCTCATGCCTCTGTTCTTGTATAGATCAGACAGCTGATGGTTGCTGGCTAGCCAATGGGGCTGTTTGACAAGTTGGTAGGATGGCTGGGGTTGAAGAAGGAGGTGAATGTGCTGTGTCTCGGTCTGGACAACAGTGGCAAGACCACCATCATCAACCACCTCAAGCCCACTAATGTAAGTCTACACAGTGTTTCAGAAGACTAAGGTAGCATTATAATAAGTTTCTGACAGAAGTAATGT
The DNA here is from genome assembly GCA_033000465.1 of Sciaenops ocellatus. Lineage (NCBI taxonomy): Eukaryota > Metazoa > Chordata > Actinopteri > Sciaenidae > Sciaenops > Sciaenops ocellatus. The sequence goes on along the minus strand of CP136888.1, from coordinate 6,104,073 downwards.
CAGAAATGACATGTGCACATTAATATTTCATATTACAGCCTTTGTTTTCCTATAATCATCTACATTATATTACCTAGAATTATCCACAGTTCATCCATGCATGGTTTACAAGTTAGCCATGTTGCTAATCTGTTGCTAAACATATTGTGTTTGTCTTTCAGGCTCAGGCACAAGACATTGTCCCAACCATTGGCTTCAGCATAGAGAAGTTCAAGACGTCCAGGTAGTTGTTCATCATAAAAGAATACATAAAAAATGTTCTGTCATCTTCTCATCGTTGCATATTTCTGTCTCAAGTGAATTCATATAATTTTAGAACAGATATGATGCATTATGTTGTGTTTTATACACTTCTCTTCTTGTAGTCTTTCCTTCACAGTGTTTGACATGTCGGGTCAAGGCAGATACAGAAACCTTTGGGAACACTACTACAAGTGAGTGTGCCAGTGCTGCAAGACACATCAATCCTGTTTGCCCTTCATATACATATTAATTCCTGTGATCTCTTTGTGCTTGTCAGGGAAGGCCAGGCCATCATATTTGTCATTGACAGTGCGGACAAACTGAGGATGGTAGTAGCCAAAGAAGAGCTGGACACATTACTAAACCATCCTGGTGCGTTCATACATTTAATCTCTGCCCTGTTAACTGTTGTCTGTGTCTCCTTCTTGCACTATGTTCAGTATGAACTTGTCTGAGCACTCTGTAAAGCCAAGTTTTACTATTATAGAACAATGAGCACACATGTTGTTTTGCCACATTTCTTGGCAGGGTAAAGCTGAATGACATGACTAATGACTACTTTAGAACACTAACCGTCCAGCTTCATCCCTCTCGCTCTCACCACAGACATTAAACACAGGAGGATCCCCATCCTGTTCTTCGCTAACAAGATGGATGTCAGAGATGCTCTGTCTTCAGTCAAAGTCTCACAGCTCCTGTGTTTGGAGAACATCAAAGACAAACCCTGGCACATCTGGTATGAACATAAACACATACTTATTACTTACAAGTAATGCAAACGCCATTGAGAAAAGAGTGTTGAAGTATTGAGCCCACACCTCCACTACCAGAGGCACCAAAACACAGCTGTTTTGTAGGTTAGATGCATGTAGTGAAGTCATTTTTACATATAAAAGTCAGTTATTTGTCATGTTTGGGTGATGATGTTTATATGGACTTTGGATTATTTCCCCACAGTGTATCCCTGCCCACCTGTATTAAGAAATAACTTTACTCTACTGTAAACACAAGGAAACAAAATGAAGCATCAGTTGTAGCAGTTGTGCATCCTGCTCACCACCAACATTTTTTCTACCTGTAACACCGTGTGACAACAAATTCTACACTTTGAACAGTAACCTGATAAAAGGGTTATGATATCTTTAGACACTTTCAGGTGTCATTTTTAAAATGTGATGCGTTCATGTGTTTCAGTGCCACCGATGCTCTGAAAGGAGAAGGTTTACAGGAGGGAGTGGACTGGTTACAAGGTGAGACGACAGTTCACATGAATGAAAGTGAGAGTGGGAGTGCAATGAGCTGAGCCCACGGTGCGGTGTGGTCAACATTTTGTTATCAAATCACAGTTTATCATTTATCATAACAGGAACACGTCATCTTTTAGTTAGCATCTCAAGTTTACCTGTGGATATATTAATGGCAGTGGTACATGTTATTTTGTTTATGGGTCAATCCTAGAGAAGATCTTAAATTAATATGCTGCGTTTTGGACTGAATGAGTCGGTTAACTTCAAGTTTAACTTTAGCCATCAGGTTCAGGTGACTAGGATTAATTTATATTTCCATTACACTCCATAAATGGCCTCATATCTGTGTATGACCTGAAGATGCACATAATTCTATAAGTCTGCAAAGTGTACATCAACATCATCTTCTCCTCTTTTTATTATCTTTGATGCTCTCATTCAAATCCATCTATAGATCAAATTATTAAGATTGTACGTGAAAATTTGCTCAGTTTCTCCTCACCATGTTTACTTGGTTATTACGACTTTGGTCCTGAAGTAGCTGAGTGAGCCACTCTGAACCAACAGTGCAGCAGTATCTCTAAAACACTGTAAGGAAAATTTTGTTTCTTCGGCTTCATCACCTCCAGACTTTTGGCTTCTCATCTACTGAGTCAGGAGGGCACAAAAAAAGGCCGGTGCTGATATCAGACCTTAAAAAGGAATACTCAGTCTGAAGTCCATCACTTCATTAATAAAAGCTCAAGTGTCAAGGCTTCAAATTTGGCCGTGAAAAGTTTATAGGTAGTTCTGTTGTGCGGGATGGTGGCAGCAGTAATCAGTGTGGATTCACAGCATTTACAGTGAAGTCAAAACATCCATAAAAACTTGATCCGTCTCTCCACATGCTCAGTATTTTGTGCTGATGAACTGTGTTTCTCATGTTTTTCCAGATCAAATCAAAACAATAAGAACGTGAGGGCATGAAGAAAGACACGCAGAAAGTAGCAGCGTCCATGGAGGTCTTCTAAAAGACGGGTTGACCCTGTTTTCAGAGGTACCATGGGATAGAAACGGTTTTAATGTGGTGTTTAGATGGTTCTTGGACGTGAGTGGTTAACTCGATTCTCTGATACCAGTAATAACAGTCAAATGCATCCAGTGACAAGTCAATTACAAATGGAAAATTGGTAACATGAGCACATTCATTTTGGAAAGAGTCCTACTTTTCCATACAAGCTTTATGAGTTTAAACACAGCTGTTTTAACGAGGCCGAAACGTCTTACAAAGACGGAAAATTGTATTTCCATTCATATCATTCCTCCCATTTCTCAATAGCTTTGTCTTAACAGGCTCACAGGGATTGTGATGAACTGTGCTGTGCTTAAATAAGCTGTGTTAGAAGCTGTCATCATTTTCGGGATCATGAATATCTGGGATGTCTCAAAGAAACATATTGATGGGTGGTGTGTAAACCCTTAAACTATCCCCCGTGTCCGTCAAATGGTATCTGCCAGCTTCCCTAAAGAGACGACATGTTCTCCAGCTGCTTGACTCAGACTCTGCCGGTGTTCATTTACACTGCACCATGTTTAATGTGTCAGGCTCTCTGTATCTGGCAAATACAAAATGATCTGTAATGGAAAAAATATTTCTAGTTCTGATATATGCCAAACTGTCTCTCAGGGTGTCTGTAGATACGCAGTAATTTGCATTTGAAGCGTCACAACACTTCAGTCATGGTATTTACATGCATACACCGCCGTTCCAACATTAATATAATGTAGGTCCATCTCACTGTCACGTTAAAAACAACAGTTACTACACCTTTACTGCAGCTAACACTTCATGCAGCTCCGCTCATGTCTGAATAAAAGTTGCTCTTTTTTGAGTAGCTGTGAAAATATATTTTGCATATTGAAGATGAAAGGTTAGATTTTGTCGTACGTATTGTTACTCCTGGCTAAGAGTTCATATTTAGCAAACTTAGCTGTAACAAGTGAATAAAGTGAATGTCAAATTTATTAGCCTGCTTCATTTTAAAAGCTATTTTTCAGCTAGTGTTTTTTTTTTATTTTTCATCTTTGCCTTATTTCATCGCTCAAACAAAACAAACAAAATGCTTCTTACAATATGAATCACACGGTACTTCATTCATTCAAAGGCAGACCACTGAAAAAAACTACACAAGTTTTTAATGCAAGCCTTTGATCTGCTTCAATCTCTGACTGAAAGCTTGCATTAAAATCCACTTCTGTACACATCAAAGTGTGTGTGTGTGTGTGTGTGTGTGTGTGTATGTGTGTATGTGTGTATGTGTGTGTGTGTGTGTGTCTGTGTGTCTGTGTGTGTCTGTGTGTGTGGTGGCTTTAAGGGTTTTGTCGCACTCCATCACCTCAATCAAGCTTTATAGCAAGTGAGAGGTGTTTCACTGTTTATGAGTAGTTTGAAGGCAAAAAAAGAAAAATGTAAGATCAAAATATTAGTGTTTTATTTTATATACTCTGTGGTATGTTGTTCATAAACGTCTCGTATGTTAAACTTCTTTTTAGTTCTATAAATATTACATAAACTACAAAAACGCCTTGTCACACTCCAAAAAGAAAGTCAGGGTATGATATTATTATAATGGGGGTCCTTACAGTCCTGTTTACAGCAAACCGAGGATGTTTGATTGACATTAAGAAAGTCAAGTATCGTTTTGAGGATAATTTTGTTCATAGTTTAAAATATAATAAGTGTAGAATGCTACACGGCTGGATAGGATGAAACAATCCTGATTAGTTCTGTAAGTTGTGAGTGAATGAAAAGTCAATTCACAGATTCATTTCATGTCTAACACATTTTAGAAAAGTACATGATCATTTTAGCTTAAAGACAAACACGAGGTCAGGCGGTTTAACCTTTACATCCTGAAAGTGATTCATTGTAAGGAGACGTTTACAGTGGGAACTGGTCTGTATGTTACTTATATCTTTTTTTTTTTTTTTAAATCTGCTACCACTGGGGGACACCCAAGTCCAAAATATTCAAATCCTACTCATAGTACCTTCAAGGACGTAACATTGATTTTGTAATCATCTATTTCAAACTGTTAAGACATTTCAGAGTGGTGATTTACTGGGAGGACGTTTCAACTCTCTCCATATTTTTAAAAACAAGAAGAGGGTCCTCATTACTTATCCACAACACATCTATTTCAAAACATGGACCCTCTGAGCAGGTTCACGTCAGAAAAGTTATAGATTCTTCCTCCAAACTGTGTCATCAAATGAGCTGTATTTATTTATTTATAGTGTTTTGTTTGTTACACTGTATGTGTTCATTTTCAAAGAATAAACACTATGGAAAATGAATATTGTGTGATGATTCTGTGAAATAATGCCTTCATATTATCAGTGGATCTTCTCTTTTCTTCTGTGTGTGTCTCTCTCTCTCACTGACATCTTGAGCGCTGCCAGAAACAGCTGCTCATTAAACCTGGAGTCCTTGGACCCTGAACAGTTTATTTGGTTAAACATAAACACTCATTTACACAAGTTATGAAGATCCCTCATATAATGCAGCATGCTGCTTCATTTTTGTAATTATGTTTTGTACTGTATATGTTGATATGATAAAAGGATTAAGGAACATGTGTTTGTGGCTCGTAAAAACACAGCTTCAGCGTTCAGTGTCAAGGTCATGTGCCAGCCATCTGTCAAACATGCAGTTAGGAACGTTTCCAGCTGTCTTCCGGATGTTTTAGAGTTTGGCATGGTATTACGCAGCCAAGTTAACCATTTTCTCATTAATTAACTTCTTAAAGTGTTTATATTTGTCATTTTTTGCTTGGTAAGTTAATCATAAATTTAAATAGGAACCAGAAGGCCTCACAGAAGAATATACAGTCAAGCAAAACATAACGTTTTCATCAGGGTAGAAACAGAAGAAGAAGATTAACTTTATTCATCCCTTAATGTGGTGAGACAGAGGGATGGACAGCCATGTAGCCACACCCTGGGAGCAGTCAGGGGTTCAGTGCCTTGCTCAAGGAGGTGAAACTGGCACCTCTCCAGCTGCCAGACAACGCTCCATACTGTGGTTCACACTAGACTTGAACCAACCACCATCCAGGTCCCCAAGCCAAGTCCATATGGACTAAGCTACCCGCGCCAAAGTAGTAAAAACAGATTAAATGTGGTATTCTTTATAAACCGAACATGTGAATAAATATTATGTCACATTATGACATAACCAACAGATGCAGAGAAATCAACTGCCGCAGTGATAAAGATAAAAAAGAAATGATGATGCAGTCCCATCAGTTGGTATAATTAAGATCAATTCAAACATTTTATAGCAAAGAAAACCTTCAACCAAATATTTAAGCATATTTATATATAGATAAATATGTGAGCATCTGTCCATGGTGCTGAAACAGCTCTGACCAGAAGAGGGCGCTGTGCGCGTTTAGCGCTTAAAATAAGCTTGTCACGCTTTCCCTTGATGAGTAAACACCTCAGCCATCTTTAGTAAATAACTTCTCCCTTACACTGTTTGTGCGTGTGTGTGTGCGTGCGCACGCACCACTCAGACCATATCATTAAATCTCTGCGCTGCTCTTCAGGATCCATCCTAATTGGATGGCTGTCAGTTTTGACAAGAGTATTCCAGATTAAAGGACTTCAGGCAGCAGAGGCCATTAAGTAGACACAGTGCATTGATATGTATCCTGGAGGAAAAGTGGCAGACACAGTACACTTAAATGATTTCTAATTGCTCAAAGTTGAAGAGAAGACGAGTCGAAGTGAGGTCGAATTACTGTAAAATACTCAAAAAAAAAAAAAAAAAAAAAAAAAAATGGATGAGAATCAAATTTAAGTTTTTTTTTATTTTTTTAATTATTTATTAATAAATGTGATCCTCTACAGTTTTCTCCTGTGCAGAGCAAAGAGGGCACCGTCAGGGCAGCTTCTCATCCTTCTCAGTCGCTTAAAAACAGTTTCTGTGCAGCAAAGTTAATTGCAGTTGTAAGGGAAAATGCCGACTGGGCAGAGAGTGACAGCGGATGAAAGGCCACATGAAGTATGGCTGCGCAATTAGGAGGCTGTTACGCACCGAGTTTGAAGGAACAGCAGCCACGTGGAGCTAAAACTCCTCCGCAAATTATTAATGTAATGTGTAAAAATGCAACCTTGGTATTACAATTCATGTCATGTCATTCAGAGGTTTTTTTTTTTTTTTTTAAAAAGTAAGATGCCATCCATCCTTGTTATTGAGTAAAGGAATCTTTCCCAGCCTCCTCCAGTCAGATCAGCCGGTACACTGTGACGTGTTTCCATGCAAGGTGCTCATTAAGAGGGACGTTTGGTTTCTCTGACGCGTGTGTGTGAGTCCTCTGACGGCACCTACCCCCCTTATAAACCTCAGTAAGTCACCCGGGAGACCTCCACCAACGTTTCATTTAACTCTTCCTCGCGGTGCCAAAGAGAGGACGAGGCTCTTAATAAACCGTCCAACTGTTGTGCTCCCTGTTTCCTGCCTCAGGTGCCACAGCACATGACTCTAGAAACACTTGAGGTGAGTTTTGTGTTTGTTTTCTGAGCTTTTGTAAAGTGTTTAGGTTCATTTTTTAAGATTACAGGATGTCTTATTCAGTTGAGTAGAGATCTTTAGGTGGCAATTCATTATCTACAATATGGTCTGGATAAAGCTGTCTAAACCCAAGGTTGGTTGTGTTTTTTTTATCATGAATGTCGTGCGTAATTTGAATTTTACGCACAAGTGTCCGGATGGAAGGACACAAGGAGCGATAGAAAACAGAGAAAAGGTTTGATCAGAAAGCAAGGTCACAAGATAAAATAACAGCTGTGATGTATTTTAAAATCAGTTCTCTCAGATTTGTTTGGTTTATTTTCAATCATGTGGAAAAGTATTCACATTTCATTAAACTAGGCAATTTATAGTCTTTACCTGCTGCATGTCTTTGCGTGAAGGACTAAAACAATTAGAAAGTCGAGCTTCCAGGTTTCCTTTTAATACATTTTCGCTTTACTTATTTTGATCACAGAGTGACAATCACCACAAATGAGAATTGAAAGTCATATTTCGGGAGAAGACAGCCTTTAGGGCCACAAGAACGCATGACATGTATTATATCAGAGCAGAGCAAAGCAGAGGAAGTGATTTCTTTTGGATTATTCTTATTATATTTTCTATTTCAACAAGTCAGCGCCTGTTTGTACAGAACCTATAAAAATAAAGAAAAAAAACTGCGGATAAACGAACCATAAAGGTCAAAATGTTTGTTGGTATCCGTTTTTAGTCGAACTGTCCGGACGCACAAAAGTAAATGCTCTGCGTTTTTCTCCGTGCGTCAAGCAGGTCTCCATGCCCTCCCGTTCCTAGCGGTAGACCGGTGCGACAATGACCATCCATGTAGAGGGGCTTGTGGCTATCGCGGTCTTCTATCTACTAATCCTGTTCGTGGGCATCTGGGCGGCATGGAAGAACAAACACTCCGGGGAGGCGGAAGGCACCGACCGCAGCGAGACCATCATGGTCGGAGGGAGAGACATCGGGTTATTTGTCGGTGGATTTACCATGACAGGTGAAGTTTTATATTTATTACTCAGTAGCAGTGATTTTAGCAGACTTGACTGTTTAAAAAAAGATTCAAATGAGCACACAAGTTTTTTTTTCTTCTTAGGAACGTGAAGAATCAGTTGTTGGAGTTTGATCATTCTCTTTTTTCTACTGTAGTGTAGTGGCTTCTTTTTTATTCAGAAATCTGTGCCAACATTTTGCATTTTGCTCTCCATCAGCCGTAAATCAATGTCTTTGATTCAAAAATGACTTGCTTTGCCAAAGTGACTCATCTCATAGATTTTTTTTTCTCAATGGATGACACATAATTTTAAGAATAAGTGTATGCAACAAAAGCTCCTCTTTAATCTGATTTAGTGACGTGTGTGTGTGTGTGTGTGTGTGTGTGTGATTTGCAGCGACCTGGGTTGGAGGAGGATACATCAATGGCACAGCTGAGTATGTGTATCTTCCAGATTATGGCTTGGCTTGGGCACAAGCTCCCTTCGGATATGCCCTCAGTCTTGTTGTAGGTGAGTGTTGCTGTGTGTTTAAAACACAGTAAAAATATATACAGGTGTGATATCACTTATAAGCAGTATATTATCACTTGTAATAAAAATGACTTATTGACCACATACATGGTTGAAATGGTTGGTTTGAGTTCCCTCTGCCCATGAAAATCCTTGTTAAATCTTTTTCCTGTTTGTTCATGTATCAGCCTTTTTATGGTGTGTTTTTTTTTATGGTTTTGTCAATTTTAACTATTCCAGTCTAGATTTAGGGGTCATCTCTAAGGCTCTGGATTGTGGGTGTCTCAGGTCTCAGTTGTAATGTGTCCAATCTTTGTCCCAGGTGGGCTTTTTTTTGCTAAGCCCATGCGCTCACGAGGTTACGTCACCATGTTGGACCCGTTCCAGCAGCTGTACGGGAAGCGCATGGGTGGCCTCCTCTTCATACCTGCACTCATGGGTGAGATCTTCTGGTCTGCCGCCATCTTGTCCGCCCTTGGTAAGTTCCTGCCTACGACAAAATAAAAGATTCCTCATCACACTTTTGTGTCTGTATGATGTTGCAGTGGTCACAATATCTTTTCATCTGTTTGTTCATGACCTTAGGCGCTACTCTGAGTGTCATCGTGGACATCAACATCAAGATGTCAGTGGTTATCTCTGCACTCATTGCAATCTTTTACACCCTTGTTGGAGGACTTTACTCTGTGGCCTACACAGATGTTGTGCAGCTCTTCTGTATCTTTGTTGGCCTGGTAGGTTCACCTTGAACAGAAGTCAGAAGTAGTAGAACACCAACTAGTGTGATTATTTACCCCTCTTGAGTAAATTTACTATATTTGTTGCATCAAATGTACTTTGACATTGACTCAAATTATGCCAAATCACTCCAAGAATAATGCACAAACATAATCAAACATGTTTCTCTAAAGTGACATGAAATGACACTTTGAGAAATTATAAGTAAGGTGGGATAGATACATAAATAAAGAGCTAACTGTACTTGTTTCTGCCCGTCTGCAGTGGATCAGTGTCCCCTTTGCTTTGACCAACCCTGCGGTGTCAGACATTACTGTTACTGCAGTGAAGCAGGTGTATCAGTCACCCTGGAGAGGCACCATCCCCAGGGGCAACACCTGGGTCTGGATCGACAATTTCTGCCTCCTGGTACAGTAACCACGATTTATTCATCTCTTGATTAATCAGAATTGCGTCCTCTGAGACTAAGAACAGTTTTTCACACCGGAAAAAAGGTCTTAAAAGATTGTATTGATAAACCATCGCGTTGAGACCATTTATTGATTAATCCTGTAGGGGAGTGTGAAGAATTTCATTAGTGATTATTTTAATCATACATCGTCACGACGTCGATGAGGGAAAATACTGAATGCTGCTGCATGTGAGCTGTGGTCATGATGGACATTAATCTTTGTTTTAATAAGTGTTGTAGACATAAAATAAATTAATCTCATCATGAGTGTAACTGCTTGTTGTAGTCACGAAAAGCCAGGGTCTCTGCTGGTTGAACAAATGTCGTCTAACTCACTGATATCTGCAGTATAGACAGCTCGTTATCAGATCATTTAGTTGAAGCTTTTGGCAAAGAGTTTCGTGTGTTGTAATATGTACCACTATGAACACGTTTGGGTAATTAAGATCTATTAATTATGTTCCAGCTGGGTTTTTTTTTTTTTTTTTATGTACATAGTTATTCATAATATGAGCTAATATAAGAACATGAACTGTAAATTATCGTGCCTCCTTTACATATCTTTCTGTTATCTGTGTTTGATAGCCATAGTTGAGGTATCACTGCAAAAAAAGTCTGTTTATATATAAATACATATGTTTTTGGGGAGTTTATCTTTATCAGAATCTACGATAGACAGTGTCGAAGCCCTTAGAGGCAAATATTGAGTTTTATGAATAGAACTGACTTTGCTGCAGTCCTTGAAATGTTTCTCATCGGTCTCTAAATGTACTGCAGATGCTTGGAGGAATACCCTGGCAGGTGTATTTCCAGAGAGTCCTGTCTGCCTCCTCGGCTACCTACGCCCAGGTCCTCTCCTTCCTTGCTGCTTTCGGGTGCCTCGTCATGGCTGTGCCCTCCGTTCTCATCGGTGCCATCGGGGCCTCCACAGGTCAGCGACACATGAGCCTGCATATGCACAGACTGTGTGTGTGTGTGTGTGTGTGTGTGTGTGTGTATTTGATTGGAGGTGGGAGGTGGCACGCTCCGGATGGGTCCATGTTGTCCTTAGATCTGAGAGAGCTTGGTAAATAGCAGCTGGTTCACCTCATCCATAATGAAGCAGCAATCCGTTTAATAACCACGCTGCCTGCGTAAATATTGCATTACAGGGAGGCAAGGGACCCAATTAGAGGTTTGATCTCCAGATTTTTAGGCGTCAAATTCCTCGGTGAACATCTGAACACACAAGTTTACATGTGTGAGCTATCATTACAAACTTAAAATGACAAAGATCACATGCAGTTCAACATTGCTTATTCCCATTATCAATAAAATCTTAATTATTTGAGTTCCAGACTTTTGCAAAACTAATTTAATGTGCCCAAAAGTGTAAAAAACAAAGAAAGTAAATTAATTTTTTTTAATGATTGCGCACGTTTGATGCCATTTTGAAATTGTAATGCATAAGTTTCATACTATATGGCAAGGAGGATATGGCTTAATTTTCTTTATGTCAGTATTATGAACGTTTACTTTACTTGACTTACCCTAATTTTACTCCAATAAATGTTAAAAAGTTTTGTTTCCCTACAGGTCATGCATTTATTTATCTATTTATTCATGTATACTGGGTGTATCAGATGTATCATTTTAAATGTTCATTAAATCTTTCCCTTGTTCAGACTGGAACCAGACATCTTATGGTGCCATTCCTCCGAAAGACAAGGACCAAGCAGACATGATTCTACCCATCGTGCTCCAACACCTTTGCCCGCCATTTGTCTCTTTTTTTGGCCTGGGTGCCGTGTCTGCAGCCGTCATGTCATCTGCAGACTCTTCCATCCTCTCAGCGAGCTCCATGTTTGCGAGGAACATCTACCAGCTCGCCTTTCGGCAGTCAGTAAGTGCATGTGTGTGTCATCTTTACTTTTTAGCTTGTGTTTGGCTGTTCTACATATGTTTCAATCTTTGTTTCCACCCCTCTCTGTCTCCTCAGGCGTCTGACCGTGAGATCGTGTGGGTGATGCGTATCACTATCTTTGTATTCGGCGGCCTTGCCACGTTGATGGCCCTGGTAACTGGTACGGTTTATGGCCTGTGGTACCTGAGCTCAGATCTGGTTTATGTCATCATCTTCCCCCAGCTGCTCAGTGTGCTCTTTGTCAAAGGCACCAACACGTACGGCTCGGTGGCCGCCTACCTGTTCGGTTTAGTGCTGCGTATAGGTGGAGGTGAACCCTACCTTAACCTGCCTCCTTTCATCTACTACCCTGGCTGGACCATTGAGCAGCGGATCCACCACATGACAGGAGAAACAGAGGATATTGTCATCCAGAAGTTCCCCTTCAAAACCATCTCCATGCTCGCCTCCTTCCTGGGTAACGTCGCTTTCTCCTACCTTGCAAAGTACCTGTTCGAGAGCGGCAAGATTTCACACAAATACGACTTTCTCGACGCGGTGGTGTCCAAGGACAGTGGAGAGATTATGGATAAGACGACGCTTGTAACTCGTGGCAACAACATCGGGCTGTCGGAGATGGCGCCCGTCAAACCGCGGCTGAGCGTGACCTTGGCGGCTGCCTTCACTCGCCGTGACACGCTGCCAACAGAGACAGTGGAGGAGGAGGAGGAGTCCAGCCCTGACTCCTCTCATCATGATGAAGAATGATAAACTCAGGATGTGATTAAGATAAAAAAAAAAAACTGACAGAGAACTAGTTAGTCTGACAGGAACTCCAAAAAGAAGTAACAACTAAGAGACAACAAGCAAATATCCTCAATTGGGACTACAAAGTACCACGCCCGGCTGTGGTGATTGGATAACAACCCCACATGTCAGGATATATAGTGTAGCAGCTTGCTGATTGTCCAGACATGAAGTTGAAGTACTGTACATCACACACACTCATATAGTACCTATAGATAGTTGAGTTTAGTGTATACTCATCCTTTTTTTTTTAACTGGTTGGAGAAAGAAAGAAAACCGTGATCAGAGACTTCATTTTATATTAAACTGCAGATGGGTGGAGACAGGTGGAGATGAGAGAAGCTGCATAAAGTAGTGAAGTATTTGATCAGAAATGTCAAACAGATGACAGGTACTTTATGAGAAGCGACTGACAGCACAACAATAGCTTGGAAGGAGAGTGTTTATTTACCAATGTAATATCCAATTATATAAAAGCAATAACACACACACAAACACACACGCATGTACAGCGATTATAATGAAGATCAGACTATGGGAAAGATGATGTAGATGATGGATAATGTTAGAAACAGGATATTTTATAGCTTCAGTGTGTCAAAAAGCAAATAAGTTTATGTTTCATGTAACCTAACTCACATTTGTAGCACTGAAATAATTTTTTGACTGTAATGTCATAAAGTGAAAGACATCAGACACATTAGCCAACACCTAAAGCTAATTTTGTTTGATGCAATTTTGGACAGACAATCAGTCTGTCATGTATATTATTAATTATTACTGATAAACAATGAATCAATGAAAGAAACAATCCATGTATCATGCTGAGTAGAAAATATACAAGCAGTAGTGACAGTAGTTGACTTGAAGCATTAGATAATATTCTCCTTAATGTCATAAGAATCAGTGTAAATTAGTGTTTAAAGTTATCTTGTATCTTAATTGCCTTAATGAAGCTCATAAAAAGAGATTTTCTTTTAATTTCCACAGTTGTGACCGGACTCTGGTCTGACCGCAGCGAACAAGGACTTGAATATGAATGTAACCCCGACAAATTATATTCAGTGGTGTACTTGGACTGCTGTTCGTGTATGTTTCTGTTTGTGGTTTTGCAAGTCACGCAGTAACTGTTGCAGAACAATGTGGCGGCAGGTTCTGTTTCACAAATCTGTTCTTCATTTGTTGTTAACAGCAGTGTACACGTTCTTTTCTGTGTCGTGTATGTTTGTATAAATATGGAGAAAAAAGATATATAGATAACAAATAAGGAAGGTTAAAATAAGATAGAAAGGATGCTGTCTAAATGTTTATTTATTTTTGATGTCATAAAAGATGAAACAATAAACGAGAACAAATTATGTCAGGAAAATATATAAACTTTTGTAAGAAGATAAAATGGGTATTTCACTTTTCTTTATTCGCTGACTCCACTTTGAGAATATTAATAATGTGGTTTTACTGATTATTTTTCTTAACCCTTTGCGGTCCAATACGGAAGCCCTAAGCGGTCATACATTTATACATTTTATTTCCTCTGTTTTCTTGTGATAACAAGCAAATTTTTTTTCTCGATATCTCAAGTTATTTATGTCATTATGTCAAAATAACAAATGTTGTTTCCAAGATAATGGGGTAATTTTCTCAAGATCTCAAGACAACGAAACTTTGTTTTCTTGAGATAATGACATAAGTATTACAAGATCTTAAGAAAACAAAAGAATAGAATAGTAGTATATTAAATCGTTGCAATTACAACGTTCTCTTGCTTCTCTGATATTGATGTTTCCTGCAATGATTTAATACACTTGACTATCTTTTTTTCTCCAGATTTCAAATTAATTATGTTGTTATCTTGGGAAAACAAAAATTATCCCGTTATATCGGGATGACATTTGTTATTTCGACATAATGACATAAATAACTTGAGATCTCGAGAAAACAAATCTAATGAACCTGAAATAAAATACATGAAAGTATGACCACTTCGTGCTTCCGTAGTCCAACAATGGCTCAATTATTTTTGCAACCACATGTGAGTTCTAGGACCCCAGAAGGTTAAGTTTCAACATTTTAAATAAATAAGATAATAGTATGCATATTGGTTTTTTTTTGTTTGTTTTGTTTTTAGCTCATTGGTCATGATGTTGAAACATCGTCATTCTCCAGGGATGAGGTCCCTTGTGTGGGTTTTACAGCAGTTTCTGACCTTTATGGCAGAACAAAGCTATGGTGACTTGAGACTCATGGGTTCAACCAAGAAGTGATTCTTCACTGTCAGATTGTCGCATGTTCATAATTTTCAAATTAAGTTGTCGCAGTGATATGTCATTCCTATTCTGTTCATTTTTCTTCTCTTCTTTCCAAGACCTTCGGTACCCTGTTATTGTAAGATATCTATATTTTAAAAAAACATCTTTCTTTAGAAAAAGACACACATTGAATTTGCAGCCAGCCCCGGCTCTTTCTTGTCTGTCAGGCCCTTCAGCTAGCTGGATGGTAGACGGAGAAAGAGAACATGTCCGAAAACGTGACTGAAATTACAATCGCTTGGCTTGCATCTTTGTCCCCGTCCGTGGCCACAGTGAAAGACAGCATCTTAAAATAGCTCTCCCTCTCTGGTTATTTACATTACCTTAAGTGCTGTGCTCTCTCTTGTCTGGCACTCGGGGAGGAGCCACGCTGGGGGGTGGGTGGGGTTGCTGGTGGTCAGGCAGGGAAGATGGACTTGGGTGGGGTTTAGAGGGGGTGTAGCTTACTGGCGCCCGTTGCCATTAAATCCAACGCAACCCCGATGTGCATGTATGACGCAGGTGCCCCACCCATCCACTGCACCTCCTCCCTCCATCACTGGCGTCCTTCTTGATGTCCTTGAGAACTAAGACCAATCCCATAAAAAGAACAAGATGGTGGAGTGAGAGAGAGAGAGAGAGAGTCCCATCTCCATTCATAGAAAGTACCTCAGAGAGCACTCATGATAATTAACAATTATGAAGGAAAACTGCCGCTTGTCCAAAAGCCAATCCATTTATTTACAGCTTTACGTATGTGGAGGAGGTGGTTGGGGGCATGGTTTTTACGTAGGAGTCTCTTCTAGAGAGCATTTGGATGTAAACCAAAACAGATTCATTCATTCAAAATTGCTGGATATATTTAGAATGTTCTATGATGTCTTTCCAGGAATCATTGATATTCAGCCAGGTCATTACTGCTTTTAATTTTTTAAGTCTTCTTTTTTTTTTAATTTAAATAAGAAACCTTGAAGATTTTATAAGCCAGTCTCACAAACTGATAACTAACCCTCCAAACCTCTGGTACAGCTGCATTTTTACTTCCCTCCTTGATCTAGAAAATTATTCAAGTGTCTAATTAGATGCCAAAAGGAGAACCAGCCAGACTCCACGCTCTGGCCCTTGGACAGACAATATGTTTAAAAATGTGAAACCATTTTTTCCCTTCGCTATATTTTATCTCCTGCAGCTGTCTGACTTATTTTCCCAGACCAACCTTAAGAGATAAAAAGGAATTCTTGGAATCAAGGTCCCACTAGAGCACTTTATAGGAGGATAGGATATGAGGAGATGAGATTACGGACAGCAGACAGAGCATTCAGATAGACATCTATAATGTGCTGGAGTTGGGCATAACTTTAGAGAGAGGACTCAAAGCAAGGTGACTGTCCAGGTCTCACACTGCTCGCTGGAAATGTCTTCTGTGAGATGGAATGTTGTTTTTTCGTTGTGTCGTTTTGTTTTTAAAAGCTGATCTGAGCCAATTCTGGACTGAATGGACTAAGCACCAATATTGTTTGGAAAATCTCATCTCAACTGCAATTCAGATGTATAATTAAAGACACTGTTTTCATTAGTGTAAAATTACCTGAAAATGAAAATAGTTGTGTTTTGTTAACTTAGAATGAGTCCTTTATATCTACAGAGGGAGTGGGTCCTTGTCTCCAGAGTCCACCATGTTGAACCGCCATCTTTCTACAGAGCTATGGTTTTGCATTTTTCAAGAGTTTTGCTCACTGTAGTTTCTCCTACACGTTTAGAAGGGGAGAGTGAGGTGAGAGGTATTCAACTGGTTGCAATCTGCAACTTCACTGCTAGATGTCACTAAAACCTACAGACTGCACCTTTAAGAGAATTTTTGGAACCCAAAGAGCTTGACTCATTCCAGCAAATAAAAAGCTATAAATAAATCTCTGCTGCTTCAACAAATTGCCCAACTTTATACAAGAGCAATACAATAAAAAAAAAAATGGACTGCTCCTTTAATAGGAGTTGCGTAAGTGATGACGTTTAATTCCCTGTGTAGATGTCTATAACAGTGAGTAGGTCAGAGCCTTCAACCCCAGAGAACTTTCATTTGACTGAAACTCCAAACACCCACTGCCATTCAAAACTATCCTGTCAGCACTGTTTCAATATGGAAAACAGAAAAACACAGGCATGAAAGCAGCATTAATATTTCTCATATAACAGTTTGATTTTTTTTTTTTTTATAAAAATCTTAAATTCAGATCTATTCCTTTTACCTCTCCATTAAAAAATCCAGAATCAATTAATACAAATATTTTCAAGAAGTTTAACTGCTGGATACAAGATGTCTCCTACTTTTGCAGTTGCATACTGGACCAAGAGTAGTTGTGATGTCATAAAATCCTCCTCATATTTGCACATCTTAAAGATTTTTAAGGTGGCCACAGAAAACCAACAACAGCAACAATATTATTCTGCACAGTGAAGGTCAAACATCCCAGTGACGTAATGATGTGCAGACAACATTTTAGAGTGGTCAGAGGCTTTAATATTTCTTATTGTAAAAGTAAAACGTGTGATTCAAACATGATGTAGAGCAGAAGACATGATTTCTGGATCAGTCTCTTCTCTGGTTAGCGTGACACAAACCAGCTCGTGTCTCATCCGAGGCTGAGGCACCACCGTCACCTCAGCTGGCCACTATTTATGTCCTTCTTCAGCAATTGTCCCCTGAAATTTAATTGCAAGGCAGCTAATTGAAAGACCAGAACAGAGGGTGGGAGGGAGAAGTGGAGAAGAAAAAGAAGTGATGTAGGTTTGAGAGAAAGATTTGTAAGAGTATGTGTGTGGTATGTTGAGGAAAAAGAAAAGGGGTTATTTTTTGTACACTCACATGCACAAACACACACACACACACACAATACGATAATGTCTAATTGTTTCCCATATATCTCTCCATCTCCTCCATTAGTCCCTCCAAGCAGCTGAGGAGCATCTTTAGCAAAATGAATGTAGCGGCTGCTCTAATCAAATCAGCCACGAGAACCTAATTATAGAACCAGCTTTGTTCCACTCGGTCCGGCTGCAGGTAGATCGTCTGGGCTCACTACAGGAATGAGGCGACTGCTCTGAAATCAACAAAGCATCCTGATTCTTGAGTCTGAGCTATGAATCAGCTTCACTGATATGGAATTAGAGCTGTGAGTCAAATAGTTTCTCAGATCCTCCGGGACTAGATTTTACAAGTGGTGGAGAGTTGCTCCAACGGATCAATGATAATCAAATTGTTCTATTGTCCTGCAATGTATGGAGAGTCAGTGGTGCAGAGATTAGGAATGAGAAACAAAGAAAAAAAGAGCTTGTGTGTGAAATTCAAGTGCAAAAGCAGCAGACATACAGTGTATCACAACCTTCATTTCTGTCACGGAGGAGTGGGGAGGTTGCAGGAAAGGACCCAAATGCAGGCAGGTGTGGGTAAACAAAAGCTAACTTTAATAACCAAAAGCGGCTGGATATCCAGGAAAAAACACAAAAGGGCTAAAACAAAGAGCAGGGTCAAAACAGAAAAGATACAAATACCAGAAAGGCGAGGGACTTGGACACACTGAGAACCAGATAGAATACACACAGACACAAAAACACAAGAACGGATAGACAAGGAAACACAGGAACTAAATAGACAGGACTAATCAGGGACAGGTGAAACAAATCAGGGGCAGGTGTAAAATCAAAAAAGCGGGGAAACAAGACATGAGATAAGACAGACAGGGTGGAACTACAAAATAAAACAGGAAACACAGAAACATAGAAAGACACACAGAAAGATATTTTCTTTCTTTGTGTTTCTGTTGAATATCATTGATTTTAAGATATATATAATTCATATCTGTTACAATAGTTTACATTTCATTTGGCTCAGCTTTCTTAAAAGAGTATTGCAAACGCCTAAAGTCTGACTTTTAAACTCAAAATGCTGTGCTTACATCCGAGAAATGAATCACGTGTTCAGTCCAGACCACCTGATCAGGGTAGTTTGCAGACGTTTGTGATTATTTTAACATTTTTCTGGTGAGTATAGAATTGCAACAGTTGCTAACGACAGTGGAAACTGACCCAAAAAAAAGCAATTTGTTTCCTTTTCATTCCTGTTAAAATGTTACAGCATCTTTAGTGTCTGCTACTGTGGTGTAAATTATGGTTTCATGTTAAAGCTAAGTTTAATGTGATTTAATGATAAAGCTTTCCAGTCTCACAGATTGAAGTATTAAATGAAACATAAACTTTGATGATACAGAACAGAAACAGTCAAATGATCACAATCATCATTTTACTATACTGTAACGTAAATTTAGACTCTAGTCTTATATATACTGTACATATTTGCAGTAATGTAATGAAAAATAATTAGCATTTTTCTCTCTCGTCGCTATTTGTATCATCTTTATGTCTCAGATTTATTTGATAATGACAATTTTATGATTCCATTTCAGCAATGAGCATATAAAATGTTGTGATATTTATTTGATGTGTTAAATAATTTGCCCTGCCATACGACACGCTCCTCTCAGCCCGTCTCTTTTCTAAAGACAGGAATGAAGAGGCATGCTGGATGGACAGTTTTTTTTTATCCCATAGAAAGTCAGTGGGGAGAATAATGTAGCGGCCACACACACACACGAAAGCATACATTAGCCCCAGGGGACCTTGGGGAAGGAGGGTGGATAGGACCCATGTGAACCATTCACATGAACACACAAGGGTCCTGGAGGTGGTGGTGGTGGTGGTGATGGGTGGGGGGTGGGTGACACAAAGATACAGAAGGAAAGATGTCACATTTGTGGTGAAGATGCTGTGTGTATGTTGTATAGTTTTACAGCCATAAGATTTCAGAAGACAGAGTACCACATGTTGGAGTCTGCCCAGTTTAAACATAACTTTAATGTACATGTGACTGATTCCTACAGCGTGACATTAAATTGGCTGCAGGAGGTGCAGTATTAAGGGACAGTAATGGCGCAGCACAAGAAAAGGACAAAGACGGGAAGAAAATGTTAGGAGGGTCGTCGTTGTACCTCTTAGCTCATCACGACGCATCAGCCTCCAGCCCCGCCCTGTCCTGTGTGTGTGTGTGCGTGTGTGGGTGTGTGTTTGAGTCTAAGCCAGAGGATCCATTAGAGCTGATTGAGGAGCACAAGGGTGCAGACGTAACCCTGAGAGAAGGTGACGAGAACACACACACACACACACACACACACACAGTCTAGTCCAGTCACATAAAGCATGAATAAAACTAAAGACACACATACTGTACGCACATACACACACCACAAGTTCTCATTCTTTATGAGGGATGGGAGGGATGAATTTGCAGTTGAACCACAATACGGAAGTAAAATGTCTGGCCCATAGTGGTCTGATTCATGAGGAGCTGCACAACAATTGTACAAAAGGCACACACACACACATCTCTGTGTGTAATATAAGGAGCATCTTAATAAAATGAAGCCTAATTACAGGACTCTCAGTCCAAACACTTGGCTCCAAATAGGTCTTTTTCACAGCAGACATTTTGACTTGTAGCATGAAAAGCACAGGTGTTACTAATCACGTTAACGGCAGCTCTGCTCTTCTCAAATGTCCCGGTGAGCATGTACAATACCGCCGAAGCTGAGGCAGCTTAACCTTATTTATTCAGCCATCATTATTTGTGTTATTTACACATGTGCTTTGCTGATTAAAAGGTGTAAAATTGAGGTAGTTGTTATAGCAGGTTTAATGTTAGCATTTAAAGGTCCAGTGTGAGGTCCAGATTTAGGGGGCTCTACTTACATGGCAGAAAATTCTGATATATTATGCATAATTATGTTTTCATTAATGTATAATCTGAAAATAAAATAATGTGTTTTTGTTACCTTAAAATGAGCCCTTTATATCTACAGGCGTGACGGCTCCTCTTTGCCTGACAAACTGACAGACAAACTAAACTCTGACTATATATTGGATTGTGTTTTTTGTGTTTTGCTCCCATCGTAGTTTCTCCTTCATGCTGGGAAGGAGTGGGTGAAACAAGGGGGTCACAATCAGCAACTGCACCGCTACATACCACTAAATCCTACACACTGGTCCTTTAAATAAAAGCTCTATTGTTCACTCAGTGTGCAACTACAGTAGCTGTGAACAAAGAAAAGTGAATATAATAATCAAAACACCAAATGAATGCTAATGTTAACTGTTTACCTAACAAGTTGGCCATGACAACTTTATTCAGTAGGTGATATGTCAGTGTTGTGCTTACAGCTTGTTTCTGCTGCCCTCAGGTGGCCAAAACAATCCAGTCTTAAAGAGCTGAAGCACCTGAAAAACTAGTTTTTACTTATGCACATTTAACTTCTCACCTTGTTGCTGTGATGTACAGGTGTACTCCGGGTCCCCGTGACATCACAGCTGGGCATGTTTACAGGTGCGATTGAGCACACTTACACTTGCACCGCAGTACAGTACTGCTGATAAGATGTGTTTTAATGTACTTTAATGGACTTTAAACTGTTTTTTTTTTATTGAGTTTATTATGTTTTGTACTTTTGTTTGCAATTTTAAACAGCATGGGGTAAATAGGCACAGACAGCAGGTGGTCCAGCAAATGATAATGGAGTGTATCTGAATATAAATGGTTCAGTGCAAATAAATCTTGGAAATTCAGGCAGGCACTCATTTTCTAGCCACATTGGGCACTCATTCAGTCAACATGCAGTCACTGAGCTTTCCTCTACCTTCCAGCCCTCCTTCTGTTTTAGCAATATTTATTTTAACATGTGTTTGTGAACTCAGGGACAGTCTGTGTTAATCTTGCACCACACAAGCAGAACCACATCACCAAACTAAACTAAAAACTAAAATACAAGTGTCCTGACTGAAATCAGAAGCTTTGCAGAGACCATACTCGAGCTATACTATAGTTAGGACGAGTGTTTCCGTGTTGACAGAGAAATAGAGAAGGTTTCTGCCTCTCGTCTCTGTCTGTGTCAGACAGGAGCAGGGAGAGGATCACTGGAGAGGAGCTGGTTGAGGGCAAGTGAGGGGAGACAGCACATGGATGATGAGCCGGGCGCTGGAGAGAGCACAGAGACAGTGCTGAGGAGGTCACGCTCCAGTGCACTGCAGAGTGACAGTGTTTGGCCATGTGTCACATCAGGAGGTGGCCTTATTGTCACAAGCAGGAAGTCGCATGATTGATATGATGACGTCATATAGCACTGCACACACGCACACATATCCACAAAAATATGTACAAACACACAAGGAGTAAAAGTGCAATCATCTTCAGTCTATAAATATGTCTATCTTCTGACCACTAGGTGGAGCCAGGTGGACTGAAAACATGGTTGCACATTTATATTGCAGTTTCTATGCAAGAAAAGTTGCTTCTAAAGAGACAATTTGTGTTGTAAATTCTAAAATTGGAACTAAATACAAAGTTTTTCGACTTTGAGTTTTGCATTGTTTCCTTCTCTGCAACTAAGCCTCCATTGAGCTTGGAGATAGTTCAACTTCAGAACTTTAGTTAGACTCCAAAGACATACATTCCTGTTGCGTATATGGTCAGTTTATATGTGTACAGATTCAACCAGTTGTTTCCAACATTTTAGCCTTGTGACTCCTCGCAAATGACAATATGATTTCAGACATCTATGAGCTGTTAGCAATTCCACCTGAGAGATATTTCCCCTCCAAACTTCTCAGATGGTTTAACAGTTAGAGGCCTACAGAGGTCAAATTATTCAATACATCCCCAAAATGTAAAAACTTGAGAAAGATCTCAAAATGTACTCAAAGGTTGTCTTTTCTTTAAAATCCCTCATCCCACAACTACTTATATTCATGTTGCAGGAACCCAGATACTTAACTAGGAACCACTGAACTAACAGTGTACAATATAACGTTAAAAAGTATTACTACTTGTAATAGAGTATTTTCTCATTGTTCTGCTGGTACTTCTTCCTCCACTGCAGAAGACACACACAAAAACATGTTTTCAGGTGAACAAAATTATATCATGATACTAAAAACATCCCCAAACTACTTCTAAGACATTAATGGATATCAAATATCCATGTGTTACATCAACATACAGCCTATGATGTCTTCTCAATCAACACAACATAATGTATGATCTCAGAAATATGAACCAATTAATAGATGAACTGATGGATCTCAGAGAGGAAACCATGCGATCAGTAAATGAGCTGCCCTCTCTCTTAACCTTCACACTGAAATGGCTGGAAAGCTAAAAGTTACAACATCTTTTATCCAATTATCGTCAGCCAGACTGTGAGAAAATTGTAACATTTAACAGCAGTGGCACAGACATGAAACTGGACAGAGGACGAACATTTAGAGAAAGACAGAGACAGAGACTTGATCATCGACTTCATTAGAACAAACTTAGTGATTAGTGTTTGTGACAGACGGGTTTTTCAGTGTTATGAATATGAAAAAAAAAAAAAAAACAGACATCTCCGCTAAACCAACACACTGCTTTTGTTTCATATAATGGGGTAAAAGAAGAAGAAGAAAAAGAAGAAGAAGTAACAAGAGGAACAGAGACAACGCACTGTTACACAGAAGAGCTTTAGAATTCATTTTTGTTCAGCTGTTTTTTTTAGAGATTGTGGAGGGATATTTCTGTGTGATTAATTCACTTCAAACAATTCATTTTATAACTTACAAATGATGACCAGCTATCTTGAAGGTGGATCATAAAAAAGCTGGACATGATTGGTTTAGTAAATAAGTAAATATTTCCATTGCAATAACAAATAACAACCTGCATCTCCATGCATTGACCACTAGATGTCACTATCATCCAAAGATTTCCTCGAGTAGGAGCAGCTGAAACATTTATGTTTGTGCTCTAAAACAAGACCAAGTAAGCAAGTTTATGTGCTTTGAGTTGCAAAAGTTGGACATGATTTTATAACCAAGAATGATTATAATTACTATAATGTCTGATATAATGGAGGTGGTGGTTTAATTAACTCATCGTCCACTTTACATATTTCCTCTGTGTATTTGATTTTGTCCAGCTGCATCTTAAACTTACATTATTCCAGGATTTGTACTGAATATTTACATGTTTTAGATGCGTTTTACTTCCTCAAAATCTTAATCAACATTTCTACTGTTGCACAATGTTTTGCATCTTATCTTTGAATTAACATTGCTTTAAATCTCCATACAATATTTCACAATCATATTTATTGTACAGCTGTTTCAACAGCAATTTTACTGCACCAGAAGTCTGATTGGTTTTAACTTACTATATCATTTCTGCAGGCTGCAGCTGTATCTCTAAAATCTCATTTGTTTCCAAGCAATACCATAACAAGCATTGTTTTCCAGATGGATCTTAATCAGCATTCCCTTTTACAAATAGCTGATGCTTTTTATGCATCAAGCAGAACTCAGCATCTGCGATAACAAACCAATTACATCTCACTCAGATTATGAGTGATAATGTCAGTGGTCCTGCTTGGCAGAAATACTGGTGTGTGGACTGAAATATGAATACAGCCTACACTGCATTTCAAGACTGGATCAAAGAACTCTTTGGTCTTAAGCTGAAATCGATCCTGTGTTAAGACTTATGTGGGTCTGAGGAAAGGTGCTGCCTCCTTCCAAGGGATTTTGGAGATGTATCAATCAGACTAGCTTTATCTTACCCTGACAGTAGTTTCTGGTACATCATGTGCACTGAACTTTGCCTTTTATTCTATTTTCAGTGCAGTGCAGTATCTGGGGTATTTGTTTGTACACAAAGTGGAGGCAGTTTAAGTGTGTCTCTGGTCTTTGTTTGTCTTTGCTCTCAGTTGTACGGGTTCTTGCATTTCATCCTGGAAACAAGCGACTGATTCCATTCCAAGGTGATGTTTTCAACCCTCCTGTCAAACACAGTGCAGCTTTACTTTGCGTGCAGTGTTGAGGCCTGAACGTGGGAAGCCTGAAGATGAGTTTGGTTCCTGGGGGGGACAAAAAAATGTTCCAAGGTAAATATGACAAATAATAACGCCCTCCTGAACTTTGGTATGCCGCTTAACTGCTTGGTTCCTCAAAAAAATGAAAAAAGACTTTTAGTGGAGGCTGATAAGGACTGAAAGCTACAGAACAAACACAGTACTGAAGGTGAAACTACTGATCAAGAATTAACTTTGAGCTTCACATTAAATGTTTGACTGACCTTAAGTATTCCAACTGTTTAAAATCACACCACTTACTTTGTGACAGGTTATGTAATGTGTTTTAACATCCTGGTGTTTTATGTAAACATAATGAATGGAGAATTGTTATGGTTGCCATGATAACGTTGTCTTCATAATAATAACAGCCTGTCTGCTTCTGGTAAATGCGTATTAATATCACCTGAACATACCATACTTTATCATAGATTCTGCAGCCGCATGGAATAAGTGTAGCTTATATGAAAACATATTACATCTTGTCCTTTCTTACTGTAATATACAAACATTCTGTTACAGGCATCAACACAAGTTCGCCTGAAGTCAATGAGCAGTCGTAAAGGCATTATGGCAGGCAATAAAACCTTCACTATCCATTACAAAAAGCTATACAGTGTTGCCAAATCTTTACCACTTGTTTTGAAAAAATTAGAGCAATTGCAGACTACTTGACTGAGGCTCATAGCAAATCTTGTAATGCATACAGGCTTCATTACATAAGTGAGTTTCATAGAAAATGTTTCCTCTGCTTTTGTTGAATACACAAGTAAAAGCCCTGAGTATACAAGTACTAGCAGTGCAAGTACTCACAAGAAAGCAGAATAACCGTGTGATATATTACTGATTTGTAAACAGCAGGTGGCATTGGTGTTATTCACTGTTGGTAGTTAAGACAGTAATAATGCATTATATTTTATAAGCTGTGCACATGTTATGCATGTAAATGTGTAAACTTTAATCTATAAGGTAACTAGCTGTCAAATGTGGTAGTGGAGAAAAAATTGGCGTAAACTTATGGAAGCATATTGCTGCCATTCCAGAAAAAAAAAAAAGTTTAACATTATAACATGATACTGATTTTTTTTTTTTTTTCTGGCAATACACTTCCGTAGAAACTTGAAGCTCAAAAGTACAAAATTATATTTTGTATTTAATATTATAATTAATCTTGGTTATGTAATCCTCAAGTTGAAAAATGAAAAATTATTCATCTTTAGATAGCAAATGTTGTTACTCTTTGACATAGGTATGCTAGCTGTTTCCCCCTCTTCATGCTAAGCTAAGCTAACTAGCCGCTGGCTGGCAATAGCCTAGCTTCCTACTTCATACACTTGTACACTACTACACTTTTGAAGACTACTTCATGAGTGTTGTCTATCTTCTCATTTAACTCTTGGAAAGAAGATTAAATATATTTCCCAAAATGTCGAACTATTCTTTTAAGAACAGTAGTCTGGATATCATTATGTTGTACACATGTTTACTACAGCAGTGCTAAAAAAGGAAGTGGACGCTTACAGGGAGCCCCTGAAGGCAGCATCATGTTTTTGTCAGAGCTTTCCAGTGAACAGTTAATGTCTCTGTTGGCCGTCCTTTTCCTTCTCCTCCCACACACACAAACCAATACAAACATTTCTGTACAGTGAGGAGACTCTCCAACTATCCGTCTTTGTTAGGGCACCTACAGGGACACTACTGGGATACAAAGAAGAAGGAGAAGAAGAAGAGAGAGGAAGATGGCACAAACCTACAGCCAAAGTTCAACTTTCCCTGAGATAGTGGAGCTAAACGTGGGTGGGCAGGTGTATGTGACCCGACTTGAAACTCTCACCGCGGCCCCCAACTCTCTCCTGTGGACCAAGTTCACCCAGAGCTCCCCGGGCGACCTGCCAAAAGACAGCAAGGGCCGCTTCTTCTTCGACCGGGACGGCTTTCTGTTCCGCTACATTTTGGATTATTTACGGGACTCTGAGCTTTTTCTACCCGAGTTTTTCAAAGAGAGGAAAAGGCTGCAGAAAGAAGCGGACTTCTTCCAGCTGCCGGAGCTGTCGAGGCGCCTGGCAGCGGTCAGCAAAGACGGCTCGTACGCGGAGGACAGCGGGGAGCCGGAGGAGGCTGAGATCACCAGCCCGGTCACCTCCTCCTCCTCCTCCTCGGACAGGACCCTGCGCTCTCCAGGGGCCAACGCGGGCTACATCACCATCGGGTACAGAGGCAGCTACACTATCGGGAGAGACATCCAGGCGGACGCTAAATTCCGCAGGGTTGCCAGAATAACCGTGTGCAGCAAAATCTCTCTGGCTAAAGAGGTTTTTGGGGAAACCCTGAACGAGAGCCGCGACCCGGACCGGCCGCCTGACAAGTACACCGCCAGGTACTACCTCAAGTATAACTTTCTGGAGCAGGCGTTTGACCGACTGGCCGAGGCTGGCTTCCACATGGTGGCCTGCAACTCTACGGGGACGTGCTCATACGGCAGTAATGACCCGGGGGAGGACAAACTGTGGACCAGTTACACCGAGTATGTTTTCTGCCGGTGAAACTTTCACCACTGGCAGCCATCAGCAGTTATAATAGTTTTCACATGAATTAACATCCCAAACTTTTCTGCTGTGCCTGCTTTCAGTTTCTTGTGTTTTTTTGTTTTTTTCTTTGGTTGTGGGGTGGGTGGTGGGGGGGACACTCCCTGCTCTGGGATCAGCACAGAGTTTTTTTTTCTTTGTTTCTAAAAGAGGAGGACTCACTTCAAGCTTGGTCAGTGAGGGGAAAGTCCAAAAAGTCTCTTCAGATGTGTCAGTGGATCTTTAGCTGGGTTGTTTTTATGCCTCATAACCTTTATGGCTTTAACAAAGACTGTTCTGTTCTGAAGTTAAGTGATGAATGGTTACTGGTGGCAGAAATGTTAGGGAGCTGTTCTCTTTTGATCCTTACTGAACTGTGCTTGCATTGTCACGATATTATAGAAAGGCTTTTCATGTTCTGATCACAATAACTAGGACATATGCACTGTAAATACTCTGATGTTTGCTCTGTTATTTGAGGTTTGATGAACATTATGTTGCGTCTTTGGTGTGATGTTTTTTATTCGATTATATCTACTCACTCACATGCAGCATCACTGCTTTAGAAGAAGATTACACGTTGGGGTTTTTACCACAGTGCTACATTGTTGTGTGCCAGCTATGAACTGTTGTCATTGTTTTCTCTTTCGATATAAACCTACAGCAAATAAAGTGTGACACTGTAACACTATCCAACTCACTGTCCCCTTTGAATTCACTGTGAAAACTCTTCTTTATTTATGTCTTTTTCAGTTACA
This sequence comes from Sciaenops ocellatus, assembly GCA_033000465.1. Lineage (NCBI taxonomy): Eukaryota > Metazoa > Chordata > Actinopteri > Sciaenidae > Sciaenops > Sciaenops ocellatus. The sequence continues at coordinate 6,076,035 of CP136888.1, read as the reverse complement.
CTGATGCTTCTTTGCACAGCACAAACACAGCTCCTCAGGTCTCTCTGTGATTTCTCTTTGCCAAACAGGGAAATTCAAACCTTCCAATCGAGGCTTTTTCAAAGAAAAAATCATTTATACATGTCCGTTGTTATATTCAGCGGATTTACTTCATGCAATCGGCCACACTGACCTCACTCGTGAACACAAATATGAACAAGTTGAGATAAAATCCACCCGCCCTTCCTGAATACACAATGACCTCAGTAGTACTATAATGCCACCAAAGGGGTTTGATGAGAATTTGACCTGAATGAAGTCACATTATATTGGTTTTAACATTAAACTTGACATTTATCAGAGGTCACTGTATCGAGAAGAGAGAGATGATGAATTTAGCAGTAGAATTGCGGCATGAATTTAACTGCTTTCAGTGATAATGTGCCATCAAATCATGTGTTGCATAGTAAAAGATCTTATCAGTCATGGCACTAAAAAAAAACGGAACTAAAATACACAGATAAAAGTTGTCTTCATTCAAAACACAATTGTGAATTTGCTGATTTCTACATATTGAACAACTTGGGTCTCATTTCTAAGTAAGTTATGTCACATCACTGATTTTCTTCCAACCATTTCAGCTAAATTTTAAACCTCTCCTTTTACCTCAGGGGGATGTTTTATGTCCAGTTTAAGCTAAAATTAAGATAAATGGCAACAAATTATAGCCAAAAACAGAACTTGGTTGCAGATCTGGCTGAACATAGCCGTGTCCTTCTCTGCAACACAGAAGAGCTCTGTTATCTCCCTAGTGCAGGATGGAAAGGAGGATGGAGGAGGAGGAGGGGGTCCTCTTTGGCTGACAAGTACAGTAATCAAATGTCTGTTCCCTTGTGGGATCCCGGGGCACAAATCCAAACTATCCCAGGATCAAGACTAACACAGAAAACGGCTTTGTGTGGGCTGTCTTGGAGTGTACTTGAATACAAATGTGTAAAAGAAAAAAAGCAAAATGAATCATTTTTTTTGTCAGATGTCCAGAAGCACTAAAGCTGTAAAATATATTAAAGGAGATTTGTTTCCAGACTCTATAAATTCAAAGTCATATGAAGATATTACACAAACAAACATGGACACAAAGACACACACGCACACATGCACACACCAGACCTCTGACAACCCAACCACCCACACACACTTCTGCTACCAAGCAGCCTCATAAGAGCTTCAAAGATAGACATGTCTGCACAAGAGACCTTGTATCTGCTGTCAGCTGATGCTGCCATCTGGACAGGAAAAAGGAAGGATCGACCGCAACTCTTCCTTTAGTGTGATCTCCAGAAACAGGACGTAGCACTCGTTGCCCTGACAAAATCAGACACACTTGTCCTCATCGTCGACTTTCATTGCCTTGCATTATAATGAGAGAACAACATGGGAGAATGCTCTATTAGACAGAGAGCTCATGATTTGATAGGACAGATTTTGGTCAAAAGACACGTAAAACTTTGTCATTAAATTTCCTTTTTTGGTTCCTCTGAGGCGACAAGTCTCTTTGCCAAGCAGTTAATTCTAATACAGACCGTGTCGTGAGTGTGTGTGTTTGTGTATGTGTGTCTACTTGGTGATAAAACATCTCTAAAACACGCTTCACTCGATGTATACTTTTTTTTTTCTTACACAAATGCAGCCAAATACTGAAAATGTGTGCACACACACACACACACACACACACACACATACATACACACATATAAATGAACACGCTGAGCGCAGGAGGGAGACAGATAAAGAGAGCCAAATTAGCCAATTTGCAGAGTTGGAGATAACACAGACGTGTTGGCTTTCTTCATATCAGCCCCTATGTGCTAAATCTTTCACACTTTCTCTCACAGTCTCTGCCTGGAGCTCAGTGCGACCTGCATGTCTTTAATACAGCTTAATTTTTATTTATTCCATCTCTAGCGCTTCTTATATAGACACATCACACTGTTTGCAGAGAGAACAACACATGAATAATTAAACTAAGCTGTGTTTCTTGTTGTTTGGATCAAGTGCGAGAGCAGAAAATAAAATGAGAGAGCCCTCAAGAACATTCTCCCTTCATTTCCATGTTATCTGAAATGTCCCATTTACTGTCAAGCTCCTTCAAATCATGTAATGACAGCACTGGCTGTTCCATTTGCATTTATCAATACTGAGTACTGCAGGATTTCTCAAGTACTTAAGCTTAGTTGTGAAGCATAAGAATGAAAAATGAGCCCTTTTGAGAAATAACTCAATATTCTGCCTGCAGATTTAACAATAACAAAAGGGCTGAAAGCCTCATAAAAGTCAAAGAAGTGAAGATGTGGTTTTTCCACATGATGGGGAAACTATAGGTGAATCGGTTTGCCTTGGCTCTCTTATAATCACCTTACAAACATTAGTACAATAGCCACAGTAAAAGTTATACTGTAATAAAGAAGCGGCGAGCCAGCCGCAGAACATTTCGCAATCCTTAAATCACCTTCAATCTACTTAAAACAACAATAAGTCTTTATTAACTAAACAAGGATTTCACACAACATGAAACACAAAGCTGTCTTCATTTACAGAGTGGATATATTTTATTCACGAAGGTTAGTGTGGTGAAGGCTGTCTCGACCACAAATGCACCAATCGCCTAAAGAAAAAAACTGTGTAAGTATTCTTTAAAGGTGCACTGTGTCAGACTGAGGGGGCTCTATTTACGGAATATGGCAGCAATGTAATTTAATATGTATACCTATGTTTTCATTAGTTTATAATCACCAGAAAATAAGAATTTATGTTTTTATTAAGTTAGAATGAATCTTACAGACACAGTGGATCCTTTTTGAGTGCCATGTTGTTGTTGTAATGTTTTTTCTGTTTTGTTTTTTTGGGGCTTTTTCAACATTATTATTTTTTTGATAGTGCAGCTGAAGGCAGACAGGAAGTGAGGAGAGAGAAGGAGGTTGACATGCAGCAAAGCACCACAGGTTGGAATTGAGTCCTGGCTGCTGCAGTAAGGAATTAGGATTAGTACATGGAGTGCACACTCTACTAGGTGAGCTTCTGGGGTGCCCCATTGACTAAAACTCGTGCATTTAACAGCAACCATAGCTTCTCCTTTGTGCTTGGAACACGAAGGTGAGTTGAGGAGGTTGCAATCCACAACTATACCACCAGATGCCACTAAGTCCTGCATGCTTGTCCTTTAAAGGAATAGATCGACATTTTGGGAAATAAGCTTGTTTGATTTCTTGCAAAGTTAGTTAGATGAAAAGATTGATTATTTTTTTAAAGATTTTTTTTTTTTGGCCTTTTCAAGCTTTATTCTGACAGAGACAGCTGAAGAGCGACAGGAAATGCGGGGAGAGAGAGACGGGGAACGACACGCGGGAAAGAGCCACAGGCCGGACCCGAACCCCGGGCTCCCGCAGCAAGGACTGAGCCTTTGTACATGGGGCGGCCGCTCCACCAACTGAGCCAAACACCGCCCCTTGTGTCTGTTAAATTTAAAGCTATAGCCAGCAACAGGTTAGCTTAGCTTAGCACAAAGACTGGAAACAAAGGGAAACTGTTAGCCTGCCTCTGTCTGAAGGTAACAACCTACCAGCACCTCTGAATCTCATTGATTGCATAAATAAAACCACAATTTCAGTTGTTGTGCAGCCTAAACAAATGTATATGATATACACTGTTAATGATTTCATTAGTTAAGAGAGAGCTGAGAGCTGGAATTTCATATTCATTATTTATTTATGGTTTATTTAATAGGGACAGATAAAGTATACATAGACAAACTGAAAACAGCTATCCAATGGAAGTATGATGGTCTTTATAGTAGATGCCAATTTGCGATATCTCTAGAAGGGCTTTTATGAAAATGGAAGAGATTAAAACATCAAATTAAAGAGAAGGTAGACTGAATGTAGAAGTTTGATGCTAAATTAACCAGGATGTGGCAGCACCCTTCAGAGTGGTGACGTTTGTGGCGAATCTGAAGTGATTAGGTAACAAGTTCCAGGATTTTGCTGCTTTCACAGAAAAAAGCTGTTTTCTGCACAAGATATTTTGCAGAATGGAGCTTTCCATTTGCCACGTGAAGCTACTCTGGTGGATCTGCTGCAGCTCTGTAATCTGCAGAAAGGCGGAGAAGACTATTAAAGACTGTTAAAGACTATTTAGGAATATTTAAACACAAAATATACTGTACAGACATGAGAGTGGTATCACTCTTCTTTAAAGGACCAGTGTGCAGGATTTAGTGACATCTAGCAGTGTAGTTGCTGATTGCTTCCGTCTTGACTCAACCTTTCTTTTCCCAGCATGAACAAAAAACTACGGTGCCCTCGGGGCATGGGAAAAACATTAAAGGCTGGATCCAGTGTTTAGATTGTCTGTTCTGACCACACCCACAGGTTTCTGAAGAGCTGTTGTAAGGCTCAGAGTGCGGTGGCCCTTGGCCGCTGGTATCTTGGCAGTCCTGCCTCTGCCGCCAGCCTGTTAATCCAAAAATGGGCAAAGACGTGGATTGTTGGTGGAGCTGAGGCGAGCTGAACAAAGCCTGGGTGCTTTAAAAAGGAAAAAGGCCTACTAAGTCACTTGTTGTGGATCTTTACATCATATCTCATGGCCCACATTAGCCTGTTGAGTGTGCTCAATTGTCATGGAAATATGGAGACTTTCCTTGACTCTAAGCACCTTTAGGACTATTTATCCATGTTTACTTCATATTTGAACTTGACATTTCATTCTTGACTTTGGAAACAGCCGTTGGCAAAACTATCTCAAATCAAGGTCTCTTTCATTTTCTCAGGTATCTTGGTATCATTAGAGCAAACACGTCAGTGTTTGAATAAACCCTGAGAAGTTTTGCAGCCATTAACTGCTAATAGAAAGTACACACATTGCAACAGACCATCACAGACTTACATCACTGCAGACCCTGACTGTTAGTGTTTGCTAACCACCTGAACATATAATTAGCCCAGCTGAGTGTTTGTGTTACCAAGCAGTAAAAACATTTAGAGTCTGCGCATTTGCTGAATCATTAACAGTTCTCAGGATTGTGTCAAATCAAAGAAAAATAAAGGTCCTTGCGAGTGATTGTGTGTAATCATAGTGAATGTGAACTCATTTTCACAAGAAAACAAACATCCTCTTTCACAAATCTTTCCCCCGAAGCAGCCGTCTGGCAGAGTCACTGAAGAACTGCATAAAACCGCAATCGATCATTTGAAAGCCCGGCCACACTTTAATCCACAGCAATTTGATGCAATATCTTTTATCTTTTATTTTGTAAAATCATTCCGTTTCAAAATCTGACAGTGCTCTTATTGTCATAACAGATTACAGCCTTATTTCACTTTATCTCCTCTTCAGTTAAAATAAGTAATACATTACCAGGTTAGTGCATTCTTGAGTTAATGTTTTATTGTAGGTTTGTATGTGTGTGTGAGTGTGTTTGTGTCCAAGTACAGTATGAGCCTGCGCTGGAGAAAAGGCAAGATGCAGGAAATGAAAGCAATAACAAATTCGAAGCCCGCTTCACCTGATTTATGTGAAATCCCAGCAATAATACAAAAGACATACAAACCTGCACAAGCACAACAACCTTTTGCTCTTTCACCAGCCGGCTTCCTGTGGCACAGAGCAGGGCAATGCAGCACAAAAACAAAGGCAATAATAAAAACCACAAGCCTGATGAGCTCGATTTTAATCATGACAGGATCGCACAAAGCCCTCAGATGATAAAACCTGTTTTTATTTAAAGGACTTGACTCATGTAACACTACTTGCAGAAGCATTAGAGCTGCCTGCAACTGTGCACTAAATGTGACAAAGTGTGGTCACACCAGCGCAATAAACGTTCGTGGAAGAATAAAGCTGCACTGTAACTGGCTTTTATCAAAAGAGAGTTTGTGTTCTCGCAACCAGCCACATGCAAGAGGTGGGTAAGAGCAAATATTACATCATGTGCTGAGAGCATAAATGAACAAAACAATGGAAGTATAATTCTTTTTCAATTCTAATAACTGTTTCGGCCATCAGCCAAAAGAGGACATGGTATAGCTGCAGACAGACAGATTAAAATCTGTAATTCTCCAGTGGCCGTGTTATCTGTCTCCTTCAAGGACTCAAACTCTGTGTCTCTGACCATAACACAGTCCCCCTCTCTCATTCTCCCTGTCGGCTCTGTGTAGTTTTTGTTAGGTAGAGGGAGGGAGTAAATGTCGCCAGTCTCAGCTGAGCTGCTCTCAGCGCCCAGCAGCAGACCGGAGATTGGTACAGCTCCCAGCGACAGAGCTGAGCCTTGCACTGTGCCGGTAAACTAAAAGGTAAAAGGCTGCCAGCATCAATCAGCTGCAGGGAACAGAGAGGAAGAGAGGGAGCATCCTCCTCCCCTGCTGCGGCTGCAGCCGGCTTCCTTTCACAAGAAGTGCAACCCCCCCACCCCACCTCCCTCACCTCCCCCTCCTCCCCCTCAGGGCTGTCTAAAAGGGCAAGATGGGGAGGAAGCCAATTCAAAGTTGGTCACTTTCATTTGAGTTGTAAAGCCATTTCATGAATAGGACGGTATTGTTTTTGTCCTTTGATAGTACAATGATTCAGCAAAACAGTAGTTCCTGTCACTAACTGACACTGGAGGAAGTTTTGCCTTTACCCTATTAGCTTATAAATGTACACCTTTCTTTGCGTGTGCAGCTGGTCTGGTTTTGTTCCCACTGATGTAACATACAAAAGCATAGCACCTGCAAAGTGGAGCCAAATAAAATGGGTCATTTGAGGCCAGTGGCTCATGGCTCAGCGTCTGTGTATCAGTTGCCCGGTCTGTCAGTCCTACTGAATCCTAATGACTTTGGTGATCCCCTGACTTTTCCTGAAGTGCCACCAGCACTGACATTTGAAATATCTCCACAACTATCGGATGGATTTTCACCCGATATGGTTCCAAGATTCACGTCCCCTTCAGGATGAATTGTAATAACATAATAATCCCCTGACTTTTGTCTAATACTTTTGGAGCCTCAGCTGTAGCTGTAAAACTTAGATGGTGAACTAGGTAACCATTATACTTGTCACATATCAGCAGTCATTTTAAGCATGTTTGCACACTGATGTTAACATTTAGCTAAAAGAAACCACGATGCCTCACCCTGTTGAGAGATATGTTTGATGAATGTACTCATGCATGGACATGCTGGACCACAGACTGTATGGAATATGGGGGGTAGTATCCATGATGTCACCCACAGTTTTCTGAAGAGCCATTGTGAAGTTTTAGAGAGTTCAAGAGTGTGCTGGCTTTTCTAAGTCCTTCTTCTACCAGCTCTTGGCTAATCCAGAAATGGGCAAAGACTTGAACCGTGGGTGTAGCTAAGGTGGACTGAATGACACCTTGATGCTCAAACAAGCCACCTGTAACGGCACCCACCTGGCAACAAAACAGCTACACACTTAATTCTGCATAACTTTAAACCTTTATATAATTTGAACATGTGATTCCCATAACAATTCACCCTCAGTACAGTTATCATGAACGGGGAAATTAGCTACAGAGACCAAAACTGTTTTTTGTACCAGGCTGTAAACATGTTTATTTCTGCTGTGAAGTTGGACATTTTAACACGGGGACTTATGGATACTACTCCTTCTGTAGCCAGCCTCAAGTCGCCGTCTGAAGAACTGCAGTTTTGGCACTATGTGTTGGCTTCACTTCACAGCCACAGGTTGCCGCTTGGTTTGGACATGCATACTGTATTTGAATTTCCATGTACCAGTGTGTGTAAATGTTGTTCGTACTTCATCGGCCTTTGTTTGCTTATATATTCTTCCTTTCTGATACCATTGTTTTTTAATTATGGTTCTTGTCTGGTTCAAGTCTGTGTTTTCTCCAGTGTTTAAGAAATTATCAATAAATATATTGTTCAAAAAAGAAGCAGAGTCACAGAGCTGCTGACTGCACACTTCAGTCTTGTTAGAAGTCTGTTAGTTGTTTCGCATAAAAAAAAGTGCTAATTGCCAGACCTGCCTGTTTAGGCAGTATTTAGTGTTATGAACTGACTTTCTTCTGTGTTCACCTTGTGTAGCCTTGAATTGTGGCTCCAAACATTCTATTTAGTCATGATTATAGGGTTGTAAAAAGAGACTCCAGGTTGTCCCGCCTGTCTTTCTGTTGAGTCTATAATGTCTGTCACTCTGCCTGCCTGTTTGGGCTCTGGACATTGTTACAGCACTGATGTTCCACTCAGAGGACACTCACCAGATATCTGCGAGGCACGGACACGCCCACTTCTTCCTCCTCTCTTCCTGCGTCATCTATAGTGCATTGGTCACAGATGATTGACAGCTAGACAGAGAGGGTTAGGGCCACACTTGTAACTTGTAACTATTTCTTCATGTCTTCATGCCTTCCTGTTTGACACATAGAACAGCATGAGTGTTTTATGCAGTCTGTTTGCCAGCTATGTATTGCGTTACAGGTGCTGCTACTGTTTGTTTTACTCCTATTGTTAGAAAAACGTCTCCCATGGTTATGAAACAGTTATTCTTAACAGTTTTTGTGCTGTAAAAATTAACAAAGATCATCCAGACAAGATCTCATACTAGTAATCCACTGAGAGGTTTGTTACTTTCTGTAAAACTCTAGATCAGAACAATAGTTAGCTAATTAAAAATATATATTTGCAAAGATAAACAAGATTTAAAGGAGCAGTGTGTAAGATCTAGTGGGATCCAATGGTGTAGTTGCTGATTGAAACCCCTTCGCTTCACCCTCTCCTTCCTCAAGCGAAGACTCTATATCTAGAGCCAGTGTTTTGTTTGTCCATTCTGGGCTACTGTACAAACATGGCAGTTGAACACGGCAGACCGGCTGCATCTGTAGCTCATTTTGAGGTAACAAAAACATAACTGTTCTTATTTCCAGGTGATTATATAGTACTAAAAAACATATACACACATACATTACGTACATTATATTCTATTTTTGCCATATTCTGAAAAAAGAGCCACCAAAATCTTACTAACTGGACCTTTAAAATGGACAATGCAGTAGTCAGGGAACTTTTTACTAATACGTTTTTCGTGAAAAACTGTTTCCTCTGAAACCAACATGAAAACTGTTTCCTCTGAAACCAACATGAAAACTGTTTCAAAACAGTAACAGTTTTCAGGCATCGCTGAATTTCTCCCATTAGAAAAAACAATCTCTATTTGCTAACGGGGGCCTTAAAAATTCTTAACATTCTTTGACCAGGGTCAAGATTTTCCACTTGGCTGCTAGCAATTATGTCTTAAACAAGAAAAACCGCAACAGTAGCTTTATTTGAAAATGTCCTTGTGATGTTCAAGATGGATCGCTCCCATCATGTGTCTGATTACTTTACCATTCCCATTTGTCAGTTTGACAGATTTAAAAATGTACATCTGTCTGGCAGTGTCTTTGCAGATGCTCGAACATACAGATCAGCATTTATTCAACAGCTTCCCACTTGTTTGTGGTCCAGATGGAGGTTCTTTAGCACATGTTAAGATTGCAGTGATGTAAGATGCAATAAAGCGTTACATCTCTGGTAAGGGACAAATATTGTACATGTTTCAGCTCTAAAAATGCAACATAGTTATGTTATGTTATACAATAGCCTGGATTTGACAGACAAATGATTGGAAAAATTTGCATTTTGATGCACAAAAAATGTGTGCTGCTCTGTAAACATCTACACAGTCAATCCGGTTCATTGTCCAACTCTCAAGCTAAATTTGAAGTAACTAATGGCTCCACATGTGCTGCCTGTTTGACCCTCCGCTGTTTCCGGCTTACTGTACATGTGGTATTTAAATGGGTCAGGCTAGAGTCACAAGAGTCATCCTAAACAGATGGAGCATGTCAGAAAGTGAAAAATGTCTCTACTTGTGCCTTTAGGGAACTGAACTCTCCCTTCCAAAAGACCAGGTCAGAGAAAAACCATAAAAACATTTCCATCTATCAAGCCAAGAGTGCTGGATGGCCAATGTTTTAACATTTCAGTTTGACTGGATCAGTCTGCTCGCCAGTAAAATTATTTCTCCAAGGTAAAAAAAAAAAAAAGAAAAGAAAGGAACTTCAGTGACCTACATATTTGTAATGCTTGTTGCCACTTTCTTTCCTTACCTCAGATCTTTCTCATTCATCTGCGCTGTGGTGGCACCAAGATAAAAACTGACTGTTCATTCATGCACCATGCACACTTAATTTGCATTGTCAGAGTGTGTCATTTTAGGCAGGGCACTTCCCCATTTAAAGGCCATATGACACAACTTTCTGTTCCCGTTTGTCCATTTAACCTTTCTTCACTCACTTCCCATAAAAAGTCAGTTCACCCAAACAACGCTGAACATTTCCTTGCTTAGCAAAAACAATGGAGGTGATTGGGATTTTATTTGGGCTCTGCAAAACATTACAAAACGAAACAAAAAAAATCCTTTTTACAAGCTTTTCCTGGAAAGTGAAGAAAGAACGTTCTCTGTAGTGGCAACAAGTGTTTACATAAATCAGCATTTTGAAAAGCAGAAAGAGATTTTTCATACCAAGAACGAAGAAAAAAAAAAAAATCTGTGACTTGCAGCACTTCATAAAAATAGATATTTTTTCCATTCCAACCAGTTAGATCTGGACCATCTTCACAAAGAATACCATATAAGACTTACGAGACAGACATTGCATGGGTGGGAAGAAAGAGGAATGCTCTTAAAACAAAACAAAACGTTTTGAAGTATTTAAACAAAGGAGTTTATTGGTTGCACATGAAAGGAATCATAACAGGGTTAATTAGAATTAGATTTCCAAAAAAGTATATATTTTTTAAACTTATTAGATGATCAAGAAAATGTATGTACTGATTGAAAAATTTTAGGTGCAGTTCCTTTCTACAGAAGAGCATAGTAGCACAGAATGTAGTTTATTTTTGCGAAATGTTGATGCTTTACACAGATAAAATGTTGTTGCAATAGATTAAAAGATTAACTAAAAGGTTACACTCACAAATCAGGGACAGGAAGAAGATTTGTTGGCATTTAAAGTGTTCAGTCTTTCGAAAGAGTCCAGCTTCTTGACAGCATGTAAAATGTGCTGCATAACTGCAGCTGCTGTTAGTTCTTGTTTAGTAAATGGATCCCTGTTATATATATTGTAATCAGCTGAAGTCATATTAGTAGACACTGGAAAGTCCCTGTACTTCAGGATCACTGTCATTTAATATAAAAATAGAAGTCATTGTACACTACAGACCCAAAACATTTAAAGTGTCACTATTCAAAAAGTGTGGTCTCAAATCATTTGTGTATATTCAAATAATTTCCACCTACAGTATGACGCTGACATTTCTGTTTCTACTCTGAGACCAATGATGCCACCATGTGGTACACAAATGAATAATCAGTGCACTTTATTATTTACAAAAAACATTTTAGTTAAGATGCTCGTTTTCACGTGAGAAGTACCTGCAGTTCATATATATATACACACACACACACACACACACACACCACTGATTTATCCCATAGTGCTCCTGGTGAGATTACAACAGAAAGTGAAAAGAGAAACAGAAAGTGCCTCAGTACAAGTTAAAATGTGCCTCCATACATGGGTTACATTATCAAGAAATGTCTGATAGCTTGAATGTGCTTTTACTAGAGCAAATATAACACAAAGACATGACAAATAGCAACACTAATATTCAATAAAACCATTAAATCAAACACTAGTAATTCATCTTTATTTCATATATTAAATCTAAATTTTCTCTGGAACAAATTATCAGGAAAAAGGAAAGACAAACTAAGTACCATATTAACCATATTTGATTTAAAAAAAAAAACAGCCATAAAGAGTCTACTTTGATTTTACATCATAGAGTTTTACCAGCAATTACTGTCAGACATAAAAGTCATGGCTTGGCTGTGTGGACGATGTTTCCACTGTGTTTTATCCAACAGGAATTCTCAGTGATTCGACTGCTTACTCTACAATATGGAGTACGGCGTCTTGGTCACATGGAGGGGGCACCAAAGGCTGAAATGTGAAGAAATATTAATAACAGAGTTCGATTTTTACTTGTCAAGCACATAAAATGCAAGTTTCCTGGATAGAGTTCACAATCCAAGTACATTTGGTTTTGCTGGTTTCCGGCATGGAAACTTGTGGGGGGGGGGGGGGGTAAAAGGCTTGTGGCAAGAGGTACAGAAACTGAACTGAATGGGTCGAGGCCAATACTCACACTTGAGTTGGAAATAGCAGGGCTCACAGTATGGCTTCCTATTTCGGATTCGAACCTGGACTCCAGTTTCAGTTCCTCCGAGATGTCGGTGGCAGCCCACACACTGTGGAGGGAGGAGGAGAGAGATGTGAGAAAGGCTAAGAGAAATCCAGCTGTCCTGTAACGTGGGCTAAATTATTATTTCAACCAGATTATCCGCCACCCAAGCACAGAACAACAAAGCTTTGTCTTTGCACAAAAACACATACAGCATCTAAATACTGTGCAATGTGCGTCTAACTCATATGGAGCAGAGGGTTGCAGAAGTGAATCGAGTTTTACATCTACATGCTAAATAACCTAGGGGAACTAAGTCTAGAGGGCCTCTGCCAGTGAGATTTTCACAATAAGCATCTAAAAGCAAAGCAGGACAGCGGGCTGTCTTCTTTTACTCAAACCAAACCACCAAACTATGCAGAAAACTAGAGACCAAGAGAGACATGAGCACCAAGCCAGATGTCCTACACAGACTGGTTAGGAAAGTTAGAAGCACAGAAAAGGTGGCAGAACTGCTCATGCTGCCAGGTGTGCCCATTAAGCAGATATTATTGTCCTATAAAGATATGAGACTCCTGCTAACCTTATTAAAAAAGGTGCGGTCACATTAGTCTTCAGTCTGTAATGAAATTTTCCCACAAAAAAGCACCAAACAAAGGATTTCATGCTCCGGGTGACTCAGGGGGAAAGATACCGGGGCTGAGTGGTCGTGGGTGTTGGCAGTGACTATTCAAGTTTACATCTAATGTAGCACAACTTTTTAAAAAGAAGTTGAAGAAAATGCAAATGAATGCACATTCGGAGGAGTTGGTTCATTGAGATGAACAGCTGGTGGCACCAATTCTCCAGGATGTGTATCATTAAACCACTGCAGAAGAACGCTAGGCTGTAGTTTAATGTCAGTTATTGTATTTATGCATATAATATTTATCCATTTGTTTAATTATACTAAAATATTTATATTAAATTGTATTTAAAATGTTTCTGGAAGGCACCGTGGTCAACACCAGTCATTTTAAAATGTGTTTTTGTCGTTTCCACTGGATTTTCTTGTTTTTCAATTCATAAAACTTTTCCACCTCAGCCAAGCACAAAAACGTCTTGGCGATATTTTAACTTTTATTTCAAATTTCAGGCATTTCCACCAGTATTTCTTTATCCACAAAGTGAAAACAGGAGCATTTATTCGCAGGGATTGGAGCTACTGTGACCGCACCTTAATCCCAGTCATGACCTCTCACCTGGAAACAGGCGAGGTGGAGGCAGAGACTAAGGGCCTCTATGACCATGGCTGCCCCACTACCCAGGGCACGCTCACACACACAGCAAATCCTCCTGCCACTGACCATCCTGAGGCAGCACATGTTAACAGTGTGAGGCCAAAATGTATGAGGAGACATAAGAAAATAAGAAATGCATGCATATACAGGGCATGTGCATGCACTACATTTGCATGAATTACATACCTGCCATGATTAGAGGGGTCCATGGATGCATTTCTCTGGGATACAATTGCTCCAGTGCTGTAGCGAGAGGAGGAGTTCCTGCTCGGAGCACAGTAACCTGCAGCAGCTGAGTGTGGACGAGGGTAACTGAATGGAGCGGTTGTGAGCGGGGCCGGACGCAAAGTATCCAGGTTGTCCAGAGACTCAAATCTGCAGAGAAGACAGAAAACGGTAAGACTGTAAAAAGGAGAAGACAGGAGAACTGACATAACAAAAACAGCTGCCTATGCTATGGTGAATATACTGTGCATCCACCTCTTTATAGGAGCTCCAACATAGATGGGTTCCTTGTAAAAGCTGCTGCTGCGCTGACGAATCCAGCTGTTGTCAGTCAGGAGCTGAGTCCTTTTCTTCATCTCCTCCAAAATCTGCTGCCTTTCTTTCTCAACCTTGGACAGAGACTGTCCTTTTCTTTTCCTCTCATCACCTGCACCAATCAAGGTTTAGGAGGGGTTAGCCCAGTACATGAACATAAACAGAACAGAACAGAGGGGATATTATGATGGAGAGGGGTAGACTAACCTCTTATCTGTTTGTGGGGGCCAGCTAATGCTGGGGTAGACAAGGACTTTGCCCTATGAGAGGGAAAATACAGACATTATTCATCATCTTTAATGAGGATTTATGAGAAAAATTAGGGTTTTAGGGCTTGGCACCAAGCTGCATGTATACTGGTTGACTTCAATGTGGGTTTTCCCACATTGAAGTCAACCAGAACACTCTCTTAAATTCTGATGTGTTTCGGCATCAAGCCTTCAACAGCTTTGGTTTTTAGGCCTAACTTAACCATGCTGAGACAACAAAGACATCTTAAATGTTTAAATGGAGCAGGATTTACATGTCCATATGTATCTTTATTCAAACAGCACCTCAAACAAACCCAAACTGAGTCCATGAGTCTATCTAAAGTTTTTGTGTATTGCCTTGTTTGCAGACAAAGATACTACACCAGGGCCTTTATGCCCAAAGCTAAAATATTAAGAACTGTTTTACAGTACTAGGCCCAAGTCATACTGAATGTTTGAAAAATAAGGGGAAACTGAGCTACTCTTGTTCTGACCTGTGTGCAGGAGACAGCTGAGCAAAGCCACAGGAGTCCTCAGCCCTGAGGTGCAGCAGAAAGAGCATGAATGCCCAGCAAAGGCAGCAGGAAGCAGAGCACATTCAGCAACAGCAGCAGTGGAAAAAAGATCATGACAAGTCAAACAAAAAACAAAACAAAACGCCACATAAAATATCTCAAATTCTGCTTTTAACTGTAAGCAAATCGAAATGCACACAACACTAGATGGAAACGTGACGATTAAAACAAGGGAAGAAAGAATTTATTCACCAGGCTCGTTCAGCGGTCTTGTCATTCTGTGTGCCCTGCGCATTACTTTGAGGTTTTGATCCTGATTCTTTCAGCTCATATCTGTCAGGGCTCTGCTTTTCTTCTCTGGTTTTATTGGTCAGTCCATTCACATGGAGCGGGGCGCCGGCAGGGCTCTCACCACCATTGGTCATCTCAAAGGTGTTCTGCTTCAAATGCATGGAAAACAAAGGAAATAAATCATATGCTACACAAGCCATCGAAAGAGCTGAATTTCCAACCTGTGCTGGAAATTTCATAGATGTGTCAGAGCTGCTTAAAATACCAACCACCAGTCTAAAGCAGTCTAATATGATCTCAGAGTTGAGGAAAACATGAAATATTTGGATCTTGATGAGTTACATTGAGTGGGCGAAGAAAAGGTTTTGTAATATATTCAAATATAGGTAAAGCTATAATTCTAAACTCTAAAATTCAACACTGAGCAAACATTTATTAAAAATATGACAAACTGGTTTGGAAAGCTTGTCACAGTCATTAACGTCATCTACATCAGGAGATGTTTCATCTCTCCCTGCGTCCTAGTTAACCTCATCAAATGCAAAAACATGTTTTATCACTCTTAATAGGGTTAAAAATATTCCATCATCACTGTGATTAACATTACCTAATGCAAACTCTCCTTTGTTGATGAAGTTGTTGAAAGTAATTAGCTATATACACACGTATGAGGCCTGATGATAAACTGGCATTGGCATTCCACATACTTTTGTGAAAGAACAGTCAATGAGGGGCCTCTGCCTTAAAAGCACACACTCTGAAGAACACTGTTTCTATGGCGACTTTATAGAGGAAATATCTGATGTAATCATTTTTATGATCACTCATTCATAACTAGAAAAGGCTTCAAGGACCACACAGCATTACCCCAGACTTCCTGCACTCCCCCATTGCATCTTGTTGAGCCTTCCGCCACTCCGCCTCCAGCCTCTCCTGATCCCGCTGGTATTTCTCCTGAAAAAGACACGAACGCTTGTATGTTTGCTTTAAAAAACTTTAGAATCAACAAGAAGTGTTCCCCTCCTGTGCAGTTCTCTGTTGAAGAAAAAACAGTTTCCACCTGTAGGAGGCGCTCCTGTTCTTCCTGCCACTTCTCCTGACGCCTTCGATCCTCCTCGCGGTCCCACGACCAGCTGGATGAGGAGGGGCTGAGGGATGGCACCTGGAGCTGGTGATGCACAAACAGACTCAAACATGAACACGGGCGCAGCACACAAACTCTTTCAACACAAACACGCACTGATAACTTATGTTTGAACACGCAAACATCCTTTGATCAAGTGGTGACTTACATCAGATATTGCAGATTCTGAACCTCCTGCGTGAGGAAATAACAGGTCAGCAAAGAGCAAACAGCGCACAGTATCTCACAAAGATCATCAGAGTGTGTGTAATATCATACGCCACACATATGCCACACACAGGCTGGGGACACATTAGAAGACAGAATCCAAATTGCATCAAGTATTTTCTCTTTCTGTGCATATTTGCGTGAGGCTTTGTTTATCCTGCTGATGCCTGACAAATCCTTTACACCACTGACTCCAGAGCTCTTGGCAGCTTTATAGAAAACAAGACTCAATTCCAGCCCAATGAATGCAATTAGAATTTTGCCCTTTGTGGAGATTTACCTGCAGGACTGGTGCAAATACCTGCTCGTAACTATCAAACGTCAAGTGGCTCATGTCTGTGCAGATGAGAGCAGTGGAGATTAAATCTGTAGGCCTCTCTCTGCCAACCAGCAGCATGTCTGTATGCAAATCAAGACACTAATCTGCTAATGCATCCCCCTCGCCTAAAAATACTGCAAGGAAATACTGAAAAACAGACAGCTGAGCGTCAAGAGTCGTGTCATATTCACATGCTGTATGACAACACAAATCTGCTTTGTTCATGTGTTGATGACGCTAGCATGTAGCTGAGAAAAAACACACACACACCACACACAGTGCAAACATTTACCACACAAGTAAACCCATGAGCTGAATCCTGCGGAGCCTGAAGAGAGAAGCCATTGTAGTGGAACACACATTAGATTCATTAACAACCACAAAGGACCGGAGTACAAATGAGTCATTGTGCAAAAGAACGAGAAAGTTACTAATTAAAAATGACACCGTGTTGACACAAAGAACATGGAACATGTCAGTAAGGAGGAGCATCTATTGCACAATGCACATGGCATATTATAGACATAATCAGTGCTGTCAGCTCTGTGGTTGCTAGGTAAAAAAACTGTGCCAAGACGAGCACGGTTTGTGCCCCAGTTTGCAAAACACATTAATGGCTTTTTGACTGATGAATTTATAGAAATGCTACAGCCTTAACGGTTAGTTTGTGGTTAGGCTGCTTTCATTAAAACCGCAGTTTAAATGTTATTATGCTGGTACTAAAGTAAAAGTTCTTATTTTACCACTGTGCATCATCTGCAGGAGAAAATGCACATTTTGATTCGCTTTTAATGAATATCCAACAATTACCCAAGCCAAGCACCAGCCACCCAAGCTGCTGCACGAGGAGTTTAAGTTCAAACTGGAATTTTACCTTTCTGTGTGAAAAATTCTGCTCTCCTTTTCTGATTATTCTTAATTATATTACTATAATCTACATGAAGAGGAAGGATGGATGAGGTGAGAAATCATACAAGTACAGTCTGTATTTGAGGAGTTATTCTTACAGGAGATGTTTGTCATGTTTTGGTTTGTAATGTAGCATTTCTTTATGCTTTATGTCTGTTATTACCTTTACTTCTGGCTGTCCTGTGGTTGTCAGCAAGCTCTCCGTGCATGACTTTACCTTGTACAACCTGGGCAGGTGAGAGAACACCAAGATTCACCTGATATGCACCGCTAATTAAGCCTCACTATCACAAGAAGAGCTCTGTGCATCCATTTTTCAATTCAAGTTAACTGTCTAAAACATTGCTCACATTGTCCGTCTGCCCATTGAAATTGGACACTTTCCTGACTGCGGATTCTGTAGAGGCGCCACCGTTGGCATGGTGATCAGGGCAACCTATCAGAACGGGCGCTGCAGAAGTCAGATTGAGGGTCATCCTGCTCTGGCCTGGCTGGTTGTGATGACTCCCCTCACTGGTGCTCCAGTCTAATAAAAACAACCAGCCATCAAAACCGAGGCCACACTGTAAGCCAATGTTTGTGACCCGCTGGTTAGAAGTTAGAGGTTAAATTATCACAAATCATTTCAGGAGGCGGCGAAAGACATAACTGTCTTCTTTTTTGGCACATCGTCTCACCCTTGTTGCCATAGCGCCGGGTGTCCATAGTCAGACCGCCGGTTTGCAGGGAGGATGTCATTTTATCCTTCCACTGGGTGTAGTTCATGTGTGCCACCGCAACTCCATTAACAGCCACAATCTCATCGTCCACACACAGCTGGCAAAGCTCCGCTGGACTGCCTGAGGAGGGAGGGAGGAGAGGGAGGGAGGGACAGGCGTCAGGAAAATGAAGAAGGATGACAACCGGGGGGGAAAAAAAACATCGGAAATGATTTGTTTAACACAAACTGAGAAATAAGCTGCAGTATACTGAGGTACAAGGTTGCTGTTCTGAGTTGAAAAGTAGGCCAGTAAGCCAAAACTACATAGCAGCGAGTAAGTGACACCCCCCCCTCTCACAGCTAATTAAATATTCATGGTTGAGTTTAAATCACTGGCTACATTTTGTGCAAGTACAGTAAATGCACCAAAAGAAACAGTGAAAATTAACATCCCTGTGATCACTTTAATACCGTATGCCGTTTATAATAATCTGTTATAATAATTCTCAAAATCGAAAGACACCTTTTCTTAAAGCATAAGAAAGTTAACTTTTTACCTTTTTCTCAGCTGCATGAGAAGCTGCTTTGTCTTACAACTCAACACATCCTCTCACTAACATCAGTTTTTTGTATTCCAGTAGTGACAATTTGTCTACACTGTCTGCACTGAGACCTGTCAGTGTCTGAATTACTGCTCTTGTTTCTTAGAGTAGGATGTTAGAACACATTTCCTCTTAGAGAAGCAAAAAATAAATCAAAAATAAAAAACACTGAGAACAATGTTGCCATCACTGTCACTAAAAAAATTCTTGTTTCACAATCCAAAGTTCAAAGACTTAACCCTCAATGCGCTGTCAGCCTAACTACAAATGTGATGTGAGTGAGCCAGAATGTCAGCAATCCAGAGGTAAATGTAGCAGAAGTCTTACCAGGCTGAATGGATTTGACTCTCGTCCCTGTGGAGTCCCAATGAGTCTGGAAACCAAAGTCTGGTCTGCTGTTGGGTTTAAGAGTAAGGCTCACTCTCATGTCACTGTGATCCACCTGAAACACACACACACACCCGCGCACAGGTAAAGGTGACACCGCGTGATCCAATATCCCGCGCTTCCTGGTGGAAACTAGATACATCGGTGGCCTGCTATAGCTATAGTAAGGGATACACTGAGGGGCCAGTTTATTATGTACAATGTAGTGCCATCATCACATGAGCTCTGCAACAAACGCCATCTTTGTGAAGTTTTGTTGTCAGATGTCATAAAAAGACATAAAATGAAATTATAAGCTTCAGAAAGATAAGATGGAAACTCTGCATATGCACATTATTAAACGCTTTAATTTAAAAGACTCACACCCCCACACAGGTGTTTCCACTTATTCTACTGATTAAATTAATTACGCTGGGCTTCGGTTGAACTTTGGCAGAGATATTCTGGGACTTATGCAAGATCTGTGCACCAATAACAATGCTATATATATATATATATATATATATATATATATATATATATATATATATATATATATATATATATATATATATATATATATATATATATATATATATATATATATATATATATATATATATATATATAAATAAAATAAGGAGCCAAGGTGTCTCACACTAACAGGTCCTAGAAAAAGAACAGGACCGTGAGGGAAATGTCAATATTCCCTTTTCACAGCATGCATTTGGACTTGTCATGGCGGATAAAAGCACTGGGGAAATGTGACAGTGAGGCCGCATGCACAATACCTGCACACTGGAACTGGCTCACCTCATTTTTTTAATGTTATTTATTACACCTTTGTTTTTCCTGCGATGAGGCAAAATGTCTGGGTCAAATAAACAGTCAAGAAGCGAAAAGTGTGGGTAAAGGAAGACCCTGTAGTAATATAAATGTTTGCTTTATGTCTGTTTCCAAGCTTGACTCACCATTTCCACATAAATAGAAGAGAAATCATTGATGACAACAACAAAATAGGCATTTTGGAGTGGAAATTCTGGATATCGTCTTCTACTGGCCTCCCTGATCATGACGTCTAAGGCAGTGAAAACCATGAGTGGTGTTCATTTATTTGCCTAAAAGGTCTTTACAAATGATTTTGATCAGTCACCTATGAGGTCACAAAAAATATGAGTAGATATTGATCAGCGCCTGATCACTGCTCCAAGTAGAATAGCTTATAACCGCTTAGAAAAGTGATTTTTCCCTCCATTTGCCTTCTTCTAAGCCACTGGCTCATTTAGTTTCTCTATTGTTTAACAGGCTGAGCAATAAATGAAACTGATTTGATAATCTCTGATTAAAAAGAGTACAGATTGATTCAACATCCAAGATCGTCTTTAGTAGATTCAAATATTAGAAGTTTCAAAGATGCATCAGTCAAGTGCATCTGTACAGACACGTAGTACGAGTGCTGCATGCTGAGAGATAATACAACATACCTTTGCGTGGTCAATGCTGGCATTAGTTGAGAAGGTCGAGCTTTTGTTGTGGTGGGCCTGTGGGTTTGAATAAGGTTGCAGCTGGGTTTGGCTGTAGGGCTGGTGGTGATAGCCATTGGTCTGGCTGGAAAGAGCGACACCTTTCACCTCCTCCCTTTGTTCGGTCCCATTCTTCGCCTGGAAACCTTTCTTGTGTGTGATGAAAGGCTGGTGCTGACCCTTCAGATGGGCGGATGCCATCTGTCTTTTGAGAGGAGATTCGATGGGTGGAGAAAGAGATTCCTCTTTCTCGCTTTTCAACAGCAGACCCTGGTTGTTGTCTACCTGGAAATGCACAAAAACAAGATGTGCAGAGGAGGACAGCACAGATTCACTTGATTGCACCATTTATCCTGCAGCATTGAAATGTGAGACAGCGCTGACAGTTTGTACAGAATGTCTACAAGCAAGAAAAACTAACAATATGTAATCTTGTAGTCAGTTGACACCCTGTACAATAGTGCATGAGGAAGGCCATCCAAAAAAAAATACATATAGTACACACAAATGCACCTAACATCCACACACGGATAGTAGAGGAAATACTCTCATTACAGTAACTACTTTCAGCTTATTTAGCTGACTAAACAAGTCCATACGCACCCTCCTGAGTACTGAACTCACATTAAGCCTGAATTATAACCGCTGAGACGGTTTAAAATAAAATCAGGAGGTCCTACTCTTTTGGAATACTGTTTAATTTTCACAGGAGAGACATAAACCTAGCTACTGTTTATCTCTGTCCTACCACCGTATCTATCATCATCATAATTCTCCAGCATTTTTAGAGCATCTTGAGTTCTAAAATTGGACCCATTTCGAGCTGCACCAGGATGTAAAGCCTGAATGAATCACGGAGATGTGCTGTTCAAAAGAGATGTTGTTGCTAATATAAAATCCATTAGAGTGTTTGTTTGAACTGAGGGTTTTAAAGAGAGGTGGTAGTTTTTTTTAAAAAAAGGTTGACTGTTAGATGCTCTATGTTTTTTTTTTGTTTTTATTAATTTCTATATTTTTCTTAATATCACCAAATCACCTGAAATGACCAACAAAGAGCTCCATCATAGTCCAAAAACACCTCAACAAGCCACGTCGTTTGGTGGGTGACATGCTCCTTTGTTACGATGACCTTGAACTCACACTTACGCTGTCCTGCTGACATACATACTCATTAGCACACCAAGTATGTATTAATCCCTGACTGAAAATAGTCCCCAACAATGCACTAATTACTTCCATTTGAGTAAAAGGTTGTTTAAAACAAAATACGTCAGTGCCCAGCTGCTTTAGGGAATGACTTTAGCAACTATTCTTTAAGGTAGTAACATGACAGGAAACAACACATGGTAAAAAAAGTATCTTAATGGTGATTTGCTGTGTGAAGACCATGTCAACACATTCAAAGAGCAACAGTGCTACAAACTGTGATAGCCACTTTGCACTCACATTGCACAGTCTTGGCAGTGAGGACACCCTGGACTGCTTGGTTCCAAAGGGTCTGGCTGTGATTGCAGAAGAGAGACGGGAAGATCCCTCAGACCTCCGGTAACCACGAGGAAGGCTGGCTGAGCCGGACCACGATCCAGTTCTGGATAAGTACTTGTAGACGCCCGAGGTCTGCTGGTCTCTGCCTTGCTCCACAGCTGGTTCCCAAGATGCCTTCTGGTTTTCTTCCTGGGACTTGTGCTCATCCAGAGCATCAACTCCTGCCTGACTAACTGCATCGGGGCAAAAAGTTGGACCTTTCGGATCAGCGCAGAATGGAAGTTCTTTGTAGCTCAACATAGTTGCAGTAGGATCCCTGGCGCTGGTTGACTTTGTGGTTTCGTTTGGCTGTATGGTTGTGGTCAGGGTGGAGATTTGGTTTGTAAAAACATTTTCTGGCTGGGCTAGTTCGGATGTGGACTGGAAAGGAGCCGGGATGCCCTGGGCTTTGACTTGAGTTTGGGAACTGAAGGGGAAGTCCAGAGAAGGTGTGGTAACTCCTGTTCCATCTGAAGCCAAGGA
Organism: Sciaenops ocellatus; assembly: GCA_033000465.1. NCBI lineage: Eukaryota > Metazoa > Chordata > Actinopteri > Sciaenidae > Sciaenops > Sciaenops ocellatus. Next base: position 6,053,100 of record CP136888.1, on the reverse strand, counting down.
GGCAAAGTGTGTCTCTTCTCCCAAAATGTTTCCGTCAGAGGTAGGCATGGCTCCAACTGATGAACCCTGAGAAGAAATAGGTCCACACTAGCTCGAGATTTGCCATGTAAAGAATTTTTTATATGCATTATACACCTTGCTTTGCACAACTGCACCTGCATCTGTGGAACCTTCTCTGTAATCATTCATGTAGACATTTCTACCACGAGTATTTTTAAGTACAAACAGCTGGGGACGTTCATTAAGGTAAAGAAGGTGAAACAGAACTTACCTGAGTGTGGGCTGACTTATGGGGGCTAAGTGGAGCCGTGGGGCTGTAAGGTGCCTCAGTGGCGTAGCTGCGGGCCAGCAGAGCTCGAGTATGCGGCCGGAGATCAGAGCTCGATGCTTTTGACGGAGGAGAGGTGGAGTAAGGACGGGGGGCAGGGTTGTGTCTGCGCGGTGACTGCTGGTCTCTGGGGATATTGTAAGGTAAGGGAAGAGGAGCCAATGTAATAAAGGAAGCAGAAAAGATATGGGGGGATGGGGGGGAGAGGGGTGTGGGTCATATTACACGAGTTCACTGTGGCATACTGCACAGTCATCAAGCCAAGTCAGCAACTTTTCATACAGATGGTAGAAACAGGGTTTGGAAGTGCAAGCTTAATGTTTTCATGTACATTTGTACCTCTTTAGAGGTCCGCCTGCTTCATTCTTCTCAAAGTTAGTCAGAGACCCATTTGTCATCTGGTTAATGACATGATCTCTGTCTTGCGACTTCCTGCGGAGGTCAGACTTGGTGCTCCTGCGACGGTTCTTCCACTTTGTCAAGTCCTGAAACAAATGGGTGACCCAATGACACAGCTGCTTTTGTGCATATGGCAACAATGTAATATTTTAAAGGCTCAACACACATTTTGTTTGACTGATTTTACTCAAGAAAAAAAACATCTTTTGTTGAGATTGAAAGTTAGTAACGGACAAAACATTCATTCCATGCAATTCAGCAGCCGATTTGGAGCTTTCAATCACAGCAGAAGTTCTGAAGTTTGCCAAGTTATGGATATGTAGATGTGTGTTCTAACTTTCAAAACTTAAATTTAAGAACAGCTGTTAAGGTAAAATAAACTTTCAATCACAACTCTTTAAATCATCATGGACGAGAAACCCTTAAAGTGTTCAGAAAAATGTGAACATCTGCAATTTCAGAGGGCAAACTTGAACACATCACACAATTAGCTACTAAATGGACCTTAGAGTGTCTTCTTCTTGTTGTAAGACTTTTATAGACTCACATCCTGCCACTGAGCCTCACTGTCCTTTGCGGCAACGCTACACTTGCGTTTGTTTTCTTGATTCCACTCCCGTGCCATGCCAGCGTCCTGCTCCACATCATAAATGATGTTCCCTTCAGGAACTTTTCGCACCGGGTATACCATCGGGATGTCACTGAGTGATTTGCTCCTGGTTCAGACAGACAAGACACAGAGATAAATCATGGATACAGGGAGCAAACAAGGACGGTATTTAAAACACTGCAGTTGCGTGAAAGAGTCACTAGAATACCATGTAGCAGGACAAGCAGAAGTATTGCAATGCAGTGCACAAAAACATGCTATGGTTGATTCTACACACACAAAACTGTACATACGAGGCCAGCGTGCCGCAGTACAACTGCAACACGACACATTCTGCATCCAAGCAACAGAATCCTTAGCCAAGTGCGAGCAGGGGAGTAGCATGCAAGTCAAGTAATGCGGCAGAATAAATGGAAACAGATGTTGCTGTCTGGATAACACAAGAGCCATGACTTGTAACAAGTAATAGCACTGCTGTGGGCAACGCAAGATGTCAGATGTGACATTCAAAATAAGTTACAGCAGCATTTAGCAGGTGGTATATCATAACTCTGACATAACTTGATGGGAGGAACCAAGACTGTGATTACCAACAATCCGGTAGTTTGTCATAAATTCAGCTGTCAAGTCTTGGCCCAGAAAATTAATAGTGGGCGGTATACCAAGTGCTCCATCTTTATGAAAAGGCAAATGATGTTTGCAGCATAAATTTCCTTCGTAGGTACGCTGAATACAAAACAAAAGCACATCCAGATGAAGCAGCGACAAAGCAGTTATGTTCAGAGCGGCTTCAGACTCCAATTTTATGCCCAAAAACTTCAGGACTTACCAAATCCAGCCAGGGTTGACCTGAACTGGTCTCTCAGGTCTGACCTGGACTTTATTTGCTCTACAGAACCAAAGAAACAGACACGAAGAATGATGAACGCCATTATGCATCTAAATAGAAGGCACCTGGTTTGACAAAATTAGAAGTAGAAGAGACATTGTATACGTACAAAAAGGCAATTTTCTTTGACAGACAAAACAAATATGTCTTCAGTAGCACAGCTGTAATACAAACCTACCACACACGCACACAGAAGATATTGCCAGACAGTGTTTAATGCACAAATTCAATCGGCACAGTATTTAAGTCAGTTCACTGACCTGCTACAACACTTTATTTTTCTACACCAAACCCATATTCACATTCACAGAAAGTAAACTGGAAAACATTTGCGCTGGCACAAAGAAGGTGTTATAAATAACAGGGTTCTGTTATGGCTATCAAAGTATGACACAATGTCTGAGTCATCCATTTAGCCATTATGAACTAATGAGTCACTCAGCATGATGCTGTAAAAGGTCCTTACATCATCAGTACTGTAAAGGTGCCAGAGTAAATGCCGAACAATTCAACAGATAGGAATAGTCCAAATTCAAAGCGCGTTTAATTTTCCTGTCAACTTCATAAAACATCTATTTGATAAACAGAGCAGAATTTGCATATCTTTACCAAATGATGGTAGTTTGCTGATGGATTAGAGATTTGCAAATGCAAAGGTAACAGGTACACTTGGTACATGGCAAGATAACAAATAGGACAGCGTGGTAGAGCTTGTGTCAACAGTTTGCAGCGTATGGTTTGTGTGTTTGAGACTGTGTGTGTGCGTGTCTATGTGTCTGTGTGTCTGTGTGTGTCTGTGTGTGTCTGTGTGCGCAGGTCGGGTATGGATCTTCATGACAGGGGAGAATGCTCAGACTTGGAGAGTTTCTTAGAGATGCTTTTGAGGCTTTCCAGGTGTGGCAGCGATGTTTTGTACAGTTGCAGAAGTCACAAGCCAGGAAATGAAGTCAAAGTCTTCCTCAGAAGAACCCAAAGCTTTATGGCTACAGTCAAAGAAAAAGAACAGGAGATGCATGAAATGAATACAACATGATTTACAGTAAAAAAGAGACACAGGATAAACATGGTTAAAATTTGAAAGATGTTGGGTTGTAGCATCATCTTTGCAAACTAGCGCTAGCTGTTTCCCTTTGTCTAGCAAACTAGGCTTTGGTTTGCTGGTGTAGTTAAGCTGGATTTATAAACTATCAAATGCTATAGCCATTAAAAAAAAAGATCAACAGAATACATTTAACCACATGCTAAAATGTCACACAGCAGGTTACTTTAGCATCGCACACAAAAGGTTTCATATTAGATTCCCATCAATGAGCTCTGTAATGTTTCTGCTTCTTTAAAGTTACAAAGATTACTCAACGTTGAAGCAATGCATCAACAACTTTGCATATTAAGCAGCCAGCAAAAGTACAGAACTGCAGCATCAGCTCTGCCTTGTATTAGTTTGGAGTAAATCTTAAAAGCTTTCACACTTACACTAGCAGCACTGCTTTGCATCATCGAGCAGTAAAAAAAAAAAAAAAAAAAAAAAAAAAAAAAAAAAAAAAAAAACAGCAAACAGACCTTAAGCCTTGCATTTTACGATACCAGGGTCTTGTCTGGGAGCCGAGGTAGATCGTGCGCACACGAATCTCCTCTTCGGGCGTCCAGTATCGGGGTAAGAAGCGGTCATGGCTGGGGTTTGTAGATGTCTGATGAAGGCTTTGCTGCACTCGCCGCAAATACAAGTCGTCCATGACGGGGTCTGCCTCAGGATAATCGTCTTCGGGCTCTTCTTCACACAGAGCTCGCAGGAAAAGCTCTTCATCGAAAGCACACTCGGAGGGAGACACAGTGAGGTGGGGTTGAGGAGAGAAACGGGTATCTTCAATGCTGCAGCAAAGAGTGGTACACCCACAGCTGTGTTTATTCTCAGCTGATGCCGATGATCACACACACATCACTTTGGGTAAAATAGTTACACCGAGTATCTCACAAATGATCTGACAGCACAAAGCTGCTAAAAATGTTAAAAAAGGCACCAGTGTGACTGATGATTAATGCATGGGGTCTTTTTGAGGATAAGGGTTAGGGTTACACAATGCTATTTCCAAGCAGTGGAGTAGTGTGGTAGAGTAACAACACAGCCGAGCAGAGCACTGACATCCACGGTTCTCATCGCACAGTTCATTTCAGCATGAAGCTGCTGTGTAAAGAACAGAGCTTACTGCCAACACCTCGGCCTGCCACATCAAATATTGTTTAGTGGCATTTCCATCTACAGCCAAACTGACCCTTCAGGTGATCTGCTACCCACCATGGTGCTCACCCCGGAATGGTCTTCAGAGTTATGTTACCATGGTGACTAGAGGCAAACCGGATGAAGTTATTAAGAAATTTAAGAAGCAAGCAGGTCCTCGAGATTGATTAAAGATTTAAATAACTTAAAATTGAACTGCAAAAAAAAAGTACTTCAATCATGTGGACACGAATGTGCACTTACTGCTATTTTCTTATTGCTATTTTCAAGTACCAAACAGGTGTTAAAAAAAAAAAAATCTTATCAGAAACTTCTCACTAACTCATTTAGGTCTAGAACAATGTTGTTTCAATAAAACACTAGCAGGAAATCATGATATAAGGCTTAAAAGGACCAGTGTGTAGTATTTAGTGGCACCTAGTGGTGTAGTTGCAGAGTGCAACCGCATCCACTTTCCCTCACGTTCCAAGCATGAAGGAGAAACAGTGGCAGCAAAATTTGGTTTGTTTGATCTAGACTACTGTAGAAACATGTCGATGTAACATTTTGGAAGAGGACATGCAGTGCCTATAGATATAAAAGTCTCATTCTAGGGTAACAAAAACATAAAGATTCTTATTTTCATAACACGCTTATGAAAACATAGTTATTCATATTATATTCAACTTCTGGTGTACTAATGGAGCCCCTTAAATCTGACACAATGGGCATTAAAGATGAGATGGGCATATCAGAAAATATGAAATATGAAATACAATATATGTGTTCATGAATGCGCGCCTGTCCACACAAAGGTTGATTTGGGTTTTAGCGTGGAGAATAAAAGAACTCAACTGCAAATTAATTAAGAATAATTAAGAAACCTCAAACTGTCTGAAAGCAGATCTGGACTTAACCGGAATGAAAATGGTGAAATTTGTTGCAAAATGAGTTTCAACCGAGAACAATACGTGTCATTATGCTAATGGTAGATATTATTAAGCAGAGTTCTCTTCTCATGACAGCATTTTTCACCACATACAGTATTATAAAGACTGAAAGTTAAATAATACTGTGTGTTATTGTTAGTGTTCCAGAGAGTGGACTTAAAATGATCTCTTCTAGGGTATGTTCAAGCTTTCATATGCATTATACTTGAAAATACAAAGAAAAAGAGAAAAGAAAATGTTAAATTGACTGAGAAACTGAATGTTAAAGAAAAATAACAAAATCAACTGCCGACAGTCAGCAGCAATGCATAAGTGAGTTAGTATCTGTGAGCGAACATTAGCCCACGTATCTGCAGTACCTGGAGAGTGGACTAGCGAAACCCCTTCCATTCTGCTCCAGTCCTTGTTTTCTCCGTAGGAGTGATTGTGGGATATGACCTTTGCTTTGCTGGGTGGTGGTCTGTGCGATCTCCATCTTGAACACCTGCTCAGCTTCCGCGTCACTTCCACAACCTTGAGACAGCACAAACGTGTGAAAAATGAGCAACAGAAACTAGAAAACTTTGGAGAACAAGGAGGGGAAACGGGAAAATAAGTTAAATCAACTAAAAAGAAGAATGTATCATGGTTAAAATTTAAAAAAAAAGAAAGTCGCAATATCGGAGCAAAACAGAAGAACCTTCAGAGAATGACTGAGTCTTCACACAGCCGAGCTTCTTGCGAGCACTGTGCCAAGTATTTTCACCCTCTCCCATCACAGACACTTTTATCACCACGGTGTGGAACTTCCCGCAATCTATCACTGACGTGCACTGAGACTGAGCGCAGCAGAGTGGAGACGAATGACACATTGAGCCAGAATATCAGCAGCTTGAAGAATGTTGTTGATCCAGCAAAATTAGCTTGATCAAGCATAATTACGTGGCGGCATGTGGAATCGTCAACTGTTTCTGATAAATAAATCTCTGTTTTGACACATTGTTATGCAGATTGACAGTATCCAATCTATCTGTGGACAGGAGGTGATATGTTTCCATCCAGCAAAGGTTGCAACAGCAGTTTTTTCTTATGGAATCAATATGAGCAGGGTTCGCTTGCACAAAGAAAAGAGGCCCAACAACAGAAACTCATACTGCAGTGCATACATTTCACAGAGGAAGCACAGGTAAACTTACCTTCACTGTTTGGGTGGATGGCTCGGGAGTCCAGAGAGTCGATGCTGTCCACGGAGTTCTCGGTCTTATGGCTTGGCCTCATGCGCAGACACTCCTCTCTCTCCGAGTCCCAGCACTCTCTGTACCCGCCGTCTTTCGTATACACATTGCTGCCCTCATCTAGAGCCTGGATCCAAGAAGGCAGGATTAATGTAGATAAAAATACAGAAAGGAATACTGTGTTAAAAGCTTAGAAGAGCAGCTTACCTTGGACAAGGCCAACCCTAACAGCCCTTCAAAGGCCTTGAAGTTAAGCTGAGGCCCGCTGTAGAAGGCGTCCATTTGAGCCTTGCGACCCAACCAGTAGATTGTGATCAGAACCTGAGAAAGGGAGGACAAACACACGTGGGGTACACAAATCCAACCACACACAACTTCCTTCTCCTTCCCTGCTGAAAAGGAAGGTGTAGGGTTTCCTGTAAATTGATTTCATTTTAGCAGCCCGTCTCTTTTTCGTCGCTTGTTATAGCCCATCTAGGAATGGCAAAGGCACAACATGAAATGCCCACCCCGATCTAACTCATCTGCTCCAACTCAAAAGCTCAGAGGGGGGTTTATTAGGACACAGGATTGGTATCAGGGTGGACAATGCCAATGTAAAACAAAAGTGTCACCATATTTTGTGGTGTTCATTTAAAAAGATATGACCCAACAAATCAGTGAAAAGTTATCCTTGTTTTCCCCTGAAGATTTTTAGCTGAGTAGGTCATTGTAACGTAACAAGCAGCCGGTCCCGACAACTGAAAGAGCAACATTTTCTTTGACTTTCTAAACCTCAAAGTAAAGCTTTTGAGAAACCGCTTTGAGAGCGGAGAGGCTGCCAAATGACAGAGGTACTGTACATGTCAATCTGTGCAGGGAAACATCACGTTTTCACTTGACTGAGAGAGGAGGATGTGCTGTGGAAGCCCTAAGAGAAAATACAGAGCAGCACTGCAGTCAGAAAACAAGAAAAGAGACTGCAGTCATGCTGACTTACACAGCGGTGCCTTAATAACACTAAGCGTGATGGCAATTCTAACATGATGGTAAGAAGGTATAGTGTTCACCAGCTTAGTTTAGCATGCTGATGTTTGCTAATTAGCACATCTTAGCATGCTAACCTGTCAGCACTAAAGACAAAGCACAGCTGAGGCTGATGGGAATGTCATTAGTTGGTAAATAGGTATTGGACAAATTACACTTTTGACCTGATGATGGCGCTAGATGAAAACTCACAGGATTACAGCTCATCCTCAAGATGATATGAAAGTAACAGATTTCACTGAGAAATCTCATTCAAAAGCATGAATGTCGACCTCATGGTGGCGCTAGAGGAAAAGCCAGGTGGTGACTAAATTCATCAGGATTAATTCACTGGGAACCATGAATACATAATTTCATGGCAGTTCAATCCACTGTTTACAGTTGTTTTTGAGAGATTTCAGTCTGGACCACAGTGGTGGACCGACTGACTGACATGAGCCTGCCAAGAAACACAACTTGTTTTTTCTCTCTGTGCCGCAGCATAAGATACACTTCCCCCACAGCATCAGCCACAAGAAATACTGATGAGCCGGGGGAAAGTGGCCTTCACAAGACAGCTTAAAACACCGCTACTGACAGTCAGACAGACACACACCTAAGCATTAGCAAAGACAGTGAGTAAAGGCCTGTGAAATATGAGTCTTTTCCTGTTTAGTTTTTTATTATTTCAGCAAGCAAAGCGTTTTGGACACGATTTATTTCTCATTTGCCTCGAGGCGAGGGATATATTTTTTTGACAGACTGCCTTTCTCGCTGGAAGGGCAGCTGCCTGTGCTGCACGGGGATATCCACAACACTACTGAACGTGTCGGTTTCTCCATCTGTATCTTAACAAAGTCATCACAGAGCGGTCAGCAGATTGAAAAATCCATAAAAGGCCCGGAGAGATGATTGAATTGGACATAATATTTTATGGCACAATGCTACTTAGATGAAAACAATGAGAATTTTTTAGTGGTAATAAACGCGTCTGTATGGATTCCAAATTATGCTCATTCAGTTCCTGTAGCGGGCAGTTTACCACTCAATAGAAAGCATTCACAGAATACAAAAATGATCTGAGTTCTAGCATTGTAGAGTAGAAATAAAACTCAATTTAGGTTTGCTTACTGATTTTTCAGCACTAATGATGTACAGACCCGCTTATAATATGAAGTTTTCTTAAATAAGTGAAACTCTTGGCTATAAAAGTATGTTGAAGCCATTAATGCCCATAAAATTAGTTCTATTTTTCTCTCATTTGTACAACCTGAGAAAAAACACAACCAGCAGTGAGGTCAGACTGTCAGCTTTAAGCACGAGGATGCGATGCGCTCATTATTTTCTAAACCCATCACAGCAAGAAAATAATTGCACTGCATGCAACAGGTCATCGTGGGTTAACCTTATTTAAACGGCATTATTTGCCATGTATGATTTTACTTAACGATGGCCCAAATTCCCCATTAATGTTACGCTAAATGGCTCATGCTTTATATTGTAGAAATAAATAGGTTGGATTATAAAACATCATAAATAGAACACTGATGATTAGCACACATTTTGCTGCAGCAACAGAAATATTAGTGAATTGGGCAGCTTTGTCGCAGTGAAAATGATATAAATACCGTAAATTGCATTTGCCTTGGTGATACAGATGGATAACCATGCATTAAAATAGGAAGGAAGAAACTGTGATAAGTTTGTCCTAAAGAAGACATTTAAAAATGTTTAAAAGTTTAAATGTTCTGAGCTGAAACCACTTAATCAATCGCATCCTTGTTCCTGTATTTTAGTCAGATCAGATGCTGATTTAAGTTTACATTCTGGCATTAGCAGACACTCAATAGCTGTAATAATTAAGCTAAACAAGATTCTAAAACATCTCCAAATAAAGAAAGTAATTCTCTCTTTTTTTTTTTAATCCTGCAATCCATGTCAGCATCATTCCACACACACTCCTCACTTCTGCATGTAAAAACAGTGACATGTTTGTGTATCTGCTTGAAGTCTTGCTTGAAAGCTGCATGAAAACTGCTCAATTCAATAGAAGCAAAGCAAATTGACCCTAATTGGTTAATTACAAGAAAAATGCAACACCCGTTCTCTGACAAACAGCCTCATTACCGGCTCCGAGTTGTCAGCCATTGTGCGATTCAAAAGAAGCTCCCCCAGATAACCAAACCACCTCATGAGCTTTGAAACATGTAAAATACCAGCAGTGCACACAAGCGTGTACACATACAGTGCTCACATGTTGGCACACACGTTCTCATCATAGTTGGGAGTTCAGATGTAGGTTAAAGTATACATGATAAAACATAAGGCTAGATTTTGGCTAAGGCCATTTGGGGGTTAATGACACTGATAATTGGGATGAGCTCCAGTCAACACCCTTGATCATCATTATCATTGTGAGCCTTGATCCTGGTGGGGTGTTGGCATCAGGAGCTGGAACCTGTATGCTATGATTAGTCGTAACTGGCTAAACAGGATTTTGACCATCTCCCATGTTGGGAAATTCAGCAGTAGTGTTAGGAGTCTTTACTGGGTTTAAGTGGAGCAGCACAGAAACGCCTTTAAGATTTTAAAACATGGGAGGGAAGAAAGGGAATCAGGAAAACGTATAAAATGATGATGAAATGATAGAAGAAAGCAGAGGAGGAGAATAAGTGGAGCAGTCATGCTGGTTGAGCTTACATTTTTCAGTCTTCTGTTGCTCTCATCTCGCCTGAAATAAAAAGCAAAGACAGAAATGAGACATGCTCCTCATGCTGCAATTTACACTATGACAGCACATGCAGTGACATCACTAAAATGTAATGACTCGAACTGTAAAGATACGGTGACATCTCATTTGCAACGCTCTACTAATCAGCTTCTTATTAAAATTTATAGAGAACAAGCCATCAGCTGGAATAAAGCAGCAGCTTGTCAGGTAAAGCTCACACCTTTATAAATGCAAAGCAGCTTGTGGCACTCAAGCTATAAACCTTTTTCAGCGCAGGTATCGCCATAAAATAACTTAATGTTAAGCCAGCCAATGATAAAGACATATCTCAGACACTATTAATGTTCTATCCAGTGTATTTGTAAGTAGAATTGTTCCGATACTGACAGCAATATTGAAAATGCCTTTGATACTGCCTAAAATGCGGGAACAGGTATTGGCAAGTATGTGCGTCAGTGTACTGATACCATGTCACTTATTAGCCCTAAAATAGGGCAGTGTCCCATTCACCTTTGTTTACCCCAGGATGGCAAAGTCATGACCCACTCTACTCTGACTGATTAACTTAACCTGATATTCTCACCCCAACCCCAATCAACAAAGGCAACAAGTACAAGTTGGGCAGGTCACGTCCAAGCAGCAACCTCCATGGCTATAAAGTGAAGCCAACGCAGAGTGCCAAAAACTGCAGTTCATCAAACGGCCACTTGAGGCTGTCTGCAGAACAAGTCAATCTCCATTAGCCCCCATTGGAAAATGTCCAACTTCACAGTAGAACCGCCCATCCGCACATCCATGTCTTTGCTGATTTTTTGATTAGCCGGGAGACGGAATATGATGGCAGCCAGAGCCACTACAATCCGAGCTTTAAAACGGCTCTTCAGAAACTCATGGGTGACGTCCATTCTTTATACTGCCATTGGTCTACTACAGTTTTAGAGAGACGAAGAAGAGTCGATTTCAGGTAGTGTAAAATGATCCGGACTCAGCTAAATGTTAGTAATTTGACTGACTGTCAAGCTAGATAATAAAATAAAGTTCTATGGCGTTCCTTCTGTTTGTATTTGTTCATGTTTAACCCGAGCCAGGCTATACAATAACACCTGCAATCATACAGGATTAGAAGTAAAAGACAATATATATTCTTTAACATATTTGTACTGAATGGTACTTGGTATCGGCTGATATGTAAAGGTATCAGACACAGTTTCGGGAAGAAAACACATGCCATCGGAACATCTCTATAAGAGTTGAACGTCATAGCTAAACGTGTGCTTGCTGTGCAGGTGTGAGCAGCTGCGGTTTTTGGGACAGTCGCACAAATGCACTTAACCCGACATGACGCTGCTTCTTACAGACATCTGTACCTACCTGAGTGTTGCACGAGTGGACAGGTCCTGCAGGTCTCCTGGATGAAACAGCTGTGATACATTCAGTCCCAGCTTCCCACAGGCTTTGAGGAATACATTCACGTTATCCTGGAGATTCAAAATACAGAAACAGCTAAGTGAGATCATTAAAAAAAATAAATAAATAAATAAATAAACATGAGCGTGTAGAAAACTGGAGAATCACAAGAACTTGTCGAGGATGATGGCGATGCTGTTTGGGTTCAGCTAATGTCAGGTTAGTTTGCTAAATGCCACCATCAACTTTACACAGTCCAGAGGAGTAAAACAACTCCTGTTCTCAAATGCATCACCACTAAGGCTGGGATTACTAGCACATTTTATCTTCTGTGGCCAATAAACATTAACTGAGGGAGGTCAATTAAACTTGGCTGTTGTCTGGAAACATTAAACGTACTCTGTTAGGTGCAGCCTGTTACATTAAGCTCAGTTAAAGACAGTAACGCTGTCTTTAAAACAACAGCCTGCTCTTTCTAACTCTGTTAGCAGCTAGTTAGGGGGCAGTAGTTAAAATCTGAGCAAATCGAATGAATACTTTTACTACCAAGCAGATGGCAGGATCATTCAGCTAGCTCAGTTGTTTTAGAAAATGATGGAGTTATTTCGGGTGCAACAAAAATGTAGGCTCTCTCAGATAGGGAGGGTTAGTCAGATAATGCTTTGGCATTCTCTAGTGGCAAATAAACAAACTGCTGGATGCGAGTCTGATACACAGAACTCATGCATAGCGATCAATCATTTTCATCCTGATATGTACATTTTAAAACCAAGCAATCTGAGCTCCATGCAAAGGCAACAAATTTAGCAAAACTAAAAAAGGAAGCAAAATGTTGACCATGATTAATCACCCATGAGGGTTTAAAAGATGCAGAAACAGGATATTTATTCTGTTTGTAACTAAACGGCTGTCTGATGGGGAGAAAAATCAATACAGACACATATGTTATGCTTTTGGAATATCACTGGATATATTTTCTTCTGTTTAATAGGTTAAAACATGCAAAACCACCACTATGGTCCTTTAGGCTGTCAAAGTAACAGCTGCCTCTGTGCTGCATCTGCATCTGACACCCCTGCATCACCCCTGCATCCAGCGCTGGGCTCTGTCTTTTTATTAGCCCCTGATGGGAGGTTTGCAATTGATCTTTCCCTGCCCTTGCTTTGGGCAGTTTTGGCAATTATGCTTGCGCGCAAAGCCATCGGAACACAGCCTGAAGCCAAAATAAAAAAATCTGCATTTACATTCATGCCCAATAAAATAAAAACGTTACATATTCAGCAGTTGGGTTGTTGCACTCAAACGCAGTTTCAAGAACATTCAGAGTGTGGTAACACCGTCTCTCGGTGCCTTTAACAGGAAACCACACAGTGTGTCAAAACTTCCTGGATGGCAGGTGCCATCTTCTGTGCTGGTAACAGACACACACATTTTAATGCTGTCAGACAATCACATAACAATCAGGGGTGTAGTGGGGAGTTAAATCAGGTAAACTCAGATTATCCACCTCTTTGAAGTGAGGCTCAGAGTTACTCATCTATTTTCAGATCAATTGTATCAATCAATGTGGGTAAACTACAGTTTAACCACATTGTTTCTACTGTATTTACCGCCACATCTGAGATCACAATTATTTACAGAGATCTTTGAAATTGTTTGACGTTAAAAAGGGTAAAGAAAACGCTGCCTGCAATATACCTTCCAGGTCACACACACACACACACAGTAAGAACTATAACAAGACTCACCAGGCCAGCGATGGGAGTAGAAAGCCTGTTCACTCTCTTAATGATGCCGGGTTTCAACTGGTTGATCAAGCTGTAAGTGAAAACAAGTCAGCTAACAGTGAGGATCAATATATATTGTATCATCAGGGTCCCGTTCCACAAAGGGCTTATTAATGACATGATAAATAAATAAATACAACACTTGCTTATAAACTGCTTGTTTGCATCAGCAAGCGCTTTAAGATAACTTCCATAACTAGGCTAACCTACTAGCCTAGATTGTTGCACAAGTGCGTCTTATCTGTTGTCCTCAATGTTCTTTTGTAGCTACAAGCTGATGTTATAAAAGTCAGCTGATGTTTAAAATGTGCTTTGGAAGAAAAGTTCTGCTTCTGACACACTGAAATGAAAATGCATGTTTTGTTTAGCTTCATTCTAGGCATGTTTAGAGAGGAAGCTCCAGAGAGCAGCCCTGGATATTACTACTTTTTTAAAGCTGATTCAAGGCCGCTGCTGAAGCTAAGCTAGCTAATTAGTCTACACTCTCTCTTGGGTTTGCAAGGTAATTTAGCTTGAATTTAATTATCTGAAATTAAAGCGCAACTTCATAAAAATATAAAGTTTAAGCATCATTACTCACTCGCAAAGCAGGACTCCGTTCTCTAATGCAGCACGGAAGTCGTTGCAACCAAAAGATTTTCCAGTCACTTCCTAAAGAAAAAAAGAACTTTAAAATTTCTCCATTGCATCTGTTTTTTCTGTAGTTTTACTGGGGAGATTTTATGCTTTTCAAGTTTTCCAAGTGTGTTGCTTTCAAACACACATCTGCAGAACATGAACACTTTTTCCACACAGTTCTGGCTCACAGCTACATTTTCTGAAACCTGAAACTTGCATGTGCTGCTACATATACAGGTTATTTTTACTACAATAGTTGACAGGTACGAAGCTCAGGTACTGTGACACCTCTGAGTTGATGGTATGCAAATGAAAACAGACCACTGAAAAAATCACATAAATAGGTTTTTATACCATAGTCAAACATGCTGACCATTATTAGGCTTTTGTTATTAGCTATATCTATTAGCACATTGGTATAGGCATAAATGTCAGCCAGTAAATAACTCTAAGTGCCAAAGATGTGGAAAATGTATAAACAAAGCTGCAATTTCAACTGCTGACATGTTTATTTTTTCACCTGTAAAACAACCTGCATCATTGCAAGTCTTAAGACGTAAGGAGCCATCACATTTCTTTCGCTATGTTTTGCTACAGACTCCACTGTGTCCTCCAATAACACAGCAAACTGCCTCAGAATGACACCAGTAATAAGTAAACATCGTGCTACATCTGTCAGCGTCAGTGATCAGCAGTTATGAACTCAAAAGAAAAACAAGAGAATGGAGAATTACATTTAAGAACAACACGGTTTGTAAATTACGGTGTGCTTAATGCAGCGTTAAAAGTGTTTTAATTATACTGTCTGGTTTGACTGTAGAAGGATGAGCTGCTCCTTTACGCACTCCTGGTATAAAGACACAAAGCTGTTCAGTGGCAGTTAGTGGGGAAAAAGCGATGGCAAGAACAAGGAAAACAAGGTCCAGATAAATTTTAAGAAATCTTCAGTCCACAATGCAAACATTTCCCTTTAGCCATCGTCAACACATTAAGTGAGCTGTTTGCTATTTAGATTTAGCCTAAATAGATGGAAAGTCCTCCAACTACTGCACAAAAACAAGGATTCAATTATCTCTATACAAATAATCACAAAGTACAAAGCCAAACTATGGGCCATTAAAATGTATGCGGAAAAGCATTCCCACAAACAATGAAAAATATATTTTTTAGTCACATCAAAGAATAAAAACATAAACTAAATGATTTTACATGACAGAAGCAAGTACAAGGAAAGGGGGTTTGTAATGAGGACATAAAAATGGGGCTATTAAGGTTCGGCTCCATAACTAACAGAGGGCCCCAAAAGGCTATTCTTCTCACTAATTAGTCCCCCCAGGAATCCACGATCACAGTCCGTTTTTGCTAGAACTGGGCACCGGGCATGGAGAGGAGGCTTCTCAGTGGAATCAAAGACGGACAGTGCAGTGCCAGGGAAACACAATACAACACGATCATGTGATCAAGATACTGTCCACCCTACAGCACCAACACTCTAATTGGTCATTTCGATAAACAATCGGCCCAATGAAAACATGTTCAAACCTTATGTTCTTAGAAGGCCCTTTGTGTCAGATTTAGGGAGCTCTATTTACAGAATATGGCAGAAATGGAAGATGATGTGCATAACTATGTTTTCATTTTTCGAGTCTAATCAAGAAACAAGAATTGTTATGTTTTTGTTACCTCAGAATGAGATTTTATATCTGAAGATTGCGGGTCTTCTACCACAGAGTCTACCAAGTCAAGCTGCCATCTTTATACAGTAACCCAGAATGGACAAAACACTGGCTGTAGATAGGGCCTTTTGCCTGTTTGGTAGCCACTGCAGTTTCTGCTGACGCTAGGAAGGCGAGGGTGAGGCGAGGGGGTTGCAGTCCACACCGCTAGATGTCACTAAACCCTACACATTGGACCTTTAAAAACTAGTTTTCCAGATCTAAAAAGGATCAAACAAGGCAATTATTTCAAGCATAAGCAGCATTACTGAACTTATCTGTGATCCAGTCAGAACATGTAGCCAACTGATAGTGTGAAATTCGATTAATCGTCATTTTTTTAAGCAAAAATCCCAAACATCTGCTCCTTCCAGCTTCTCTAACGTGAAGATATGAAGCCTTTGTGTCACACATGAAAGTAAACTGACCATCTTTGGATTTTGGACTGTCGATCAGATAAAACAAGGCATCTGAAGATGTCACCTTGAGCGCTGAGCAATTATAACAAGCTATTTTAAAAGGTAAAATGACTAATTGAGAGTGTAATTAGCAGATTAAGTGATAATGGAAATATCCATTAGTTGCAAACCTGATTAAATTAAAAGAAAAACTGAGCTACATTTAGGAGATAATTTCCTCTTGTTAAGGTGGTGATGGCCTGTTGTAAAACACCTGCTTAAAAACTGTGCTACTTTCACCAGAAACTAAATGAACTGTTTACAAAATGTAGAGGAGGCCAATCCATTATTATTTCTACAGTCCAGTAGGCAATGAGGAAACATTTACATGTAATTGCTGCTGGTACTGCTGCTAATGATAAACAGCAACAATTTCCGGACACTTGAATATATGGAAGCTTATTATCCCGCAATCTGTAACACTAAATATTGGTGCCAAAACATTCCCAATGTTGTTTGGCACGAGGGAGAGTTTGTGACACCATTTACCATTCCCTTAAAAAGCAGCACGACTTGCTTCCCTCCTGTCTGACACACATGCCTCCTCCTTGTTCATCCATCCTTTCATCTGTCAGAGCAGGAAAATAGATGGGTAAAATTGGCACGGGCTCTCTGCCAAGATAGCTCTGGACAGAATTTTCTCATAATGATCCACTCAGACAAAATTGACATTAATGGGTTCCATTTAGAGTTGGTCAACATTCAGTGCCCGCGGTCTACAAGTTGTATTCATTGCTTAGGATTTAAGGATTACAACTTCTGCAATGTTTGGACAGGAGTGACCTAGAACAGCCTAGAAAATGTATCCTACACAAACGCGTCCCTGTCACATTGACCACAGTGAGCATGCAAAGAGGTCAAAATGACTAATCAAAACAAGCCATCCAGCACATCCCATGTCAGTGCACAGACCTCATTGTGTAAAGTATGCAACTTCTCATGTCTTTCAATCTAATTATCTGCCTTCCATCCATGTGCATTTCCCTCTGACATGCTGTGAGCTCTGCAGTCAAATAATTTTTTTTTTTTATCTGCACAACCACAGAAGAGCTCTCTGTGTCAGGAGGCAAACTCTTACCAGTGTCTTATCAAGATGGATTTTGCATTTGCACTTAAAGACAAGTCTAAAAAAGGTGCCTCACTTTAGGAGTGTTTCTGAGCATCATCTGCATTTTGCAAACACTGGGCAAGTTGATCTCTCATGGCTGAAATGACTGCCACTGACTAATAAACATTTCCTGTTTCTTAAAGCGGTTATATGACTGTCTGGCTCAAACAGGATGTAGATATAGAAAAACAACAAACATTACGAAAGTAAAGCATGTACCTCAATCCAGCGTTGAGCCTCGGTGAATGCGTCTGCACAGCTGACACTGGTCTGCTGGCGCCACTCCATCTTTTTATCTCCTGAACAGGCAAATCTAATGGCAGAGCAAAAACAGTTAACATTTTGTTAAACTAATTAATTACAGAGCAGCAACCCCGACATGAACCACCACCTAACTAATCCAATAAATCCAATTAATGTCAGCAAACATGATGAAACTCATGCAATATGCTAAAAAACACACACACACACACACATTTTTAAACAAATGCCTGAGGCAGCTTGTTCAGTCACCTTGTGCCGCGTGCAGCTGCTGCTCACCGGTGAAAGTTCTCCACTAATTGACGTCCAGTTTATCACCGGACACTCCTCACACACCTCTGCCACACACTTTCCATCACTGATGAGTTCCGCTTATTGGGTGAAGTGGCGAGGGAAGGTCTCCGCCCACTTCAAAACTACAAGCAAAGTTTATGAGGTGAAGTGAAACTCAAGAGAGGATGTGCAGAGTGTCAGTCATCGACCCTCTGGTGGCCTGCTGGTGCATGACAGTGTGAGACACACAGGGTGACCTGAACATCAGGCAAGAGAGAAGCTACACCTGACCTATGCAGACATACAGGACATTTTTGGTGCATTACACAAGGCGAGATAATGCTTTAGAACAACACAGTGAAATCTAAACAAATTCAAACAGAATTTAGAGAGAGCAAAATCATCATTTATATAAAGTAATTCAAATCAGTATATATTACATAATAAATGAACTCAGGGACGATTACACTAAATTTTGGAAGGAACTTGATAATAATTCTTTGAAGAACTAATAGGTAAAAGGTTATTTGCAGAACTAAAAACAGTTCCCCTATGGTATCACCATGAAGAAACACTTTAGGTTTAGACTCAAACCTTTTTTATAAGAGTGTAGTCTAGACAAGACCACTTCAAACCTAAGTAACCTTCTTCAGTTTTTGTGACTCAGACAGAAAATGACAAAGAGCCTCCATCCAGCTGTTGTTCAGTGCACACTGAGTGGCCGTTGCTGAGCTTGGTTCCTCTCTTCTGGCTGAAGAGAGTTAATCGGTCACTCATGTAACCCATTAACTTCCGAGCATTTAAATAGCAACATGTTTGTCTAGGCTTCAGATACAGACATGTAAAACATCTCCTTCACTTCTTTCATCCCCACATTCTCCATGCCTCTCATGCCTGTCACGATAGCAGCCGCCCGATACCGTATGCAAAATATGACAGTGTGTTTCGAGGGCACATCTCTTCACTCTCTTGCCTCTTATACTGAAGTGATGAAGGATGGCCTGTGACTATTTCATTTTCACACATGAACTGCAAATGTCTATGAATAGGAAATTGTTTTTGTTTGCAGTGCACTTTTTTTTCTTTTTTTACGTATTTGAAAGAAAAACATAATAAGAATCTGTTGGGAAGGTCTCATCTGGTATTACAGCACATGCTTACCCCAATTCCATTTCCTGCCAACTTGGCAGTGCCAAATGCCCAAGAATGTGCGCTATATGAAGAACAAGGGTGGGTATGGTACCTCAGAATTTTAAAGTAAAATGAGGTGCAGAGGTGTAGGACAGTGTAGAAAATGTAATGAGTTGGCTATTAAGGGCACAAAGAACATTGTATGAATCAATAATCTTCACAGACTTTTAACTTATTAGCTTAACCGTGGAAATTGAAAGATAATTTCCTGCACCATCTGGTTGTATTATTAGACCAACAGAACAATAGGGATTATCTTTTTTTTTTGTTGTTTGTTTCAACCCTGATTCCTCTGGCTCACTTTTGTTAAGTGTTAAATAAGAGTGGGAGTCCTCAGAGTTCTGATGTTTACTGAAGCAGTTAGCCACACAAAACATTCACCCAAGGACACGTCTACAGACACTCTTTAACCTTTTCACCCCCAGGTCTGAAAACAACAGGCTGTAATATGAGGAACATTTACAGAACGTTTCCCTTAAAGTGTATATTTGCTTTGAGTTATCCTCGATATAAATGCCTTCATGTGAGCTCTACACTTCAGCTCTGTCTTTTGTGTGTCTTTCCAGACTGAAGGAAATAGTACTCCACCACCCCTGCGTATGTGATGCTAATTGATCTTGAAACTGAAGAGTGGCGCACTTGAGAAAACAGATTGATGCTCATCGTCTTTATTACAGGAATGAGGGTTTGTTGCACATACTGATCTACAACTGATTAGATGAGGAATAAGATTAGTCAGTATCAGCCCAAGTAGAAGCGGCTCATCAACTACATCGATGCAAACAATATCACCGGTCCTGTGACGATTCATTCAAACTCTGTACGTAATGTGATCTGATGCGTGTTTATTATGTTTGTTCAAGGGTAAATAAGAGCTGAAAATAGAAGTATGGCTGCATCTTTAACTCTAATATGGACTGAATGCACACGGCACAATAAGAGTAAAATACATACAGCAGTAGTTTAACTCAAGTAGATTAATGATCAATTTAAATTAATTTGATATTAAAAAGAGGTAGAGGCCTGTCATTCAATAATCGGGAGTTAATACATGCACATGCAGCTTACACAGCTGGTTTGTTATTTGGAATAAAAATAACATTCACGCACAATGCCTCTATCAAATGCATGCCTGTACTGTATTTGCAGCCGTCAAAGTTTGCATTATCTTATCTGAGAGGAAAAAACTCTAACATTGAGCGTGAGCAGCAAAAAAATGCATTTCATTTTATTTGTGGCAAGATTTCCCATGAATACATCACCTTACATTACCTTACACCTTACCATACATTACCTGCATACATTACCTGCATTTATTTATGACGACCAGTAGGTGTTGCTGTAACTCTGCATGTGCATGCATCATTGGAGGGTGGTGGTGGGGGGTGGGGGGGGGGTTGATGGCTTGGTATTGAGTTAGGAGACTGGGGATGGTAGACTGAGTGAAATGGACAGTAACGACAATCTGATTTGCCTTCACATGAAGCAGTTGTTTCCCATATTTCCCATTTGTCTGTTCCCCTGGGTGTAGTCCAGTGTGAGAAGAGTGATGTGATGCTGCTTAGAATGCTCAGTTTTCAATTACAATCGTCGCTGTTATCAACAGCAGCAACATCAACAGCTAATCTTCTTTCCATTATTTCCCAGATAGAATTTGAATTGAAAACCAAGAGCTTTGGACTTGAACTCTCAACATGATACAAGATAAATTTTTGAATATTTCCACACAGAGATGTCAATTTACATATCTTAACCACACAGACAGTCAAAACCACTTGGGCCTAAATGTGACTGTGCTGTTAATGTAAAGGCATGGAAGCTAAAGTTGTGCAGGAACAAAAGTTCACTGTAGCTGTTACTGTTCAGTTTGGTTACTGCACAGAGCAGTCCCTCTGTTAGAAAATGGTCAGTATCATGGTACTTAAACATAATTATGAAGTCTAACATGAATGTAAGTTGTCTTTTTTGGACATTGGGGTACTTCAAAGCTTCTTAAACGAAAATATATAAATATTCTGAACATTTTCAACATTTAGACAACACATTATCACATACTACTATAGAATAAGAATTGATGATCACTGATGAGTATTTGTTCACTGATTACCATCTGTAAAACCACATGTTCCTGAAATATGAATAAAATAATAAATACAACATGATGAACTACAATAATAGCAATAGACAGAGCGAGTGAGGCCAACAGTTGTAATAGTTTTCTCTCTCTTCTTGTTGCTTAAACATCATATCATTCAATAAGAACATCTTATGAAGACCATTATGTTTGTTTAATGTATTTCACATCCCTAATCCAACAATTAGCAATCATATATTGCATCCGCTTCAGCTCCCCCCCTTCACTGTGGCATCAACTTGATATGTCTGTCCGCATAGCCAAAGTACTTTCTGTACTGTATTATATTAGCTATTTTACACAATGAGTGAGAGCTACTGAAGTAATGTTATACTTAGTGGAGACTGCATTAGTGAATCATTAGGGTCATGCTACTCAAATCTGAGATCATTAGCTGGAAAAGTCTGCCGACAGTGTTCCTCTGTGAACGCCATAAAAGGTGGATGGAGAGGCACAAGTCTCCTCTTACACTACAGAAGTACTTATTGCCACTGTTTACATTTTATAACCAGATAATCATGCATGCTTAAACAAAGAATAGAATATCTATTTACTTATCTATGCATTTATTTATGTAGCCCAATATGTACGTAGATGTGTACAGTATGCAGATATATGTAGTCCTACCTGTTGTAAAATGACCATACTGAACTGTATACAATACAACATATATACAAAAGGTTGGCAACTGACACTTCACAGAATACAGACAACACTAAGGAAAAATGGTAATTAAAACTAAATGTTACAATTGAATATACTACATAGATGGACATATGGACAGGTTGTCATAAGGGAATTAATAGCCAACTGTGGAAAGAATTTGACTGGAAAGTAAAGATCGGATATTTTAATACCCCCTTTATCATCTCTTCATATGTGACTATTTATCTATTTATTTTATGTACTTTATTTTTACTTTTTAACTCTTAGTATTTAAGTCTTATATAAAATATTGTTTGTTTATGTTGTTTATTACTAATGTAATTTATATTACCTGTCATTTAATATATGAAGTCCTATGTCAGGAAATGCTATTATGTGAAATGATTAAAATGTTTTAAAAAAAGAAATCGTTTCTCTATGTTGGAGGATGGAGAGAGCGGTGAGCTCAAGAACAGCTGGAACGTTATCATCATGTCATCAGGGAGTATGATTATTTGCGTAAATGGCATGCAGCAAACTAATAAAAGGTGAAAATCGAAGTCATATACTGTAGCAACGATTGGAGCTTATTATATATATATATATATATATATAACTGCTATCCTGCTGTTATTCTTTCACAGCTAATATGTGAAGGATTTTAACATCATGAGGGGCTGCAATTTTCATCTTTCAGGGTCTCTGAGCTAATACGTCACCAGTACATTTTGTACTCTCCTCCATAATGTGAACTGAAACATGAATGACAGAATAAAGGCAAAGGTATGTACAGACAGATCAAAAGAAAAAAAAGAAGAATTCATATTCCTTGTTTTTAAATTGTTCCTTTAGAAACAGCTTTAAAACTCAGACTTATCATTTGGCTCCTTCACCTCCACTGCCCTCTCCTCCCCAGTGGCTGCTGTGTGTTGTCCCTGCCAAGGTCTGAAACATTATCACAACAGGATGTGGGCTGGGATAACACTCAGAGTGCTTCCTCTGCAGTGCCAGTCACCTGGGAGATTCTTCAATTATCATTGCATTTTAATGTTACTTCTGAGTCTGAGATGCAACTCAGAGGAACCAAAGAGAGGGGGAAACATGGGCATTAGACTTGTGGGGTGAAAAAAGCTGAATTGATCTCGATTTGCCTTTCTGATTGCCTGTAAAGTGGTTTTGTAGTAGTGTCTGTTCACGTGTAAGGGAAAGTGCTATCAGCTAATACATGGACAGAACGTGAACTGCAGTTGATGCACATACATGCAGGAAAGAAACTGCTATTCAAGGGCCAGTTGTAGTTACTGATTACTATTCATAGCATCAAAATGACATATGCAACAAATATAGAATATATAGCAACTTTTCAGGCAGTTTTCATGCACACAATCACTAAAATGCAGACACAAATGTCAAGTGAAATTGCAGGAGCACACACTATTAATGTTAGAATTATTCTGTCTGAATGTGCGACTGCTTTTGTGGGTGTCCACATAGTTTTATGGAAAATGAAACTTTATATTGCTTTTATGATATCTATCCAGAATGAACAAATCTACTCCCATTACAGTAAAATCACCTCTGGCTGACAAATTTGAATTAGATATTCATGTGTTTGTCCTTGACCACAGAAACAATACAAGATTGTTTTAGGAGGTGTTTACCTTGAGAGACCTCAGGATGAAAATGAGCACTGCTGCACCAAGCCTTCCTTCGTGTAGACTTGTGATAACTCAGAATGTATTTTCCACTCTTGTGATAGTTTGATGCTGTGATCTTTCATTCTGACGTGTAACATTTTGATTGTGATCTGCTTGCACACTGAGGGTGCTACTCTGACATTTGTACAGCAGTACATTTGTGAGGAAATAAGTTTAAAATCTTGTTATTTTATCTTGTTATAACCACAAGAGTCTTTATTGTGATTAAAGGTCTGACTGAGATAAAGGTTAGTTTAGTTTAGATAGTATTTGTTCTTTTGTATAAGTGTATATCATTATTATCAGGTGCTGCATTGCTCTGGTTATATCTTTTAATTGTTTGTATTTATATGTATGTATCTAATATGTGTTTGATTTTGTCAATTCAAGTTTTTAATATACATATATTTAATATACTCTGAAGTTTTAATATTCCTCTTTTTATGCTGTCATATATGTGATAAACTTAGCTAGGATTGCATTTTAAATATTTATCACGACATGTTCACTTCCCAAACATAAAAATGTGCTTATTTAAAAATCAGTGAATGAACAAAGTCCAGTCCATTTGTTTTGCTCAGATGCAGCAGAGATGAAAACACATTATGAATGTGTAAACTGAAAGGATGATAAAAGCTTTGAGGCAAACAAGTTTGGATATCTGAATATGACAAACAACCCATAACAAAATACTAATGGAAGAGCATATATTATTGCAGTCTGGCTTCCAGCCTTGACTGGCACCTGTGAGCAGCAGCGCAGCGGTATAAACGACGCGCCATCTTGGATTTTACGTCAGTGGGATTTACGTCTGTTTGAACACCTGGCAGGTACGTGAACCCTCCGTCTGACTGCCTGACTCGAAATAAGCAGTCTGAAGTCAGAAAGGGCCCAGCGACAGATCAGGCTCAGTTTTCTGAAAAAAAAAAAGAAGAAAAAAAAAAAAAGATTTGGGACTAAACTAAAAGAAAAAGTAACCATGGCAACAGGGGCAAAAGCAAAATGACAGGGACACCTGAAGATTCATGTTGGGAAACTGTCCCTGAGGGATGTATCAAGGAGGACTCCTCCTCGCTGATGAGTTTGGACACACAGGACAAAGCAGAGACTTTGTATTTGTGACGTTTTGGAATAATCCTGGAGCCTCCTGACATCTTGTGCCAATGTCTGACAGGGAGTCACAACAAGTAAGTCACTTTTAAACGTAATGTTACGTATTGTTGTATTATGCTGTGAACATGCTGTGGTGATTTCAGTGTGTGTTTTGAAAAAGTTTGACTTGTGTAGATTTTTAGTGGTGATTATTGATTGTTGATCATGATCACTAAAATAGTTCCAGTTGTGGTCAGTTTGTTTGGATTGAGTTACTTTCTATTTGATGGTGTTTTTTATGGTGTGTGTGAGGTCTGTGTACAAACCAGCATGTTGTTTTGAACTGAATCAGACTGCATGTCTGTGATTATAGTATTTGGGTAGTTAGCTATTTTAGTGACTTTCTGCTGTTTGTTGTCTTTAGCTTGGTATAAAGACAGGTATTAAAATAAGAGAAATCAGTTTTTTTTTATTATATTCCAAGCAGCTTAAACTCCCTATTAAACCTCTGTATGAATGACAGGTGCAAACTTTCAGGTCTGCCATCCTTTGGTCTGACCAGTACACTCACACACACTGTTATGCCTGTATGTTGAATCAAGCTCAACAAACAGATCAAACAACTTGAGTTCCTGTTCAGAGTCTGGACCGCTATTTGTGTCAGAGCTAATGGGTACAATGCAGTCCATTATGAAAATATTAAATTAGTATGCTTGTAAGAAAGCTTCTGTCTACAGTTATTCAACTAATCAAGTAAAATTAGTGTAATGACAGAAATGCATAGATTTTCTAAACAATATTGCACCAGTGTAAAAGAATACTGTTTGTTCTTGTAGAGCAGCATGTGAAATCTGTAGCTGATTGTAGCACTTTTTTATTTAGCCATTGCGCTGTCATCGCTTTGAGTTTAATGTTTGTTTCCTGTTTTATTTTGTAAAAATCCCCTCTCCTGTGTCTGAAACATTATTCTTTCCTTTGCTGGTATTACCGCCAGTTTTGATCGTCTGTTCCACCCTGATTAGTTTCACCTGTCCCTCGTTATCCTGCCTTCATTAGTGTACTTTGAGTTGGCTTTGAGTTCCTGGTCTTTCAGTGTTGCTCGTTGTACTCGTATTTATTCCTAGTGTGTTTTTTTTTCCTTTGAATCTTTGCTTTGTTTTCTTGAACCTTGCCTGCAGTTTTGACTTTTGATTTCCTGCCTGCTCCCACTCAGATTTATTTGCTTGTTTGCACTGCCTTCTCTTTTTTTTTGACCTCCGACTGCCTCACCGCCCTGTAAGTCTTTTGAGTTCTGCGTTATTAAATCATCTGAACTGCACCTGCCGGGCCTCCTGGTCCACATTCGGGTCCAATCCTTCATGTTGTTTGTTTCCCAGCCTTCAGTGTTGTGACATTAGCACTAAAAACATATTGAAATCTAAGATTGACTACATTAAATTGAAATCCCTCAATTACAGAGGATTGTCTTATTTGTGGGGACAGAATGTAGGATGTTAAAACTAAGTTTATGTTTACAACTGCATTGTTAGTGAAAATGAAATATGTCATTGACACATCATTTTAAATGTGTTTATTTTATTATTGGCGGACATAAATTATGTCATCTCAAAGGTTATGTAATGCATGTAATGTTCTTTGACCTGTGTAATACCTCTATGTGGTGACACATGGTATTTCATGTTGGGCACCATCAAGGCCAATAAATGCAGCTCATTATCTTTGGCATCCAACTGATCTATGAAAATGAATAATACCTAAATGGTATGGTTACGTCATTAGCAGCAAGCCTCCTCCACATGCAACTACTTGTTGTGAAAAATGATTCCACAAATTCTGGAGTTAAAGAGCATTTTCTCCCCTATGATTTCTAAGTGGCTTTATGGATGTTTATTCTCGATCGACATCACTTGATATCCTCAGGGAGGTTTAAGTCGCACTGAATCAAAAAATGTGTCTATGTGCATTTTTTTTCCTTTAACGCGCCTCACGTTATGAAAAGCTCTGATGTGGGTGAAATGAACAATCACATATGGAATGAAAGCCAGTTAAATTCAGATTAAAACAAGGAAGTGGTGACGGATCAACTCATTTTGAGGACACCACAGCATGGGCAAGCCCTCAATAGGAAGCCACAGGAAGTGGAAAAGAGGTCATAGGAAGAATACAAGGAGGTGGGAGTGTTGGTGGGCTGAAATGAAGGCAATGGGCCACAGCTAGAATTCACTGGAGGTGGTGGGAAGAAATTACCTACCAAGGGAAGAGCAATGAGTGCAAACATGAAACAGAATTGTTACAAACCAAAATGAAATGCTATTAAATAATGCCACTTTTAACTCAGATTAGTTGCAGATAAAATAAGAGGCTTTATTGATCTCACACCGGGGAAATTCACTTGTTACAGCAGCTCACAATACACAAGATAGATGAGAAGAATACTCAAAAATTTACTAATAAAATAAGAGTAATATTTACTGTACAAACCCATTAAAATACATGAAAAATAAGCTGTTATCTTTAATTATTTCATTTTATGAATGTTTATAAATCTTGTCGTTCGTGAACACTGACATTACACTCAAAGTTCACGGGGATGGAAAAACTTCCACCTACAAAAGCGGAGAGTGACGACACCCCTGAGGTAGTGGGCAGAGATTAATGCAAGGATTTACTTGAGAGGGAACATGCATGGAATGGTAAGAAAGGTGCTGCTCCTGCTCTGGGACAGCGAGGATTTGATGCAAATTCGATATGATAATGCCTGACCTGAAAAGAAAAGGCAGAGGAGGCATTAGGATGCGTCAGCACCTTTTGTCTCTGTCCTACAGATATACGGAGAGTTTAGTTATTTTGTCCCAGCTACATGATTTAATATATGACACAAAGATATTTTAAAATGACAGTTACGTCTTTGATATGAAGTAAATACACAACATACAATGTGTTATTTTCAGCTCATAAATAGTCATCTGCATTGTTCATTAGGCTACACTAAATATTATAATTTCACATTCAGTTGACCACTGAGGGTCATAAGTCTAAAATACTCAAAATAGCACAGAGACAGGGGACAGCACATCACAGAATATTCATGATTTTAACAACTTATCTAGTCTTGCCTGTGCCACTAACCCAACATTAGCAGCAGTCATTATTTTTGGCTTATTACGTCTCTGTGTCTCTCCCTGTCTTGTATTCTGCGGAGCTCTTTCCAGTTGATGAGCTGTCCATGGGAAAAAAAAAATAAAAAAAAATCACCCAGCAGCCTGATAACAGTGTTTCTGAATGCATTCTTAACTATTCCTCATGTCATGCATACTTGAATTTCAGTATTTGGAGCTGCTAGTGTTCTTCACTTCTACATTATCTAAAATGTATATCTATTAGAGTACAAACATATTTGAAAAGTGAAGTGGAAATAACGTTTAACACACAACAGCAATCCACTTGTTATCCGGAGATAGAGAAAAGCTGTTCCTGCTTTCCTCTGTGCCTCTGTGACCTACAGATCGATGCGTCAGATGTTCCAACTTATCTTAAAAAGAGCATTTATGAATCGGCTGCATTCTGTCTAAATGCATTTGATATCCTGAGTGTGTGCGGGGGAGGATCATTTCCTGGTCGCAGACAGGATGTCAGGGCATAGGTAGGACTGGTAAAATGATTTGTTGTTCGAGGGATTTAATTACCACTAAGCCCTGTGGCTGTACCAGTTACTAACATGGTGCTCACATACACGATGCCTTCGGCCCACAATCAAAAATGACAAACGATAACCCGGGACCATGACACAGGTGAGAAATTTAGATGATCTGCTGTTTTGCAAAGGAAGCAAGTATAAATATGATAAACACAGATATTTTTAGGACTAAATTGACATGATGAAATAGTCCTAATTATTTTGTCTTCTACATGGCCTGTTGCTGGCCTAAGTGCCGAGCAGTGGGCGGCTGCTCTATGCTCACTGAGAATACCACGTTCCAGTACGGAAAAAATTAATAAACAATAAAACGTCCAATAGTTTATACAATAAAGGGTGCAGAGAGCACGCTGTAAACTATGCATTAATTCTCAGGAGGTGATGAGTGCAACGGAGCGCTGTTTCAGATTTTAAGCAGTGGGTAAATAGTGTTTTTGTGCATTTACCCAACTAAAGCTGTAGCTGTAGTGCTTTTCTTCTGCTGTCACCTCTCTCTCTGTACTTTTCTGTCTGACTATATTATAAGGAAAGATGTATCAGTGTGCAATCATTATAAATTGGAAAATTTCTCCCAGTGCCTACACGAAGAACTCAGGCCCATATTTCATTAAAGTCAATGATGCCTATGAGCTTGCACAGCAAATCCAAAAATGAGGCAGAAATAAATCCCTGCACCTCACCAAGTAACTGAAATTGTACAGTGCAACTAGAATATTGAATGTGTACTTATGTAAAAACAGAGCATCAATAACTTGCCAATTGCATTATGCAAAGGGGACTACACTGCTGCTTCAGGTTCAATACATCCTCAAGTTGGGATTGGATATGTATTGTTTTGCACATGTGCAGAAATGTGATATTTGTACAAGAGGTAGCCTGCTTTAATCACAATAATAGCTAATTTCACGCCTCTCGTTACTTTGAATTCCAATAGTGATGAAAAGCACCATATGAATATGATCATGTTAAACATAATGATCACTCTAACAGTCTCCAGTTTTGTAAGGCTGCTCATAGACACATTGGTGCTAAATGAGCATGCTAACATGCTTATAATATCTGAAAGTGCTCCTGAAAGCCATTCATGTATGAGAGGCAAAATGTAAAGAACACAATACATAAAGTCCATTTACAGTTTACCAACTACATAACTGGAGCTATTGTTTTAGTAAGTGATATCACACAGAGGTTTATGAACCTTTTATGGTGCTAGTTGCATTAAAATATACCTCACCTTTGACTTCATTAGGGCTACAAAAAAAGTTGATGACACTGGAGCAACAGCATTGCAGGCTTTAAGCTTTACAAAACTCATGAAGGTGGAGTTGAATTTTAGTTAACAGAGGGAAGCCTGATGCCAAAAAGTGTCAGACAGGACAGCGGTGATGACTGTAAGTGAAGTTGGCTAAACCACTTTTGAGCCACACACTGGTATAACCTTCTCCACCGCTGTGATTGACTTTTGGGGTGACAGCGCTTTCAACAGCTCAGCAGGACAGTCTCCCCGTTATTCGCTGGGATTGTATGGGTAAGCTATGAGCAGGAGTTAAGTGTGGCACTCAACTGAAGAGAAAGAAATGAACGAAAAGTGGAATCTTTGTATTGAACAGCCAAATCTAACTGACAACTTCTGAGTCAGGTACAGCCCTACTTAAAATTTTACTTTAAATCAGACTTGACAGTTGTTATATAAAGCTTCCCAATGAATGACTAATGTAAGGCTGACTTTGATAGCCTGTCACACAATGCATTATGGGTGAAATAAGACATTTCACAGGAGAGAAAATTTTATAGATTCAGCATTTCACACGTCCTGAAAACCTATGTCTGCTGGAGGAACACAATGCAGGAAAGGTGTGTTATTTAGTGATGCAAGTATGGATGATAAAACGGCATAAATCCAGTGGTCATTAGAGGCGTCAATGTTCAGACATGTTTAAAAATATCAGTCAGTCAATCAATCAGACTTTACTTGTATAGCACTTTTCATACAAAACAGTGTAACACAAAGTGCTTCACACAATAAGTCTTAAGTTTGCTCTTAAAATATGGTACAAGAATCCAAACATCTGGAAATGAAAAAATCCAGCAACTGGGGGAGAACCTGTCCCCCAAAAGCTGAAAAAAACCAAAACAACTGTGTTCATCATTGTGACTTATAGAAATGAATCACCCGTTTTTTTTGGGGTTGGCAAGACAGCAGAATTTGGATTGTACTGTGGCCACAGAAGGAGCTTTCCCCAGCGATCGCCCCAGTAACGCCTGATGCATCTCTGCTGTCAGACAGAGGCACCACAGGTAACTTCATTAATTACCTCAGTTAATGAAACAGCACATAAAATAACACTTATGCTATAATTTGGAACGTAGCCTAATGACTGTTAGTGTTACTGTATCTGCAGGTCCTTAGCTTGCAGTCCTAATGTTAGGCTGTGTACATGTTTAGTGTGTGTGTATACAGTACATCATAGTGTTAAGGACATTAACTTTATCTTTCAGTTGTTTTTAAGCTTTGGACATAGGAGACTGTGCTAATTGTATCCATAAAGGTGAGAAAACACAGTGTTTTAACAGTACCCTTGACACCAGTTTTAGGCTGTTGACAGATTTATGTATGTGTGTGTGCATTTGCATTGCATTTACACGTTTATTTTTTTTCTTTTTGAGCTCCGGACAGCGAGGACAGTGCTGATGACTGCCTAATAGTGATACCAGCCTCAGTACCCCCCTCTGCCAAGGATGCAACAGGAGCTGTCCACAGTGCTAAAAAAGTGACCCTGGCCATGGTCCTGGAGCAGCAGTGAAGGGGTCTTGAAGTGTAGCATCTTAAATTAAAATTTAAAATTGCGAAGCTGCATTTGGAAAACATATCCAGTGACTCTCACACTGGAATGAAGAAGTTTAGCCTTTTAATACTGAAACCATTGTAATCTCCTAATATTAAAAAAAATGTAATGTCTTAATATTAAACACTGTAATCTGGTAAAACATTTTTTTTGTTAGAATATATTTTGTTTTTATGTTTAAAAACACAATGCAGTAAATAAAATCTTTACATTTTTTCATAAAGTAAACATTCATAAACATCAGGCCTCATGCAACAATGTTCTCTTACCAGACATCCAGTACATGATGAATCATAAATTGGAGGTGTGTGACATGAAAAGAGAGTAAAAATATATATCAATAGAAAAATAAACATGCCAAATAATGAAGGAATCAAAATAACGGAGTATAAAAAAACATCTTGGAATACTCCATGAATATAATAATACTTTTATGGGATATCTAATATTTATATGAATAAAATACATATAGAAAGGAAAGATACAAAGGAAGCATCTTGAGTTCACAGGAGACCTTGTAGACAATCTCTGGTACAGTGATTTATGTAGTACAGCATCACCCACAGACTTAAGGACACTCCAATACGTGATCAGTGTATATCTTTAATGTTTGTTTTTTTCTATCCCTGACAACTCTCTTCTCAGTCTTTATTCCAAAAACATTTGCCATATTCAGCATGGAGAAAGCACTGTGTCTTGAGAAAGTTGTACTCATTAATGTCATGTAATGCTCCTCTATTTCTTTTTTTTAGTATACCTGTGTATACCTTTGTGTTCTACCTGATGTTCTAACAGATTGTTGCATTTCAACAAAGTTCTCACCTCAGGCTTAGCTAAAAGGAGAGCTCGCAAATGTTCTTGCCGCACATTAAGTCAGTCTTAATATTAAAGCAACAGACAGTAAAACCTGGTTATTTAAGAGCAGTCTAGGGCCAAGACTAGTCTCAAACTAAGTTTATGTAAATGGCCTGTGGATAGTTAAAGGAGCGTGTTTGTGTCAACACATAACAACTCAAAAGCAGACTGTGTGCTAGGCTAGATGATTGATGCAGCAGAATTTTGACTGTTCACATTATGCCGCCGCGAACATGCTCTCATAACACTGAGTCTTGATAGAGTGAGCATGATAACAGTATAAAAGTATAAATCGCCTTTTTTGTAATTGTGATCACATTGTGCATGATTTATAATGTGGGGAGGTAAAGTAAGCCTGGACGCCATACCAAACTAAACTTTTATTTACTTCTACTGAATATTTTACAAGTCACTCGTGGTTTAAGAGAAGAAGAAATGTTTTGATTTCCTCAAAAACATTCAAAAATGCCATATGTCTGAAATCAATGCAGCATAAAACCCTTATAATTCAGTTTAGACACATGCCAGTAATATCTGTTTACCTGATAGTGTCTATTGATTGTCTGGAAAAGACAGAAAACAGCAGTAGAATAAATCAAGGCCTTTCAAATGGGCTCTTTTATGGCTTTTGGATATAAAACACCATGATCTGACTTCATTACAGTAAAAGGAAAGTTGAAACTAAAGCAGAACGGTTGATATTGGCAGTAGCTGTAGCTATATTTGAGGGTTTCTTCCATAGAATTTGTTTTAGTCTAGACTGTAGCGAGACAACCAGGGACACGACATTAAAAATATAGTACAGTATCGCTGCTGTTGTCATGAATGCCATTCACTCATTCAAAAGTTTCTGCTAATTTAGAATGTTCCCACTTCACTTAAATTATGAAAATCTGAAAAGCTAGTAATAGTAAGGCTATGAAAACATAAAAAAACTCAATATAATAAGTAAGCCTGTTGGTGTACATTATCCCACTTATTACAAGGAATAAATCAACAATCTGACTCAACATATTGATTTAAGAATGATTTTTTTTTTTGCGTCCTCTGCTTTCCTCCAGTGTCTATGATCAAAACTATGTCCATAGCGAAGGTCTGTGACTCATAGCAGCTGTCTGCTATACAGAAATAACAGTATTCAATAAAGCCAAGTAATATATATGATGTAAATTACAGAATTAATATAAGGTAAAACATGAATAAATGAAAAGTAAAATGTACTATTTATTATAATATACCTGAGGTACAGCTTCACAGAGACACGTCTATAGACTGTTAGTCTTGTTGTGAGAAACTTTGTGATAGGATGAATCATAAATGAATGACAGAGAAACACACATGATGAAGGCGTAGCTTTGACTGACTAATTTGTCAGCAGATTTCTAAATTGTGAGAGTAGTACATATGAATAGACTGGATCATTCTTTTTTGTGCCATGACATAAAAAGTATTCCAGTTAAAATGATCTTTTCAGTTTTTTATGAATTAATGCAGTACTTTAAATGTTGAACTGTCATTCTGACACTATGAGAAAAAGAATCTCTTCTTTAGCTTTGTGCCAGCTTAAGCGCGATACAATAACCTCTGAATGATAACAAGTCAATCAGGAATTCAGCCTGCAGCACCATCCCATCGCTTACTGTACTTCAAAGTCTTAAACTTAGGAAACAGCTGACTCTGGTTTGGAAGTTTGGGTTAGCTCCTGCTAGTCTTAAATTCACATTCATTAAGGGCTGCTTCATGCTTTGTCCTATTCTAATTTCACATGTTGTGTTTTAATGGGTAATTTAACATCTGGCCAAGGGACAGCGTGGAAATTAGCCTTTTTCGCTAACACTGGCACATTTGCAGTAATGTTGATCAATGTGCATTGTCCCTGAAATGAAATAAATAAATGAAAATTCATGAGGAATACTACAATTGATATTTAAGTGAATTATTTTTTTTATAGATTCACAACTGTTATTTGCAAATGTGCATTATAAAGTTTTACCGAATTAGATACATATTTTTGACCTGTTACACTGTGAGAGTAAAAACCAAATGTTAAGTGATGCTCTTCTGATTTTCTTTTCTTCGCTCGTGTAGTCTCACAGTTTGTAAAGAGCTGTGAGATGATTCTCAACACGGATTAAACTGAACAACTTAAATGGCTCTCAGGACAAAATAAATACTCCTCTGTCGGCCACAGTTGTTGGGAACACTCACATCGACACTGCCTCAATATGATCTTCTTAAGACCTTAATCGTCACAGCAGCATGCCTGTTTACTTTATGTGAGCATTTCAAGTGCTCTGGATCCATCATGTTGAACTCATCATGACTACTAAGTGGGTCATATATATCTCATGCAACTCATAAAAGACCTCAAGAAAGCTAGCTGGCAGAGCATAGATTATTTACATCAAATAAGGTGATCCCGGGGTCAGGGGCTTACCTGTGTAGAAGGATGAGGGTTGGAGGTAGATGATGCTGCTGCAGTCAGAATAGCATGTGTGTCTGTGTGTGTAAACTGAAATGAGGCAAGGAGAAATAGGTATTAGTGTAGAGTTACTAAATATATACTCTAGCTCCAGCTTTGACAACTGACTTCACATTGTAATACAAATGCAACAAATGAATGCATGAATATTCAGACAATTGGCCAGCCTTGCACTGAATATAGGTGCATTCACAATACAAAAATTAAAGGTTTAATGTTAGTGTAAAAGGTTCAGAGTTATTGTTAGGCTAATAGTAGTTTTAAGTCACATGGGTCTTTGCACCATGAAGCATTTGGAGAAATGGGCAGAGAAATCACAGTGGAAGCAAAGAGCCATTATAAAGCCATTTACCAGACAGCTCCCTGCACAGTAGCAGGGTAATGAACAGGGCTCGGCTGAAGAGCTCACGCTCTGAGGAGCTCTACATTTACCACTTTCATTGAGACAGAACAAAGGATTACCTAAGATTCAGCTGGGACAGGCTTCATCATCTTATCCAAAAAGCTGCATCACCTCCTACGACAGCAAGCTGCCATACCTGTAACACAAAATAGATTGTAGTTTTTTTTTTTAATGACCCATAGAGCCCCAAGGTTGGAGTATCTCTGTGTTCAGGCAACTAAATATACTTGGTTAAGATTTAGAAAAAGAGACCAACATTCAGTGTTAAAAAAGTGTCAAATTAAAAATTCTTCATACTTTTCTGTGCTTTAGGAAGGTCACACTATTACCTGCTTTGGTAGTGTATGTAAATATAAGCTGTTTTTCTAAGTAACCAAGGTGTTTTCTATTGAGGATGGTCTGTCTATGAATTATTCCAACACTTTAAGTCAGGAAATGCTTGTAGAGGGGTAAACCAGTTGGTCCTCCAGTGACCGGGTGACAAACTTTGTGTGACTGAGATTCCAAGCTTGCTTAAACAGAATTTTTAAAACCACTCTCTGTCAAAGACAACAAACCAAGAAAAAGTGCTTCATTGAAAAGGCCTAACCCTTTTCTATAATTCACTTTTACTTGTTCTCAGAAAACACAACGGGTTTGAGTCATTCCTTTTCCTGAATACTTACGTAAAATAGCCACATTTCCTGTAATGGACTTGAATGGTGTATTATCAGAACTGTTTACAGTGTTTAATAACATAATTTCTCCCTCACAATGGGTTTTCCAGTCTGAAATGTGGTAATGTTTTTAGCTATTGTCTAAAGCACATTCACGGCCTTTAAATTCGAGACTGGCGTGTGAATTATGTATAACACTTTGTCTACACTCTGGCTGGATAAGGTTCAAGCCAGGTTCAATTTAAGAGAGTTGTCCTGAGAGTAAACTGTATATTTTAAGTATTTCTACGGGCATGAAATGCAGGTTGAATTAAACTCAGAGTATGAGACAGAAGACTGAACCAGACAGTAATATTTTATTGGACATATTTGATTTTTCAAGGCTTAAATCAAAAGAAACTAGGAGAGAGAAAGAACCTTTCAGCAATCCACAAAGCGTTGGAAAATCTTACATTTTACAAAGTAACCGAAAGTTTCCATCTTTTTACTATCCTCTTAAAAAGTATGATATACTCTCTCCTAAAAATAAAGCCATAAACTTATAAACACATCAATTTTCCCCATCCGTGCTCGTCTCTAACCTGTTCTGATATGTTCCCCCAGCTCTGTTGGAGGGATTACATCTGTGGAAGATGTTGGGTTGCCCTCCTCCTCATCCCACTGCCAGCTGCTTCAAAGCCTACAGCAACCCAAGTTCATTTACCTCATTTACATTTCAATCTTTCGCCCATCCTTAGTTTTACTTTCTTTTAATGTAGCCAGACGTGACGGCATGATGCTCACTACATGGTTTCTTTTAAAAATTAACCACGACCTACTGAAGTGTGATATTTTTTCCAGTATGAATGTACATCGAAATAGCACAAAAAATAAGAACCTTTTTTTTCTCTTTTGGTGACACTCTTTTGTCACATTTAAAAAAACAGGCTGTGGCATTACATGACTAAAGACTGTTTCCTCATTCATTTCAATGAGCACACTGCAGAATAAGGCTTTGAATAAATGAAATGAAGGCCAGCATCAATATATCAGCCATTATATGTAGCTAAGTTTCCCTTGATAGACTTGCAGGCATTTAAAATGAGGTAATTAACAAGTTAGTTTAACATCTTGTGAGCTGAGCTTTAGCTAAAGTTATAAATGAAGTTATAAAGCTTCATAACTTTATAACTCTATATATCCCTCTGGAAAATGACGTACTATTGTTTATCCTCAATTAATATAATCAGCTCTGTAATAACTACAGGGACTTTGCTGATCCATATAATTGGTACTATTCACTATTGTCATTTTTTGCATAAAAACACAATACACAGGAGAGGTTTGTGTTTATAATTTGACAAAAAATAAGCATGAACAATACTAGGCTCATTAAGTCTCTGGTTCAGATGGGAATGCATCTGTGGCACTGATCGCAGGGTGGTTCACATTACATCTGTGGGTGCTGGGTATGGATAGGCAGCTTTGTACATGCATGTGTGTGTCTGTGTGTGTCTGTATGTACGTGTGCTTTCATTTACATACTGAAAAGAAAACGAACTGTTGGCCCTAAATGCATTGTTTGATGTTTAAAAACCATCTCGGTCTATTAGGAAAAATCCTGTTAAAAGTTCCATGAACTGGGTGATTGTGGGGAGGTCCGGTTACACTGGGACACAATCCATGCAATTAAAAAGAAATGAGAAAATAAAATCAATACAGATCACTTACACTGTGGTGACAAAAGACTCAACAGGGGACAACACAGACCTAAATCTTAATTAGCAAGAATATTGATGCTGTAGCACAAAGGGCAATCCAATGTAGAAGCACAATGTGCTTAAATGAATGTACCAACATGTGAAAGTAAACAGAAACTAAAAACAGAGGACACAAAATGTGTCTTCAAATCCAATCTGAAGCATAGGACTCGGTCTGCATCAAGTTATAACTGAAAATAAAAAGGTGACTAAAGGTGAAGAAGTGCTAATTTTTTTTCAAACGCCCTCAAGTGCTTGACTTGACTTGTTATAGAAACATCCAGAATCTGTCTGCACTATCTGGGCAGATGTGATTTGTTGGATGAGACATGAATTTGATGAATCATAAAAAAGGTGTTCACTCAGCATTCAGACACTCTATCCTCTTCGTAACCAAGAGGGTAGAGTGTAAGATTTGGTGAAATCACTCAAACTTTGTGGTTACAATCAGAGCGATTGTAAAATAAATCCTTTTTAAATAAGTAGTGAGCAGAATTCATCAGTGGTTTTGAATCTCTGTAATTAGTTTCATTCTGTCTGTGCCAAAAACTAGTTTGCAACAGACTGCGGCAAGTTGCAATAAATGAGTTGTAAAATAATGAATCTATCTATCAGATTTTATTTGTACAGCACATTTAACACACAAACTGCATTGGACTTTATCTGGAGGAGATACACAGCCCCTCCTCCCCCAGACCCACCAAGAGTTATAGTTCTTCCATGGTGACTTAAGTTTGCCTGATGGCGTCCATTCAACCATTCTTGGTACAGCTTCAAAGAAAAACGCACGAGGGGATCTCTCAGGTGCCTGAATCTGAAAAAAAAAAAAAGAAAAAGTGCATGATTATCCCCATATTTAAACGAATGCCAGCTTTTCTCTCTCCGCCTTGAAGTGCGGCTGTTTGGCACAGCTATAGACACTTTTGATTTCCAACGTCGTACTAAACTAGTTCTGATCAAGCGTAGCCTGACCCTTAAGCACATTAAGCTTGATGCTTGCTTAGACACATGCAGAGTCGAAGGTGCCAAATAAGTCCTGTGTGCAATGGCATCCTTGAAAAAAACATTTAAACCCCTCTACCATTTAGAGACGCTAGTCAAGAATGACCAATAGCTGCTTAGTTTATGCTCAAGGAAAGAGGTGATTGTGTCTTGCCATTGCTGATACTATCCCTCCATCTTCCATTCCACTTTTTTGGTCATGCCACCCAATGTTATTCAGACATTACAGTTCAGCTTCTGTATGTTTGTTTATCTTGACACTGCAAATTAAGACAATTGAGGAATATATTTTTTCTTGATCTCAATTTTTGCTTAAACTTCCCCTGTGTACCACAGGAAACTGAGGCACGTCTACTGACATGCAGGTCACATAAAGGATCAGAAACTGAAGGCTGAATTGTCAGTGCAGCTGATTGTGTTCATTAGGGCTGGATATCGACGCTGATCTCCCTCTCTCTCTCATCTATCTATCCCTGTGAGAGACCGGAGAACCAGGCCCCCTCAGGGCTACATCCCCCATTATCATCAAAAATCCCGGGGAGAGTCCTAGTTTCTAGAGACTTTAATTAATGACCTAGGATTCAGACAGTAATCAAACTTATCAATCAGTGCTCAAAAAACATTGAGTCAGAATCAGATTTATTGCCAGGTAGGTTTTCACTCACAAGGAATTTGTCCTGGTATGTTTTAAAATGAAAAGTGCTGTACAGTTGTGCAGGAATTGCAAGTATTTACCAGGTATTATGAAAGTGTTCACAGTGTGCAGAATATTTTCAATATGCAGGTATTTAACAAAACAAGGAAGTCCAAAAGATGTTAAATAAAGGCTGAGCGTTAATGTAACACAGGGTTTGTAGATACTATGTCAATGTGACATGTAAGGACTGCAGTGGAGTGTAAGAGAGTCTCAGAGGGGGCGCCGAGCCTTGTTGATAAGGCCAGCAGCAGACAGGGAGAAAACTGTTCTTGTGGCATGAGGTTCTGGTCCTGATGGGCCGCAACCTCCTGCCGGAGGGGAGTGACTCAAAGAGTTTGTGTCCGGGTGGGACGGATCAGCCACAATCTTTCTTCCTGGAGGTGTACAGGTCCTGAAGCGACGGAAGGTTGCAGCCAATCACCTTCTCTGCAGAGCGAATGACACGCTGCAGTCTACCCTTGTCCTTGGCAGTGGCAGCAGTGTGCCAGATGGTGATGGAGGAGGTGAGGATGGACTCAGTGATGGCGTGGAAGTGCACCATTATAGTCTTTGGCAGGTTGAATTTCTTCAGCTGCTGCAGGAAGTACTTCTTCTGCTGGGCTTTCATAATGAGGGAGCTGATGTTCAGCTCTAACTTCAGGTCCTGGGAGATAATAGTTCTTCCTGAAGTCCACAATCATCTCCACTGTCTTTAGAGAGTTAAGCTTGCTATTTACTGACATACATTTATATTCATCCACACGTGAATAATGAATTTCAGCTTCATACAGTAGATTAAGGGGTCAGGCAATATAAATAGAATATTCCACAGTAGCGCATGTACATTTATATCATGATAACTCTCTTTTCTGTTGGTGTTTTCAGCTTAAAAAAGAAAAGAACAAAGGCTGGAATAATGAAGAGCAATGGGCATCACATTAGTACAGTGCAGATTTCTGTTCCACAGTTAGTAGGTAGAGCAGCCCATCTAGTCAATTGTTTTCCCAGTATTTTATGTATTGTTCGGATTTTAGTCTTATGAAAAAGTTCAAGAATTCTGTGAAGGTTCTCAGTCATCCAGGTCATCTTTCTTCAAAAAAGGTTAAGTCTGGGGCAACTGGACTGGTCCAGGATGTCTTTTTTGATGAACAAATTCAGTTTCTCCATATGGTGTATTTTTCGTTGGCAATTGCGATCCAGTTATCCTTTGTTGGCAGGTTTGCCTGCAGCTACCTCCATGTGATGGACTTTTCATTCATTCAAGGCCATGAGTATTTCCAGGATTTTGCCATAGTAATATTAATGGATTAGAGAGCAAAAATAGAAGGTCAAAATATATGAAAATGGTTTGCCATTAAATTACCACACTGAAATGCTGAATTTCAATTTTGTAGTTACTAAATGTTATATTATGGTCAGATATCTGGATTTTATTTTTCATTTTTTTATCAAGGTTGTATGCATTGAAAGTTGCAAAAGACTCAAAGCAATCACTAGCCATAATGCAGGAAGCTTGTACCCTGTAAAGATGGTTTAAACTGAATTTATCGTATGCCACTCATTTTTTCTAAAGATAAAACCTTTTGCAGGTTTTAAACTAAACTATGAGGCCTACCTTGGTCCATTGGTGTGGTTTATTCAGTTCTGGTGCTGGTAATCACCTACGGACTGTACCGGTAATTCAAATTGCATCGTTTCAAATCTTCTCATTTAGCTAAATATGTGATAAAGGAAATATGTGATGTTAATCACTGATAATTCAAAGGTCTGATATTTAATCCAGTCAAAACTGCAACAGGAAGTGACTAGAATAGGTGCAGGATGGGTGTTAATTTCAATTTGGTTTGACATGTCTAGTTTTTGTCATAATTCCAGATCCAGAATGATTTGAGAAAGTCTGGATAAAAAATGCATGGCAATTCGATCCAAGACATATTTGGAGGTAGTTTGATATGCGCCTCCAATCAGATTTTTTTGCCAGTGATTACCTTAATTGCTTAACTCCATTGATGAAATAAATTGTCATAACCATTTTAAGAAGAAAGTGAAGTACTTCAGTAAAAATACTGATTCTGGGAAAGGGTTGGCATACGGTAATTAAATTAATCCATGTGCTACAGCAATCCTTTTGAATTTGAGGCCCCGTATTTTTCTGATCAAATGACGGATGGGGTCTGTTAGTATTATTAATATCATAACACAGCAGTCAGGTGAAAATTAATGTTGTCACTACTATCATTATTGCCTTATTTTCAGGATGATGATTGAAAAAAGTATTTAAATATTAATAAGACATGTTTTTGATAGTTAGTTTGGGTAAATTATTATTTGTTATACTAATCAAGTAATAAAAAAGTATTCATATATATTGATCAATGTATATGTATTCATATATATATATATATATATATATATATATATATATATATATATATATATATATCAATATATAGATCTCATGCATTGTACTGATCTTACATTGAAGCCAAATCACTCTAGTATTGGGTTCAGACCGAATCGAATGCTTCTCTGCATCTAGGCTGATTAGCAATGTGCTGATATCGCATAGGTTCGTCTAATATCCTCTGCTTGTTTTTCTTGGACAAACTCAGTTTGGTCTTGGTTTATGAAATCAAAGACAATACTTTCAATTCCTTTGGTGATAATTGCTGTAAAGGGTGTATAGTTTTAGGTTCACTTTGGACTGCATTTTCTGTTTTTCCTTTGAACCATAAGCAGTGATAGCTTTAAATTTTACCTCACAGCCTTCTAAGCATCCCACAAGACATTTGGTGGTACTACTGTTATTGTTTTGCAAATCTTCTTTCAGTTCTTTCTTTATATTTATTCTTCATACATTCTATCATTCAGTAAAACCCTGTTGAGTCTCAGTAGTATATCCTCCTTTTTATTATCTGGGTATAGTGTAAGATACCACTGAGTGGTCTCAGACAGCTCTAACACCTATCTTGAATTCGCTTATCCTGCGCCTATCTGTGATCGAGATGAAAAAATAATCCACTCTGAAGTATTCTGTGGGGCGAGGGGAGTGGTAAGTAAATTGCTTTTCTGTGGACAGTAGGTCTCTCCATACATCTATCTTACCTGATTACTTCAATAGTTTCTGCATGATCAATGAATTTTGGCTTCCCCCCTTGTGCAAGATTAATCGATTGAATATCCTTTTTTTTAAATAATCTATCATGACCTGCTGGCATATACGTTAAACGTATATGCCAGCAGGTCATGATAGAAAAAGTAACTTCTAAAGTAACTTCTTTGTAGTCTATCTTGCCTTTTAACTTGAATTTAGCAACTTTCGTCATCTTTAACTTGGGCAGTTCGTGGAAACTTATCCTTGTTACAGAGTAATATGGACACATCTGATTTGTGGGAGGAATACATTAATAAACCCCATATTTATAAAATTTGCATGCTCTGAGTTATAGAGAAATTTTCCCTTTTTATTTTACATGAATGAATAATAAATGAATAAATTAGCGTCTGTTCACTGGATTATGTAACCCATTCACATTGAGTGGTATGACCCTATATTATTGATAGTGCTTTGCTGATAGTGCTTTGTTTCTTTCTATCTTTGATGGCCTATTGCAACCTGAGACATATTACCTTTGAACTTCTCTGAACAGCTACAGAAATATGACCAAAACAGAGCACAATGGAAAAAAAAAATGACTTCCACAACTGGAGAACAAGTGTGCTCCTTAAAGGGCAAGTGGAGCAAGTGCTAGGATTTCTCCACAAACTGCAGCAAATAGCATTAGCTAATAGCAGGGAGGGCTAATAGTAGGGATAAAAGCTGCATCAGAACATGTTCAGGTTGTCAGACCACCTGTTGTACGTGAATGGAATCAGTCCTGCTCCATCATTGCTGTTGAGATCAGGTCTCCCGGGGCTGTGACAGGAAGTGCCCCGGATGGCTTGCTGATCAACCTTTTCGCCCATTTTCACCTGCATTTCTTTGGTGGCTTTGGAGTCAATTTTATTGGGCAATGCTGCAGAAGATGGAAGTCAACCCCAGCCTGTCTTAAGTCATTGTAGATCAAGCCCGCAATCGAGAAACATCTTAAGTTTGGTGTGCAGGTGGGGGTCTGAAACCGTACACCTCTCTCCTTGACTATTCCAGGGTAGTTGTGGTGCCAGAGCTCTGTTGCAGCACTGTATTTTTAGTTCAGTCTTGTCCAGTTTAGTCAGCTCTGACTCCTGAAATGTGCCCTTACATGCCTCACACAGGGATTCCGTAAATGAAATGAAGATCCAATGATTCCTGTGCCTGTTTCATTTGTCCAAACATCTCTTCAAGTTCAAGCTACTGCTCCTCAATTTTGGCAACACACTGCTCTGGCTTCTAGACTTGCATCGAACATTCGCCTTAGTCTATGAGTCCCTTGACCTAAACTGAGAACACCATTTAACTGAAGCTTTCTATGTCAGGCCACTACTTGTGTCTCAGACCTTCATGTGTGAATCATACATTTCTGTTTTTATACAGTCTCAGTCTTCATTTCAAGGCAAGTTGACCAGCCTCACCAGCACGCAACTGTATATTATTAAGCCCTTTGACACAAATTATAGACTCATTATACGACATGAATGCCCTATACAACGGCACACTTTAAGCCTGAAAATTATTAACCTAGACATCCATGGAGCATTTAAGTGCTAAAATTGGATTTCAGTTGTCAATACCAACAAAAATAATGCCCAAAATAATGTTTCAGTTCATATTAATAATATTAGTTTAACACTCTAATTTGAGCTGCTCTTAAAAATACAACAAACAAAAAAAAAAAAACACCTCTTTTGCTGAATGTATAAATACTACTGTTTGATGACAACACCCTGAAAAAATAAATAAATAAATAAATCACAGTAGTCAGAACGGTTTAAAGTAAAGAGGGCTTAAGAGAGGGTTTTAGATGTCTTCCTTTCATGTGTTTAAAAGTGCACACTTTGATGCAGGTTACTGTCAGAATAAATGTAGCATTCATACTGCATGCTTAACACAAACAACAGCAGAATTCTCTCAAAGCCTTGTCTGTGAGCATGATATTCCTGTAACAAATGGATTTAGTCTGTAGGAT
The DNA here is from genome assembly GCA_033000465.1 of Sciaenops ocellatus. Taxonomy (NCBI): domain Eukaryota; kingdom Metazoa; phylum Chordata; class Actinopteri; family Sciaenidae; genus Sciaenops; species Sciaenops ocellatus. The sequence goes on along the minus strand of CP136888.1, from coordinate 6,008,912 downwards.
TAGACCACCTAGACCGTGCACACCAAACATGACATATTTTCTTTCCTGGCATTGATTAAACCTCTAAAAAAAATCATCCCTGTTCATCCACATTTAGACATTTTTTTCCATGAAAAAATAGCTCAGATGTAACTAAACACCTTGCTCTTCATGTAGTATGCACAGATTTATATATAATCCCCATCGCTGTCTTCACCCATCCCTCGGCCACTCACCTGCAGCTTGAGCATACCTGCTCACGTTCGGCGCTGCTCATCAAACATACAAACCGGCGGGCGAATATGTTGCCTCGTACTCTCGCTATGTCTTCATGTTGAATGGGCAGAACAGTGTTGGGCTTCAATGTAGATTTTGTGGCAACAAACATTTTAAATTTTTCTAAATGAATGGCACCAGTTTTTGTTGGATTTTCAGATTCTTTGGTAATACACAAAAGCTCATGGTTTCTACTTTTCCAACTTTGCAACCGAAAACAGCACACGTCTCTGCCATCATTTGGAAATAGTAAAACTGTAAACTACACCTGGCTTTTCCAGTGATACCCCTCACACCTCAACCTGCGGGTTGATGGGAAAGGTCCCTCAGGTATGTAACCTTTTAAACCCTGGCTGTCTGAATCTGTGTTTTTTTTTTTTCCAGTGCTTATTTTTGCTATTTTGTAGCGTACTATAACAACACATGTTATCAAGGTTAAAAACTGGATTTTTATAGGAGCAAGTCTTCAAAGGAAACAGCACAAGGCATACAGTTTTTGATTCCTTAATATGAATAACTATCACTCTCAAAGCCTACATAAGGGGCAAAATTATCTCTTTCACATCTCATGCAAATAAACTGAGCAGATCTCGGCAGAAAGAGCTGGAGGAAACCATTGCAGATCTAGACACCTCTCTCTTGACTGCAAATACACCGGATTTATATAAAGAAAGAATAAAACTCAAGACAGAACTCGATCTCCTTCTCACAAAGCTGGACGCCTCTTGGCTCATCAGCTGAAGGCAAAAACAGCATCGAGTCAAATTACTCAGATAACAGACGAGTCGGGCTCAATAACTTCTGACCCGGAGAGAATAAACAGCACTTTTAGATCATTCTTCTCCCAACTGTATACCTCCGAGTTCCTTACAGATGAAAACCAACTAAATAACTTTTTTGAAAAATTGGAATTACCTAAAGTTTCACCCGAGGACAATCTAAGGCTAGACGCTGCTCTCACTCTCTCACAAATTAAAGAAGCAATACAGTCAATGAATAGTGGTAAATCCCCAGGCCCCGACAGATACCCGGTCGAGTTCTATAAAAAATTCTCAGATCAGTTAGCTCCGCTATTACTCGAAATGTTCAACCATTCATTCAAACAAGGCACCCTGCCACCCACACTTATGCAAGCTTCCATCTCCCTAATTCATAAGAAGGGCAAGGATCCACTGGGCTGCGCACCTTATCGACCAATATCGCTTCTCCCGGTTGATGTTAAAATACTCGCAAAAATCTTAGCTCGGCGGTTGGAATCTGTCATGCCTCAGATTATTTCAGAAGACCAGACAGGATTTATAAGGGGAAGACACTCATATTCCAACATAAGAAGGCTTCTCGATGTTATCCTCTCTCCAGCTTCTGCAAATGTCCCAGAGATCATAATCTCTCTTGATGCCGAGAAGGCCTTCGACAGGGTGGAGTGGGCCTATCTCCTCTTTTCCCTAAGACAGTTTGGTTTTAATACTGACTTCATTTCATGGGTGAGACTACTCTACTCCTCTCCCAGTGCTTCAGTGTGCACAAACAACCAACGCTCTACTCCGTTCCCACTTTTTCGGGGAACACGACAGGGGTGCCCGCTATCCCCGTTACTATTTGCGTTGGCGATTGAGCCACTGTCAGCTGCCCTAAAAATGGAGGTGGGTTTTGGAGGTATTGAAAGATGGGGCATAAAACACCAGGTCTCATTATACGCAGATGATCTGCTGCTCTATGTAAGTGACCCTTTGTCAAGCATCCCACGTATCCTGACATTATTAAACTCTTTTGGTCGTCTATCTGGATATAAATCTCTAAAAGTGAATACTTCCCAATCAACCAATTAGCTGTAGACATATCGCCATCAACTATACCCTTTAAAATAGCCAACACAGGTTTTAAATACCTCGGCATTACAACTACATGATCTTTGCGAACAATGTGTGAGCAAAATCTTACGTCATTAACGACGACGGTCAAGTCCGATTTACAAAGATGGAATTACCTGCCGTTGTCCCTTGCCGGTAGGATTCAAATTCTAAAAATGAATGTGTTACCAAGATACTTGTATGTTTTTCAATGTTTACCCATTTTTCTTCCCAAATCCTTTTTCACAGCTTTAAATGACATTATTTCATCATTCATCTGGGCAGGTAAACGGCCAAGGGCAAGTCGTACATTGTTATGTAGGGATAGATCGGCTGGGGGACTGGGTTTACCCAATCTAATGGGTTACTATTGGGCAGCCAACATGCATAGAATAATATCTTGGTTTACTTCCCCTCAATCCAGTTGGTGCCAGAGTGAGTCAGCCTCCTGCTCCTCGTCGCTGCTGGTTTTAACATGCAGTACCTTGCCCCTCTCCCCATCAAACTTTACTTCTAATCCGGTTGTTGTTGGAACACTAAAAATTTGGACACAAATAAGACGCCACTTCGGATGGCTCACACTTCCCCTAGCAACCCCCATTTGCAATAATCACCTGTTCATTCCAGCAAAGATTGACCCACGATTCTCCGCATTAGAAAATAAAGGGCTACATAGTTTGAGAGACTTGTACATCGATGGTATGTTTGCAAGCTTTAACCAACTAATCTCTACCTTTAACTTACATAAATCAGGCTTTTTTCGGTACTTCCAGTTGCGGGACTTTGTAAAAACGCACACTACGTCATTACCACAGATACCAACACAAAGTGGGATGGACCTGGCTCTCAAGGCTAAAACCCTGTCAAAGGGCCATATCTCCTACTTTTATAATTTATTGTCATCAGCCAGTGAATCTACTTTACATAAGATCAAGATGAACTGGGAGTCAGAACTCCAATTGGATTTTTCTGAGAGTTTCTGGATGGGGGCTATTGGCGCTGTCAACTCGTCATCTAGCTGTGCTAGACTCTCACTAATACAATTTAAAGTCTTCCACAGATCACACTATAGTAAGGAAAAACTCTCAAAGCTCTATCCAGACAAATTTGATGAGAAATGTAGTAGATGCTCGCAGACTCCATGCAATCTTACCCACATGTTTTGGGCATGCCACAAGTTGTCTGAATTCTGGCAATCATTCTTTAAAACAATTTCAGACGTATTAGGCATAATTCTAACTCCAACCCCACATATCGCTATTTTTGGCAAGCCCCCAGACGACCTTCGTACCACAGCTATTCAAAATAACGTTATTGCCTTTGCTTCCCTTATTGCTCGTAAGAGAATTCTTTTACTATGGAAGTCTCCTCAACCACCATCTATTCAAGTCTGGCTACACAACATTTTAGGTCTTCTGAAACTGAAGAAGATCAAATTCTCACTTAGAGGTTCATCTGACAGGTTCTATAAGCATTGGAGACCGTTACTTGACTATCTAGATGGACTGCCAGCTCGGGAAGTCTCTCTGTAAAGCCTCACTGTGTGGTTATATATGAACTCGCTGCTATTTGCCGGTCCACCCCCCAAGATCTTTTCACTCTAAGACACTTCAGCATAACTATCCTGTTTTGAGGACTGAGGAGTAAGCAACCATTGATAGCCATCTTGTACATTTAGTGTTTCAGCACTAGCACACTTTACATTCGTTTCTTTGATCATTTCTGTGCAGGCATAAGTATGTATGCGTATCTATATGTCTTTTTTTTATTTATTTTTTTTAAAATCTATTTATTTTCTTGTTTTCTCTGTTACTTTTTATTTAGTTATTTTATTTATATATATGTATGTACATGACCATGCTCTTGTTCAATTATTATCGCACATGTATGTGATTTAATTTAATTTACTCATTCATGATATACTTTAATCTTGCAAGAAGACCATGGGGTTGGGGAGGGGTGGAAGGGGGGAGGGAGGCTGTTCATTTAAGTTCATAAAATGTTATAAAAGAAAAGAAGAGAAATTGTATTCTTGTACGTACTTTTTGTCTGTGACTTGCATTCGATAAATAAAAATTATAAAATATATATATATATATATATATATATATATATATGAATAACTATCAGAAAAGACAACATCTAAACCTTCATAAAATTTTGGAAGCGGATTCTGTTGCATGCTTGGCTGTTGCTTGTACGCGGATGGTGAGAGGGCACTAATAATGTAAGGTCCTTTTTCTAACATCAAAGACAAAACACATTAGAATGAGACAGTTGCAAGGACAGGCAGCATAAAAGAGGAAATTTAGCAAGGAGGTTGCAGGTTATTTACCCTGGCCTTCTGCTGAGATTTAAAGAAGGTGAAGGTAAACACAATAAATGCTGGGCTGAAAGATTCAGGGATTGACCTAAGAACTCAGTTGCACTTGGTTTGTTAGTGGAAATATCACTAACAATTACAATGCAGCTGTGTTTGTGTTTAATCAACAGACACTCCATTACATATTAAATATGTATGCGGAATGATCCCACTGTGTCTATGTGACATGTGATAATAACTTGGAGATTTTATGGCCTGAGAGCATAAAAATTGGATTCCCTTTTAAGTTCTCTTGAGATCTGACATCCTAGTGGGAATGATTTATTATTTAATATAATTCAGTATTTGCGGACCATGAAATAAATTTGGATCTTCCCTTGGGAGGAATGGAGAATGAAGTTATTATTGCAGCAAAACATGTGAGAACTTGCATGATGGCATTTCTGAAAATATTCATACATATCTGATATATATTCAAATGCACAGAAAATTCAAATGAAGCATATAACAGCCAGCTGTACGTAGCTGTCCTAGTTTTACTGCCACCATCCACTGATGCATTGACACGACAGTGAGCAGTAAAAGAATCAAGAGCGAGTTTGAAGGGGATTTTGTTTTCCTTTCTGTGTCTGGGGGCATATTCAGCTCAGTCTGCTACTGGATCTGAGTTGATAACCACATTTTGGTCAGTACCTATGCAGAGTACTTCACGCTTTGCAGCTTGTCAGAGATAAAACAGACTTTTACGCCTTACACTGCTGAGGAAATACAGCGAGCAGAAGCAGAGGTTTAGGTTGGCCAGCTACTGGTCAACTTGTCTGACAAGCAACCAGACCAGCTGGCCACAAACTAGCCCATTCACTTGGCAGCTAGCCTGGCTGGCTAAAGACTTACAGCTGTGGAAGGTTAGTATGTCTCTACTATAACGGAAAAAAGGAGAAGCCTTTAAAAACCCTTTAAAAATTCCATTTTAACTATTAGTTGATAATGTGCACATTGCATAGTTACATGAGTCTGGCGGTGCCCAAGGGTCAAGATAATAGAACTTAACTTAATTATAATAAGTATAAGTACCCAGGCAGTACTGCATGAATTTCATTATAGAGTTTGTGTTAATTAGATTGTATAGAGGTTTATTTCCTGTTGATATCAAATGTACAATTTTTCTTTTCTCCCTCAATTTTATTACCATTATTTTTGTCACTGAATGCAGTGCGGCACCATATTGGGAGAATAAACTCAATAAGGGAAAAGAATTTGAGATCACCAAAGTGAACATGATTAGCAGTCATTTAACTGCCTTGAAAAGTCATCCTACACAAGTCAAACAAAGATGAAAATAATATCCCACCCTGTCTAACCCCATCACTGACAGGAAAAGAATCGGATATAGCTCTATCCCATGTGCATAATGATAGATTGCCCCTGATCCTGAGCTGAGTCTGATATGATGCTTTTACAAATATTATTTCTGCTTATTTCCCCTAAAATGCAGCAGTATAGTACACACTTGACATAAAATAGTCCTAAATTATAGTCAGTGAAGCAATTTTGCCATCCAAACAACCTTTCCTTTGATCATTTCTTATAAATCCTGTGAAGTGTTTATGGTAATAACCATGACGAGTGGAGTCACTATATTACTATGCGCACTAGCCACGAGCCAGAATGTTGACTGAAATATTCAAGCGGCTGGTAGATTTTCTTCACTCAGTCACCAGTCAAAAAATGATGATAATCCACTGAGTGGCTGGTAAAGTTTGAACATTCAGCAGCCATTGGCACCAGTGTGCACCAGTTGTTTTTAAGACTTGGTATTTAATAATAGTGGGGCTGATTGAATGCCGACAACTGAATCAATGACTTAAAAGCATGGCTTTAATTTTAAATGTCAGAAGGATGCAGATTTATTGAAGAATGGAATCTAACATCACACTCTTAAGTTGGTATTACAAAGATAAGTTCAGATCGCGGAGCACACAGCCTTGTGTCATCATACACGAAACACTGAGTAAATGCAAAGCAAAAGGTAAATCATAGTTAGTTGAGCTATACAGACGTATTGTGCTGTATTCAACTTACAAGGTTCAACAGCTTCAATAGATGGACTGAACTCTGAGGATTATGAAGCGCAGTGTCCTTGCTCTTTTACAATATGCCTGAACCATTACATATGGGTGACAGGTAGGACAGCTGTTGTGGAAAGACATTTTGAGGGGCAGTTGCTCTTACCTGAAAAAAGGGCACAGATCCTATTAAGGTGCATTGCTGTGCAGTGCGTCATATATTTTTTTTCTACTCCAGCTCTAGGCCCCCCATCTCTGTGTCCCACAAGGCATATCAAAAAGAAATAAAAGTTTGAATGATATGACTTTAGCAGATATGCGATATCATATTTATGCAGCCACAACTGCAAAAATAAAACAAAGCCAAAGAGGGCAAATGGGCTGTTTCTTGGATAACTTAAGACCATGTCTGTGCCTGTCCTTGTGCAGGAGCGTTTATACAGGAACATTTTATGAGATATTTTTATCACAGATTCCATATACCGTATGCCCACTTTAAAGTCTTGTATAAAATACAAAGCAGGTGCCATAAAAAGTAGTTTATTCCTAATAATTCTCACAATAGACAAAAATCCAACTTGAGCTTTTTTGCTTTCAAGCCACAAGTCCAGTCGAGTTTTCAGGAGGCATTCATGTCTCAAATACTGTAAGCCGAATGTCAATGCAGTGTCCAAGTACTCATTTCTGTGAAGTCTCAAGTTTCAGGTTTAAATCTCTGATGTGTCATAGCCGCAACCTTTTGGCAGGATTATGACAGCCTGCCTATCTTTAAACCCTGCATGAATCAAACACTGTAGCGAGTTGCAGTTTGAACCCAGACAGCAGCTATTTAGAAACTAACTAGCTGCTAACCATGTCAACAAAACATCATTAATCACTACACTGACGCGATTTCAAACTTGAAAGCGGTACATTTTGCCACGTTTTATGTTGTTATGTCGTTTTAAGTGTTCATTTTGTTGTCTAGTCTGCTGAACTTGGCTTTAGCTTGTTGCGTGGCTAAGTTGCTACTCCCCAAAGGATGGATGTTGTAATATTGAGGGACTGTGAAGAGAAACATTTTGAAGCCAACTGTATAACAAGAGCAGAAGGTTGGACGCCGGTGGGTGTTTTTTCATGTGGCTGTTACTGGAGCTGCAGATCTTTATAGCTTTGTTGTTGCTCTGTGAACTTTGCTGGTATGTGAGTGTTACTGCTGTATGTAAATGTACTTATTAGACACGCCTTGAAGTTAATGATATACTTGGGGTCTAGGGGTTAAAAATGATCAAACTGCAGGAATTAATTTGGTTGGCAATGTTGTGTAACTTTGATTAACATTAATTAGCTGCTAGCAGGTAGAGTGCAGATAAACTAGAGATGAAATGCAGATTTTCTTAGGTTGACTACGGCCCATCTTACTTCAAATATAGCCAAACAGTGAATCCACAGCAAGAACACAATGTCAAGGTAAAAAGTGTCAGTGCTCATAAAGGAGAACACATGGCTCTCAGGCAGTAAAGAAATCTTGTATCACAATGACAGGGAGGCTTATGTTGAAACATTAATGGCGGTGCAAAACACTTGAGAAAACTAAACAAGACTTCAGTCAACACATTCCCATATAAGTAATCCCTGTGAGACAGTCGCTGGCAACATTCTTTCAACAAGTTTAAATCCGGGCCTGTCTAATGAGACAAATTGCTTCAAGTTTTCACTCACTAATAAAAACATTCTCACATTCTCTGACACTCTGACTCTCTCTCTCTTCCTGTCATGCACACAATTTTCCGGTTTCATGTTTTAGATTGATGCAGGTTTAATTATTTTTTATTACCTCATACTTTACTCTCCTTGTTGACTGCTCTTATTTTGTTGCAAATTCAGCCGTATTTGCATATTTATGGCCAAGTCTCAACAGTAATAGTTCACATTACTGTAAGGAAACATCTTTTGGAGAGAAAATAGTCACTAACTTAATACTATCTGCACTTTTAAATTGAAGAAGGATGACACTGCTATGAAATGGTAATGACCCATCATCTCCCACAAAGAGAGACAGGGGCTGTTGCAACCAAGATAAGACATTAATGGGGCAGAGAAGGCAAGCGCTGATGGGCATAAGCCCAAGAAGCCATACGCAGTCATTGCTCATGTGCATATCACATGCATGCATGGTCATGGTGGTGACAAACAGTGCATGTTCTGGGGTCTTTTGGGACGTGAACAGCTGTGTGTATGTGCAAATACAGGCAACTTCATCACTTTTCCTGTAGCGGTGAGACCACACGGAGACAACGGAGGGTCGGTGGGATAGATAGCTGGTCAGCTAGACAGACAGATAGACAGACAGATCCATCCATCAAGAATGTGGTGACGCTGCAGTGCTCTGGATTTTCTGTTAGCTTTGCTGGCAGGACATTACTGAGGTCAGGACTCCCACAGGCCTGGTGGTGCATTAATTATTGACACCTAATTTTTACTTACTACTGTCAGTGCCCTTGTACGTAGAGACAGAGGAAAATAATCTTACACAGTTACCCATTGTAATTACAGATCAGTGTAATTAAAAATCACTTAAGTTAATTGCAGATCAATCCTTAAGCAATAGGTGATACAGCGTCTCCTTATTAATTACTACTTTTCATGATTCGCCCTCTCCCTAAAAGAATGTTTTAAATAATTCCATCTTACATGAGGTAGCAGCTGTCAGAATTAAACCAGAATTCAAAGTCCAGAAAGAAGGTAGTCACTGAGGAGATAAAAAGATATAGCACAGTTTCTGACTACAAACTAAACATGGGTGAATCAGAAGCAATGATAGTTTGGCAGCCAATATTGCTTACTATTTAAATCTAATGAAATATTTATGGGTGACCATCTGTCAAGACTTTAATAATCAGTATAATTTTGTGACTTTAGAGAGCTAAATTAAGCAAGATTTTATTTTTAAAAAACTGGGTATCAAAAACAAATGTAAAAAAGAAAACCTCTTACAATCCTGATTCCAAAAAAGTTGGAACACTGAGTAAAATGTAACTTAAAAAATAAAACCAGGATGCAATTATTTGCGAATCCTTTTTTTTCTACCTACAGTATATTCAGTTAAATACAGTACAGAGACAAGATATTTATTGTTCAGACCTTTTGTTTTTTTCTAAATATGCACTCATTCAGAAATTGATGCCTGCAACATGTTTCAAAAAAGGTTGGTAAAGGGTAACAAAAGACAGAAAGAAAGTAGCTCACAGTCATTGGTAACAGGTGATAGTACCATGATTAGGTATGAAAGCGGTATACTTGAAAGGCTGTTGTTGAAAAGCGAGGATGGGATCAAGGTTCACCACTTTGTTAAAAACTGTGTGGGCAATGTTTGTCAGCACACAATTTCAAGTGCTTTATGGATTTCACCATCTACAATCCATAAGCTCATTAAGCGATCCAGAGAATCTAGAAAAATCTCTGAATCTAAAGGGCAAGGCCAAAAACCAGCACTGAATGCTTGTGACCCTCGACCCCACCAGCAGCACTGCAATAAAAACTGACAAGATTGTGTAAAGGATATTTCTACATAGGCTCAGGGAACACTTAAAAAAAACTGTTGTCAGTAAACACTGTTCATTGCTGCATCTACAAATGCAAGTTAAGACCAAATTGCAAAGAGAGAGCCAGATATCAACATTCAGAAACACCCCTGACTTCTCTGGGTCTGGAGTGGAAAAGTGGTCTGACGACTCCACATTTCAAATTGCTTTTGGAAACCATCAATGCTGAAAGGTTCATACAGGTTCTGGAGCAACATACGTTTCTATATAAATATGAAAATATAAAATGCATGAATAAAAATAGGTTTGGCTCAGGCTATATAGCTTTTTATTTTTGTATTATATTGGTTTTCGGTATCCTCTCCCATATCACATCAAGTAAAACTGCTAAATTCCTAATCCTGTGATTTATTATCTCAATTTTTTAATTTTAATGAATTGTGTCCTTCCGTTTGCTCAGGCCAGTTTTTTCTTATCTGCTTAAGTGTGGCTGTTTTTAAATTCTAAAGGCATACTAGAGTTTGTTGAGAGAGCAGCTGTGGTCTTCTACCAGGTAATCATCGCTCAGGCCACCACAGGAATGTGCATTGAGTATGAGTGTGAGGTTTTCAAGCTGGATTCACCAAACTCTCTTTACTGGGCAAAGAAGTGATCATCAGCGTAATTCACATCCCCCACCACCACCACTGCTCCGTGTGTGGACAAATTTCATTTACAATAAAGTTACCAAAGAGTAAAAAGACTACGGAGCCTTCAGTCTTGCTGTCTGAAATCAGCAGACAAAAACAGAAAAGATTTAACAATGTAATTGTATTAGAGGACCTGAAACAACTGAAAAATATGAATATTGCCAACGATGTGTAATCAGAGCACAGCTGTACTGTGACAGAATTAAAGAGAGAATGGTTAGATACTAAAAAAAAAAACCTCTAAAGCAAAGTAGTCCATGACTAATGGGAGGCAGTCAACAGGAAATGACAGGCACAAAGATCTTAGATGAAAGAAATCATAGCCTACAGTAGGTGATTTTACACATAAAGAAAAAAAGAGTATGATACTGGACAGCGAAGGTGCCTCAGGGTCTTAATTTGTGAATAAAAGCCCCGAGGCAGCTGTCTGTGTGAGATAATTTTCAAATACAGAATCTGCAGGGGTTGCTGTGCTCAAATATGCCAATAAAAATGATCCAGTCCACAAAGCCTCTCAATAAATTTGAAAGCCGTGACAATGATGATACTGTATTGTGAACAGAATAATACCTTTTTCACCATTCATACTAGATTTGAGTTGAATTTGGCACGAAAATTAAAATTCATTAGTTTAATTGAAAATAACAAATTGCAGGTCAGTCCTTGGGCAGGAGGTGACACAGTGTCTCATTTTTAATTATGACTGTGTGACCTCGTCTCTCCCTCAAAGAATGTTTTAGATTATTCCATTTTACAAACAGTAGCACCTGTATCAAAATTAAATCCAAATTTAGAGTCAAAATAAAACTTCAAATTTGTCAGCTGTGTGGCAGATACGACAGGTCTGGACTACTCATACATTTTGTTCATACCTGTACCATTCCTTTGTATACATACTTAAACTACTCGTACATGCTGCTTAAAAACAAATCTGTTCATATGAGTAGTTCTTGCACAAGGCCCAGTGCATTCTTTTGTCTGTCTCTACATACCTGAAACATGAACTCCAGTGTAGGCTCCTGTAGGTCCTGACTTTGTTTTTGTTGTGGAGAAATTGCTGAAGTCAAAGGTCAATGGTGAGGTCAGGAGGGAAGAAAGTGTTCAGGAGCCTCTGATGTCTTATGCTGTAATATTTATTGACGCTTGGCCAAGGAGAATTATAGACACTCTCAAAGTACATCAGAAGTGCCTGAGTCGGTCTCACATTCTGCCGGACTCATCCTGGTGGATAGACCTTAAACCCCAAGATAACACTACAAATAGTATACGCCCAGAATTAGTCAAAGAGAATGTCTTTACCCATGGACGTGTTATTGTCAACATATTCTAGTCTGGAGACACAGATGTCTGTGTACGCAGATTGGAACGTCAACAGCCAGCTATCTATTATGTCTAGAAAGGCAGCAATAGGTCTCTTCGACCCTGGCCACCACAGTGTTGAGATAGACTGGCACCTACTGTTCCCAATCAAAGCCAAACAATTAATACTGCTGAGGACCTCAAGGCCCACACGTGACCTCGAGTAACCTAAGGATAGAAAATTCCATAACAGTTTTAAAGCTGCTGTGCCACAAACTCAGACGTCTTGTTGACTGCACTACAGTGGACCCTGTCAGGGGTTCTCTCAAAACTCAATGTGATATCCAACATCTATCCACAGTAAAGGAATTGCCATTGATTATCAGGGTTGACCATAATCTATGAAAGTACATTAGCAACACCACATAGTGCTGTGTCATGTGACGTATCTATATCGTATGACAAGAGAAAAACATCTGTCGTTTCATATTCTGCACTATCATTTCGTTGTGTTGCAAATTACACTCTTTACTGCAATTTCAGCATTTGGTTGATTTTTTTTTTTGCTGCATGGTATGGATTCAGGCAGGAAATTTGCCTGAAGGCAACACAACTGTACATGGACGAGAGTGAACGTGACACAAAATGCAGTAATTCCAAACAGGAGAAGGACTCGGACCATCCAGGGCCAAACGAGGAGCTCTTACCTAAAAGAGAGTCTCCTTTTGTCGCACAGACGTAGTATGAAAAGTCTGACATGGACCTTTGCAAATTATGCCACAGATTGTACCCCACAACGGACTCAAACACCACTAATCTTTAACCACCTAAGCAAGAATTGTGTGTTGCAAGAGACTTGTGCAGGTGATTACTCATCCATTGACTTTACAGCAAATGCGCTATACCCTGAAATGTATTGTCATCTGGATATGAAGTGTCCTGTACTGGGATATGAGATTTTGGTTATATCAAAAGCCCAAGCACACACTTGTGTCCTCCTTGGCTGTCGGAGGAAAAGGCTGCAGCAGTATGTCTGAGCTGTTTACCAGCGCAGCAGGGTTTGGAGCTGTGGGCCTGGCAGTTATCTGCATCTTTAAAATGTCTCATTGTGAAACTTCGTTGACAGTCACACTCCATCTGTCAATGTGTCATTCGGGAGGTGAAGTTTGTTGTCTGTCGAGACGCAGCCTAATGAGGCCAGAGGTTTTCTAATGCATTGACAAATTAAGAGAAAGCCTTGCTGACCCTTTTGGCAAACATACCACACCACAAAGGTTTGTCTGACATTGAGTTTAGGACGATGTAATCTCATTATTGCATATTTGGTGTAGTCAAATAGCCATAAAAGGAAGCAAGCAGTGGTATGGTGTTTCCTTTTAGACTCAGAGATGTCAGACACTGCTGTACGGAGGAAAAGGTTAATGATCAATATTCCTCCATCAGCCTAATTTATTATTATTCTCTATGTTTCTACAAAAATCAATACGTTTATACACAGGAAACATGAGGAGCGTAAGTACTGGCTATCTTATCTTTATGTAAACTAAAAGATGGACAAGATTAAGACATGTATCAGGTTAGATTTTCTGCAAAAATCAATGTTGCACTTGAAATCTTTGTCCTTAAAAGGACATTCCTGCCAGAAATGAGTATGCCTAGAGGCAGACCTGGTGGTTTATATGTTGTCCATGCAAAGTATGTGTATGTAAAGGCACCAGTGTGCGTGTGGCTGAATGTGAGTTTATTAATGGAAAGAAGGTTGTCAAAACCAACCCAGCCTAAGCATGTGTGTTCTCCAGGCTGACTAAACTCTTTATTATATATACCTGTAGAAAGCTGTTCACAGCTACAAACTGACTGGATAGTGTTTGAACTGCTGCAGTGTGACTGAATTGAGTTGAGTTTTGTTTCCCCCAGATCCCATTTTAGAGTTTTCTTTTAGTGACATCCTCATTGTTCCTCTTCATAGAACAAGAGTTTCCTGGATCCTCGTTCAACATTTTCTTTTTGAGAAATAATCTTTTTATTTTCACCAGTTTGGTATGGCGCGTAGCTCTAAATACCTCTTGAGCCTCAGTTGCCGTTACTATGGTGAAGAATCCAGTGAGAGGTGTGAATCAGAGCTGCAGCAAATTCAGTATGCCTCTTGGCCTCTTGAGTTGGGAACAAATTGGCACAAATTGAAGTTTTAAAATGCTAAATGTATTAAAAATATAAGGTTGTCGGATAGTACTTACCAAATTGTGAGTTTTAGTTTTTTACATCATGGGTGTCAAACACATGGCCCAGCAAGGGGTCCACTCTACCCACTGGATGACTTTGCAAAGTATGAAAAAGTCGTAGTAAAATAGTAGTAGTAAAATACTATATTGTTATTTGGTTGCAAAATACGTTAATGAAATGATTTGTGCCTTTATAGATCCACCTTAACACATGTGAAATGCAGGATCTGAGTCCTGGTCTCTGAGGGATATTGCACAAAACCAAGATAAGGGATTAAGCCGTGATATGTTGGTTATCCTGGTTGAATTTAGCCTCAAGTCGGTTGCATGAAAGCAGCTCAAACTTAACCCGGCCAAGTTACTATGGTGATTTATTCTCTGCAGCTAGCCTGCTCCAGACCAGGCTAACAGCCAGGCTAAGATTAATCCTAATGATTCACCTGTATTTCCACCGTCAATCCTGTGCAGAATTAATGTGTTTTACAGCATGTCCATGGTCTTTCTAATTATGTTGCATCATTTTAATTACCCTGCATTAAAATATTACATATATAGTCATTTCTCATTTCATTTAAATCAGTTGGCTGTTTGTAATTGCAACAGTCTTTTTATATTGATTCAAGTGGTAGTATTATCACTCAGACCAAGTGTTATATTGCGATGCTAATGAAGACTGCTTGTCAAATTGCTGTCAGAGGTTTCATAAATATGTTTTATTGCAGTAATTGAGATTACAAAACACAGCTGATGAAGTTGCAAAGGTGTTTTCAATGAAATCTGTGACAAGGGCAATATATATATATATATATATATATATATATATATATATATATATATATATATTATATATTTTATATATATATATATATATAAATATATATATATATTATATATATATATATATATATTATATGGAAGCCCTAATCCTCAGACGAGCATTTAGGCATTGGAGAGTCTTCCGGGACAGGTCAGACCCATTGGCCTTTGGAGATGACTATCTCATTGAGAGATACAGATTCTCAGGTGATGGACTAAGATATTTATGTAGGCTGCTGGGTCCAAAAATACAGCACCAGACGGCGCGAAGCCATGCTCTCACTGTACCACAGTGCCAGGTCCTTTTATGGCCAGACAAGTTTGTTCTGTATGAAGGATAGAAAGATAAAATAGCTAAAAAGGTAACATGAGAAAAATAGATTAAATGACACACATTGTGGATAACTGTTTGCACATCATACTCTACATTTCCTGAATAACATGCATCTCTACTTGCCACTTTTAAAGTAAAGTGTACAACAGTTGATTAGTGGACTTGAAAAGTAACTCCTTTAGTCTTTAATTGTAGCCTAATTATGACAGTTCCAGTGGAGTGTGCAGTTTTGCACTACTTACACATTAAGCTGGTCCGCTATTGTCTGCCAGGCTTTCTCGCATTCTTTAATTATTTCATTGGTATTCCCTTTTTTTTCTTATGGTATCTTTCACTTCTTTATAGAACTCCATCAGGAGCTGTTGTTCAGCGGCCGTGAAGTATGAAGCGCAACTTTTATCCATGTTCCCATCGGTGATTCTCGAGCGATCGCGAGGTCTATTTAAGTATGCCGTGAACACACACTTATCCCAACTATCTTCACCTGGCTTAACATAGCCGCGCCTTTTCATCCTGGCTCGGCAAACATGCAACCAATTAAGCCAGGATGCGCCGAGCAGACTAGGTCAAGCCGCGCTTGCTCAATTATCCTGGATTTCTTTATTCTAGTTTTGTGCAATACCCCTCTGTTGTCAAAAAAGTTGGAGATGCAGTATGGGACATGAGTGTAGGACTTCAAGGACTTGAAAAACTATGTAAATATAATGCATGCAGCAACTGAATACAAAACATGTTAGGAAATGCCATTCAGAAGTATAAACACATTTTTTAGGATACCGTGTTACATCTCTGATTCTGATGATGAAATCTGGAGAGTGTCATGCCCATCAAGCCTTGGAAGTGCTTCAACTGCATGTCATCTTCATAGTCTATGAAGAAAATGAGTGGGACATTTGCAATAACTCACCCAAATTTACATCATCTGTTGGCAAATCATTTAGTATTACTATAATTTACACTGTTGATAGTGGTTGTTTTCTTTAGTGGTGCACTGCTGTAGCCAAAGGAATACAACACTAGTGTTTGAGTGTAGTGGTTCCCAACCAGGGGTCCCTGACCTTGGGTCACCAAAAACTCCATGGGTGGTCACCAAGACCCCTTTAAGCATGTAAGAATAATAATTAAAAAAACATATATAGATACATATTTAAGCATTTTATTTGTTTCTGTGAAAGAGACATAAATATGAGTTATTTTATTTTATAACCTTCTTTAAGGCTGCAATGCATCATGTGCAGATGTAACCACTGGCAGAGCGTGCCGGCTAAAGTCCTGTAAGTGTAAGTTGTAAAAAAAAACAAACATTAAAAACAAAGAGCTAATGGAAAAATGGCCAAGCGTCAGGGTGAAGAGAATGCTGAATTTCCCCCAAAGAAAAAAAAAGTTAATCTGAGTTTGACTTCATAAAGGCAATTAACAAAATTAGACCTGAATGTGTCATCTTGCAGTGAGAAACTGGCAAAAGGTAGAATGAAACCCAGCGAGCTGAAGTGACTTTCATCTGCTTAACACTCAGTGGGAAACCCAGGGAGTTTTTCCTCAGGAAAAAAAGGAACTTGTGGTGACAAACAGACCCCAGACCACCAGGGGCAGTTTTGCACTCCAAACAGCCATACATTTCTGAAACATTAATTTAACTGGCTTGCATTAAAATGGCCGAAATAATGTGGAGGCATCAGTTGACTAACAACAAGACTGTCCAACAACACAGTACAGAATCAACGGAATAGCAGGAAACTTTGAGACGTATTGACAGAAACGCTGAAGACGGGTTCTGACCATTGGGCAGAGGAGTCAGTATTCATTGTATAGTACATTGAGGGCAGCTAGCTGAAACAATTCTTTTGTCTGTCAATCTCACAACCAGACCAGGAGACGATATTTCCCATGTAGTTGACACATACTGTACTTCCCAAAGCAAAATCTTCCCTATAACAATTTAGTAGCATGCTGCACAGATGGAGCTGCCTCGATGATGGAATAAAATTAGGGCTTTAACAGCCGTTTGAAAGAGGAGGCGCCCCACTGCATGGTGTTTCACTGCATGGTACACAGGCAAGCACTGGCAGGCAAACATCTTTTCGAGGAACTGAAGAAAACCTTAAAGACCGTGGTAAGAAATAGTCAACTTTATTAAAGTTCACCCACTCAACAAACGGATCTTTGTGCAGCTGTACGAGGACGAGACGCACCAGACACTTCTCCTTCATACCGAGGTGCAGTGGCTTTTCCGGAGGAAGGTGGTGTTTCAATTAACTTAAAACTCAAATAAGGGAATTCTTAACCCTCCATAAACTATGAGAAGAAATGACGGATGAGTTTCTAATTAAAAGTGTCTTATCAGACAGATGTATTCACCATGTACAATGACATAAACAAGCACATGCTTGGTGCAGAGTCCAGCATTCCATTGCATGATCTCAGGCATTCATTTCATGTAATTCTGAGCCACTTGGCCAATTCAAACAGGTGATTGTCATAGGTTGCCATTGGCTGATGAGAAGTAGGGTTAAACCATTTGTGTGTGCCTGGGAGTTTCCTGAAACACCTGTTAACATGCTTATGATCCTCCTGTTTTGTTGTCCTTGTCCATTAGGTCCATTTTTATATTTAGCAGAGGGGTGAAAAAGAATATTTTTTTAGTTACACTGAAATGCAAACAAACGAGATGTTGTTTTCCAAAGATATATATTCATCATAATGATCTGTATCCTAAACCAGCAATGAGCAAGTACCACTTTCATAAATCGTTACTCAAGCAGTTGTTGTTGTTTTTAATAATAGAATACTAAAGTGTGATGATGAAAGAGTGTTAAAGCCTGATCAAAAATTGCAGAAGTGGAGCAAAATGAGGCAGTTTTATCTTGACAAAAATTAATTCATAAAACAATCCAAACAATCCAAATGTTTTATTTTTATAGTCAACACAACATAAAGAAAGAAAAGGACAAAGAAATGAGAGGATCATAAGCATGTTAAACAGTGGTATCATGTAACCCCAAGGTTTACAGGAATGGTTTAACCCTACTGCTCATCAGCCAATGAGAACTTGTGACACTCACCCGTTTGAACTGGACAAGCGGCTCAGAATTCTGTGACCTGAATGTCTGAAATTAGTTAATGTGTCGTTAATGCATTGATTTTTCATGTGTCGTTGATGCATAAACAACACATTTTTGAGTAAACAATCATTGGTAAACAACGCGTTAACAACACGTTGAAAGTCATATATGAACTAGCCAGCTTCAAGACCAGATTCATCTTGTCATTTGCCACAACATACTTGTAAGAGACTGATTTTAGGGCCCTGGTCACAGAAACGACACAACTAGCTTGATGGGCAAAATGACTTCTTTTTGGCTATTACCAAAATCACATCCCATCATTAGCAAGAAATGCAGCCTCACAGCTCTCACTGAAAGACAGGCCGCTCGGACTGTGTATGATACTGACATTAAAAGAATACACACATAGATTTATGTTTCTAAAAATATAAGGAAAAATGTCTCAATTGTTGCAATATCCACAGGAAATAATCTTTTTCCAATTCTATAAATTGCTAGTTCCTTCCTGCAGGTATTAAGTTCATTGTCCAGTCAGTTGTTCTGAGCTATTATTGTTTTTTTATGCAATTAATGTAATGGACTATACATAAAGATATTTCAAAAGACGTCAGCTACTTACCCTCGTTTTGTAGTTGAATGTGGGTTGGGAGTCATCAGTGTATATACAATGGTAAAATAATGGTCCCTGAAGAAAAAAAAAAGTTGGGTGGCACTGTTCTAGTGAATGGTGATCCTAAATTTTAAACTTTAATCTACGCAGCTACAAAAAATCTCACACAGACCGAACACCGATGTAGAACACAGCTTCACATTGTAAGAACCAATATTTGTCTCAATGTTTTTTTTCTGCTCTTAGTGCACAGATTGTGCTCCTCATTAAAGTAACCATGATTAATAGATCGGAGATTGCTCTGGAAAATAGTGCAATCCCATGGAAGACCACCAGTCTCACATGTGTAATGGGGAAGGTTTATGTATGTCATCCTTATTAAGAAAAATGTATATGTTTAACTACTTAGTAATTCCCACAACGCCTGAGGCAAAATGCATCAGTTGTCAAGGTTGCTGGGAGCTTGTTCCTCATGAGAATACATGATTGGCGGAGCGTTAACTGTTTTGAAGGAATTTATAATAGGTAACAACTCAATGTCTGCATTGGAAGACAGTATCTTTATTATATTAGAGCGTTCTCTTTGCACAGCAATAAACTCATCTTATCAACATGTTTTGGTAGAAAAGTCAACCAAATGATCTTTTAATGATTTCCTTTTTCAAATCAAAAAAGAGGCAATCTTTCATTATCATTTTTTTTATTCTCTCTCCTAATTATTTAATTGCATCTAAATTTCTCTGCAGAATACTCAGTGTTCAACACCTGTCTAATAATCTGACTCTAATTGCCATGAAGCTGTTGATTTGCCATCTGCAGTGACACATTTCTTGACACGGTGTAAGTGAAACATGGCTTACCTTCATACTGTACGTTCTCTTTCTCTGTCTTAACAAGGCACAGTAGATATTTTGAATTACTCACTTTTCAAACAGACATATGGTTCTAACTAAAATTGTACAGTGTAAACTGAACTGACAGGAGTAATGAATGAATAGTCATGAATGCTCCGTAGCTCTTCTGAAGGTCTTGTTAAGCTACAGCAGAACTGAATTCCGGTAAAGTCGTTTCTTTTATGGAGTGATTAACTCCCGGTAAAGTCGCACAGTTTTTTGATTTTATCTGTCTTTTAATTATGCATTCCTGGGAGCACACAACGGAAGATAATTGGACACCACAGCTTGTAAAGTGCCCAAACTCTGTGGAAACAGTTCATCAGTTCCATCTGTTATACTTCTGATGGCTGCTGACCAAAGGGCAGGCAATGATACATTGTCATACCCTCACCCCTCCACACAGCCGTAATGAGTGAGTATTCCTCTGAGCTCTCTCTCTCACACTCTCTCTCACATCCTCCCTCTCATCACACACACAGATACAGACACACACCCCCTGAACAAAGCCTGGCTCTCCATCATGCCTGCCACTACACAGGTCCCATGTTTCTGCTGCTGGCACAGTGTCCGGCCCTAGAGTCCAGTAGGAAGCCCTCTCAGAATCAACAATGTCAACAGAATGCCACACGGAGCTTACACTCTTTCAGAACGATTACTGCGGCAGAAAACATTAGATGTTACATCACCCTAACTCGAGCGATGCTTCTCTTGCACTGCGGATAACATGTCAAGAGTGCCGTCATTTGCATTTACTGAAGAGACATCTGGTCAAATGAAGCATCCATATTGTAGCGTGGCGAGGTCTGAGTTTATGTTTGAGACGTAAATGGAAAGAACTACGCAGTTGTTGTCTGGAATGTCATACAGAAGAAGAGATGTTGTGGAAGAGAAACAACATTTTTAACAGGATCACTTCATTTTAATTTAAAAAACATCCAGCATTCATTCTTTCCCTGAAGACAGTTTGAGTAAACACAGACATCTGTGATGTCACACGTGATGCATCGCATCGCCTGAAATGTAATTAATTGTGCAAACTGACTGACAGCACTAAATTATTTTCCATGTATTAGAGTACATTTTATGGCACGTTATTGATAACAGTACTTAACTTTAAACTCATTTCAACAATAAATGAAAACATAATTTGTTGTCCTTAAAGTTTATGGCGTTGAGAAGCTTTAGGCGGTTTCTTAGTAGAGTAAATTTCATGGTATAAGTGTAAAAACAAGTCTCAAAGATGAAGTCATTTAAGCTTATCTTGAAAACCAGTAGCAGGAAGTTTTGGACCAGATTAATAGCTCAGAACTTTGTTTATGTAATTATTCTCATTTTTCCTCACCATGTGTTTTTAATAATTTAAAGGCAGGAGAAAAGTTTTATGCAGACTTCAAAATAAAGCCTGCCGTTCATAACATCAGTCACTTTTATGAAATATTACGTGGAACCTGTAGAAAAAATAGCAGAGGCATGATCACACAGCAAAGGCCATGTACTTAATGAATGAAGCCATTGTTTAGGCTGCCATCAAGTCACTAAATTGATCTTAAGAGACTACAGGCCATCAGAACTCAGCTGAGCAGACGACAGTGACTGATCGATCGCATCCTAATTTGCTTCAAGGTAATTAATCAAAACCGTATGTGGCAATATCCGGTGAAAACAGAAGACTTGATGATAATTAACCTCATATGCAGAGAAATGCAATTACTGCCAGTCAAACACGAGGCTAAAGCGAGTTTGAATTTTGTTGATCATCAATTAGACACATATTTTACATCCAGGTGATGGCAACTCAAAGTCAGATATCAGCAGGTTTGTGTTGATTGCATCAGTGACTCTAATCAGAGGAAGTATTGCACACAGCTTCGTGCCTACCCTCAAAAATATTCAGATCCAAAATCTGTCACGCAGCGAGAATACAAGTGCCGACTATACTGTATTAAACACACTCATTTTATTCATGGGAGGGCAAATTAAAATTAAACTGCAAAAGTATTACACTGTACAATTTGTTCATTAATGCAAGCTGATCTGATGCAAATGAATTTTAAGGCCAAGCAGCAAAAACAAAAACAGAACAGTACGTTACCAACATTTTTATAATGAATCCAAGAACTTAAATCAAATCAGTTTTTTTAACATGCGAGGCATGAAGTCCTCACTAAAATGGTGGCCAAACAAAGTAAACAATTGCTCCCGTTCTCTGGACATTGAACCAACCTTGTATGCCACAATACACAAACCCCCCTGACTTCTGCCACTGACACTCTTTGGCCAAACCTTTCCCCTAGTGTGCTGTTTATACCCTGACCTGATCTTAAATTAGTTCCTATTCGGCCCTCTCTTATTGTTACTCTGCAGTGTGAAGGTTGCTTTCTCTGCTGCTCACCTTTCTGGGTCTCTGCAGTTTCAGATTCCTTCATATTATGTTTCGAATGGTGTAATCGCAAACCACAATCTATTAATGGGGTTCCCTATTACTATAAATATTTAGTGTGCTCTGGTATACAGTGTTTGCTTTCAGTTCCTTGATTCAGTGTTGGTACATTTACACACTTCATGGAATTTATGGAAATTTACAAATTTGGGAGCATTTGGGAGCATTACATTAGCTTTTTTTTTTTTACCACAGGACAGGGAGGCTGTGAAAGCATCTGGTATCTCTCCAATTCTCAGGTTCACATGCCAGGATATATTATCAACACTGATTCTGCTCCTCAGTCACGGCCAGGGTCATGCTACAAACGAGCCACGCTGTCTGTTTATGCACAACCTGAAATTGCCTACATCCAAAGCAGCTCTCAGCATCACAAACCTGAAATACAGCCAGGCCAACCTACATGCAAAACACACACACAGTTGGCGCGTTCAAAACACTGCTGCCTTAGGGAACAATTTGCTGCACTTTTTTATTAATGTATCTATTTGTTTGTATGGCAATTAACTATATGCTCCATGTATGGTTGAGAAAAACAGTGTGGAATGGTACACTATTTATTAATATATTAAACAAGATTAAAAACATCTACATAAAATACCAGTTAATACGCTGTGTTCTGTTTTATTCCATTAAAAGCAAAAACATCAGCCAAATGAAGCTTTAAAGCTCGCCATTTACATTGAGGGTCATACAAAACTCATCAGAGCTCTTATTATGCTATATGTAGCGTTGCACTGTGGCAGCCATTTAAAATCCATTACTCCGTTCACATTCTTTAACACATTCTTTCTTTAACAGTTCCAAGAATAAATCTCCTGAAAACTAATTGGAAGTCACACTCCATGTCCCCGGTAGAAGCCCTTTGGCTAAATGACAAGCAAAGGTGTGTCAGTGGTGGAGCACTTCAGCAGGCGACCCAGTCTGTGGGTGGCAATGATGCATTCCCTCCCTTATAATGGATTCACACTCTATAGATTGTATTCCTGCTGTTTCATGTTGTAGATCTTTAAAACCCAAAACGTTGTGAATATGTATGAGACAAATCAGTCATAGTCAGAGCACAGACAGTGTTTTCGCTGTATGTCTTTGTAAGGTGGGACGAGTTAGGCGCAGATGTAAGCTATTATACACGATATTAACATCAACCCACTCTGTTTCTACGGATCTTCACTTTGTTTTTATGATTTTTCTTTTGTGATTAACAAAATCCAGGGTGGTCCACGTTTGTTAAAGTCATTCATTTCTGTTCATCCTCTCTCTGTTCAGTATTTGGTGGATCACCTTCCCTGAACTTACCGCAGTGTAAGATTATTTTCTGCTTCAATGGGGTCCATCGGCTAAGTCATTATTTCCTATTAGCATCACACGTTTTGATTAATTTCTTGAGTCGGTGTGAAAATGAAGCTTTATTACGTTAGCTTATGTGCCAGGCTTTTATCATGGTACTGTAGTTAGTTTTATCACAATCCCTTAAGGCTTTAGATCAACAATGATTTTTCCATTAAGGTGTGGTGTTTTTTTTTTTGTTTGTTTTGTTTTTTCACATCTGTTATTCGGTTTCTTTTTTCTTTTTTTTCTTTTTTTTTGGTACTATTGTGAACTGTTGTCAAAGAGTGACAATTGAAATGTTGCTACAGCAAGTTAAAATTTTCCACACCTTATGTGAGAAGTCGAGCTATAACAATACTACAGCATGTCAAAAAGAGAAAGGCTAAACGCCTATCTTCAAAAAAACAGCTGTAAATGACAACCACCTAGAGGTAAACACTCATAAATTCTTTTTGATAGACATACAGGGCTACGGTTGATCCTAAATCATGACTGAAATAGCTTTGCCAGATGGTTGCATGTTTGGAAATCTATGGAAAACAGCACATACAGTATGGAGGCACAAATGCAATTTATCTTGTAGAAGTGGGAAAGTACCTATCTGTGGCTAGTCGCCTACAGCTTAATGTGGAGAGCTTTCTTCATACAACATAAAACTGACATAACGGCAGAGTGTCTTCGTCAACTGTGTTCTGTCTGTGAGTAATTTATGAAACACATTCACACAGGTCACGAAAACAAGGAGCGGTAATGCAGTTGTGCCGCATGGTTGGATATTTTCTTCCTCACTCGAGTAGAAACAAAAATTTTGATTTCATTTCTCCCATTAGCTGCTTGTGCATCCGTAATGGAATCTATTACAAAAACAAACAAAAAAATGAAGAATTGATGGAAGAGAAGAATGTAAATTAATTAACACCATCATAACTTTCTCCACTGTTTACTTGGCAGGTAGGCAACCACAGTCAGGATGCAGTGTGTTGACGTTTATCTTTGTTTCACTACTCCAGAACTAATCTAAGACTCTCTTACTTCATACTTCTTAGAGAAAAACACTTTGATAATGCAAATTGCCTGTCCATCACTGTTAAACTCATCAGCCAGTATTTGTTCTATTCATAGACTACCATGGAAACCAAGTGGATTTTTCTTCATAATAACAGGATTAGTTCCATGCTTTTTAAACAGTCACTTGAGAAAGGTTGAAAGCAATCTGCAAGTACTAACATACATTATGCTAATCATTCAGCTACAGCCAATCACAGAAAAGTTCAGGAATATTCCAACAGATTTATGATAATGGAATTCTTTTAATGAACTTACTATATTATCATATTATATATCAGGCTCAGAAACACCCTCAGATAAGATCCCACCTTTTCTAATGCACTGTTTGTGCCCTCACTTTCTCCTCGATCTCTTTATACCAATTTTTCAATGATGTGTAGAACAGAGATAATAAAACACAGAAGTCAAAGTCTAAACTTGTAATTTTTAGATATTTATTTCGAAGTCCTTTTTTAAACATTGTATCCACACTGCACAACATTATAGTGTGGGTTCACTCCATTCATGATGGCAAGAGGAGTCACATCTGTCAAAGCAGAGTTTGCTCATTAGTAGGTAGACCAGCAGATAAAAGGTTTTCATTTAAATGTAAATCAGAAGGGTAACAAATCCATTATAGTCATTTGGAAAAGGACTGCTCTCTTTGCCTTCTGTGCCATATCTTTGACTCTCATTCCCAGTCAGGGTGTTTTTACTACTTCTCATTCTGGCCAAGGAGATACTAGTGTCTAAAAGCTCAGTTGACAACAAATTACAGCTGGATGCTGGACAATACTCTGAAGACTGATTCATTTGAAATTCATATTTTTAATAAGGCTCTTGGTGGATGGCGCAGGCCTGTTATTAATCAGTTGTGGCCCAACAGCTCTGTTCCTTTTAAAGTGTCAATCTATGTGGAATCCATTAGTCTGCCCTGCTTCACATCTCAATAACATTTTCTTTCAATTGGGTTCAGCAAGTTTCCTGTTTGGGGATATTTGCAGTTTTTATACAGCCATACTGCCTGTGTATGTGCAGCCACAACCCCTGGTTATTTTAATTATTGATTGAATCATTTCTTCAATTGATTAATTAATTGTTTGGCCTGTAAAATGTCAGAAAATAGTCAAAATAGTAAACACAAATAAATAGGAAAATAGGGGAGAACTTTATATGTAGCCTTATGTTCTGCTCAGTACATATCTTGCCACAGTTCTTTTAAATCTAAGTTAAGGAAACCAAGAGTGTTTTTAATCTTAGCGGCGTGGCTCTAGGGATGGTCCTTTGGTCAGTCTGTCCACCACTTTGTCCAGATTGAGGTTTCCAAACACATTTTGGATGGCCGTGAAACTTTGTATGACTTTGGGAATCCCCAGACATTTCCTCTGACGCCACCATGAAGTTGAAACATTTGTACAGACACCTATTGGGTGGATTGTTGTGGAATTTGCTACAGATAATGCTACAATTTTCCTAGAAGATAAATTCTAGACTAAGACTTTTGATCTGGGTCCAAACTTTGTCCAACACTTCGGTTTATTATAGAATACCTGCAATGATAGTCCATCCAACCTCCGCTGTACTTAGTGTTCAGTGCTTATTAGCACCTGTAACACCCTAAACTGAGATGGTGAACCTGGTAAATCTTACCTGCTAAACAACAGTACAATAGCACTTTAACTGTGACCATGGCCCAATTCCTATCTGGACACCCTCCCACTCCGGGATGAGTGTAACTGTGTGAAGGGTATAAATACACCGGCAAGCTTTGGGACACCCTTGCCTTTCTCTGACAGAAACAGGAACATTCATCAGCATAGTGTCCAATTAACATCTGTCTTATCAGCAATATTTACATTTGCATACACAATATGCATTAACTCTCCCATATCTCAGAGGCCTGTTTCGGAGACACTTGACCATCAAGGGCCAGTTCGGTAATTATAAATTTGTTACCTGAAATATTTCAGAAAGGATTCCATTCATGGCACAGTAAGCTTGTGAATGTAAACACTATTACGTTACTAAATAAAATTGCATCCCCATTTGCTGCATTTCTTTTTTTTTTATGATCATTTTTCATTTGATTAGCTCCTTGTTTCCCTCCACAGTTCCCTGAAATTTCACAACACAAGCAATCAAGTCAAATCAAATAATAACAATAATAAGAACTTTATTTGTATATAATCAACACGTGTACTGTTTTCTGGAGTACACGATGCCATGTTCATTCTGTGTGAGAAAATACTCAGGGAGCTGTGTTTGAGGTAAACAGCTCATTACTATTCCTTTAGAAATAACCACAGGGAACTCGAATTTGCAGGTATGTAGGCGTTTCCTCCGAACTGCACACAAAAGAGGTCCGTGCACCCGTGTTGTTTGTAAGCCTGCATCTATGCAGACTCAGTGTTAGAGGGCTTTATAACCCACTTCCACTTCAGGAGAATTGGTTTGGAATGACACTTGATGTGGTGGACCCTCTATGCGAACGGAGTGAGAGTGGGTAAGGGGAGGGTGTAGGGGCCGGATTTGAATTGTTCCTTTATTAGCATGCTGATGTTAGCATTTAGATGAAATCACTGTTGTGCCTTAGAACAACTTCAGAGAGCTGCTATCATGGTTATAGACTTGTAGTCTGCTTGTCTGGCTAAAAGATTGCCATATCAAAGTTGTTGCTGACTAACTGTAGTAGCGATTAGCTTATAGGTATTTATAACTAAAATATGATGGAGGTTCATGTTTTATAAAATTCTAATCTGTGATAGTACTGTCTCCTTTTCCTTGGGTTCTTTTGTTGCTTTTCTGTCACTCTTCTGTGATTTATATGATGTATGTAACTTCTTTAGACTTAAAGCACTCAGGCATATAATATTGTACTATAATATGCTAATGAAGTAATGATATATTTGGAAAGTTTATAGGAACAAATGAACTTGTGGAAGACTGCTACTGTATACCAGTGAGCTCCTTCCAAACAAACCATTTCTCTCTGTTTTGGACAATTTGTCATAACTGCAATATGTACAACATGCGGGTTGAATTGTTTTATTTAGCTGTTAATATTACACACAAAGCCATACATGCTCCCATACACATACACATTAAAGTGCAGCACATTTATCCATTTAAATTCCCAGACTAGCCCCTTTAGAAGAGCCCCCCTAAAGGTAGATGAAGAGTGTGTTTTCCTTTGGTTGTGTTAATGGGGTTATTGATCATTCTGGCAACTGCAACATTTCTATAAACCAAATGAAGGGCCGGCTCAAAGTGTGCTGTGTCAGAGCAGAAATGCATTTAGATTACTTCATTTCAGAGAACCTCCTCAGAGATAGCTATCTCCTGCATTCACGTTCACCCCTAAAGGATATCTGATATTTGAATGTCCGAGATGAAATGTTTTGAAGAAAAGCCTTTTCTTAAACTTGAAGTGTTGTTATTTTCTTTTGGTCCCCTTGGAGCTGTGCTGTATATCACTGTTCTATTAAAAATAAAAGATTCTTAATGGGACACCTAACTTGGAAAATGGTCTAATTATTCACAGAGGACATGCTGTGGAATATGACTACATAATAATACAACAAAAAAAAAAAAAAACACAACAACAACAACAAAAAAAACATACCCATGAGGATCATTGAAGTTTCATCTGATGTGGCTTGAATGCACATGTTCATTAGTGTAACGATGTTTAATAAGTGCAGGAATTAACAAAGGTCCATATTTCACGTGTGTGAAAGTGGAAAATCAAATGTGATAATAATATTTTGCAGCAGTTGCAGCACATTGCATACACTGTATGATACTGTAGGTTGAAGAGAGGGCTGTAATGGACATAATTCAACCTTTTAAATCTTCCACACATTAGTGAAACCACATACACAACTGAGACATCTGGGAAATAACCCTCACAGAGTGAAATGAGTAAAGTCAGACTGATCGGCCGTGATATATGAAACCAGTCAGTCCCATTTACGGCAACTTCCATAAAAAGTTGAGCAGTGACTTAACAAGTATGGCCGTACAGCCATGTCATGCCAGCATCCAAATTCGTCATTCATCATAGATTTAATAAAACTTCCGTTGTTTAGAGCTTAGTTTGAAATTTGACCTTTTGGTTACATCTTCTAAAAGGTTTGAACAAGGCTGCAAATATGAGTCACCCATCTACATTTGGTTAATTAAAATTGGATCAGTGGTGTCCGGGTTATCAGCTGAGAATTCATAATGACAAACAGACCCCTCGCCAGCGTTCAACAATAAGACAACAAAGCCTCCACCCTTCAAACACAGTGTAAGCTGATGTTGGGCCAACTCTTGTGCTGTATCACTGCATTCCAATTTATTTAATCTCTTAAGTGACAAATGTTAACAGGGTGAGCAGTGGTGTCGATGATAAACCGACAGCTGCATCCTCCCAACTACAGAAAGCTGATTGTAATTGTCACACTTGGAAATGATTTAGCACAAGCAGACACATCACATTTCCTGTGGACATACCGTTAGCCTCTTTGTTTTTCCACCTAACGATGCTCCCATTCTGCGTTTTATTCCGTGTTCTTCCATATTTCAGAACAACTGACACTGATAGCACATTGAATGGCCTCCACTTGTCATACTTTAGGTTAATTATGCAAAGATTTGCCCTTTTTACAGAGACTGAACTTGTGCAACAAAGGGCCATAAAGTAGGACAGTAGAGACTAAACTAATCCCTCTTAAAATCTGAGTGGGGATGTCTTCTCTTAAAAGCTTAAGCCTAAATTAACTTCGAGTGAGACAAGCAAATGTGTTTTGTTTCATAGATGTACAGTAAGACACCAGTGTCTCAATCTGTTCAGCAGCAGGCCGAATCAATCCATTTAACAGTCGGCTAAAGTCAATATTAAGTCAATGTTGGTAGGGCGTCCATTAAAAAACTGTCCACTAGACGGACTCCAGCCACTTCAAAAACTAAAGCCACTGCTGCTGTTTCCCAGCTGTGCATGCTCTTGCTCTCTCTTTGTTCATTAGTATTGACAGAAACCATGTTGGCAGGAATCAATTCACAAAGACTGTGTCAAAAACACACATAACGTCTTTGGAAAAACACATTTTAAATCAATCTTGCATCGTATATGATACACGTGTTTACTACAAGTAAACAGTGAGTAATCTCATGTGATTAATTTAATGAAACACTCGCAAACTAGCAGAGGTGGACTAGGGTGCACTTTTGTAGTATGCATTGACACTATTGAATATGGTATAGACACACTACCTCACTGCTAGCAGTAAAATCATTAGATCTGTGTAACAAAACTGCACAGCATTAGGTGTTTAACACTAACACTTTGCAATTCCTGAAGCTGAAACTGGTCTTTTATGTGTTGAACTAAATCAGTTCTCCATGTCAATAAATAAAAGCAGCCGAGCTCTGTTCATCATATGCTTATGTAAGCGCCTTTTGTGGCGTATTTCAATGCATTACTCTTTGAACCATCCCAGTTAATTAGCCAACTTTGAATACACGGTATTAAGTTGTTTGTGGAGCCTTTTAAGTTCTCAGATGTTCCTTTATTATCCTGCCATAGAGGCTCATTGTAGACCTGAAGGCAAACAGAACTTCACGTCAGTCTTTGTAATTGTTTTTAAATGTCTTGCTGAAAAATATCTGCTCTGACAATCACTGCTGTCGCACAAACCAAGAAGTGAGAGCCGAGCCCATAATGTCGCTCTTCAGTCGACTAAAGAGTGACGTTGTGGGCTCATCACCAATGAAATTCAATTCAATAGACTGAAAAGGTGAAACACAGTGTGCGTAACGCTGCATGTGTATGCTCTTTGGAGTCCAAGAGTCAGTGGCATCATTAGTCAGATTTCTGAGGTATGGTGGTGAAATGCGTGTGTTGCTCCTCTGTACTTTGCTGTAAAAAGGAAAATATGTGACATTTCTCTAAAGCCTTTGATTGTGCGTCACCCAGAGCTGTAATTATTCATTCATTACATCAGCACATCAATTATTAATAGTGCATCTTTACCTGCATTGATCTGCTAAAAGAAATAATTGGATTGAATTGCTCCATCTTCAGCTTTAATCAGTATGAAAAGCTTTGAAATAAACAATTTGCATGTGTTTAGATGTCATACATTCATGAATAAGCTCTAAATTTTCTGTTTTTTTTCTGGTTGGGGAGCGTTTGATCCTGTTAGAAACCAGCACTGTCTAAGAGAGAGCGGTTTACTGTGCAGGTGTCAGGACTGACAAATTGAAGGGGGTATGGATTATCACTGTTTTCTAAAATATTGTTGGTGACCCTTCTTCCTCCAAGGTGTCAGATCCTACACTACAGAGACTGGATGACCTCTTAATCAACTGTCCACACTGTGACATACTAACTATGAAAATACTACAATATATTTATAACATCTTGTAGCTTAATATTTAGTCGACTGTCAAAGCTGTAACTTGCATGGTAAGTCAGGAAACCAACACTCCAGCACCATAATCCTATACAACACTTTGCAAGTCCAGCAGGAAGCAGAGACCATGCAGGAAATGTGATCCCTGGCTCTAGAGGTGTCATCTGGCCCTGCATGGTTCAGCGGCAGACACACAGACTGCCCATGGCGTGAGGGGTTGTACTGTAAAAGATGTCCGCCAGACACATTGGCAGCAGGAGAGACACAAATCGATTTCCTGCAAGAAAGCACAGAGAGCCTAAGTGGAGGAGGGCCTCTTTAGCAAAGCTCTTATTAATTAATAGTGTCTCAGGAGGGGATTACATGATCTGATTCCTGCTTCTTCATCACAGCACAGCAGCTAATGATATCTGAGGGAGCTCTTCTGCACGACACACCTCCACCCCGGCATTGTATATGATCGTTACGGTGGAGTGTGCAACACTAGAAGAGCGTCCTCTCTGCCTTGTCATGAGTATCATTTGATGAGCCTTCTGTCATGTGTTGCTATTCATACTGCGAGCTGAGAGGTTGGATATTGCATTGATCCAGCTTTGCAGTCCATATAATATAACCAGGTTCAAGCACTGATTAAGAACACTATATGAAATTTAGAAAACCTGTTGGTACCAGTGCACAATCAGCAACACATATCTCATACCCAATGCACAGGCATTAGAATGTAGCATCTGTATTGACATTATTTCTTTATTAAGAACAGAACGAGAAGAGCATATATAGTTTATGCACTAAAGTCCCACAGTGGAACTCGGCACACAGCCTGACATACTTCAGCCACTACGCTCACTGATCAGCGAAAGCAAAGATCACAGAGCCTGACAAACTGTTTCATAATTCATTAAACTGGAGAGGAAGATTAGCACATAGTGACAGTGCCAGCTTTTGTGCCTTTTCTTTCTTAGAGCCACTATTGTGACCACATCTCATGTTATTGCCACCAGTAAAGGGGAGCCAAGATCATGATTTTGGTTCTTTTCAGAGTCTCAGCTTGGAAAAAACAGCAGAAATTAGGTTGTATTTGTTGATCCTTTCTAGTTGTACAGTCCAGTTCATTTCTTTTTTTGTTGACAGATTGTTTTTCTGCAGATGTCTTCTGTGTGTCTGTGAAAACCATGACAATCTTTGGACTTAGTAAAAGCCAACAGGCAAAGCCCAATTTAGTACGAGTGCTTGAGACGCTGCTGAGTGATGTCTTTTTTTTCATGGCCTTCTTTTACACAATAAAGACAACAGACCTTTTCCGCAGTAGACTGTTTGACTTATCATAGCAGTAAAAGCCCATGTGCAACTAATCACATTAACATTAAGTGTCCCCGGAAGCCATATGAGTAAGCCACCTGCACAATAACACGGCCCATAAATTGGTAAAACTAAACTGAAGGCATATTATTAATCTCATTTGATTATGCCTGTGTTTTCCTGCTGTTGCATGTCAGAATAAGAGAGAGCACTATTTATAAAAATATAAAATATGTTTAGATCTGTCAGCAGAGAGACGCTTTTATAATTATTGGTCACCACGAGCGCATGAGAGACTGATAATGACTTTGCTCTTTAATCCTTTATTGTATTGAAAAAGACGCACTCACCCTCTGTGTGAACCTCTCCTTGACACTTTGTAAACTTGTTGTCAGAGGTGTAATAACGGATTGAAGACGGGATGTGCTGCCTCCAAATGCAATTCACCACATTAAATGAACTGCTGCACAGCGTAAAAGTTCATACTGTACCAGTGTTGTTGTGACGAATATTATGTTTTTTATTTCCCCCGCTTATCTACTTTCCTCCATCTATATTTCACAGGCAGGCTAAATGAGCTGTAGCCTGCACACAGCTGAACACATCGGCATTAATAAACCATGAAAAGGTCAATTACACGTCATTCAGTGAATTGTTGTGACCATTTATAATCAGCCTTGTGTCAGATACACTTAAATCCCTCTAACAAAAGAATCCGTACTTCATTAGCAGATGAACAAAGTCCACCCTAATTCTACCAATGTCAATGCATAGATTAAGCTCTCCCATTGAAATTATGCAAACCTTTTCCAGTATGCTCCTCCTGACTGATGCACGGATGACATCGCATCATCAGCTGCATGACTCACTCACTTTAAAGCTTCCTGTAAACCCACAGCAGCTCATTGTGGCTCATAAAAACCTCTTCTCAGGTTGAAGTTGGTGGAGCTGTGCCGGATTTACATGATGACCAAACTTCACAAACCAGAAAGAATGATGTGTGAGGTGTAACAGGGGTAACAAAGCTAATCGGAGGCTAAGAGAGATGTCAATCAAGCCTAATCTTAGGAGGTCTAATTACAACAGTTTATCTTCTAACAATAAAAGATAATTTGTGTCCTTATGACCCCTCTTTCATGTGCACAAAGTTAGCAAATCAACAGTTTTCACATCTTGCAGAGAACATTAGCATTTACTTTCTGCCCTGTTTCTGGACACTTAACAAATCCAAGATCCAAGTCCAAAATTCATTTTATGCCTCATTCACATGGATTCAGACAGACGGTGGACCGCAGACTCATCTGCCTGAATCCGTGTGAATCCATGAAGCGGCAACCTCTGTGGCTGCAGTTCCGCAAATGTCCAGTTGAGGCCGTCTACAGAACAAATCAATCTCCATAAGCCCTTATGTAAAAACTTTGCAGCAGAAATAAACATGTTTACAGCAAAATATGATTTTGTTCTCCACAGCTAATTTCCCCACTCATGACAACTGTACTGAGTCTGAATTTTTGTTCACATTGTTCACTGAATTTTTCCATTCACATTATATTAAAGTGTAAAGTTGTCCATAGTTAACAGTGTCTTTACCCATTTTTAGAATAGCCGGGAGGCGGAAGAGGCAGGACAGCCAACATGGCGGCAGCCAGAGCCACAACACTCTGAGCTTCAAAACAGCTCTTCAGAGTCCTGGACGATATATTTCAGATATTACTTAGCTCCACTATGTTAAGTCTATGTACATGTCTGCCTTTTGGTGATGGCAGGTACAATGTCACACAATATGTTTTTGTCCAGTATTCTTTGCCCTTTCATCTGTGGTTTGGTCTCCACCAAGAACTTCTGGTTCCTGGTAGTGTCAGTTTGTCTTTTCTTTGGACTGTTTCAGAACTTCATTTGTTGCTTCACTTGCCTCTTTTGGTGTCTTGGGAATTGCTACATGGAGTGATTTGATCTCAGAGGGCATGAATACCAAACATGAAAAGTAATTATGGTCACCAAAAAAAATACTGAATCATTTTCTTACCTTCTACAGATTTTTTAGTAAGAAACAAAAAGCAGTATTTTGTGATGTACCTTTGATCTGCTGTCAAAATCTTATTTTCTTGTAACACCAACAAGCCTCAAGCCTTTAACTCTCATCCAATCAGTTTCTTTTTGGTCGGAATTGTGGGTGAACTTTTGCTTCTTCAGTTAATACCTGTGACTCAGAACTGAAGTAAAACTTCTTGCTCTGTTAATGCCTTTCATAACTCTTGCTAGGCCAATGAAACATGCATCTCAAATGGTGTCCAAATACATTAAAAGAGCGATGGCATGTGTCGATAATCTGACCCTCCATTTCTTGGAGTCCGACAACTTCCCACCAGACCACATCCTGACCCCCATACCAAAGCCAGGCCAGGGGGATTTGATGTTACATTAATGTCAGCTGGCCACAGAAATATCAGGGCGTAAAAGGTGACAAACACACACACTTGTAAACACACAAACAAGCCACAAGTGTGCGTCAGACAGACTGTAAACCCTGCATGGGTAGCTTTAGGTCAACAATATACTGATTCAGCTGTCATATGAAAGATGTTGACTAAATAGCTTTTGAGGACAGTGAGTGAAGGACAGCCATTTAGCTGAAGAGTGCTTTCAAATAGAGCAGATGCCCCCGAGAGCACTTCATTACATCTGTATTTCCGTCTACGGTGCTTTGATAGAATGTTTGGCAACTTGAATATTTTTTGCTTTCCCTTGCAGTATCATGTTCTGCCTGATCAGCTCTGCTTAATGTCTGTTCATTTGTGTTCAACACTGTTGCCCCTGAATAGCGCGAATGGCACGCAGAATCCTAAACAGCGTTGACATTGTGCTGCCCCGGTTTTGTGTCGTGTATTGTTTGTGGAACCTTTGAATTTAAAGCTGCTATAATCGATATTTATATTAACTATGGGTCGAACAACTCTGTGTGTGTGTGTGTGTGTGTGTGTGTGTGTGTAAAAGGGGTCACTTGTAAAAATGAACCCGCAGAGAAAAAATAAAATCCTGACTTTGCATTCTCTCCTCAACTTAATGGAGCTTTATAGCATCTTTTAGCTCATTGTTTTGGTTTCATGGCCTGAAGCTTTTTCTTGGTTTACTCTCACTGCTCTCATTATGTTTCCAGCTGCAGTCAGCTGCTTTCAGTGAAAAAGCTCTCATACACCCACTGTATGCCACTTGTTCAGCACCAAAGGCAAATAGCTGGTGAACATAGTGGAGCATTTAGCAGCTAAAGAGCTGGATATTTTTTTCATTAGTTGGTAGAAACTAGAAGAGAGAAAAAAGGCGAGTAAAGATTGGACTCAGACAACTCCTAATTAATTCTAATGTAGCTCCGTGACTGCTGGATGTGTAAATAAGAAACTATTAGATACCTGTTTAATGATGTGTGATGATGATATATGATCGTATTACTTATGATCAAAAACTTTTACTTCATGAAGCTCTCACCAACGAATAAAGGTCAGTTTTGTTCTGTCGGTCTCTCATTTTCTCTTTTAGCTTTCTCTCTTCTCTTCTCTGGCATTACGTCCATAGAGGCTGCTGAGACGGTTATATTGGCCGCTTGTCCAGCTCCAGTTCTGGCACGACACGAAATCTTGCATTCCCGAGCACCCGAGGCCTGAAAATCTGCTTTTCCCAGTGGTCCAAAACACTAAGACTGAGCACAAAGTCATGGGTGGGCATCATCCCGTTTCACCAAATGAAATAGTCAATGGTGTGTTAGTGCTGTAAACTGTTATGTACTTTATGTGGAAGTTTGTACCCGGAGCACAAAGTTACGTAGTGCAAGACCAGGCGAACCAATAGCAGAGTCACCATTCACCTGATTCCAAATCAGTGTATAGTGTTATTTTACGGTAGAAAAGTAACACAGTGTTGCTTTAAGTGAGGCATCTTTCATTAATATGTATGAATGGAGTTGTCCAGTGCCCTTCTCACCAACTTATACTGCATAATCAGATCTGTGAACATATTTGGATTAGGGAACAATATGCGGATGAACCACTCACAAATTGTGTGTTCTCATTTCTTATTCGTAGACTGCATAGCTATTATTTTTAAATGGCAGCATATCAAAGGACCGAAATCCGCAGAGAGATTTCCAGTTAACCCAGTAAACGCTGGTCACTTGTCAGTAGTCATGATTGAGAGCAGTAATTATAAACAGCTCAATATATCCTGCATGTCTATTAGCATTATTCTTAGAGATCCTGCTTTTTAAACCATGACAGCAATATATCAATCCAATCGTTCTGAAGCTGATCAATTGATTTATCATGCGTCCTCAGGTTTATATGTTGCAGGGGTCCAAGAAGAATTACTGACCACGTATTAAGATATATTTAACTCCCCTAACCAATCATGTTGTTGATGTCCTCACTGGAAACCACAGGGACCTGTAGCCTCAGATGGAAACTGGTAATTATCCAATTGTACACATTAAAGTGTCTTATTCAGGAAATGTGACTTCCTGAAGATTAATCATCATTGATTAGAGACCCTGTGATTTGAATCTGTCCCTTCTCCAGATTAGTTAGCCATTGATCTGTGACAGCAATTTCACGCTTGCGATCAACCAATCGACCCGGTCATAATGTGTGGCCTCTGCTGGGTTTTTTCGTGACCTCCTCATTCATCAGGGTGCTACCTGCAGTAACGTTTACCCTTTTGGCGGCTATGTAGGATGGGGAAATTGCATGCATTTTTCT
Organism: Sciaenops ocellatus; assembly: GCA_033000465.1. Classification (NCBI taxonomy): domain Eukaryota; kingdom Metazoa; phylum Chordata; class Actinopteri; family Sciaenidae; genus Sciaenops; species Sciaenops ocellatus. The sequence goes on along the minus strand of CP136888.1, from coordinate 5,971,702 downwards.
CTGCATTAGCAACGCGTTTCATTGCTTGTGACTTATTTCTAAAGATCAAGCGGATGCAGTTTTCCCCTGCAAGTGAAATGTAGCCAGGGAGCTAAAAATTAGCCCGAGACCATTCATTTGACAGCTCATGTAAGTATTGTTTTTTAAATGAGGCAGAAACCTCTGGATTCAGTCCTGATTGAGTGAAAAGTGATTTAAAATGGCCCATTGAGTGAAATGTGCTTGACAGACTAGGTGGATTACCCGCTGAATTATAGTTATTTTGATTACAGATGCTGTAAAGGTTGACCTTTGTTGTGATAGAATATCTGGGCTTGTCTTTCTCTAATACAGATTATGTTGTAAAACAACATCATTTCACCTGACTGCTTCCAGACCCCCTCCTTTTTAGGAAAACATTTGAGCCAATCAGAGTTTTTTAGACAGGATTAAAAATGAGGATTTTATCTTCCCATGCCAGGGCCCAAAAAATATTGACAGAAAAATTGCAGAGAAAATTCCGACAAGCGGTGATAAGATGGACGGAGCTGTGCAGATTATTTTAAGTCAACTTAGAAATGAAGACTCTAAAATTGACGTGTCTTTGATCGATGTGAGAAAAGTTAACTGCACTGAGCAACCACTTCAGCAACTTGAGCGTTGACTGAAAATGATGTTGCTGTTGTGAGTATGTTATTTGTTACTGATCAGTTAGGGCAAAATTAACCCCTCTTCCGAGAAAAACAGGGCCAACATTAACATTATGTCAGACTGAAGAACTGCATATGAAGTACCTGTTTAATGACAGTCTTGTATTGTATAATTGATCTGTCTTGATGTTTAACTCTGTCTCAGAAAAATTACAGCAAATGCTGTTCTAAATAGCACTACAGGATTCTTTGAAAGGGTTGTTGATTTGCCAAGTTGAAAAATGTTGATACTGAATGTATCTGCTCAATGTTCACTGACAACATATAATTCATTTTCCAACAATAGAATATCTGCTCTTACATTATCTGCTCATAGCAACCAAAGCATGACCTTTTTTAATGGGTATGTCTAAGCACTCACAGCAGTGCGTTAACGTTAGACGGAGATGGTTTCAATGTTGGTTTAAGTCAACTGACTTGAAGCATTAGGGCCGTTTAACCACTATCCCCTAACCTTTACCAAACTTAAAGGTCCAGTGTGTCAGATTTAGGGGTTCTGTTTACATCCTATGGAAGAAATGGAACATAATATGCATAACTATGTTTCAATAATGTACAGACACCTGAAAACAAGAAGAGTTTTTGTGATCTTAGAATGAGCCTTTCATATGTACAAACGGTGTAGGTCCTCTTCCACCATGTCGAACCGCCATGTTGTTACAATAACCACCATAGTTTATCCTTCACGCTTGAAAGGGGGGAATGAGGCAAGGCAATTCAGGTGATTGAAATCTGTAACCTAGATGCCACTAAATCCTACACACTGGACCATTAACCACAAGTGGCGCTCTAGATGCAAACCCCAGTTGCTAGTTTACATAATCCAGGAATCAGTTACATTGCTTCTTGTAATTGGCAAAACAAATTAGTAGTATCTGAACATAACTCATGATAGAGCTGTGTTGCATTCATTTGATTGTCCTGTAGTATTTTGTCTTTAGATTGCGTGTTAATTAAATAAAGTACACTAGATACAAAATCACAGCTTGCATACTTGTTATGCTAAACACACAGTAAGTATTTCTCTGCAAACTCGGATTGGTACTGTCAATTTTGCAAAACATAGATCAACGGAAAGCTCATTGCTCTTCAAAACCATGTTTTCCACATAAAGGCACATGTAATTGCTGGAGATATTAGATACATGATGGTATAATGCTCAGTGTCTGTGTAAAACAATCCTCTGTACTATTTCAAATGCAGATTCCCATGCATCACCACAGAACTGCTTTTATTCTTATACAAAAAAGAAAACACTTTATGAATTCACTGTTTAAATGGATGTATTTTCTTCTTCTAATTTCCGTTTCCACTATCAAGCAAAGGAAATGTCATCCAGGCTAATCTAATTTTCACAGTCTCTTCTGTATTCTAGTATTCTTCACCTACCTCAGTGTGCCACAGTCAGTCTCACAAGTTTGGATCATGGTTGTGGAAAATCTAGCAGTAAAAACTGGGTTATTCTGTGTGTGGAGTCTAGCTCGTGACTGTCTCTACCACCAACCAAACATCATCATGAAAGCATGATGCTGCTGCCGTCATCCCTCATTGTAAGGGTTGCGTTAGATGAGTGATGAGCCGTTCCTGTTTTTCAACAAGGTGTAATTTGCAGCTTACAAATGAAACATTTATGTCCTCCGAGTCTTATGTCCTGACTATTATGTACGAAATAATAGTCAGGTAGAGCTGATAAATGTAGGTCAGGTCTATCAGCCAATATTGGCTTATTTCAGATATATTGTTATTCATATTTATGTCAAGTGATGAGTAACAAGAAATTATAGTACAGAAGATATGTTAAAGATATGTTTGAGGTAATTCAGATTCAGATAATTGTTTTTCCCTTAACATCTGTTCAAATCTTTGTCACAATTCTTTAATATCATTACCAAATAACATTACCAAATGTGAAGTTTCCTTATCCAAAATGTTTATTTAAGTGAGAAAGCAATTATTGGTTAATACGTTTCTAAACTTTTAAATATTGATATATCTATATCAGCCTCAGTATCTGTTGGACTTACTCTTAACAGCTGTTCTGGGTCATGCCAAGGTTATGTAGATAGTCATCCTTAGGAAAAGTGCAGATGGTTCCCTGTTGCTCTTCTCTTCATTTTATGACCCCCATATTGACCTCATATATGCTTCCTCAAAGTTGTGTCTAAATTTGTTAGACAGTTCATTGATTTCATGGAAGGGTTTCTGCCTCACCATTACAAGTCATATCTGGTTTGCAGAAGGTCTGCGGTATTTTTTAAAATTATATTTGTCCCATAGGTCAGGCTCAGCCAGAGACACTAATGTGCATGCTTAATCAAGGTGCGATAATCATATGGCACTGCGTCTTGCTGTTCAGTCTTGGGACTGGAGTTCGCAGAGAAGGACAAGTCAATGTAGATCACAGTGGATTCATATTTTTACAGTACATTGTGCAGAATGGAGTGTTGTCATGGTATTGTTCAAGAAAAGTCCCCTAATGTCCTCCAGAGCCTAGTTTAAATGTGTCATATGGGTTAGAGAGGTATGTTCTTGGGTGATTAGCTAATGAGGACCCCTATGAAGGATATTTATACACTGTTAATGCCTCTGATGAAGGCATACATTCAAATCGTCTTTGCACCTAATAAAAAGTGATGAAACAAGCAGCTGCATGCTCCAGTTTTCTCATGGACTCCACCACCCATGGACTGAGAGCTGCAACCACAATGCAAAAACATTATGGCCATCATGTTTAGAATCCTCAGGTCCATGTTGGTCAGAGCATGTTTGCAATCACATTTTTCCACCTTGTCCAATCGGATGAAATAAGAGAGACAAACATTACAGCTGCTTGTCTCTTGCAGGACTGATGGATGGTAGTTGGTGGTCATTTTTGTGATGTTAGGCATTAAGATTTACATCGGGTTGTCAAACTGTCTCTGACTCGTCCTAAAATAAGCCTTGACCTGACCGATCATTAGCCAAGTGAAGCTCCTGGAGCAGCTGGTTCCTGTAATTTCTTCTCTTTTTGAGGTACCCACATGGATCTCTATTTACCAACATGTGTCCAGCACCCTATTTGGGAGCAGCCTCTCATCCTCAATCAAAGCCAGAGCAAGTGCCCTCTTTGGCCATTGATATATAGAGCTGACACCTTCTTGTCAGTTTATCGATTGATAGGTCAATATGCTCATGTCCAACCAGTGAGAATGGACGAACATGCTGGAGTTACTTTCATGAGGAGAAATGCTTCTTGATCCATTATTTTGGGCCAACCATGATTCACCATCAGCCAACTGTCTGTCATTTACACTTGACAACTATCAAGCTTGCTGCTAGCTACTGCTAACTATTACTTCACTACTACTGATATGACTAAAATGTTTGTAATGATGCAAGGGCCCTGATCATAGGTGAAAACACACCTTGTGTAAGGTTGCTGTTGTACTCAGCAAATATAAAAAGGACTTTGCAGATCATTGGATGTTGCTTTAATTCTTATCTTACTGTCAAGAGTGTTGATTCAACAAATTACAGTATGTCTTTGGGTTGTCTAAAGTATCAATACTTTAATACTTTTTCAATACCACCTCTTTAAAATGACACAATCTCTGATACTTAAACGTTCAGTTGTGTCTAAAGTACCAAAGCTATTAAAAGATCTACTGGACAGTCTCCTCAGAGTTTTTATTTTACCTACTCTGACTGCAACAGTAAACAGCATGGTCTGTACCATGTTGGTTTCAACTGGCTGCATCAAACCTCAGATAAAATGCTGCTGTGAAAACTGAATTGCAGGTGAAGAAATCCAAAATATGAGTTTTGTTTTTTTGGGTGACTTTATAAGAGAGAGAAAGAGAGAGGCGGTACAAGTAGGTGTGTGTGTGTGGGCAGTATGAGACAGAGATGTAGCTGTATGTGTGTTTGTGTGTTAGTTTGTGAGTAAACTCTGAAATAGGGTGGAGGATTAAGATGGTGGCATAAGTAATAACTTATTAGAAATAGGATAATGTAAGTTACAATCATTCTGTTGGAAACGCTGCAACTGGTCCTCAATATGTGATCAGTAACTTTCTGCACTAGTATTATGTGCATATCCTATTTTGTGCCTACGACTGTTTTCTTTTTGCCGTTGTATCAAAAGAGGTTTGGAGTGTTGTTGGTTTTATACTTCAATATAGTACTGTATCGAAGTTTAAAATTCTGGTGTCATGACGACCTTACTATGTCCCCTTTTTAACAGACTCTGAAAAATTAGGCAACTATCAAATATACACACAGATCAAGTTGTTCAGTACGCTTCCCCTCGTGGACGGAGTCCATTTCAGTGTTGCTTGTGAAAAACTCTAGAAATGAGCTTCTGCATCCTGCTTGCTTTGCATTAAATTAAACATCACCAAGCTCAGAAACTCATTTCATGGCACATTCCCACTTCTACTGGGTCAATATGGAACATTTCACTGTACTGCCGCTGTCAGTCCTCCAGCTTACCCACCATTCATCATCCAAACTTGACCTCTCATTTTACTGAAGAGGCCCAAAGCACACTGCGGATCGGCCTGGCCATATGCAACCTGTCGAGGGTAATCTGTCTATCTGTCTGTCTGTCTACATTCCATTCTACATCTACAGTTCTATCTGTCTGTCCATCCATCAATCCATCCACCCATCTTATTTCTACAAAATCTCCAGTTGCAATAATATTATTTGGTGTCAATTTTCACACTCTCACCTCTTCAGCATGGGAGAAATTGACAGTAATTGCAGGAAATCCTTGTGGACATTTATCTAGGCTAAACATTGCACTGAATTAAATGACTATTTCTTTGGCATATCTGAGAATGACACTTATTTGCCTGTAAAAGGTAAATGACATTTGACTTGATGCAAAAAGAGCAGGAACAAATACACACACACACAAATTGTGATTCAGTGAGACATTCATGAAAAGAGGCACTGACACTGAATAAGTGCACATTGTATTTCAACATTGAACCAGTTACACACAGATGTGTCACTTGTTAAAAAACCTTGTCTAAGTAAAGTAACATTGATATGAAATGATGGAAATCATCAGCCATGCTGTAAGTCTAAACCTGTTGATGGAGTTTTTCAGTCTCTTTTAGCCAATCGTTTTGGTCATATGGCAACAAATTCTGCTCATTATCATCATCATGTTTCCAGCTTTTCTCAACAAAAAGGACTGATAAATACACTACCTGCCCAATGGCAAAGGGTAGAAAGTTAGTAGCCAGGTGGTGAACATAGTGGAGCATTTCGCAAGACCTAAGATTAGACCCAATACACAAGATTAATGCTAATGTTAGTGCCCGTCTACTGGATGGACACAAGTTTTTATTTATTTTTGCCAACACATTAGACATAACACCTTTATGTGGTGATAACACACAGTCTCTTAGCATGTTGTTAAGCACTTCTGCCCCCAAGTGGCCAACAAATCAAACAAAACAGTGACTGCAGCTTTAAAAATCTCAGTAAAATGGCTAAATATACTGAACCCCAACTCTTACCCCACGACCTCTAACCTTAAACCCACAATGTCAAAAGCGGTGCCAGTGCTTTGCAGAGACACAGATCAAAACATGGCATGTAGGATTATTCTCTTAGTTCTTATGTGATGCGCAACTGTATTCCTCCAACTCTTCCATTAATGTGACACATAAGCACTTTCAATGTTTGTACGTAGGTGTTTAAAGAATGAGTCCTTGGTGAGCTCTTTCAATAAGTGGTGCCAACCTCTGTGTCTGGACGTTATCACTGCCTCTTAGTGCATTTTCATCAGTGCATTAACCGCATTTGTTCTACTCCTCTGACCTATTACCGGTCAACATGGATAGAGCCATAAAGCATGCATATGTAATTTTGTTTTAAGGTGTAGTAGATAGGACTGTGAGGGTATGGATTTTTTTCTTACCAGGTGAAAAAGCATGTGCATGTGTGTGCAAAGTAAGCGTGTGAGCAACAGAGCAAGTAGCAGACAGTGACGGTGAAAAAAGTGTGAAATGTAGCAGTAAATTGTCAATCTGTCAGTAAATGTACAGTGTAGGTTACAATTTGTCAGTTAATAAATGCTGCAGCTTCTCAAGACCAAGAAAAGTTGTTATGTCTTAACTACTGGTGAAATGAAAGAGCCCAAACTCATGGAAGAGTGCAGGTTTTGAAGCCTGTCGAACATAGTGGTCACACCGTGTAATGACAGCAATTGCCCATCACGGGATGGACAGCTGTAAAATGGTGGTTACATTGTTTGTGAGCATCAAACCCACACCAAATGACATGTTTCATTATCAGTCTTACCTATCACTATCAGCAGTCAGTCCATTTACAGGAAAGCCTAAAAGAGCCACAAGATTAAATCATTTTATCCTCGTCTGGGTTAGCAGAGTGGTAAACCAGAAGTTAACGGCTCGGCCGGTGGAAGTCTCTAGTGCAGTTGCTTTATGTGCCACACAGTGTGGAAGCATATATGGAAGATCAGGGTAACTTCATGCGCAGAAATCATCCATGGGCATCAGTCCATCCATGGGCTTAGCCCCAAAGTAATGGTCTGGAAGCCAAGCAGGAAAGGCTAACGTTACCATTGTGCCCTTCAGCATCGTCTCTGTATCCCTTTTATGAGCCTTGTAATCTAGCCTCAAACTGCAGTGTTTTCTGAGTCTTTGGAGCCTAAAATAAAGTCATAATGATAAATTCAACGCTGAATATGTCTTCATTTTTTCATCATTGTTCCACTGTCAGTCCCATAATGACTTGGTTTGAGTCTGTTGACCAATCAGAGGCTGTGTTTTTGACTCACCAACCATCAGAAGCAGAGTAGGGCTTTCACAGGATGCCGGCGGAGACAATGCAACAAAAGAGTGATCTCGCAAAAGAAATTTACAGTGATGATGGCAATGATGTATCACATGACTGGGGTATGCATCACAGCCTTTTTCTCATACAGAAAAAAACACTCAGTGATGTTATTGAGAAAAAAAAACATTAAATTGTTATAGCTGATGCATTTCTGACAGCAATTCATGAAACTGATTGAGCTCAGTCTCGTTTTCCATTGTCAGATTACACAAAGGATATTACAGAAAGGCAGCTTTCCATCACAGAAAAGACAGAGTCTCCTAAGCAGATGGAATTTTTAATTAACACAATGCCACTGACTCTGTTAAAACACTAGGAGGCCTTATGGGAGCAATCAAAGTCGTACTCTAATACACTGGTTGATACTCCATTATACAATGTATGTATGTTAAATTATCTAAAAAACATTACAATTTGTTCCATTAAAGGTTTGAAGTTTTAGCAAATCAGGGTTAGCATAATTATTTGTCACAAGATAATGCATTTTAATCAAAGTCAACACTGAGCTTATACAGTAATGTTTCCCTCATAAATAAAGAAGAAAACACACACACCCACGCACTCTTAAGGGAAACACGTACTGACTGTACAGACTGATTAAGTAGCTGAGATACGGTACAGGATGTGCTGATCCGGGAATGAATTTTTCAAAGTTGTTGCTTTCTGCTGTGTTGGTGTGGGTTGACTCTGGGAAATGGTGTCTTCTGATGAGTTGACGTGCATCAACCTGCAATAGAGCATGCATCGCTGACACAAAAAACCATGAAGCTAAAAAACAAGTATTTGGGGAACAGACTATCGGGGACATTAGGGGTCACAAACTAGAGTCCTAAAGAGGCTTGTCCTCATAGACGAACAGTTTTAGATGCAATTGAACACAGAGAGAAGACTGAGGACACTCAGATGTTGTGTTAAGACAGAGGCAAAAAGAGATGTATAAACTGCATACAAGGTCAACGAAAAGATCAAATGAGCCGTGTATTTAGTCACGTGTATGAAAACGTTTCAACTTGATAGACAAATTTGTGTTTTTTTACGCGATGAATGTACTTCATGAATGTACAGAGACAATAGGAAAAGGGGGAGACTTCAGCCAAAGGACTTAGCTGCCACATGAGCACATTGTTAGGGGTAAAGTGGTTTAAAGGGGCACCATACTGCGTGCAATCCATTAATTCTGGCTATGAAAATTATAAGAGCTGATAATAAATAATAATTTTAATTAACTATAATTTGTTAGTCTCTAAGAAGACCAATTGGAGGATTTGGAGTTCAACAGAGAACAGGTTGGCAACATTCAATCCTGTGCAACATTAAATAGAGCAGAATGTACACACACTAACATTTATTAAAAGATAATAACAGCAAATCAAACAATTCAATCTAGCTGCCAGGATGGCAGCCACACATATGCCCTGACATAGAGCATGTATCTAATCTACATACTGTATAGTGTGCATAGGGATTAAATTTGCGTTACATCAGAGTCATAAAAACATGCTTGAGCTTTAAGGTTCCTCTCCACCTGTGTGGCTATGTCTAAGGCCAACAGATGTGTATTAGCACCTGTATGTTAAACACACATTAGGACATGCTCTCTCTGGGTTGGGAGTGAGTTGCTGCCCCAAGCAAGGAGTTTTCGTCTTGTTTAAGAGAGATGGGAAATGGAGTGTGAGATAAACCAGTAGATTGGAACGGTGTCTGCAGTACTGCAGATGTTGTACCGGACCATTGTGTGGAAGAGAGAGCTGAGCCGGAAGGCAAAGCTCTTGATTTTATAGATGATCTAAGTTCCAACCCTCACCTATGATCATGAGCTTTGGGTAGTGACCGAAAGATGAAATAACGAGATTGTGGATACATAGGCCGAAATGACTTTCAAATAGGGTGAGGAGCTCGGACATCTGAACGGAGCTCCTTTGTGTTGAAAGGAGCCAACTGAGGTGGTTCAGGCAAAGGCGCACCCCTTTGTTCCAGGCATGTTCAACTGGCAGGAAATCCCGCGGCAGACCCAGAAGTTAATTGAGGGACTATATAGCCCATCTGGCCTTGAGATCCCCCAGGAGGAGCTGGAATGCATTGCTGGGGAGAGGGACATCTTGATTCCCCTGCTAAACCTGCTGCCACCGAAACCTGACCCCGGATAAGCAGAAGGAAATGTATGAATGGATGTTGCACACGATGTTGAAACCAGGTTGCTTGGCTGTCTCTTGTTTGTGCTGCAGATGCTAAGCTGGTAATCTCAGTTAGCGGTGTGCTAACCAGAGATCTGGTTAGCACACAAAGGCTGGCTCTTGTGCTACGGCTGTAATGTTTTCTTGTCCTTTCTTCTGTGATCTGCTCCAAGCAGACTGCAGCAAGGTTCAGAGACGTATCTGGTCCAGTTCAAAGCAAAGAGAAAAGAGAAGAACAAAATGATGACAAGGACAACAACACCAGGTCAGAGCGTTACAGGTTATAGTCACAGGAAGTGACCTGAGAAGAGGTGCGACTGTGAACATAATAACACAAATTTTCACTGTAAAAGTTCAGTTTGATTTACACATTGAATCAAATTCATCTGTGGAGTCCCTGTGGTCCCAACACACACACACACACACACACACACACACACACACACACACACACACACACACAGAGTTTATTTAGCATATACATTGCTAGCTAGCTTGCAGCTAAATCAAATGTGTGAATTAGAATCAGAAATTCATTGTGCTCCTTCAGAGAGAGATTCAGCACCTGTCAAAAGCCAGCGGCAAACTGGTTTATCGTTTTTTTAGAAAGGTAGCACAGAGTTTAGGTATTTCTATTTACTATAAAGAAATGTGGGTATTTTATAATGAGTGTATACAATATTTATAACAAGAGGTCAATGCTCAAGTACAGGTGGCAGGATATTTTAAATCCATGATTGGGTTTAATTTAAACCTCTTTTTGGCATTCATTTAGATTTGATTGTATTTTCATTTCATTTACACGTCTTTAAACAGATTTAAATTTAAATAACCCTTACAACTGGGAACAAATTGTTGAAGGAAACTGCGAGTCACTCAGAGGCATCATAAGGGCATTTCAAATGATTTCTGATATAAAATCAACAATAACACCTCTAAAAGATAAATCTAAGGAAGTGTGCCTTAAAAGCAGTCATTGAAATACAGAATAATTCTTGCGCAGCAATGGAATTCATAGACATGAGTGCTGTTCTCTCTGAGGTTCTTCTCACTTCACAATGATGTCAGACTAGAAATTCCAACAAGCTGTTTTCAGGATAAAACACCTTTTAAGAGTTAGCCAAATATTAATGACTCTTGATATTCAGGAAGCTTTTTAAGGATTTTTTTCATCTAGTAATAATTCTTCTTCAGACAAGTGACTCTAAGTAGAATATTTAAAATAATTGTGTAAAACTCTTGTCTTAAGCACCACGGCTCTCTCTGTGTTCAGTGTGCTTTAACAGTTTGGCAGCATAATCATAATATGTGTAAGTTTTTTTTTTTTTTTTCTTTTTAGCCTTTTCCAACTGGAATGGCAGTGGTTTTATAAAGTGATTTTCTTTTTTTGTCTTTTGTTGGACTCTCTCTTTTTGGGCTTTTTGCTGGGCTTTTGTGGGCATGTAATTTAGCTAAAATATGTGTAATAATTTTAAGTTGGTGGTTTACGTAGATGGAAAGTACATGCACTTTATATCAAAATACTAAACATGAACCAGATTTATCATGTTAACTTGCTGAACCTGATCAGAAAGTTGAACATTTGCCATATTTGGAGTGTTTACAGATGTTTATGCCAATCATTGGCTCAAAGTACAGTTACCAACAAGGTCTTCAAATGATGAAATAATAGATTTTAGCAGCAGTATACAACCAGCCAAACATGTAATGCTGTGTGTAGGTGTCTAGGGGTTATTTAAAAACAGCATGAATGCTCAGTACACACTCATCAGGCCAATAAAGCTTAAAATCCCCCCTTATTCTTCTTTTTCATGAAAAAATACATGCAGTCTGAATGTAGGTTTTCTTCTTCTTCTGCAACAGAGCGCTTCCTGGATGTGAGCCTGAGCCTCTCATTCACAGATGCTCGGCATGTGAGAGCTGAACAGAGAGCTCCCAACACAGAGGTAAACCGAGGGCAATTGCTCAGTGTGAACACTGTAAAGTAACTCATCAGCAAAACAGCAGCCTGCCACCCCAGGATGGCAACCTGGTGTGCTCAGGTCACGCTTTTCCAGAAAATTACAATGGAGGAGTGTGCAATCTGTGAGGAATCTGTGGAGCATAATTCTGTTCATCAACTTGAGTATCCCTGAGAGCAAATTGGATCTGCCCCTGGGAGGGGCCCGCTGTCAGCTGATACAGTAGCTAAATGCCGCTAAGTCCAACTCTAAGATGCGCTCAAACAAACCACAGTTCCTGCAGTTTTTACTGTAACTGTTAAATGTCAATTTAAAGATCAAGTGTGTCAGATTCAGGGGGTTTACACAGAATACGACAGGAATGGAATATACCATGCAGCTATGTTTTCATGTTTAATGTATAATCACTTTAAAAATAAGAATCTACAGACACCATGGGTCCTCTTCCACCGGAAGCGCCATGTTGAACCATGTACCTGTGATGACCCTATCGCTTAAGACAGTGGATCCGGTCGAATATTCCATTCTGCTTAGGAAGAATCCATTCCTAACTGAGTGAAATGACCCAGAAGTATTTATGTAGCTGCCATGCGAAGAGCTGTTTGAATCCTCTAAATGGAAAGGAAAGGTGCTGCAATGCTTCCTTTCTCATCTCCTTTAGCATAGGATACACCGGACCACCCTTCACCAAAGGAAAGGAGGCAATGCCGTCCTGCAATTCCTTGCGGTAGCGACAAAAAAAATCGACACACCGTTTGGTCATTCACAACCAGACATTAAAAAAACACATCAATTATTTTAAAAAGTGTGATGCAGACTGCAGCACAGAGAGAGAATATGTGAACATGGACAGACGTGATGGCGTGATATAAAAACTTCAATCATGAAGCCTATTCTGTTGTTGACGGTGGAGCTGTTTTGACACACAGAGGTGTTCAAGTTTGCTATCTGTTGTGAAAAATTGTCTCAAAATGTTGTAAAATGTTGATAACTGTAAATGTCAATAACTAGATAGGCTATAAGTTATCCTGACCATTCAAATTAATATATAAAACATGAATATTACATCATTCAGTGATTCTGCGATGGACGTCCAGCGTCCTGCAGATCATCATGGGAGTAACCGTTGATTATTCATTGTCGTTCATCCATCTTTTGCCATAATTGCTAATATGTTTATCTGTGTGGACAGGAAGGTGAGCGTGAGCGATGATTCTCACTGTGACACTTCATTTTATGTTTGTGACAGATTCTTTTCTTATTTTAATTCCGATGCTGATAATGAAGGCATATTTTTCACCGGGTTGTCCGAGTTTATATGTCCTGCATAAAAAAACACTAAGAGCGCACAGAGAGAATTATTTCAGATGCACGTTTTGTAGTCCATCTTCTGAACTTTCATCATTAACATCCACCATCGTATGATGACATAGCCTAGTGTTAGTACGGATTATCTGAACACCATGGTCGTCTTTACCTAAGTCCTCATGAATTCTCCTTCATGTCTTTCCTTGACCTCATGACGTTTTCCATCGAGGTCAAGGAAGAGACTTAGAAGGTCTTTTTTAAAAAAATTGTTTATACTATTTGACTGTACCCAGTGTGTTGTGCTGCTTTTATAAGCTGGGCGATATCAAGTTGGCTTCCTCTGGGCTCCTTTCTATCCTTTCAGGCACCTTCTTTGGTTTTGTCTCACTACTGATTGCTGACACAAAACTTCACAGCTTAGGTTGAGTGGTCTTTATTAAATTATTTTGCTCACTTATATGCTCGCTGTGTAGTCCTTCCTCTTTGTTATGTCCCTGAAGGAGCCAGGCATGACAGACGATGCCTGGCTCAGACAAACTAAACACTGGCTCTAGATAAAGCCTTTCTACATTGCACAGCCACCATAGCTTATTCTTCACACTAGGAAGGAGAGGGTGAGGCAAGGGGGTGCAATCAGCAACTAACCCACCAAATCCAACACATTGCTCCTTTAGTTTTGTAGTTTTTCGACTAATTGTCAGTTTGTTAAAACATCTCTTAAAGTCACAGCAAAAGTGAAATTAGAGCACCTTTAGCTTCTATAATATGATGTATGAAGGGAAGTGGAATATGTGAGCAGGATATAGTTATGAGAGGGACTGAAATCAAATCCTTCATATTTGACTGGACCACTTAAAAGTGAACGTGGCTTAGCAAATCTGCTGTGATACGGAGCTATAGTGAGATTAGAGCTCGACATAATACTCAGCGAATAACAAGAGATAACTGAACAATTGACCCAAGGACCCAGAATCAGAACTTGGATTTATTTTTGTTTAATATGTCTTTTATGATGCTAATTATAGCAAAGATGAACCATTTTATGTTTATTTTACAGAAATAGACTGTAAGAACCTTCTTCAAATTGTATCAGTTATTAACCAGTTTGGTCTTTGTAATCATGTCAGTCAGTGAATGTGTTTTTTTTTAGTGCCTAAATGCAGTTCATAATCTGTTATCACACCAGGAGAGTGCTTCTTTTTCTGTCACAACACTGGGAGCATTTACTTTTTTCTCCAATGCTTTACAACGATTTTCTCTTTTCCAGCTGCTGAAAATTAGACAGTTTAAAGGTAGGCTGTTGTAGCCTGACAGTAAGTAACTAGAGATGTTCTGATATCATTTTTTCCCTCCCGATACCGATTCCGATACTTGTGCTTTGGGTATCGGCCGATACCGAGTACCGATCCGATACCAGTATGTTATAAAAAAAATTTCATACTACGCCTGCATGACTGATATGATTATCACTGTGGTAAGGCCTGGCTCAGGTTAAATCCTTTGTAAAACATGAATAAATACAGCAAATTCAAGCCATTTATTTTTAAATTTATTTTTAAATAGAACAGTATAAAAATCAGTAGTGCAAATGCAATTTGACTAAATAAATCTAGGAATAATTATTAAAAAAAAAAATTAAAGTGCAGCCACAGTATTTTTAAATAAAAAAGGCATTTCTTTGCATATGTTGCATGTCGCAGTCTTACTGGTGGGAGAATCATCCAGCGTGAAATACTGCCACACCGCCGACATGATATGCTAGTGCTAGTTAGCTGCTAGTTAGCTTAGCTCCAAGCCTCGTGTCAACCGGCTCAGACACACATGTCTGTTGTGTCTGTGTCATGTGATCAACTCTTCCTCGTCCCTCTTAAACAGCAGGCTGCAGATTGCAGCACAGCGCCACTGTTTTAAGAGCGGCGAAGAAAAACTGTGCCAAACGGAGCTAACCAGTAAATAGATTACTAATTTAATAAATTACGTGGTATCGGATCGGTGCCTGGACTCCAGTAGTCGCCGATACTGATGCCAGCATTTTCAGCAGTATCAGAGCAATGTCCGATACTGGTATCGGAATCGGAACAACTCTATAAGTAACTATACCACCTTTTGTTGTCTTGTATTTTTTTTTTTTTTTTTTTGGCTAAAAAAAAACTGAGCTCAATGGTCGGATGCACAGATGGGTCATGTCAACTTTAGTAGGAACAGTGTTTTTCTTTACTTCAAGGCTTGCAGGCTCAAGAAATTAAAGACATAGATAGACACAGAAACCCCTAAAACTGTTTTCAGACACTAAAACAATTGTTTGCTGATCTCAGAGAAAGGCTGTCTCATGGCCTCAGAGCCACTACATCATTTGCATGGCAAACAAACTGGAAAACTTTTGAAACGGATACAACTTGAACTCTGGACAAGTTTTTCAGTCACCAAAGCAGCTTGCCAGCTTTTACCATGGGAGCTCAGCCTATAGTGCTGTGATGAGAAGCTCACAGTGCTCACAGGGTCTGTGCTTCTTGCAGAGAGAACACATTTCTCTTAACAGCTTGGCTGAAATTGGACCACCAGATGGCATCTCTGCATCTCTCCCGACACTGATTAAGATCCGATGCCTGTGGTCTATCCTCTCCAGAATCACGGCTCTCATGTGAAGTGGAATCAATATTTGATTTCCTCTTTTAAGTCGGTTTCACTTAAATATATATATATATATATATATATATATATATATATATATATATATATATAATATAGTTTCCCCATAAAGACAAGCAGACACAGATATGGCTAAAGTTTGCAAGCATCAAAGGCACTGCTCAAGTGAAGGTACACGATTCATCTAGTTTTTATAAAGAAGGGTGCCTGACGTCAATATGATACATTTACAATACACAGGGCTTCACTCCATGTAAGGGACTGGGATGAGAAATGACTTGTGAAATGTATATGTCTACACAACATACAGCACAGCACATAACTGCCCTCAAATTTGTTTTAATTTTTTGTTGTGTATATTGGAAACAATTAGTTTTATTTGTATTAATATTTATGGTATAATTCCATACAGTGACAAAAGGAAAGCAGAAAATGAATTTTTCAAAAGATTCCAAAAGTGAGAGCAATTACAAAATAGTTATTGATAAC
Source organism: Sciaenops ocellatus (assembly GCA_033000465.1). NCBI lineage: Eukaryota > Metazoa > Chordata > Actinopteri > Sciaenidae > Sciaenops > Sciaenops ocellatus. The sequence goes on along the minus strand of CP136888.1, from coordinate 5,955,577 downwards.
TAAACTGGTCAAAAGATCAAAACTGAATCAGACTTGTCCATATAAATACTAAAATCGAGGTGCATCTGAGAACACAATCTCATTATGTCAGAAACATTGATGTATTATGTTGCAGAGATATCGACTTAAAGTAGCGTGCAAACTGACTAGCTTCACTCCACATTGTCTTGTAATACCATTTGTGCTTTGAGCGGTGATAGTGAGTCACTGTAGTAGGGCTGTGGAAGAATAAACACCCAGAGTCACGCCAGATTCAGCGACAGGAGCTAAGTAATTTTTCTCTTTAACTTTTGGAATTTAGAAGCAGATTTTAATTCACTTTTGCTATTTAAACTGTCTATGACATACCACTTCATATTTAAAAAGGGACGGGACAAAGCGTGGAAGGAAGTGGGACTACCTGATAAGTGCTGAAAATATGTATGTTTCAGCTATTAGGTATAGTTTACTGTGATTCTGTTAGCATAGCCCTCATTGATCTGAACAAAAAAAAAGTTGTCTACTTGTCATCTTAAAGAGAGACTTCATACTACAACTATCGATTCAGACTTTTAACAAATCATCATCATGATATGGTTATTTCAGCATACTTTTGATCCATTTGTAACATCAAAACAATGATGTGGCTCATAGTTACTTATGGTCATCTTGTGATCGCTTGGCATTACTGTTTGAAAATGCCAAACAGTAATCGCATCAAGGGTGCAAGGGGGTGACATTGCTGCCCTCTATTTATTTACAATATGCTGCCAGGAATTACATATTGTTCCTTTAAATAATCTTTTTCATTTCTCATGAGTTGTTGGCAGTTTTTTTTCCCTCTTGCAATGACCTTTATTTATTGAACCTTATATTACAGGGGTCAAATAATTATTTTCATTTTTCTGCAGCCATTCCTCATGGATGTGTAGGAGACAAGAAACCAATTTGTGATGACATGCGTCAAGGCAGAGGATCAGAATGGCAGGTCTGGGACTAAGAGCTACTTTAGCTCTGTGTATTGACAGATTTTAGAGTTGAAAACTGAAAGGGCTTAAAAGAACCAACTCTTGTCCTACACTGTCTTGCAAATGCTTGACCCACAGTGTCAAACACAGCATTACTAATTAAACACTGGCTGACACAAAATGTCAGCCAGTAGATAATCACCAGTTACCAAACACACATTTGTTTAGAGAAATAACTAGACTGAACTTCAGTATTGAACTTTACTGAGAGTGCCTGCAGTGGTCAGTTTTTGAAAACAAAGAAAGCCAGTTAGAAGTTAATTACCTAAACCTTTACCCTCCCTTACCCTGGACCTCCATCATCAGTGGGAATAATGATGAATTACATTACAGTGTGTAAGGGGCTGCCCTAAAAGATGAACCCCAAAAAAAGATCTAACTCTTTTGAGCTTCCTTTAACTCAGTGTGTCAATTTACATACCTCAATGTTCTGTATGGGTTCAGCAGAAAACAGAGAACAAGTTCATATAAAACCATTGTATGCTATGTGCGTTAGCAAGTAACTGGTGAAAAAAGTTAAACATTTGCGAGCTAAATACCCAGATTATTTCTCAGGAGTTGGTGGAGACTGAAGAGTTAAGGTAGAGTAAATAATGGTCTTAAATTTGCCAGATGGCCAGAAACACGACTCCAAATGTATGCTAATGTTGCTCTGTGTTTGCTGGATATGTAAACATAGCACTGCTAATGTGCCAAAATAATCCTGTAAAGGAAATAAAACATCCTGGCGGTGGGTTTGGCAGCTTGTTCTGCAGTTCTTCTGACTCCAAGCGGCAAAAACAAACAAGCAAAAGGCGATGCAACTTTAAGATCAGTTCGGCATCTACAAAATTGTCGTCCTACTTGACCATTTTATCTCACTGGCTCATACTGATGATGCTTTGTGCTCCATGCATGTTCACCTTTCTGAGTTTATACCAAAGGAACATGTAAACAGTCTTTCAGCAGTGTTGTATTGCTCAGGGCCTCCCCTGCTAGTCAGGCTGTGTGCTTTAGACAGTCTGAAGGTCAGAACACATCATTGACCAGTCTTAAAATGTAATAGTGTAAACAATGATAGGATCAAGGAAATGAACACTTGCTGTGACTTCCACCTCCACTAGAACGGCAGTAAATAGAAAATTGTGCAAGACCCACTTTTCTCCTTTTGTGTCATTTCTTGAAAGCCAAATATTTGTGATGGCTGGTACCATAGATGGAGGTCAACACATTTTGTAGGTAGGTCAGTGGAGCTGATGTGCAGTCTGGTCGCCTGTAAAGGCAGAGTTTAGAGGGGTGGATATCCTAGGACAGGGCAATTACCAATATGTCTGGCGATTTTTGTACTTTTAGGTGTGGAGTTATTACTGTGACAAGTCATGTGACATGTTCTGCCACCAAATATGAAGCACACCCTCTGGCACAAGACCTCTAGATTTTCCTCAAGTGTTTGTGCGGGCGTGGGACTTTTTTGAAATTGGACAATTATGTGAAACTGTAGTCATAACCCAGTCACTCTGCCACATGTACAACTAACTATCAGAGGAGAAGCTCATTAGCAGGAAATTTTATGTGAAAAGGAAAAACCTATGACCACAATGGCTTATGGAAAAGAATCATTAATTGGAATGCAAAACCAAGACTAATGTGAGTCTTTGCAGTACTTGGTGTGAATTTTGCCCCTGTGCCACCTTCAATGGGGGAAACTAGAGTTTGAATTTATTTTTAGAATTTGCATCATGAGCACTTTTGAAACACTGTTAATTCAGCAGCAATTAATTTTGAACTCCAGTCGAATGTTTTATCCATCAGAAAGTGGATAGTTTAAGCAAATGTCATGAATGCGACTGATGAATGTTCCCGAGTCTACACTGCATAAAGATTATCTCAAGATGCATCGAGTGAGCGAGGCAAAGGAACACTCCGGTTATCTAAGTGTAATAGTAAGACAGGTTTACAAAGAAAACCCACATGAACACAGGAGAACATGATCACTCCACGCAGAAAGAACCAATGCCAAGATTCAAATCCAGAATATTTTGTGTGTCTAGTAGGAATACTTACAGTATCCCCAAGTTGTTGCATGTTACCCTATTGAATAGGTGATAAAGGAATAAGGTGATATTGTAATGTGGCAAAGTTGTTGTAAGGTGGAGGTTGTGGTGGATGGATGTGAGACAGAAATAAAAGTTGTTCATTTCCTATTTCTAATCAACAGTCAATGTTTTTTTTTGAAGCATGACCATGATCGCTCAATAACTTCAACCTATTTATCATTGAAGCCACGATAACAAAGCATGCCTAACTTTAACAAAGTAGCACTTTTAGGATAAGCATGTATTGTGCATGACTTTCATGCCAAAGACCAAAGTTTTGCTCAATAAACATAATCCACGGCTCTCTTGGAGATACAGTAGGACTTACATTGTACTAGAGCCTAGTGCTTCATGAGATTCTCTTTAAGCACACACAAAAGAAATAAAAGCCTGATAGTTTTTTTCATCATTATTTAGTTTTTACTTTTTATCCAGTTTGACATTGTGTTTGTGATGGATTGTTCTGATAGTTTTTGGGGTTTTTTTCAACCGGGGAGACATTCATCCATTGTTCAATGGAACTCCAGACTTTCTGGTGGTCCTGTGGTATGAGACACATACTGTGTGTATCCATGTTTCCTGTCTCTTGCCATTGTTGCGAGAAAACAGATGTGAGTGACTGCCTTTATCATCGAAAAAATCCTTTTAAAAAGTATTATTTTTCAAGACGAACAATACCGTTCAAAAGTTTGGAAATGCTGGCACAAAAGCTCAATTCAGTACAGTCAGATGGCTGAAAGGACTACTCTGTAATTTTGAATGGTCCTTCATGCTTTTAGGTTGTAGGAAGTCCTCTTTACAAATAGATGTTATTTTGTATGAAGGGTCTGCAGACAAGTAATGTTTTGTACATGGAGAAAAAAACACAATACAATACACAGTAGTTCAACTGGACTGACAACTGAAAGGGCAGAAAGAGACAAACATATCTACCTCTGAGCAACAGTTAAAAAAGAATATAAAAAAATCAGCATCATTGGTAAAAGAAATTAGAAGGTCAGCATCAAAATCTGTGCAGATTTAAAGAAGAACAGGCTCCTGTTTCAGTGTCAAGTGCACAATAATGCCAGGTGTGTTGCTTTAACAAAGATATTCTTAAAACTTCAAAATAGAAACAGAAGTTTGGTCTGTGGTTAGCACGACTTGAACTGGATCTCAGAAAATCAGCTGAACATACTATGAACTCACAAATCACACTTTAAACCTGTTCAATTTGACCACTGAGTAGACTGCAGAGGGCCCAAAGACAGACGGGTTCCCAAAATATTTAGAGCCAAATTGCGCTGTTGTGGTTCAGTAATGATCTTGGGTCACTTACACTTTTCTGGACTGGAAAACAAATTCAAAATCAATGTGTATTTGGGGGGGCAAATGGTTACAACAGTATTCTACCTTGTCATGGAACACTGTGGGGACATTGACTAAATGAATCAAATCATTGAGTTATTCTTCTTTTGGGGCCAAAACTATTTCAAATGTAAGAGATACATTTGGTGTCTGAATTATATCTCTGTTAAAATAGTCATTATTGATGAAAAGAAGAAAAACATCAATATGACAGGTGACCCCAAACCTTTGAGTGGCAGTGTATGTGAGGATAAAATGTATAAAACATGTAGTAGGTTGGAGAGACATGATTCATTCATGCAACTCAAAGAGATTTAACACATTCTATATATTTTATTGTGGTCTGTGCATATTTTTCCTCAGTGCTGCTCATGTTGGGGGGAGATTACATATGAATTTACATGGAGTCTCAAAGGACATTTGTATTCATGCTCAGCACTGTTAGCAGTACACTATTCAAATATCATGAGTACCAACAGCAAAATGCTGCACCTAACATATGACATGCGTGCATCTCCAAGCATTCGGAGAAATATTTGCGACAGATCCATTAGGTTCTCATTAGGTCGCAACATGTGAAGTAGAAGATAGCATCTCGATAATTGGCTCTCTAACAATGATGCTTCAAATGGTTAAACTTGTTTGATGTCATGCAATTGGAAGGAGATTTGCTCTGATTTCGCCTCAATGTGCTGAGCAGAACCCACAGTTTAGTATGTGTTAGGAAAAAGCTTGAGGAAAGGCTTATTTAGGCACCATGACACAGAGAGTGAAGTAGGAGGCAGAGGATAAAGAAGCTAATCTTGTCAGCCTAAAGCCTGCTCCTCTTTCTGAATAACACTGCAGTTTGGTATTCTTTGTCGTGGCATTTAAATGGAAATATTATGAGACTTGGGCCTGTTGAGGAACATTTCACAGCTGTCTCTGCCCTGAGAGAAAGCAGACAATTTGGCATTAAGGATTCTGCAAATGTGCTGCATGTGTTTATCTGTTCTAATGACCTTAAGAGTATGGATATTACCAGCATACTAATCACCTGTGTGTGCTGTGCTGCTGTTTTGAATTCAAATAGCTAGTCACGCGCAACATACATGAAGGCAATGTCATTTTCTTTTCTTTTTTTTCTCGTTTCCCACCTTTGTCTGTTTAAATGACATACTGTATAATACGGTATACGGGAAATCTCCAAGGAAATGCCACAATGAACAAGGTTATAAAAATCTCCAATGAGCTAAACCTCCTGTCATTGCGCTAGAGGGGGTACAATTAGGTTGATTTGCAGCGATTAAGACGTTATGTGAGTGGGTTCCAGCTACATCTTGTGGGTGATGAAAATATGACTCACACACAGTGTAAACTCATAAACCTACAGACTAGGTTGCTGCCATTTGGAAGATGTATTTAAGGTGAATAAGTGTAGCTTTGCTTACACAACCATTTTTGACACTGTGGGGTTACTGCTTCATTCTTTTTGATCACATTGATATAACCTACTTGTTGCCTTAAAGACCCTTAGACTCTAATCTGTCACTTTTTATACCTAAATGTTATTCACATTCAGAACTGACAATCTGTGCCTTGAAACTGTAAAAGGAACCAATTATTCGCAAGAACTTTTGGTTTACTGAAAATCCAGCAACTCAGAAACATTCACTACTTAGCCTTCTGTTAAATTTATGTAGTTCAATATTTTCTTCCTTTCCTCAGCATTTTGCACCATCACATTGGTGCTAGTGTAGCTGCTCTTACTGACACTTTATTACAACAGCTACAAACAAAAGTGGCCAACCACACAAAGACAAACCACAGATCCATAAAAAAATCACTATAAAAGCAGTAGCAACAGAATATTTATTAACCTCAAAGGTGTATACAGTAGCTATTGATACATGGGTTCATTTTAAGACACTGCAACATACCCTTTGCTGGGCATGTATTATTCATACATTTTAGCAGCACAATAAGCAGTTAGTAGATTTTGGCCTGCCAATCATTGGCATTCTTTAAGTGGTCTGGCTGCTCATTGAGTGGGAGATACATGAGGGTGGGGTGCTCTATCACTCTTCTCCTCTTCCACTAAAAGGCTCTGACATATCTCCCTGGAGGCCTACAGCCAGCCTGGTGCTCTCTGTACACAACTTAATGGCTGCTGTCACTGCACAACTCATCCATGATAGCCCGCTCAGCAGCAACCCAATTACCAGTTTTTGGAGACAGTTTTGATAAACACGTTACATTGTAGTAGTATTAGAGAATGTACGTATGTCACTGTTTTCTCAGTTGTCAAGTTGAAAGTATGAATCAGAAATATTGCATGTGTATTATAACATATCTACACAGATAATTTACCATATTTATCGACCCTGTCTTCATGAAACTCTGGGTGTTTTTGTTTTCCCAAATGCTTTTTGAGTGGAATTGCTGCCTGGATTATGGCAATTGGTAACCTTTTTTTCTCATAAGGCACGCAGCATGTTCTTGTAAGGGGTGTAGTCTGGGTGGATGATGGACATACAAGCTGCAGAAGTTTTTTCTTTATTTGTGTCCTGGTTAGTAGAGGTGAAAATCACTTTTCACTTCGCTGATTCAAATCACTCTGTTCAGTTCAAAGATTCATATTCATTGACTTTGTAGTCTGTTAACTTTCCCTAAGCTAAGCAATTGCATCACTGCCTAAATTAGCTTCAGTATTTCAGTAAGTGAAAGCATTGCCCGCTGTTCACCACTAATTCTGTCTTCAGTTGCGCTTTTAGTCTGCTGCTCACAGGTTGCTATTCCATTCTCTCATGTTTAGTTCAGTGGATTATGATTCTTTCTGCAGCTTTTGCAGTCTTTTAAAATGCTTTCAACAAGGAAGTAACGTATTGTGTGGGCGCTCAGTCAGTAAGAGGTCCATGCTCAAGATTTTTTTAGGGATGATAGTGATTCGGTAAGGTCATTAAAGTCTGTTTAAAGTAGGAATAAATATTTCTTATGAGTTTGTCAGACCAAAGAAGAAAGTGTTGTTAACCACCCAGCCAAATTTGAATGATTAAAAATATTGACAAGTTTATGAACTTAGGTGTCAAAATCAGGTAAAAATGAGAGTATTCTCAGCTCCAGGAGTGTGGGGGCGTGTCCACTGAAGTACTGTAGCCACGCCCACTCATGGGAGCAGTCAAGCAGTAATTTTGAAGCGACTGAAACGTGTCAGATGAGTTCAGAAAATGACATGACTGTCTTTGAAACACTCTGAGCGAGATTAATTCATCTCTATCTCTCTGCTAGGGGTGCAGGGGTATGCTCAGGGTGGCCTCAGCGTGTCACCCTTTAGGACACAAAGTTCTGGACTGAAAACTGGTGAAAAACTGTTTTAACCTCTAACTCCACATTTCAGTAATATATCGTTCAAAGTCTTTTCACATGTTTTCAGCAACTATTTTCCAACATATTTTATGTATTTTGAAATAAATCTCTTGCCTTTACGCAGACTTTAAAGAAGATTTGTTGATTAATTTGTACATCAACTGTACACCTCGAAAAAATCATGGTCAAAACCATCATCTTTGCCCAACCTTGAAGTTACCTTATGGAGTTCTTAGCCACTCGTAGCACAGTGCAGCACTGATTTGACGAGAGAAAAATGTATGTGGAGTAGCATCATGTTTCTTGCAAAGCATATTTGTTGCCCCGGGGGCTAGGGAGTTAAGTGCTTACCATTAAATATAACATCCTTGTTCACGTCTGGCTGGAGACCATTGTTGCATTGTGATCACCGATTTCTTTCTTTCCTCATTTGCTGTTGTCTCTCTACTGGCAGTTATCAAATAAAGGCGTAAAACATATTTATTGTTATACATTAGGAGTATAAAAGTATAATCTCTAGGACACATAATTGAAAGTACAGCATTACTGGCTTCTCTGCCATTCTTGTGTTGTAGGTGGCCTGTTAACGAGACAGAAATTCCGGGCTCTTTGACCAAATGAAGACACTTTCCAAGTCACTGACTGGTCTGAATTCAGAGCTGTGTGCTGCCACACTATCTGTATGCTGGTCCTTCAAATAGCTGTCTTGGGGACTGCTCTGCACTGAATCAATATCCAGTTAATTTCAGGCTACACTCTGATCCTTCAGCAGTGGCTCATACATACAGGCCTCCTCTCTGGAGGACAACCGTCGATGAGCAGAACACCTGCTGCAGCCAAGGGAACAGATCAGGACACTGGACAAACCTGATGATGCTTTGTACATCAATGACCAGGGTTTAGCCTTCTTTCTGCTATTGTGCTATTTCTTTGTTGAACAGTTGAATGGATACTGAGAAATTTCAAAGTAGAGACATTGCCAGTATTATTTTTTTGCATCTGTTGTGCACATGCTGTGTATTGTAATCCTGTAGAGTGAACTGTAAGCTAGATTTATCGCATCACAGACTAAGATCAAATCTTAATATCCTGTATAAAGTATAACAGGATAGAATACTTTATATAGACCTATATGTGCTGCATTCAACCTGTGTTTTGAGTGTGCAACATCTTTTGTTATTTGAATCAATATGTGAATCTTTATAACAGTCCATTTGCAATCAAAAGGATCCAACTTCTTTCAAAGAACTCATCTGAAAGGAAGCACTCAAGCAATTAAGTTTCCTTCACGATAATTAATCAGTGAAATCCATTATTTCTGTGTTCACTGTGTGATTCACATCGACATCCTAATGATTGCTTTCCATATTTTGTAGAAACATAGGTGCTTCTGAAGGTCTTAAATGCAGTTTCTCCTCTTATGGACAACAAGTCATTCGGCAAATTGTTGCATAAATCTTTCAAAATAATGTGCATCAGTCTGGATCTTTTTTATTTCTCTGTAACTCTGTTGCGAAAGTTATTTATCCTAGATTCACTGTCTTTCATCTTTTCAGGTCGAAGCAGTTAAAAGTGTGAACATTTGCAAAATAGCACAAATTTCATAAAATGTTGTTTAGTGACAAGACAATTAGGGTTCACATCATCATCAGAGTGAAGTAGGAGTAAACAGAATATGAGTTGAATGCAATGTTGAAAATAATGACACATGGTTTTGTCATTATTCTTTTGCTGAGAACTGAGTTGCTTTCATATTGAATTTTAGATTGACATATTGTTGTATTTTGAAGCTCCAGTAGGGATGAATTCAATGATATCTTTTTATTTCTGAAGAAAAGCACAAGTGTCGAGTGTCATGAAGTTACTTTAGAATAAAATAGAGCACGTTATTGTACCTTTAGGGGTATAATGGCACATATATAATATATATAGAGAAGTCCATTCTCCATCCATCTTGACAGTGTATGCATGAAACCACAAAGGATCCATATGGTGTGTTTAGTTTCTGTGTTAAAAATATACCTGATTTACCAAAATAGTGGAATTATCTCTGAGTGCAGTACATCTTTAATGGTGTATTTGACATTGTTGACTTATTATGATTGTTTCTGTGGTTTCTGCTGTCTTTTAAAATGCTTTCAACAAGGAAGTAACGTACTGTGAACCACGGCTGACTTGACAATGACTCTCAGTCATCGGTAAATGGAGCTCCACTACTAAAAGCTTCTAATTTTTTCAGTGACAATGGTAATTCAGTAAAGTCAGCTCATTCAGAAAATGTGCTGATTAAAATTTGTTTGTATATCAACTGAACATGTTAGAGAAAAGTCATGATTTGGAAAAAGTAACTCTTTATACTGAGAAAGTTAACATGCCTCAAGTCAGAGTTGATTTATTTGATATTTATAAAAGCCACCATCTTCGCCCAACCTTGAAGGTACCTTGGGGAGTTTTTAACACAGTGGAGCAATATTGTGATGAGAGAAAAAGGTTTTTTGGGATGGCATCATGTTTCCTTCAAAACATATTTGTTACCCTGGTGGCCAAGGGATTTAAGTGCTGACCTGAACTGCAACATCCCTGTTCCCATCCTGCTGGAGACCATTGTTTTATGTCATCAGCGATTTATTTCTCCCCTCATCTGCTGTCATCTCTCTACATACTGAAAACAAATCAGTGTAGAGCAGGTTTCAGTATTAGTTTTTTTTTTGTTTTTTTTTTTACCTCTGTTGTGCATATATTTAGTGGAATCTGGGGGAGTGAGCTGTAAACTAGATTTACCATGACAGACTTATATAAATCTTAATATCCTGTGTGAGAAGTCATGCAGTTACCTTGTGTAAAGTACAAAAGGATAGAATACTTTATACAGACCACCTATATGTGCGGCATTCAACCTGTGTTCTGAGTGTGCAACATCTTTTGTTATTTGATTCAATATGTGAATCTTTATAACAGTCCATTTGCGATCAAAAGGATCCAACTTCTTTCAAAGAACTCATCTGAAAGGAAGCATACAAGCAATTAAGTTTGTTGCAAAGTTTTAAGTTTGCTTCACCATAATTAATCAGTGAAATCCATTATTTCTGTGTTCACTATGTAATTCACATCGACGTCCTAATGGTTGCTTTCCATAATCTGTAGAAACATAGGTGCTTCTAAAGGTCTTAAATGCAATTTCTTCTCTGAAAGAGCAACAACCAAACCCAACAAATTGTTGCAGATATAATGTGTTTGAGTCTGGACGTTGTTTTTTTGTAACTCTGTTGCAAAAGTTATTTATCTTACATTCACTGACTTTCATCTTTTCAGGTTGAAGCAGTTTAAAGTGTGAACATTTGCAAAATAGCATAAAACTTCATAATGTGTTGTTTATTCACAACAAGATAATTAGACGCATCATCAGAGTGAAATAGGAGCAATTAGATTATCAGTTGAATGCAATTTTGAAAATAATGGCACAGGGTTTTGTCATTGTACTTTTGCTGGGAACCAAAGTGTTTATTTTTAAATTGACATATTGATTGCGTTTTGAGGCTTCAGTAAGGATGAATTCAATGATATCTTTTTGAAATTTGCAAATTCAATATACTTTTGCAAAAATTAATAAGTGTCATGATTTATTTCTACTGCTAATAAGTTAAAGTTAGATAAAGTTAGAACATTATACACTGAGAAGTGTTTCTAATGATCTGGCCACCCCATTTGCATACGTGAGATAGACATAATATTAGAAACACCTGTCAATATAATGCAGTCCAGTGTAACACTACTGCAAACTACAACCTACATAGTAAACATAAAACTAAAACAAATTAGAAGCTCTGTAAAAGCAGAATTATGGCAGAGTTGCTGTAATAGAACACAGTCTATTCTCCATCCATCTTGACAGCATGAAACCACAAAGGATCCATATGTTAAAAATATGCATGATTTACCAAAATAGTGGAATTATCTCGGCATGTAGTACATTTATGATGAATACATCTCTGACAGCATATTTGAAATTGTTGTCTGTTACATCAGACACATGTTGGATAGCTTTTACTGTAAAATCTACACTGCAGAGGTTGTGATTGACTGGCAGGGCCCTCTGCAGGTCCACAGGTAGAGATAGAAATGAAGTGGTCATACTTTTTCCATGCAGCTTTTCAAATTCACCCAGCATACTCTGTGAGGAGAACTCCCAGTATTGTCTGGACCATTTCAAAATACCGGTGCTTGCACTCAAATCCCGTGCACCATTACAAATGCAGAGGCCCATACATTTTGGTCTTGTGCAGTGACACTTGGGTGTAATAACATCACCAAATACATTTGTCAGGAACTACTTAATTTCCGTCAGGAACTCTTGAACAAGTTAATTTAATAAAAGATTTTCAATTCTCACCCTCTGAGCCATCATAATCTCAGTGATCTCTTGACATAACACAAAAACATGCTAACATTTACAGTTAGGTGGAACACGGTGCACTGGGCTGGACCTAGCACATTTGGTCCTCCAGGTAAGCTTGGTTTTACAATCAAAACCTACAATCAGTATACAAATATACTGCATGTTCATTTACTAAAAACAAGAACAAGGGCTGATAAAAAAAAACAAAAAAAAACAACTCAAATTAATGACTTAACTAACAAAGAGCAATAATACATAAGTTAAAATAATAAAATAATGTTTGCAAAATAAAATCACTTTGTATCAGAAATGATTTACATTCTACACCCCATCATTACACATAACTTGAAGGTCATACAAAAGCTTCTAGTCCTAATGGTTTTTAGAGGAATTGTTCTAGCCTTCCTCACTGTAAAATCATCAGTTACATCAGCACTTGAAATCTGACCACCAGCCTCATGTTTAATGCTGATTGGAGCCAGAACACTGAGGCGTCTTTGAGACATGGTTGACCTTATGTATTTTTTTTTTTTTTTTAATGAGCTTTAACTTCCAAAAACCCCTGCCAGCTGAAGGTACTGTTACCAGTAAAGTTCCACCGATCCACAGAGGGGCACAGTTGGGATGTATTTCTGTGCGCTGCTTTGTATGAATGTATTTCAACATCTCAAGAGTTGTCATGCTCTTTGATGGCAAGCCAGGCAAATATTCTTTTGTGACCTCAGCTGCTTTTGCACAAGGACTGCATCCACATTTATGTCTTCACACGTCCTTGGATGATGTTCGTGCAGCCACAAAGCCTGTGGCTCTGTAGGACTCGAGTTTTTTTTCAGCCATTTTAAGTAGACCTACTGCTACATCAACTTGCAAGGAACTGTATGCGTTTTCTCAACTGCAGAATTTGACTCAACATGTCATACGAGACCACTGTGCGCACAGAGAAGTGGAATGACCCCACTTCCTCTACCAGAGGCTTGGCTTCAGTCCTGATGGTTGGGTCTTTGGCCTGGTTTTTCACTTCAAGCAGTGCCTCTCTCACAGCAGTGGGTTCATATCACAGAGGCTCTACAGCTTTCACACTGCTCTCCCATTTGGTTTATGACGACATTGAGCGAAAGGTTGACATTAGGATTGCCCACCTCTGTGTAGAGGCAGAAAACAGGCAGTATACCTTTTACACAATACTAAAATATGACATGGCCTCTCTGGAGCTTTTGGGGAGCATCACAAAGTACCTGACTGAGTTTATGTGCCCCACGAGGCATAAACAAGGTTTTTGGGTTCAGTTGCAGTAGCCTGGCCTGTACTCCCTTGTTCTTCCCTGTCATATTTGCACTGCTGATGAAGGAATGTCCTCTGCAGTCATCAAGGGCAATCTGCAAATCTTCCAGCTTCTTCAAAATCAGGGTGGGCTCTGCTACCAGGAGTCCCATGAAGTGCCCTTTAACCTGAATGTCTTCTTCTTCCAACAAGTCTGATTACAATTGTCAACTGTTCGTCAAGTGCTTGCCTTTCTTTATTTCTTGTACAATTGATAGAATAGTTTGAGTTTCAGTCTTGTGGATGTGGTCTTTCAAGACTGGGTCGAAAAAGTTCAACCTCTTTCAAAATGTTTCTATTTGAAGTAGAGTGGATTCTTTCTGTCTTTCCTCACAATGTCATATTTCGCACTGCCAAAGAATGTACAATAGCAACCAGTCATGTCAGTTCAGTACTGTTCTCCATTGACTCTGCTCTGTGTCAAGGAGGTTCTTTCCACGGTGCCCATTCTTTCCGGTGTGATAAATTTTCATGGCTGTTCAAAACAACGCTTGCATTTTTCCAATCAGTCCTTCATTTGTTAGAGGAATTTGTTTTGCAGAGAAAAGTTAATAACAAAAACAAAAGCACAGTTTTTTCTTTTTTTGAAAATCAGCCAAATCTTTTGATCCATTCTCAATTTACTAAGGTCCTGCCAAAGTATGGGTGGTACTCCTTGGAAACACATTCCAAGCACTGCCAGACTTGAATATTTCTACCACCATGTTTGACTGTGGGTTTGACATACTGCAGTATCATTTGTTTGTCTCCTTACATACACCCTTCTGTTACTGCCAAAAATCTCAATCTTGGATTTATCATTAAGTAAGACTTCTTTAGTCATCAGATGTGCAATGCTGGTATTTCTTAGCCCAACACAAGTGTTTGGCCTTGTTTCTCCTCTGAGAAATGGTTTAGAAATTGCTACTCATCCTCCCAGGCCACTACAAGACAGTCTTCTTTTGTTGATCGGACTCTTCTGTCATTTATTTAGCAAATTCGGTATCTGTGATGAAGTTGTTTTTCTGTCTTAGGGAACTAAGCTTGATGTATTGATCTTCTGATGGTGTGGTCACTTTTGGTCTGCCTGATCGTGCATAGGATACAACTGATCCGGTTTCTGGAAAGTGTTTTCAAGTCCAATGCACTGTCTTCTTGGAAACCTTCAGTCTAGCCATGATCAGACACTGCAAAAGTCCTTAAGCTTAGAATAATACATCCTGTATATGTACAGTATCAGTCAAAAGGTTGGACACACCGTCCAGTGTTTTTTTTTTTTCTTGCCAAATTTTTGATTACCCCAGAGACATATATGCTATGAAGTAACGCATATCAAATTATACGATAAACAAGTGTAAACAAAGTAAAATGTCTTTTATATTTTAGATTGTGCTTCTATGCTGATTACGTGTTGGCTGCTTTTCTTTCACTCCACAGTCCAACTCATTCCAAAACACTGCATTGTTTTCAGATGAACAAATCAGGACAAAGTAAATGTGTTGTGCTATTTTGTGTCTTGAACTGCTCACTGTATGTCCTGTCTGCTGTGGAGGCACTGCAAGGCAGGAAAAATCAACGCACACACATGGTGGCATATGCCATTTTCTTATTTCTGGAGAGTGTACAGTGATTGCCGGCTTTCTACTTTTGATTGGTGAATATATGGCCAATGATTGGTCGTTGGACTTTCAATTTACTACTCAAATTAATCTTCATGAAAATGCAGCTGCAGTGCACTTGGATGATCTTCAAAAAACAGTGTTGTCTGCTTGACATTTGCTGTCTGTCTCTTGATAAGGATTTGATCCTGTATGTCCTCATGAGAACAGTGATTTTTTAGCACCTTATCAATGGGTGCATATGAATAGGGGCCCTCTACAGTGTCCCTTAACTTATAATGGACAGGTTCTGTCATATTAAGCTTGGATTTACAGTGGTCTTTTATCATAGAGATCGAATAGCCTTTAATGCCTCATCGAATAAATCATTAGACTGTGTGACCTTTTTCAGTTCTGGACTTTATGATATATGAAAACCACATTTCTGCAGGTGGTAGGATACAAAAGCATCATAGTTCTTTTTAAAAGCACACAGTGAGACATTTACATCAACAATATCTTAATGAACTGGTAGGTTATTTTTGTCTTTACCTTTCAGAATGAACTTGAACTGTCTGAAATTGACAGTTCATCCATGGATGGAGGATTTTCAATAACCATTGGTTCAATAACCAATAACCGTCTGTCTGACTCATCAGAACCTCATAGTGGACCTCATTATCATGTCCATTTCCACTTTAGCCATTGTCAGAACATAAAACATGTTTCAATGTTTCTGATACATGTCATCTGAAAGACTATTAAGTAAATGTTGACAGGCAGTCATTAAGTCCACAGGTAATACTAAAATTGGCTTCAGAGGCATGAATAATTCTGTGCTGAATTAGTTTTATCAAGGTGAATGTTCTCCTGGAGCATTTGGCACACTGGTATGGATGAAACATGGACGAAATATATTTACCTTGTGACAGTTATTGGCATAGGCTGGTGACCACCCTCAATTATTTTGGTAATATACCTTTGGAGGAACATCAGAGTGTTCTTAGCTGTCTAGGATATGCATGATTGAAGACGAAGGCTGATATCATTAAATTAATTAAAAAGTTATGCTGCATTCCTGTGGATTAAGACACACCGGATATTATTTTAATGAACAGGTGCAGGACAGTAAAATTAGCTGAGGCCGGCAGGGTATACCATCAACAGTAATGGTTGACAGCAACGTCGTTGAAAGTTAAAACATTTGAACTTTTGCTCTCATTGGCGACAGCATTACGAATGTTACGTAGCTCCCTCATACACGAGACAACATGGGCAGTCTGGACAACATGAAATAATAGTCAGGAAATCATTTTAGTTATTATATACCTTATTATATACAGCAGGGGTGTCCATTTTTTTTTTTTAAAGAGGGCCAGATTTGATGCCCAGGGGCCAATACTAACATTTAAAAAATAAAAAAATTACCAATAAAAGTTACATACAAATGCACTGTTCTGTAACAATTTTGTTTCATTGTCACAATTATTTTTTTTTTAAATGGCAATGTAACCAAATCTAAGCCAATCAGGCATGAACAAATCTAAAAAACAGTTCTTCCTTTCTTTCACATCTGGAGTCAGATAACAAAGAAAAAATTGTATGGAATTCGTTAAACTTGCATGAAGTTGATACAAATCTGAACCTCATGTTCATTTAAAACATGACTTATTTTGAGTAATACAAAGTCTGTTAAGATTTAAGTTTAAAACGTATCTCTCTTGCTCTTGTCTTTAACAAAATAATTCAGAAAGTAATGTTTTGTGTCACATCTACAGATGTAAAACACCAGCATAACTGCTGGTGTTATACATCTGTAGATGTGACAGTTCATCTGTAGATATTAAGGTTCAAATGCTTTGTTATGTCAACCAAAAAAGCCAAATCTTCCAGCCATACAGTATCTGACAATGCTAGCAGGTCATAAATAATATATTATAAAAATGAAGCTTCAGGCCGCATGAAATCTGACCGTGGGCCGTGATTGGCCCCGGGGCCGCACTTTGGACATCCCTGATATATACCTATTTACCTCCAAAGCAAACAGTAACCATAGTCCATTTTTTAGTAGTTTGCAGATGAAGATGTTAACTACATTTCACAGTAGCTATTAGCGTTGTTTTAGTTATATAGGGTTAGTAAACTTTACTGTAGTATGTGGGGGAAAAAGTAGCTAACGTTAGAAAAGTTAGCCAGCACCATTTTACATTAGCCAAACTAAGTGAGCTGTGTGCAATTTTACATTAGTAAGTAGAGGAAAAACCTTTGAGCATAGCTTGTAAGCTAAAGGTGCCATTGTATCTTAGTTTTGGTGAGCTATGTTACTTTTAGCTACATTAGGTACTGTGGAAAAACTTTGAATTTTGCATTAGCTATCACATGCTAATGTTTTGGGTCCGCTGAAACACAGTAGCCTAACATTAACTGTGCTCTGGGCTTCAACTTCAGTCACTTCACATTTCTTTACGTGTGCCTGCGAGCACCATGGGTTAGCAACATTTTACAGTCCGATAATCGTACAGTAGAATCCAATACCATAGATAAACAAATGTGCATGGTATGATAACCATCAATTCATACCATAGTAACCTTCACCATAATGTCAGTATACTGCTATAAACCTAATGGAAATATGTTGTCTGACTTTATAGGCCAAAAGAAAGACAAACCAGCTTTTTCCTACCTTGTAATCTCTGCAGTGAGCAGGTCAGGTCTTTTTTTCTACTTCTCTCAATCACATATCTGTAGTTGGATTTATCCCTTGCCAAAAGTGCATGTGCACTTTTTATTACCATACATTCATATCATATTAAAATTACATGCTTACACAAAGTACACATACAGAATAATAGACACTACATGTAAAATAAAAAAAAGGAACAAAACAAAGTAATATTTTTATTTTATTTATGGTAATAAATAGCGATGATAAATTCACAATTTTGTTACTGTATATCTTGACAAAGCATTTGTATAAATGTTTAAAATGTCACAATAACAGATGATGTTATGATGAGATAAATTAGATATCATTCAATATTTGTAGATTCCCGTCATCTTACAAGAAAATACTGCGGCATCAGGGTAACTTTCTGTTCGAGAGAGGGAGAGAGATGTTTTTTTGATTGATAATCCTTGAACGAAATGCACGGTGCGACAGAGGCTAATGGGGTGAAGCAGGAAAAAAAGCAGAATGGGGAGAACGAGCAATAGAAAATGATAAATCTAACCCTAGCTGTTTGCCAAGGCGGGAGGTTTCTGGAACTATTGCTGATATGAAGTCGGCTTGGATGTCATCCAGGAGTGCTGAGTGTTATTTATGACAGCAGCAGGAAATCACTCGCTCATCATCAGGTGAGAGGAGTTTTCATGAGGCAACAGGAGAATTAACTGAAGGCAAAGAGTTCAGGGAATTTAGGTGGCTGCAGCCAACTCCATTAATTACACTTGTATTGTCAAACACCATATCCGCTTTAGCAGTGTGTGGTAATGTCAAACTCACTGTCCTAGTATGTGGATGTTTGTGTGCACATCACTGTGAGTCGATAACAAATTCTGTGCATGTATATTTTCAAAGTTCGGTTCCTGAACCCATTAATATTGTTTGTCTCTTGCACTGACTTTGATGTATTATCAAATATGCACTGAATTCCAAAAAAAGAAAAGAAAATGATGTTTCTGCACAGTACTGCACATACACTGATCAGCCAGAAAATTATGACCATCTGCTTAATATTGTGGAGGTCTCCCTTTTTGCCACCAAGCCAGCTCTGACATTATTATTCTTATCCTGCTGAAAGACTCACTGGCATCATGGAAAACTGTTTCTACAAAAAGGTGCACAAGGTGGTTTGCAACAATGCTTAGGTAGATGGTAGGTGTCAAAGTAACATCCACATGAATGGGAAGAGCCAAGGTTTTCAAGCAGAATGTTGTCCAAACATCACACTGCCTCTGCTTGCCTTCTTCCCATAGTGCATCCTGGTGCCTTGTCCCCCCCCAGGTAAGCGACGCACGCGGCCATCTGTTGCTCTGTGGTCCAGTTCTGAAGCTCACCTTCCCATTGTTGGCACAGTCGGCAGGGGTCAGTATGGACATCCTGACTGGTCTGCAGCTACCCAACCCCATACACAACAAACTGCGTAGCACTGTGTGTTCTGACACCTTTCTATTGGAATCAGCAATTTGAGCTAGAGTAGCTCATCTGTTGGGGCCAACCTTTGCATCTGATGACCCTGTTTCCAATTCACTCCATTTCCACTGCAGACTGGGAACACCACACAAGAGCAGTTTTGGAGATGTTCTTGACCCATTACAATTTGTCTCTTGTCAAAGTCGCTCAAATCCTTTTCCTGCTTCTAACGCGTCAACTTTGAGGACAAAATGTTCACTTGCTGCCTGATATATCCCACACACTGACAGATGCCATGATAACGTGATGTTCAGTGTTATTTATTTCACCCGGTGGTTAAAAGATTATGGCTGATTGGTGTAGTTTGACTGCAGTTAGGCCAAACATTTTTTATTAATTATATTCATTGATTATGTTCACACTGGGTACATTATTCCCAATTCACCATGTTTTAACTGTTATAGGTGCAATATTAAGAATATCTAATATCAAAAAAAAAAAAAAAAAAAAAAAAAAATCCAAAAATATTAATAAGAAGCCTAGTAAGCATTTGCATTAATGCATAAGGAAGGACATGGGAGATAACAATGTACTCATACCCACTGTACATATTCACCCTCAGTAACCTGCATTATATGCTGTACATCCTACCTTCATAGTGTTGTTTGTAGTCCTGTCGAACTGTATTGCATTATACAAATTATTATTTAGCCTGCCCTCATT
This sequence comes from Sciaenops ocellatus, assembly GCA_033000465.1. Lineage (NCBI taxonomy): Eukaryota > Metazoa > Chordata > Actinopteri > Sciaenidae > Sciaenops > Sciaenops ocellatus. The sequence continues at coordinate 5,935,655 of CP136888.1, read as the reverse complement.
GATATGAATGTCAAGGACCAAATAATACAAATATACACCAGTCTGTATAATGAAATACAGTTCAACAGGATCACACACTTCCCACACTACACTGTATCGTGTATCACATATGTGCTTTCTGCACATATAATGCCTTATAGATGGGTTAATACCATCTGTATAGGAGCTGATACTGGCAGAGTCGGCCTGTCAGGTGGTGTTTAATGTTCCTATTAGTCAAGTCATTGTAGGTCTTTATGAGAAGGGCTTTTGTTGCAGGGAACAGTCTGTCATTATCTACTCACTCTGTGCCAATGAACATACAGCAGTTCATACAGCTTCATCACGTTTTTTTTTTCCGCCGGCGCCACCAGATTTCCTCCAGAAATGCTCGACTATTAAGAGAGCACATTAATACAAGCCAAGTGATAGCTATGCTATTCTGTAAGGCAATGCGTGCTACACGGATCTATAGAAAAATCCAACCAAAAGAAGCCAATTTTTGGATCGCTGCTGTTGTGAGTTTTTATGAAGTCACTTTGTCACACTGTCTCTCAGGAGTAAAGGAGAAATAGTCCTTAAAATATTAGATTTGCTCTGCACTGCCTAGCCAACTAAAATAACTGCCTTAATTTACACCCAGTGACGGTGTCAGATATTAGGGACGGCAGTGTGGCACGTGTTGTCCAATAAATACTAATCTCTCTCTCTCTCTGCTTTACCCTCTCCTTCCCTCTTACTCCATTTTTTCTACATTCATGCTGGTGAATATACTGTGTGGATTTATTTGCAGAACACTCAGAAGCTGATTGCAATGATTAGCAGCTTTACTGATGATAACTACCTCTAATAACCTAATAACGTAACATTTATGTAGAGTAATTTTGTCAGGTCTCAGAAGAAGGCTCCATGGTACTGCTGCAGCGAAATGAGCAAAAGGGAAGTAATACAGGTTTCTACAATCCCCCAAAGAACACGTTTCATCATGACTTTCAAGTCAACTCTATTGTTGTCATAAGGTAACGTTAAGAACCTGAACTGAAACGGCAAACATTTGAAAAAAGTCAAAAGGTTTTCTCTTAGCTGTTGGCGATGATGAGGAGAGGATTATATAACGGCTGATGAAAACATTTTTTTTTTTTTTTTTAAGTAAACACTGATCTACTTTTCTGTAGACGAGAAAGCCCAGAAACACAGGGATTAAAATGACAACTGACAAACAAACAGCTCACCGTGTCTGTGAATGATTGATTGAAACACCATGAATGCTATTTTAGGGAAGCATCCATGTAATGCCAGGACGTATCAGAGTTACAGAAGAAGCTGCTGGTGCTAATTTAGCTCTGAGTAAAATAATTTGTAAATACAGCTTTAAATTAGCTTCAGTCACATGATGGTGTGCTGACCATTAGTACAAACTGATATTAGCGCCGATCTTCGAATCGATGGAGATCACCCATGGTGATCTCCATCTATTCAAACAATAAATTGGATTTACAGAATAACTCTGACCTCAGAGTTTTGAAGCGGAGATGTTTTTTTAAGAGTTCAAATAGTAAATTTTTATCAAAGGTTTTATTAGAATGACTGCAGGGACATCTTTAGCACAATGAACAGTGTCAAAGCTGTTTTGGAGCTTCAAATGTACACTGACCACTGTCATATCTTATGCAGTGAGTATAGTTGTGTATAAAACATGGCGATTAAGTTTGCATTTGTTAGCACTGTACTGCTTTGTGTGTGGCTTATTCCTGCCATGTGGGTTGGTTGTTGTAACGATTGTAGAAAAATCGCTACATAACATATTTAAATTGTTTATAATTATATAATTAAATAATCATAATCAAAGTGTTCCTGCATGCCAACAAAGGGCCAAATTTTTAACATGCTAACCAAAAATGAAAACATGAGATTTCTTTGTTTGTTTCAAATGCTATACTTATGAATAATAATAATAATAATAATAATAATAATAATAATAATAACTTTTTTTTTGGGAAATGTGATGCTGTCACGTTTGAAAGCTCAACACTCCCCCTGCTTAGCACTGAAATAAAAGCGTTTGAATCACGTCTTTGTGTTTGCAGCACTGTTTGTTTATGTGCATCTTCACCCAAAGTAGACTAGATGGTGTTCCCTGATAACTGTGATGACATAAAAAAAAAACATTAAGCACCAGAGAAATTGGATTAGCTGTCCAGTGAATGATGCTTCCTGTTGATGGTCCTGCAGATTTATGAGTCTGTTGTCCTCTATTCTGGTCCTGTAACACAATCCTGCTGAAAATACACTTGGGACTTTTTCCAGCAAGCTTTGTCTTATTTTGTACCATTAGTTTTTTTGGAAAGTAGTCACTGCCTTGTGATATCTTCAGCGGTGAGGAAGATAATTGTCTTGGCAGAGACAGGACACATTTAATCCACCTCCTCAGTTTTCCAGCATGTTTACATTTCTCACTGGACTGACCACAAGGATGTTTTTCACAGTGGTGTAAGTTTGATGCAATTTAGGTACTTCTGCGGCATTTTTAGCTCAGACATAAGATATATATATATATACACAGTATTATTTTTAAATCTATGAAGAAATATTAAGCACATCAGCTTTTTTTGAATCTTTTCTTTCATTTCTTGCAGTGCTGTAAAACTTTTATCTGTCCTTTTAGGTTATTATAATAATAATTGCTTACAGCAGCAACCTCAGCAAAACAGACACTGTAGAAGCTTGTCCTTAAGCTTAGCTTCTTCAGCAGAAGTTACCTAATGCAGACTCCCTAAAAGCTAAACTTCACTGTTGACCCGTAATAATACTGTTTTAACAAGAATTCCCTCAGAGCAGGCTATTTATTATGCTCCTTTTTATGTTTTTTTTTAATTATTATTATTATTATTGCATCTTCAAAGAAGACAATCACACCTCCTCTTATGTAGCTGCAAACATGGATAACTCATTTACCTCACGTGTTCTGTTGTGTGAAAGGTCAGGGGATTCGAACAGCATAGCACAGCAGGCTGCATAGCCCCCGTAGCTGTTTTTTTGAGGACTTTGTTCTTTTAAGGTCTTTTGGCACAAATGTGTTGCTGCTGATTCAGGAGATGTATTGTTTTGTAAGATAATTTGTGAGATTTTTATGTGTGAACACACTTTGCAAGACTTATTCTTCTTCTGCAGAAAAGAACCTTTTTGCTTCTTTTCTTTTTTGTTGGGATATCTTCATTTAAATATAGGATGGGTTCTATTCATGATCAAGTAACTAAGATTCTGTCTGACATTTAATCAAAAAAAAAAGTCACTTGCTATACTAGTTGTTACCATGTGAGACTACCTTATATTTACATTGTATGTTACTGAACCAACTAACTGTCCAAGCATCTTTAAGAGCTCAAAATGATGCGCTTGAAGTTCAAGGCAGGGTTCCTGCCTCCCCTGTTGCATCCGTAAAGGTCAGTGAAACCTCCAGAGTTCTGGAGCCGATCTAATGCATGACTTTTTTTTTTTTTCATTCTTGGCTTCACAGAGTAAGAAAGGCCAACCTTGTCACCGGAAGGGAGATACAAGAATGAACCCTTTCAGGTGAGACCGAGTGAAGAACTGAAGATGGGATGGGGATTGAAACTTTATCTCCTGGTACTGACCCCAGTGGAGAGAGATTGGTTTCATGTGTTAATCGCGGATTTGTGTTTTGCTCTTAGTGACTCATCTCTTATAGTAATATTTTCTTTTTAATATATTTTGGAGTAGCATTTGGGTTGTAAATGTGTGCGCACTGGTGTATGCAAACCTTAGTGACTGAGCATTTTGTGGGTTCCCAAACTGATCACAGCTAAATGAGATTGTACTCACCAGAAAATGAGGAAAACATTGGTTGTTTGTTCAAACCATCGGCCCATGTAGAGCATAATAGTACACTGAATATCTTCGGGTTTGTTACTAGGTTGTTGTGATGGGTGGCATATTTTCGTTTTATCTGCAGTACATTGTTCGTCACATACTGTTATTGCTGCCTATGGTAGCAAGGACAATTTCAAAGAGACCCTCCTGGTTAAAAAATTAGGAAAGGTATTTTTTACTGTTTTCTGACATCTTATAGACCAAACAAATAATCAATAAAAACAAGAAATTAATCTGCAAATTAATTGATGATAAAAATAATCAAACACATTTCACTATTTTGAATTAAAACCATTTAAACAGTGTCACTATCACTAGATTTTCTCCTGTGGAGTCCATGTTGTGTGACCAGACTTGGCTGCTGTAAAAAGTGTAATGAGTTTTTGTTAGAGAGCAGTTTTAGTGAGATGATAGCCCTTTAGGCTGCTGCCCTTTTTTTTTTAGAGAAAGATACATAAAAGGGAGGAATTATGAGGTGTATGCTCAGCAATAAAACTGTGATGTTTTACATATTTATGTGTTGTTTCATGTGAGGGCCGAGACAAGAGTTAAAAGGAAGGAAGAAAGTTATTCATTTCAAGGAGTAGTGATCCAAAGAGACAGCGGAGTCTTAAAGGACAGGGAGACAACCCTGACAGAGAAGATGAGAATTTTTAGGAGGATGAACCAAAGACATTTCTTTCCTAGAATGGTTAGGGACAGGGTGACAGTGCCTAAAAGAGTAAAATGAAAGGACTATGAAGTGGAGGAATAAAAGATGAGGTGAAGTTTAAAAAAAAAAGCCCTACTTGTCATGACAATGACAGCTGTAACATTTCACCACAGCTGTCATCAGTATTTCATTGACTGGAGTGAAAAGCTTTCTCTTTTTTTTCTTAAAAAAAGGACTTCTGTGAGACACAGAATAATGATCTCTAGAGAGAGGCAAAATGAAATTCATGCATGATGCATGTAAAATAAAAGCCGTTGCAGTACACTGGCACTAACCCTAAATGATATACATTTAACATTTCCTCCCACGATGCTGTAAGAAACTTGCCAGATGACACCCGAGATATTAAATAAAATCAGTTTGAACTGTGTAATAATGTGAAAGCAATCTGAAATCTTGGCAAAACATTCCAGTCTAATTCATCCCAAGATGCTTTGTTAGGCTGTAGATTTTCAAGTTATGCCAGCGAGGAAAGAGAGGACCTGAAGCACAGAGAGTGTGGAACAACACCACAGCACAGATTCACATTCATCCAAACTTTTGTTTTTTTAGCTTTTGTTCAAACCTAGATCTCGAGATGTGTTTTTACTTGCGAATTCACCAAATCTCTCCTGCCTCTCTACTGTCTCTTTATGAGGCTGCACTTAGACAGTGGTACTTTGAGGGAAATGCTAACTTTAGCATGCTAACATGGTCAGAAACAGAATGCTAACATGCAGATGTTTAGCAGGTTTACCATCTTAGTTTAAATTGTTAGCATGCTAACATTTGCCAATAAGCACTAAAAGAAAAAGAAAAAAAGTACAGCTAAGGTGGGAAGATGGGAATGCCATTTGTATTTGATCATAAACCAAAGTTATATAGCACCTTTATAGTCTTCCAATTTGTTCTAGTCTTGAACAAATTGTTGATATAGCTGTAAGTAATGAAACACATCCATGTTATATGTTTCCTCGTAGGCTTTCAGTAACAGCACGCTGCTGTTTAAAATCAACAAGGGATTGCATTTAGGTGCCTCATCACTTCATTAATGACTACTTTGCTGTATTTTGATATCTGAGCAAATCCCACATCTGAACTATGAACTGAATCAGCTGCTGCCTTAGTAAATCAGATGTTGATTTCACACAGATACAAGCACAAATTAAATGAGAGGCATCGCAAATGTGTCATTTGCTGTTCATAAATGTGCCCTGTATGCCCACGAAGAGATCACACTTCTGTGAAAGAGATTGTGTTTTGTTCTGTGTAGCACCAAGAAAAGATAGAAAAATAGATAGGAAAAAAGCAGGTTCGGTGGCAAGCACTGATGATGTCTTGTCACAGTTAAAGTGAGACAGAAAGCTGAGAAATATGAAGGTCCGGACTTGGTTCAGTCTAAAATCCCCAGGAGATTTGACCAGGATGGAGAAAAGAGTGAGTGGTATTCTGGGAGACAAATCAAATGCCAAGGCATCAACTGAACCTGACACAGTCTTCCTGTCTTACAAAGAAACCTGCACGGACCAACTGCATCAGTTGTTGGTATATGTATTAAAAGGACAGGATTCCCTGAGCAAGATATTGCCAGATGTTGCCTCACACCTTTTTCAAACTGTATTCTCGCACTAGAGCTCTATTTGAAGATATATAGAATGTAGCACTCTGCTTCTGCCCAGCCCGTTGCTTCCTCTAAAAGAAGTTTCACACCCTGAGGTGCCTTCGAATGCAGAGGGTCCCAAAAGACACTTCTTTACCTGAGTCATTCATTTCCATGGAGATACAGTTCTCCGAGTTATCACTTCACTCCGGCATTGCAACTTTGATCAGTGTCACCCCCAAGCGTGCCATTAATGAGTCTTGTGGACGTAAACAGAGTCATCATATTCATCACCTCAAGTGTTGAAGTGATGAATATGAATTGCACCTCGCAGGAAGCTGTGCATCTTCTCCTGCGACGCACGACAGAGTGGGTTGTGCACAACAAATGTAGCTCTAGCAGTATTTCCTGTCTTATCTCAGGATCTCAATAAAGCCCAAAGTGTATAAACTGCAGTTTAAAGATTTGGCACCTAGGACCATATCTCAACCTGACACATTTCCCTTCATCCATTATTAAAACACATAAATAAATGTACAGACAGAAAATCATTTTGTGATGAATAACTGCAGTTAAGCTCTGTCGCACTTATGTACATTTACACTGCATGAGAATACACCCCGGGTCCATAAAACCTGCCATTTTAGTGTACGTTCATTTATCTGTTTGACAAGTTAACAGGAACAAATGGCTTTATTCATGTTTATGTGTTGTTGGTACATACAAATTGCTGTACCAGAACTACTTATCATAAAAAGTGATGTTAGAAGGGTAAAATACAAATAGATGTTGTATTTTTTTGATGCCACAAAAGAGATAAATTTAAGTTTCAAAGGTCACACGAGTATTTTCGTTAATCAGCACAGTATTGATGGCCAATGACCTATATAACAAAGTGAACCAAAATAAGTTTAACATCGGCATAGACTTGCAGTGACAGATTTGTTGGTCACTTGGGGGTGACAAAAAAAAACAAAAAAACAATTTGATTTTAATTTTATTAATATAGCACCAATTCATAACGTAAGTTATCTCATGACACTTTGCATGTAGAGTAGGTCTGTACTCTTTATGATATTATTTACAGAGACTCAACATGAGCAAGCACTTGGTGAAGATGGCAAGGAAAAGGAAAAGAAAAAGCTCAGTGGGCAGCTGCAGCAGCGATAAAAATAATGATCAATGTAACTATAAACCTTATTGAACATGACTAATAGTAGTAAAAATGATAATAATAATAGTATTTGAATTGAACATCAAGACTGTAGCAGCAGACTCACCTGATCCGTATCCACGATCCATGAGAACCTGCCAGACGAGAAAGCAGAAAGACTCTGGGGAAGACGCTAAGTTAGCAACATGCATTATAGGACGTAAATTTGGACAGATGGAGAGGAAGAGCAGGAGAGAGGAGCTCAGTGAATCATGCAGCGTAACTAAGGGATGGTTCAGGACTCACCTGAGTCAGCCCTAACTATGAGCTCTGTCAAAAAGGAATGTCTTAAGCCTTCTCTTAAATGTGTAGAGGGGGTCTGCCTCTTGAACACAAACTGAAAGCTGGTTGCGCAGGAGAGGAGCTTGCTAGCTGAAGGCTCTGAATCCTGTTCTACTTTTGGAGACTAAAAGAACCACAAGGAAACCTGCAGTGGGGTGATAGGGTGCTATGAGCTTTTAAAGACATGATGATGCCTGACCATGAATAGCTTTGTAGGTAAGAAGAAGCAAGCTTTGAATAAAACACTAACATATCACAATATCAAGTTTGTATGGCAAACTTTTGCTTAATTACACATAGATGGACACAGAGAAACATTATCATAATTTTTTTGACAAATGCATAACTGTAGGTCCGATATTCATTCTCTTTTTAGCTCTGTTTTTGGTCCCCAATAGATATCTGGGGAAATCTTTAGCCCTTTAGCTGCTAAACGCTCCGCTATGTTCACTAGTTCATCGCTTATTGTGTCCGTCTGGTGTTTGGTAACAGTCAGGTTGTGTGCAATCATTTTTTAGAGGCTTTTCACTGGAGACAGCTGCCTTCTGTGGCTGAAAACTAGTTTGATGAGAATGGTGAAAATGAATCCAAACAGTAAAGTTGTGGGCTGTAAAACCAAAAACAATGAGATGAAAGATAATATAAACCATCCCAATTGAATTAGATTAAAGCCACTTAATATTCATGTGCTACGTAGTGTTATTATGACATATAAGATGATGGTTATGATAGTAAATAATATAGGAATCAGTTATGAAATGAGGAGTCTAAATAGTGAAACAAATACTGCCTTTCTGTCACAAAGATAAACAGTGGAGACTCTGCTGGTTGGCCTATGAATTTTAATGTCGTACTTTAAAGGTAAAGGTCACAGGCTTATGTGGGGGTCCTGTTAAGTGTTACTGTGTGTGTGTGTGTGTGTGTGTGTGTGTGTGCGCGTGTGTGCGCGCGTGTTCATATTTAAAATCGTTTTCTTACAATCTTGATCACCTTAATAAATCTGATCTGCTGTTTTAAGAAAATGAAGAACTGTCACAATATAAAATCTTTGTTTTTTAATTACAAACCAAATCTCTGGATCAGACAAAAAGCTTTCCAGTTTCAGATTCAAACCCACAAAATGCAACTTTTTGCATTAGAGCAGGATGTGTGTCGTTAGCCTTGCACGCTTCCACCCCAGTTGGTCGAAATTCCAACACTTGTCACTCACCATGATGAGCTGTCGTCTTTGAAATGGCATCTATCTTGAGGTGGCAGGCATCTATAAAGTTCACATCAGACATTGGAGAAGCAAGAAAATTGTCTGTGTTCACCTCTTCACAGGCAATCTGCAATAAAACAACAATGCTTATGTTCACCTTTACTTTTGCACAGCTTGCGTGCACACGTTAAGCGTGTAGTTAGCTTTTTAATAGTGTTATTATTGCTTTGACTTTTCTGCACTTAACAGCACTAAAAGCCAGCTCACCGCCTCCAGCTTCTACCATCTACATTTTAACCACACATTAAATTGAGTATTTGATAGAAAAAGGATGCATATTAGGTGAAATATAGCTTTAGACTCATTTGACAGCTACTTGAATCCCATGTGGTGCATAAAGATTGAAATTATTGCTCTGTACCAGGCCCACACTGACAGACTGTCGACCTACTGTACTTGAGGAGAACAATACAGCAAAATAGATTTCTTCTGATATTAATTATCTGATTATCATGATTTTTTCAGGACTTAATATCTTCAAGTAGAGCAGCAGTTGTTACTGCACACCTACTACAGTAATGTGATACACTTGCCCTGCCTCGAGCTGTACTGTTAGTTTATCAAACCAGAGTGCAGAAGTTTGTCTCATCCCATTTTTGGTCAAGGCTTTTTAAGATCTTTTCAAGTCATCTTAATATTCACATTGCATATATTGAAAAAAGCACTGGTTGCTGAAATCATCATTCCTCTCCATACTAGCTAGTTAAGCATTGAGTATCTTCACTGTACACTAATCGAAATCCCTCATTCAAAGGAAAAATGTATTATAGAGTTGAAGCTAAAATGAGACTTCAGCAGTCTGTAGTAGACAAAAAAGATCATCTCTTTTGTATGACATCCTCCTTTTTGTGTTTCCGCACAAGGTTTGCTTGCTAAATGTGGCAGAGCGATTTCATTTCTGGCCGTGGTGGAATGTAACTAAGTACATTTACACAAGTACTGTACTTAAATACAATTTTGAGGTACTTGTTCTTGAGTATTTCCATTTTATGCTACTTTATACTTGTACTCCCCAACCCAATATTGTACTTTTTACTGCACTACATGTGTTTGAAACATTAGTTACCAGTTACTTTGCATATTCAGATCATTAATACAAAATGTAAGTCAACTAATACATTATGATATAATGTATGCAATATGGGATATTCTACCCAGCAGAATATGAAGTAATTGAAATGATCCCCACCTTTATCAGCTGCAACATTAGTGATGCTTCTACATTAAGACATCAATAATTATAATCCAATTATATAAAAGTATATTTGATGCTAATGCTTCTGTTCTGAATCCATGAACTGTATAACTGTAACTGGTTATTTTTATATTGTGTTTTATTATTGTAGTACTTCTTCCATCACAGCTTTCCGATATTGAATGTAGGTGTGACAACAAACCTACACACATCCACCAGGACAAAGATTACCCACATTCATTCGCTAACTTAGACTTCTGAAGCCTCTTATAAGCCCCGGCTGAACTTTTGAATGCAATTTTGCCAAACAATCACTTTCGTTTTGACCCCCATTTCTTTCAGTATAGTCACTCTTCAAAGGTACGCGCAGAGCTGATGCCTCATTGCAGAATGAAGTCCATCTGTGGTGAACCTTTATATAGTCCACAGGCTGTATGGAAATGCAAGACAGATGCACGGGGAACCTCAGGGAGACGGACAGGAGAATGGAGAGAAATGTGGATTACAATGAGTTGTGGTATTTCAGCACCATGGACAGTGACCTGCTGATAGATTATTACATAACTGTAGTGAGCATCATGGATTTGACCAATATTGCTCAAACCTCAGTGAGATAAAGGATAGAAAAGGACAGCAGAATAAACCAGCAGGGAGACAAGGACAGAAGGTAGATTACTACACAGACATTTATTTATGCTGGATGCCCATACAGCCACACAGCTATATGGCCAAACACATAATGAACCCACATGTGACAACAATCTATGTGTGAAAGCAATGTGTGGTCTGCTGTTACTACAATAACCAAGCAGACATAAGGGTCTACAACACAAGCAGCAACAAACAACACTGTCTGAAAAAAGTGTGAAAAAGACCGGATAGCCAGCATCTATGACAAGCTTGTATAATCACAAATAAATATGAAACAACTTATGAATATTATTTTCATTCAGGGGCTGTCAGTTTGACTCCAGTACAGCAAAAACAACATGGACTCAACCTACATGAAATGTCTCAAATGTCCAGTTGTCTAACCCCAACATGTTGCGAGCCGAACACGAGTATACAAAACCACAAGATTCTTCCTCTTCTCTCTGGACTTTCTAGACTTTTTACACTTTTACTATTATGAAAAACAGCAAGAGAAAAATAAATACAGCAGACAGGCTACAAGCTTTTAAAACTCCCAGCTGCCAAATCAACTCAAAGTGGCAGGGGCCCTGTTAAGGGGGTACTAAAGGGGTGGAATAAATGACAACACAAACAAGCCACAGTGCCCCCATCTGTGCTGCTGTGTAAGATGAGAACCCAATGCATGTTCAGTGAGGCAGATTGGGCCCACGGTGGGCCAATTTGTAATTGGAGAGAACGTGGGCCTGGGCAGCAGCACCCTCTGACCCTCCCACTCATGTTACTACAGTGTACAAATGTAATGCTTCACAGCCAGCGTGGACAGGAGTGTTGATTACAGCCATGGCAAACTTTTACATTACTGACACGAGAGCAGTCATGTATGTTACCTACAGTTTTGACAGCATGTCATACTGCACCAGTCAAAACTTTGGACACACCTTCTCAGTCAATCTATATATATATATTTTAATTATTTTCCACATTGTGGTACTTAGACTTATGTGGTTAAAAAAAAAAAAAAAACAGTGTACACAAAGAAAAATATATTTTATATTTTATATTCTTTACTGTAGCCTCCTTTTGCTTTGACGACAGCTTTGCATAATCTTGATGTTCTCTCAGTGAGTTTTATGAGGTGCACATCATCCAGTAACAAGTAAGATGTGCTCCACTTATGATTTTTTCCTGCACGTCTTGAGTAATATCTAACATATTGGACGCTAATTTTGATGTTATGATGATTAATGTCATGCATGTAAACTTGTCACCTTTGGAATCCAAAATAGGTCACCTATTTTGGTGTGGGGAGGGTACTGCACACTCTGGACCACCTCAGTGGTGGGGAGTGAAGAACAGATGATGCACTGGACGGTTTTTAGTGCTTTTCTGCCTCTGCAGAGTTTTGAGGATTTATTTTGCTGTTAATGAGTATCAACATGCCAAATTCAACATGCCTGTCATATGATAGTAAATGATGTACCATATATACTAAAGAGGCAGCTTGCTTCTTAGCAGAATTGCTATCACTAACTAATATCGATGTTAATGTTTATTTTTGGCCTAATTAATCTAATAAATTAATACTCTCTACTTTATTCAGCTCAGTAGTGTTAGCTCGATCAGCAGCAAAGTGATCCTAAAAGATCAGAAAAAAATGAGCACTTATTCACCTCTTTCACCCCTATTCAACATTTCCATGCCTGTTTTCATCCTCAGCTGCAGTGCCTGTAAGTCATCAGACCCTATTTACAATCAGAATCAAATCCCTAATTACTAAGCCTTGGGACATCATTAATTAGCTCAAAACAATTTTAATACCAGGAAAACAACCACCTGAAACGACTTTGAATAATGGATGATACATAAAAATGGCTCACACTGGCAACAATTTCAATAAATTATTAAGGCTTAAATGGATATCAGAAAAATGTTCTGTTAAGGATCAGAGAAAACAAACCTACGCTGACATCACAGCATGTTAACCTTGTACATTTGATTTGAATAACAGTGTAAATACAAAGCTGCAGGAATAAAACAACTTGTATCAGATGCAACGTACTTAGGGAACACATAAGACTTCATTTGAAGGGGTGTGCATAACATGACTGATATGACGCCATCATAACCATGACACGACACCTGTCATGAACATGAAGGAGTCTTTGGGAATTTTTATGACAGTTGTTAAGTGTCATTAAGTGAATTATGTAATGTAATGTAATTATGTAATGTTTTAATGGAAAGGTGACATTGTTTGTCATAAACAAGTCATAACAGGCCCAGTTATCAAACTTATATAAACTATTTAGCTTGATACTATCGAAAGTTTTGACAGTGGCTGTCATGAGACTATTATAATTGTGTGATAAATAATTCCCTTGATGTCAACTACAGTGACACATTTTGGACTTGTCACAAAGATGTCATTAAGTTTTATTACATGACAGTGTCATGAATAATTCACATGACCTCAACTACAGTGGTACAATATGGATTTGTCATAAAGAGGTCATTGAACGTTATGTGACTGGTTTGATGACAGAGTGCAGTACTGAGGTGATTGTTCATGACACAGTTATAATGATCTCATGACAGCCAATGTCAAGACCGACTGCATATGGCACTAAAATGTAATATTGACACAGAATTGAGCTTGTTACAGCTGCATGTGTTTCCCTGTCCCTCTCATGTTCCCTCTAGCTCTGCACAGGTGCACTACACCTGATTACTAAATGAGGTGCACCTGGCCCGGGAATGAGGTGCTTAAAGGCTCCTGTGCCAGCATCAGAAGAAAGAGGCTTTTGGCGCACTGTCTGCTGGAGTTACTGCCTCTCAGCCGGGGATTTTGTGTTGGTTTTGCATCCTTTGATAGTCATGATTTAATCTTGATTTAGTGCCTTGGTTGTTTGTATGTGTTTGTGTTCATAAATACCATGAACGTGTTGTTTTAAAGGTGTCTCTCTGTGTTTTGAGTGATGTTTGTCGCCCAAGGGTGGCTTTATAACATTTAATGACATCTTTATGACGAGGCCTGAATTAGACCACTTTAGATGAGGTTATGGTTCATGGTCTTGGTTAATGTCAAGTTGTCATAACAAAGACACCCCAAACAATATCAAGCTTTAACCCATAAAAAAAACATAATTGACCCAATGACACTTAATTACAACAGTCATAAATATTCATAAGGGCTCCTTCATGTCCATGACACACTTCATGTCATGGTTATGATGGAGTCATGTCAGTCTTATGCACAGTCTTGCAAAGGAAGTGTTACAGAAAATTCTTATCAGGTAGTTTTATTTGAATACTTGAATTTTCTGGTGCTTTCTAGTTAAATGTTGGTGAAATTCATATGTCTGTTACTCTCAGCCCAAGCCTAATCCAAGAAATGTGTTAAAATAATTGCTGATTCCGGTCTGTTTGTTTATTCAAAATAATTCCTGTCAACTGTGGATTGATGCTCCTCTGACATGACCTTTTCTGTGTTGTGTGAAAATGATTAAGGAATGGGCATACTGTGATTTAACATTTGAGCCAGCATGCAGTTTATTGATTGTGTCTTCACGTCTGAAATCATTAGCTAGTGCAGACCTCTTGGAATATATTGGATTCCCTAGAGCTTGCTTTTCATTCTTCAGTGTACAATGCTTTGTTTAGATTATTTTCAACATACTAAGTACCTGCCATTGATACTACATCCTAGGACTTAAGACAGTCTTTGTCAGAACTTTCGAGGAAAATTGAGGATCAAACTCTCACATTGTGACTTCGGCTACAATGCACATTCGGAATAAGGCATGCAATGGTGTAGAATACATTGGCTGACAGAACATTGTAGGTTGTAGTTCCACAAAAGATAATTCCAGTGCTATGACCATAGATATATTTTAAGAACCCTCTTATATCTATGGTTGTAGCAAAGAAATGACAATAGCTTATATGTTTGCTGCATTTTCAAAACAAAGCAATGGTGATGGATGATGACATATCTCTCCCTTACTATACTTTCTGTTTATTTCTACTATACATGCAGGAGTACAATTCAATAGACATTCATTGCAAAGTTGTCTGACTTTGCATTGAATTGGCATCCACATCTAAATTTTACTATAGAAAATAATTTACTTTTTGACCGTTCTCTGTGGTGCACCCCCTTGAACAACAGAAGAATATCAGTAAATCATTTACAAAATTAAGGCTTTTATATGAGATGTAATGAATCTATTTTGAAAAATATATATAGGCATTTTAACCTACAGCCTATTTTTTCAGGGGTTTTCTGCCTCAATGTGGTATTTCAACTTTGAGTTGTGCCTGAAAAGATAAGATTCTCCTGGCAAGGTGTCTTGGCTCGACTTTAGAAATAGGATGAGGAGCCTGAACTGCTGCTCCATCAGCTTAAAAAGAGTCTGTTAAGATGATTTGGGCATATGATTAGGATGTCTCAATGACTCCTCCATGTGGAGATATTCCAGGCATAATGAACAGGAAGGAGGCCCTGGGACACGCCAGAGGTATATTATATCCAGGATTACAAGGTCTGGGAATGCCGATATCACCTAGGAGAGGCTGGAGGACATTGGCTTGGAAAAAGGACACCTGGGCTACTCTGTTTAGTCTGCTGCTACCATGACACGTTCTTGGGTGAAGTGAAATAAATAAATAGATGGATGGTTATTTCTGTCATAACACACAAGATGTTTCATGGGTATAACACCAATGGGTTTCTTTGGTTTGAAACATACAAACATGTAAATAACCCTGTTATTTGTGTGTGACATTACTTTCAGGCAGCAACAGTTAAGTTTAAATGTGTTTAATGGTAAAAGTTTTTGAAAAACATACCCTATGTACTCATATAACCTTCTTTGCTTGGATATTTTTGTCTTCAGTACAGGCATCAATAAGCCAAGGTCTCCTTTATGAAAAAAGACTTTTTCCTCTTTACAGTAATTGCACATATCTGTCTTAAATGTCCATGAATTATAAGTATATGATTAATTATTCATCTCCTTGCTTGCTGTGCTAATGTGAACAAAGTGACCTTATTCTTTAGCTGCTAACAGTGTACCTCACATACACGCTGTGACATTGCATGCCATATAAGCACCGTTATAGCAAACACTAGTATATAATTGTGTCGCTTCTTTTTTTCTAACACAGAGTTCAATGAGTTGTGCTTTTAATTCTAATGCAACATGCTAGGTAAACAGTTAAGTTAGAATCAGCCACAGATGAGGAAACATAACAACGTGTGTTTTCTCTGATTTAATTCTCTTCTAATCTCTTGTTTTTCATTTTTTCTAGGATTTGATTAAAATGGTTCTTTCCGCGTGAGATCCATCAGTAAGATGTCCTTATCCATCCATCCATTCATTCATTCATTCATTCATCCACCCACAGTATAAGGTAAAGGCGTCAGTCAGCTGTTTGTCTTCTCGGTGCTTGTGTGTAAATCCTCTATGTATTGATTTTGATCGACTGGTTGATCTATATTTGGGTCTTGCTATCTATAGCTGTCTGTCTTGTGATGGATTCAAAGTTAAAATAAAACTTTAGGGCATTAATATCACATGAAAAGGTGTAATTACATTTCTGACAATTAACACGGTTTTGTGGAGCAGCAGGCCCGGATAGTGAAAGCTCAGTTTTCCCTGTGGTGCACTGAGTATGAGTCATGACGAACCCTGTGCTGACTCTCCGTGGTGAGCTATTGATCCACTACCAGGATCACCTTCTGGCCATCATCTCTCGGCCTCATTAGCAAGGGCTTATTAGCTGAGTAGGGCTATTACAGTGCTGTGCAGATGAAACCAATGGTGAATGGGGAAAACGCATTTGATCTTGGGCTTTCATGCCTGACTGGCATTGACTTCCTAAATAGAATGGAAGATAATTGAATAGAAGACAAACCAGAGATAAGACACCTTGGATGCCATCAGAATCAGCTTCAGTGGTCAAGTATGTTTACACATACAAGAGTTTGACTCTGGTTTGAAGTTGAGCTCTCGAGAAGATAGAGTGAAAAACAAGCAGGGCAAAAAAATATATACATACATTACATTTTCCAATCAACTGGAAGTTAACTGTTAATTGATTTGTCCCAATCACTGTGACACAGACCTCATGGGGGTAATTAAGCTTATTTAAAACCCTTAGTGTCCTGTCATCGACCATCTATCGCTACAAAGTTCGACAGTTGTGAATGTGCACATTGTGGAGCTCTTCTTTTTACTTTGTTCTTGACTTCATTCTTATTCAAATTGATTACATTTAATTAATATATAGTAGTCAAGGAGACTTGAGCATTTTGATGCCTGAGGAAAGATGATTTACCACAGAACAAACAGTGTGTAGTAACTTTCCAAATGGAAAAAAAGGAATTAAGGAATTAATTTAGTCACAATTGTTCAAAAAAGAAAAAATAAGTTCCTTAGCCATTTCTAAATAATCACCAAATGTTTCATTTTCAGTCCCTGCTGCTGTTTGCAATCCTCCGTAGGCAAAACTTCCCTCTTAATCTTATTAAACAAAGGCCTTGTATAAAAAAGAATAATATGAAGCTAAATTAATTTCATTTTCCATTTCATTTAGATCACACAAATGACTGAGTCTGTCTTCGTCAACAGCACCGAGATAATGTCCAGATCTGTCAGGAGTAATATCTTCAGTCTGATACGCCCACAGAGATCTTTTGTTCTTGTCATATATGTCATATCATTTTGACACATGATTTAGCATAAGTTAGTGTACAGTACAAGAGGGACTCTGCATCACCAGATGTTTACTCTGCCCTGAGATTATTATCATCATGATTTAAACACTTTTAAACTTATTTTAATACAAATAATAAAAAAATACAAAAATAAAATCAACCAAGAAGTGACAACACTGCCACCAACAGCACTACATGGGCACTCAAGTGAACAGCACAAACTAAAAGATGCAGCGATAATGTGATGTGAAATATTTTACCACCAGAGAGTGACAGCTAGGCAGAGAGAGAGGGAGACAGATATAAGACAGCTTTGGCCCTTCATATTAATCTTTCAGCAATGGTTACAGTATCACAACTACACTGATGACAGTCTCAGCAGATTAAGAAAATGTGGATTAAATCCACTATACAAGAGCTCTCAGTTCAACATCATGAGTCCAAAACTCTGGCCCAAATATTATCTTTCATGAGAAGCACAACTGAGTATTTTCTGAGCTTACATCTGTGGTCAACTTTCACTGGAATTTATATTTTTCCAGAGTTGGGGAGACGTCTAGCTAACATGTTGTACGTGCGCTGTTTGGTAGCGTAGATGGTCTCAGAGTCCTCATGTAAAATATGTGTGGGAATGTGTGAAATGATGTGACAGACTAGGGTGTTTTCTTATGTTGCTTGATGGCAGTGTGACACATTACTGCACGTGTTCCTTTAAAAGAAGGTAGATTTGGCTGTGAAATGATCAAATTACCAAAGTCCAACATGTGCATTATAAAAGTATCTCTTCTTTGGAACTGATCTTTCTTGGAACTCATATGGCTAATATGTTATGGTGTAGCGTCTTTATGCTTGTGTAGATGAATCAGGCGGCTGATACTGCGGTGGCAGAGTAGAACTAAACACATTCATGCTGACAGTGAATGCAGAGATACCTGAGTTATTCACATTTGGCCATTACCCCTACCACAGATGAAGGTAGTCTGTGTGAATGTAGAAGTTACTCATTCCCAAAACACTGATATAGGTTATGACAGTCTTCAGGAAAAAAAAAAAAATGAACATCCCTGTCCGACCGCCAGTGTAGTTGTGTTCTGTATGGAGAGGCTAATTAAACCCAGTAGGAATCACTTACTAACTAAATCAAAAAAACTCCATGATGTCTTGCATTGCATCATTTCATAAAAATTGTACACGCTACACTGTAAAAGTGGAAACGTAGTGCTAAAATAGCAAGAGATCCGCAGGGTGGTGACTCATTACCGGGCCAGCTCTGTCTTTACCAGTTCTTGGTCACTCTTTTGTCGCTAAATTGGCCAATAATATTCCACAACCACCATGAAATCATCTAGAAACCTCTTTAGCATAAGTGTAGTAGTGTAGACAGTTAGTTTCAGTCATTGTTGCCCGACAAGGTGGCACAGGATGCCCATTGCAAAAGGAGCGAAGGGAGTCTATTTTAGCAAGAATGACCTGCTCACTACTCACTAGTGAAACTAATATATTCTTTGTCAAATTATTGATTTAAAAATGATTTTATTGTGTCTGCTGTGGTCCTCCAGAGTCTATGATTAGTAGCGGTCTGCCACACAGAAATAACACAGCATAGAAGGCCATAATTGATGAATCATAACCAGTTATTCAACACAGCCATGTAATAATCGTTTTCCACGATGCCTTTTGAAAATGTCTGGAGCAATCTACAGCCACGTAACGTTGTTCCAGATTTAACTCTTTTCAAAGAAAGATGACCTGCTTGACTGAGTTCACGTTAACAGAGTTCCCAAGGTGATTTTCTAACATACCTTTAGTTATTCCTTTACATGTTATGTGTCGATATGTCACCTAAGCAACAGGTTCAGACACATGCATATTCATTTCCATGTACTAGGTAATTCTAACAGGTCCATAGAGATCCAAAGCAATATGACACATATTCACCTGTAGGAGGAGGTCTGCACCTCTATTGAGAGTATCAGCCTTCCCAGACAGCTAGACGCCCGGGCTGTTCATTCCCTGCTGCTCACTTCACCACAACTGAACTGACTAGCTACAGTATGTAAGGTCATGTTACACCTCTGCCCAGTGAATACTGTCTCCCATTCACTTTGGTTGAAGTCAGTACAACTGACAAATTCGTGCATCCCCCTCATCCTGTGTGACCCCCTGGCTGTCTCTGTACTTTCGGTTATAGTGAGCTCCTTGGGTGCTCTGCAGGTCAAAGCAGTGTTTAGTTTGAACCAAACATATCAAAATACTCAATACTTCTTCCTAAAGATCCTGAAGGATTAAACATTTTGTCCCCCCAGCTTTCACTGTATCATCAAACTTAATTGAGAATCTCATGTTGCTCTGCAAGAGACAAATTTCATAATGTGTTAATGTGTCAGTCCCAAAGGAATCAAAACATCCCTCAAATTTCCTTCAGGTCCCTTCGCACCAGTAACACTGTCTGATTTTCCCTTTACGTTTCACAACTCCAGAATAATAGCTAATTGCACTTTTACAATGCATTTTAACGTTGGTTTTAACAAGCCAGCTGTAGCTCCCACAGCCACAAACGCACACTGCGGGAGTGTTTGTATGGGATGTTATGAGATGCAGTCTTCTTTTATACTCTCAAGAGAAAATCTTTCACGTTATAACAAGATACCTTTCTTGTTGTATTTCCTTCAATGTAACAAGGAAGTGGTTCCTTGTTCTTCCAACAAAAGGTGTCTGGTTGTTAAAAAGAAACATGCTTCAAGAATGACACACTTTGACTGTATGCTGCCATAAGGTAGGCAGTGAATTATTTGTGGCTTGCGATTTTTAAATGAGATAAAATGATTTTTCATGGATGTATTACCCACAAACAGCCCTGTCCTGTTGAAAGCATTGTGATTTTGTACAAGAAAGGAAGTGTAATTTAGGCAACAATAGGCCAGAAGGGGCTATTAGGATGAAGGCAATTTCACACAGCTCAAGTAAACTCTTTATCTATGTAGGATCTGACCTAAAAAAATATGAAATCAAATAAAACTATATAAAATATTCAAAATGGGCAAAGATTTTGTAGAGATAAAACAGCAGATATGAGTGGTGTATGATGCAAGGCAACTTTCGGCTTAAATGATCAATGTGCGTGTGTGTGTGTGTGTGTGTGCCAAAAAGCCTCTGGGTGAAAAATGTTGATAGCTGCCAAGATGCTGTTCTAGGTCAATCCGATAGCCTTTATCATATTACCTCCATAAGGTTATTATCATCAAAAGACATTGAACGGTCGGGGGGGGGTTCTGTGAGTTTGTGGACTGACCACAGATCGGTTCAAATAAATAATCCGCTCCATGTGTAGGTTTATCCCGCCTACACTAGCCTACCTCCAGGTCTCCGCGCCTCCTCCAACATGTGTCTGCACAGTGCTGTGCTGTGGTGCGCATTACCAAGGATGCATAAAGGCAGAGGACCGTACGCGCCCCTGGATGCGAGCAGCTGAAGTCGCAGCCACTCCACTCCACGTTTTGCCCTGCCCTTGTGCGCTCTTGCTCGCTTGTGCAGCGTGCGTCTCCGTTGCATTTCGCTTCTTTTTTTTCCCCCTCACCCCCCTCTCTCCTGTCTTCACACTGACACGAACACAGGGCGCTGCTGTGTGTGCGGGAGAAGTTGTTGGCACAGAGAGCACCAGGTAGCAACTGTCTTCTTCTCCAACGGATTTGTTCAAGCGGGGAGCAATCGGGTCTCGCTCTGGGTTTCTTATTTTTCTTTTTATCGAGGTGGAAGATACGAAGCTTTTTTTTTTTTTATGCGATGAGGTGGACGTACCAGAATCTAAAGTGAGGAGTGATTGTTTTTCTATACATTTTGGAGGGGTTTTAATGAACATCTGACATCCTGCTCACTGGAGAAATCTCTCAATCAGCCCTTTGGATTTCTTTTTTTTCTTCTTTTCTTTCTGCCGGAGCTCGTTATTTCCCCGTGAAACATTACCAAGGATTTCACTGATGTATGCGATGTGGAGGCTGCAAGTCGCCTTATGTACTCTGTCGGTGCTGCTGTCCCTGTCATCCGGTGGTGAAAGCAAAGCGCGGAGCTGTAGCGAGGTTAGGCAAGCTTATAACATTAAAGGATTCAGCCTCGTCAATGTACCTCATCAGGAAATATCAGGTAGGCGAAACTGACTGATCATCACTGCGTTTCGACCCCCTCCCGTCCACCTCCTTCTACCTTTCACCACGTGTCATGTATTGCACCCCCTCCCTCTCAAATTAAGCAGATTGATCATAAACTATGTCATCTACCTCTCAAATCTTTCAGAAACACCAATATTCACGTTTTATTTGAGCTGGGCATCATCTAAAGTATCAATCTGTTTGTGCAACATGACACAGACTGTGTTAATGTCCATCTGCATGAGTGTGTGTTGATCTACTTGTAAGTATTTAGATGAATCAAAGGCATGTCAGTGCAGTGGACTATACTCAGGATTGCTCCTGTGTAAAGGTCAGTATGATCCTCCTTGTCCACATTACTTAATGATGAATCACAGCAAGCTGCATTTCATTCATTATCTTCCATTAAATAGAGAGCAGACACAATACACCTGTGCACAAGCAACAGCCAAGCGCATGTAAGAGGAAAAAACACACACATCCATGTCCAGTTAAAGTGTGTTTCAGGTGTTTCAAATTTGACATCAGTAATTACACTAAAACTGGTAAAAACCCACCTGTTACCTTTCGCCTTTTTTAGCCTCTTGACCATTAAAGAGCAGCATTACTCCCACCAAAGAGACGGCTTCACCCAAACTGACAGATAACCCGTCTAACACCACAGCTGTCAGCCCAACAGTCACATGTGAGACCTCAGTGTGTGATGTACATGCACTCACCCCAAATGCTGATCATTGAATGGTTAAACTGAGACAGTGAACGCCTCACTTTGCCACAGTGGGCACCACGAGATATGTTTTGAAAGTGGCTGCATACCTGTTGCTCACATTCAACAGAAGATCATGGAGCCTGTTTGTGTTGTACTTGACTAAATAGTGAATGGTGTTTACCAGTAGGGGGCTGTATGCACTCAGTACGTAATACTCCTTTTTTGCAGTGGCTTTTCGATATTCCTCAAGGCTACAGCTTAGGTTTTAATTCATGCTCTTTGGTACAGTGGAGATATGGGGTTTTATTATCTCTTGTGTGGTGGTAATCACATTTATGGTCAAAGCAGGAAAGGAGATTAGTCCGTAAACATAGTCTGCTTCATGAGAGGGAAGAGGGGAAGCAGAGAGGCCTGAAGTTAATCCCTCTATTGCCTCTTACAGACAAAATAGAGATACTGTTTTGGTAATTGGCAGTGTCAGGCTGTAATGATCATAGAGCTGCCTTATTTGCTTTTAACAGGTTTTGGCTGGATGGGAATTTGATAGTTTTGTTGCTGATTGAATGTGTGCAAATCGGTGTGTGTGTGTGTGTGTGAGGGATCCTTGCATTACGACAGCATCTTAACCGATTTCATCTAATTATAATTCAGTGTGGCACATTTTGAAAGCATGACTTGCTATGATGCAGACAGAAATGGAACAATTTATGCATTAAGGAAATACAGTCACTTGAAAAATCTGCCTCAGGAGCTGTAGTAAAATAGCAAAACTTTGTTTTCCACACTTGCTGCTCCAGTAGAAACACATTCTGTTTAACAACCACTCACAAAAGAGACATTTTCAGCAAAGTGCTCAAATAAAAAGAGCAGGAATTGTGATTAGAATAATTAACATGCAGAGTCCTTGTGTGATACCTTTTTAAAAGCAGTAATACACTGCTATTTTTTTGTTTTATTAGTTGTTTCTGATATGATAGGGCACAGGAAGCCAGACAGACATGGTGTGTTCTGATGCCGCCTCCCTGGTGTAAAGTGATTGAACGCAGCTTTGTATGGTGGAGAGGAAGTGTTCGAACTCTTCCTAAATATGTTTCAGTTATTGCAGGAATTCTTATGTGCAGAAGTCTGCTGATTCAGTCTGACATCTGCGCTACATATCTGGTGATAAAATACCAACATGGTTCATTTTACAATTTTACATTTTTGATGATCTGTTTTGTATTATTTATTCCATCTTATTTGATTATTGTATTGTATTCCGAGACGGAATCTTGGGCTTCGCTTGTGCAGCTGTTTTTATTTCATTTAACAGTCTTTAGAGGAGTGAAAATCATCTATCCGTCCAACATTTGACCACAGAGTTTTTGTTGGCCTCCATCTCCCCGGAGTACTGGACGGGTTCCATTAACCACAGAAAGAATTCAGATCGTGTCAGATAACATTTTTTAACGTAGATTTGGAAGCACTTAGACATGCATTCTAAAGAGTTTTCATCATCTATTCTTCCATCTCATGTAACATCCCTCATCTACATGGAACTTCAACAATGTGAAGGCAGAGGTCTGTTGGCCACATTATAGATCAAGATGTCGTGATCAAGTCCTAATTACAAGTCATGTGTAGCCTGTACGCTATGCGTAATTGGATTTTGTTGTCTCCAAATAACCTTTGCATAAATACAACAGAAGTTAGATATAGGCCTCGGGAGATGGGATGGTAGAAAGTACTCAATTATGCCTAATTAGCTATGGTAATACAAACGTGTGGTAAGATGCATGAGCAGCGTTAGCGCTCATCCCTCCATCATTTGCTATGTCATGCTACTGCTTTGCCTCTAGATACAAAACAGACAGGTTTAATATTTCTGCAGAGGTGGCTACCTCAGGTTGTAAGCTCCCATTTGCATAAGCTAATTATTTTGACAGCTCTCTGCCACTGACAAGCCCAGCTACATTATTTAAGAGGTGCAAACACAGATATGTTTGTACAGATGGCGGCTTTTTTTCTTTTCACGTGACAGTACAACGGACTAATTATTAAATCCACACTTTAACGTTAATTAAACGCAAATCTCACTTTGAGTAAATCTAATTATTTCTATAAGGATAAAAACAAAATCCACCTTTTTATTTATGTGTGATTGTTCATGGAATTCTGAATCAAAGTGTGCCTTTGCATTTTTCTCAGACCCTGAATAAGCACATTTACTCAGCTACTATCTAAATTCTGGAGGCCATCCATTATTGAAATATTACAGCAGTGTTTGAATGGGTCTCATGGGCTCCACAGTCATAAAACGTATTCAGAACATAAAGAACCTGGGGTAAGCCATCAGAGCAGAAACCCCAAATTGATGTTTCAAGTATTGCACCGGGAGGTTTGGGTCATATCTATGTGGCTTCTTTTACTTTTTTTCATCTAAATCTATAAAGTTGTTATGGGATGATATTTTTCTGTGCCCGTCTCTCCATGTATAACTACCCAATATGTTTGTTTTATTCAGCGACAGAGTGGCCGAGTTAATAATAATCCCTCACAATTACAAATGTAACGTTGGTAGAAAGCAGAAACATTTGGCATACAGTCTCCTGCTGCCTTGGAGACAGCCAGATTTACGTGTGTGGTTTCGCCATGAAGAGATGTAATACACCCTCAGCCGTGCTCACTGCTGTGCTTGGCAAATTATCATCATCCATAGTTTTATTCTGGGGTTGAAATAACTGTTTGGAACTTCCACAGACATGTAATTGACAGGAGCTGACTTGGATAGAGGTCAACCATATGACCCACTTCATTGATTCAAAAGTGCTACTTTCTCTTTTTGCCTAAGGACTCCTGAATGCCTCGACTGACTTACAGTATGTGAGAAGTGGGAGGTAGAGGGCAGTCGGAAAAAAAAACTTACTGACTTTACACAAGTTCTCATATGGTAAGAGGTCTCTCGGAAGAGTGTCGGTATACTTTGCAGAGAGCAGGTGTGTAGGGTGTAGAGTGGTGGTGCTGTACTGTATGTGAATCTGAAAAATGTCTAAAACTGGCTGGTGGACAGCTTCATTAACCTCTGCAAGGTTTAGCTTGTGGTTCGTCCGCTCGCTCTCGTGTCCGTGCCGTCAACGTACGAATTGCCTGCCCGGTGTGTCACACAGCAGTAAGCCAACAATGCAGCCTTGCCTGTGAGGATCACCCCTGTGTGCATGTGTCAGACGTTAGTTATAGTCTCACACGCGCACAATGCTGCTTGATTGTCAGTCCTTTGTTCATAAACACAACGGCTTCAGTCGGGCCCTGCCAGGGAGCTCTTACTCTGTGAGGCTTTGCTGTTAATATCAACATCTACTTACACAGAGCGGTTATGATTCTCATGGGTGGACTCTGCTCTTTGCTACAGCTTTGAAACAAAATCGCTTGATGTGCTGCTGTTCCAATGTACGCCATGCTCGAGTCTTATATTTCCTTACTCAAGAATAACAATTACCTTTGGGGTTCATCTGCAGCAACTTTAAAGAGCATTATTTCATTCCTCTTAAAAGAACAGTTATTAGCTGTTACACAGTCCAGCATATTTTTTTCCTCATGTGGATTCCTGGTGTTGCAACTCTCTCTGTTTATCACTGTGATCTGTACTTTGCTGTTTGCAGGTGGTGAGATGCATGCAGTTCCCCAATTCCCTTAAACGCAACCCAGATATTAGAGATCTTTGCTGTTTCTTCTTAAATGAATGTTAGGACCTCTGTGTACAGCACGGTTAATACTGTCAACACCTGAGCTTCCTTAGTATCACCGTAGCTCTTAAAATAAACCATCTTTCAACACTTATTACCATCTCACTGCAAAGCTTCTTAAGATGTACATAATGTGAATTTAAAAACAGCACAATCTTGTACTTATATATGTCTTTAAAGCTGGTTTAAGCCCACGTTATTCCGTGATAGATTTCTTTTAGGACCTTGGATTTAATTGGTTTCAATTGCAAATGATTCATGGCGATGATACAATTTATTCACAATTAAAGGTGTAAGTACAGTCTATTATTGTTGTGTTCCCTTAAGATTCCAATGCAAGAATCAGCACTTCAGATTTGAAGCTATTTAGCATTATACTGCCCGAACTGTCTGTCTCATCATCTCTGTCAGGAATTTCAAATTACACAATACAGCAGGAAATGCGATGACACATTTCTGCACATCGATACAAAAATTATGCAATCACCAGTCTGTTTGTTACAAAGATTTGTTTTTAATTTACCGTGGGCTACACGTAGGAAAAGGGGTGATTTTCGACGTGTTTGCAGCCAGATGTCTAATCACTAAATAATGGAATGACATGAGACCTTCCGTGAAGGTGTGGGAATACCACTCTAAAAGCCTAGAAAATATCCATATAAAAATTCTGCGGGGCATTTTTTTTTTTCCAAAGCCCATTAAGATGCTCTTGGCTCTGCCAAATTGGAAATAAGTCTCTTGCCAGCCTGTATACATCTTCAGAGAGAACAGTTAATGAGATGTGAGGGAGATTAGACTGTGTGTGTTTGTGTGTGTAGCAGTTTAACCTCACTTTCCCTGTCTTTCTTTTGCTTTGCATCTCTATTGTGATAGAAAATGACAAAAGAGTTTTGTTTTTCACCGGGTGAGACAGATTGTGTTCATGACACACTCTGATGAGTTTGATTGTGAATCGTCCAGCTGTACCTTTCAACCTTTTGTCTGATCTGGTGAATGTGAATATCTGACAGTCGTCCAGACCTGAAGAATGTGTCGTCCCTCTGCAAAGCATTCATGCCTGAAATGCATATGGTCTGCAAGCTTCCTGGAAGCCTTCCCTACCACCATGTATGGTGTTTTCTGAGCAGTGTGAAAAGCCTCCGGCTAGTGTAGGAGACTGCTATAGCACTTTTTTTTGGTCCAGTTTTCAATCAACTGCTGGACTAAATCAGTAATAGAGGGTGGGATTAAGGATCTCTACCCTCTCAAGCCTTGAGAGGAACAAAAAGTTGAAGGATGGATGTGATTATATGTTTAGGGATTAGAGAGATCACAGAAAATAAGCAAGAAAATACACACATTTACTCAGTGAAGGAGAGCATATAGGCATGGAGAGCATTGTTGACTGACCATGTGTTGAAATCATGGCTTGACTGGTAACTATGTGAGATGATAGGAGCTCTGCGATACAAGGAGGGAGTCAGGCAGGATGTTATCCATCTGAATTTGAAGGATTAGTGATCTCATGCAGCCTTTTATGCTTCTTTCTGCAAAAAGCGGGGATGCATCCAACTTTACTTTTCTTGTTAATACATGAAAGAAGGACAGGAGGTAACAGAAGGAAAAGCCATGTGTGATATTCCTCCACCGGGAAAAGCGATTCCCTTAGGATTCTGCTGTCAGTGGGTGGTGAGGGTGGTGCAGGAATGCTGTCGCGGATGGTGGGGGTCACGTTGTCACATCATTGTTGACATGTGGGAATAGCAAGTTGTTATGAACGATTACAGGGCAGCCTTCCTGCTAATGTTTATGCAGGGGAAACCCTTAGGATTGACCCAAAGCCATATAAATCATACTGTTTACTACACAGACAACACTAATCACTTCTATTTTCACCCTCTAGCCAAGAGAGTGTTTGTGGTTTTCCTCCCATTATTCATTATGTATGTTAGAGAACCAAGTGTTCTGTTGTGTTTATTGCTATGGTCTTTTTTTTTTGCCCACAGAGCTTTTTTGCCTCTGGAGAGTAGTCTGTGAATAGAAGTCCCAAGCTTGACACCAATGATAAGGCTCAGAGAGATGCGAGCCACACAGTGCTTTGGGAAAACCCATGCCATATCGAGGTGTCAAGGATGCAAATACATTTCACACTGGGGGACTTTTTATTTTTGTTTTTCAGACACAGACAAGTACACATGGCTGAGGTGATTTGCTAAATAAGCCGTCCCTCAGGGACTTGGAAGTAAACAAGCATTAAGTGCAGATAAACATGGCGTGCCAAAATTGTCATGGAAACATCAGAAGCTGTCAACGAATGCAGACAGCTATGGTGGCATTGGAGTTACAGATTTGACAATGGCACTGGCGTTGTGTTGACGAACCGTAGACGGCGTCTATCCCTGAAAGTCTTCCGTGGTGGTTTCACTGAAGTGAAACTGTGGCGCGTTTTTGATGTGTGAAAATCAACGCGCAGACATTTTTTGGTGCAAACAAAAGTCGCAGCAGTACATCAATGGTAAAACATTAAGTCCCGTGAACATCATTCACGACTCTAAATATAGTAATACCTTTGTTGAATTGCTGCAGCAGAAAAATTGAATATTTGAATACTGTAACACTTTTAAGTCTATTTTACCAGTTGAAATAAAAAAAAGAAGGATTGAAGAACAAGGTGAACTTTTATGTGAGGTCATGTTGGGGTGTCTTTAAAGAGGAGTAAAGAAGAAGGCTGGTGATAGTGTAGTTTTGTTATTGTCAACAAATCCCATGCAAAAGCCAAATCCCCAGTTTCTTAATACTTTATTAAATCCCCAGCATGTCTCCCAGCCACAGGCCCATTCATTCCTACTGAACACATAAATCATTAAAAACAGCCCATGGATATACAGCATATTCTAAAACAGCTGGTCACTGTAGTATTTAGCAAATTGTATTCAAACAGAAGTACATATTGTATTTGTTGGGGGTTATTTATGGATTTGTTGCCTTATTGAGTATTTACATCACCAGGACTGTATGGAAAGTTGACTCAATGTTGACTCAAAGTTTTTAGATAATCATGGAGCTCTTTGGCACAGAGGAATGATTTATCTTTGGCTGCACAGAATATACATGTTAGTGGCTTCACTTCATTGTTGGTTGGAGTCATGGGATTTGCTGTTAAAAAACATACAGTATTATATCACTAGATCTATAGACTCAAACTTCCTTAAATTAGTCACTTAATTATACTCTAAATTGATTCTGGCCGCAGTCTATAGTTTTCATTGCAATAATAGCTTTTTTTTTCCTCAAGAAAATCAATTAACGCTGTCCTCTAGACCAAATAAAAATCTGTGACATTGTCTTGTACTCAACGACCCAAAGTGTAAAAGCAATGTCACATTCCCTCCAATCTGGGTAGCACCCCACCTAGAAAGTGAAATCAACTTATGGCCGAGTGGAGAGTTGTGTTTCTTTCCTTCTTGACCTTTGGAGATGGTAAAAATCTGCTACACTCTGCTACCGTCTCTGGTGGTCATCCTGGATTCATAGAACTGTTACTGTGCGTTAGGGATCTAACGGTTACTGGTATTACGGTAAATCTCGGTGAAATGTTACGCGCTAAAAATTACCATTTATGTTTAAATTCATTACCGTAATATATGTAATAACAGCCTCATGCAAGTCTCGCAAGCTTTGAGCAGTATCTATAACAAAATATGTAAACAAATTTTAAAATTAATTCTCTTTCTGTGCCAATTGCTTGCCCCTTTTATGTGAAAGTTTCATTTTGATAAGATTTTGGCTTCTAATGTTTTAGTATGATAAGAAAATCACTCAAGATTTCGTGAAATTATATACTAAATATACTTATATACAATGTATGTGTTTTTTGGACATTTGTACAGCAATTAAGAATATCGCGATAATATCATTAACCGTGATAATTTGGTCACTATAATCAAGATGTCAAACTTTTCATATCGTTACATCCCTACTGTGCGTGTTGGGGCCCTAGATTTGAATGTGTAAATGGGCTAAAGCTAAATGGGAAACAGGATAATTATTTTCTTACTCATTATATGGCCTAATCAGACTATTTTCAGAATTGGAAAAAGGATCTCAGTTTGGAGTCCATGTAACATACTTTTGTTACTAGATTGAAACATTTTTAGTTCTGCTGTGTAGGAGCATTTGTGCTTCTATCTTTTGCCCTTCAATAGCGGAGGTTCAGTTCAGGAAATTCAATGATAAAGAAAAAATTGCTTTGTCCTCTCACTGAGCTGCCTGTGTGAAGTTATGCTCCTACTTCTCTCACTCCTAATAAATGAGCTGTAAGTCATATGCATTCAATCATGGGAATGTTTGCAAATAGGACAACAGGAAAAAAACCCTAATATTCTGTGGCAACATAGTGCAGCGCTTACCCAAATTGTGCAATCAGTGAACTAGTATTCAAGTTCGGTAATTTAATGTGAGCACCGTCGTGCTGGGCTTAACAAGAGAGTTCAGGCTGCATGACTGCACCTCTCAAGTGAATTAATGATAATGGCTCACCAAGTAACAAGACAATAGGAAACCACAGTGCCAACCTTGCAACACACATTAAAATATACATATTAGTTGGAAATTGTGTTTTCAAAGGGCCGTAGTTGTTAGTCAGAATAAGACATGCAAGGGAAACATGTTGTTCCAGTTATAAATTAGAAAATTTATACCGATTACATGAGTTCATGACCCACTTTAGTGTGATCTCGTTTGCGGCTTTGAGGTGGAGAGACTAATTGGAGATCTTTATTATTTTTATGTTAATATAAAATGTAGAGGGCTGATCCTGAACCCGGGTCACCTTTTCAGGCTTCAATTACAACATTAAATAATAGGCTTTGCCGTGAAATGCCATGGGTGATATAATGACACTCTCATATGTGTCAGGGGTCTGGTCTATGTTCCCTTACCCGGTGCTGCCTCATTTCCTGTTTTACTCTGGTTTAGGCACTTTCATCTTTTTTATTCATTCATGAGAGCTAAAGTTATACTGATATTAATGGATTTTATGATTGATTGCTGCAAACATGTAAAATATACATTAAAACATACAACGATGCAGCGTGAGAGAGAAGAAGGCAAAGGATGTTTTGCAGTTAAGATATTAAAAGTTATTAAAACTTCTTTAGCTACTGCAAAAAAAATCAGTTTGCT
Organism: Sciaenops ocellatus; assembly: GCA_033000465.1. Lineage (NCBI taxonomy): Eukaryota > Metazoa > Chordata > Actinopteri > Sciaenidae > Sciaenops > Sciaenops ocellatus. The sequence goes on along the minus strand of CP136888.1, from coordinate 5,904,453 downwards.
TGAAAACTGTGGGTACCATTTTATTACAGTGGCTTATAGTATTGCAGCTCAGTATAACTGGATCTATTTTGCATGTATTATGGCTCTGCACATTGTATTTTTTGATAAAATTGGCTTGTAATGAAGCATGTTGGGCGTACGACTTGCAAAGTGGTTCAGAATGACATCAGAATTCATCTGGAACTAAAGAAGTACAGCGGGGGTGAACCAACAGATCATTTAAATCACCTTTCCTTGCAGCTGATGAGAGTGTAGAGCAGTCTTGCACGAAAAGACATTTAGGCTCACTAGGCTCACACCACTGACTTGAATGGGGCCGCATAGTGCATCTCCAGGGAGCCCTGCCGTCATGACAAATGTGCCAAGCTCATATAACCTTAATGTCAGAAGAAGACCAGTTTGAAGTTGTTGCCGTTGTGAGAATGTTGATGAGGCTTGAGAAAAGAATATTTCCAGCTTTTGTGGTTTCACTTTCATTCATTCAAGGCCTGTTAGAAAGGAGGTACAAGCATTTTTGAAAGGCTTGTTGAGATCAATTGGCTGATGAGCTTATGCCCAGTGTTTACATCTTTTGGACCCTTGAATTTCTTCGTGTGTCAAATGAAACATCTGCCATTGTGATGCTTCTTGGCACATCCTTGTTCTTTGCCTCCTGGAGGGTGCCAGAATCTGAAAAGAAGCCAGCCTCATCTCCTGCTCCCAGAACCCCGCTGTTTCCTGTCCCCTGTGTAAGCTGCCGGTAAATGAGTGGGCTGGTCATCTCACACCCTGGGGCTCTACCTCAGGCTCTTCAGACCACCAGCTGTTGTGTTTAGGACTGAGTCATGCACCAGTTAGCATGATGAATCCAGTACAGGAGTGCAAGGCTTTAACCTCTCCTCCTCTCCCCTCCCACCCTCTAATATTAAGAAAATGTGATGAACTGTGCTATGAACAAAATACAGTGGTGGAGAATGTTTTACTAAACACCTTAAAGGCTGTATCTTTTAAACTATTTTAGGGATGCTGTCAATTATTAATCAACACCAAGAGTTTGATTGATCATTTAGGTACATATGTGCACAGTTAGCATGACAGCTTCATTGTGAAGATTGGTTTCCTCCTTGCGGGTGTTTTCAACAACTGGACATTCGCCCAATTTTCATACAGTTGGGATAACTGCACCATATGTACCGTGAGCAATCGTGATCACAGCCTGGGATGAAAGCGTTCATGGTTTCCTGAGTGCTCTGGAAGCTTTTCTTTTTTCAGCGTCCACCTTTTATGCCGAATGTGATGGTAATGGGTGGGCATAAAGCAGTTTAGCAAAACCCCAGTACTCATGTTTTATCATGACAATCAAGCATTTACTTGTGTACATTTGTCTTAGACATGCTTCAATTTATGTGGCTATTCTATAAAAGCTAAGAAGACAGAAGCTAAGGTTATCAATGTCCAAGGCTGTGGCTATTTCCTAGAAGTAGTGCCCACCTGTGTACATCCAGTATCATCTGCAATGTTTTTTTATTACAAGGATTCACATTGAACATTTTACATGTGACTCACATTTGCCCTTGCAGATATGTTCATATGTCACATATGTAAGTCTGTTGATAGGAGACAAAGGCAGTCATTTTTTTCAGTTTTCCACTTGAGACATGAAATGTAGGCATCAGTCCTTTCATTCATTGATTGAATGGCAGTAGAAGTGGCAGCAGGGTCATTTCAAGCTATGGGATTATTTCATTTGATACATAATTTATATATAGTGTATACTTAAATGAAGCTTGCATAGGATGCTTCAGTCAAGCTGGTTTTGATATTCCTATATGTTTTGTGAAAACTCCTTATCTTGAACTTTTTTCAAGAGGGGAAAAAAGGAATTCTGGGAATTCAGAAACACCTTAAGAGGCTGTGTGTAACACCTCCTCCCATGGGGGTGATTTGGAAATTTGGAAATTCATATGCTGTTATGTTCTTATTTCCACATACAGGGTTCAGCCCAGACTCTGGTGTAAATTCTGTTTGGGAAATTGGTCACAGGCATTACCCATGACAGAGTCATGAAGCTATACAGTATATTGTAGACCTGCTTTAATAGATTGCATGCATGACTGAAGCTAGTGGCCATAAGCTCCACTGAAGGGCTCGACTTGTACAATGGCTTACCTTTGACATTTACCACAAGAGTCTTCAACCCAGTAGCGTGCATATTGGTTTCAGATACTAGGTGTATAGTTAAGAAGCTGCAGAAATGCTCACTAAAGCATTCATGCATGAGAAAAGGAGCTAAATTAGTGAAGGTGAAAAATTGAGGTGTCAGATGGGAGGAAAACTGTATTTGATGGTGCCTGACTTGATATTCACTGCTTGGGATGTGATTTAGACCAGAGACGTATGGCTCAAATGGACTTAAATACTGTATATTGAGCATACATTCTGTATTCACGGTAGATATGTGTTTTTGTTCACAATCAGAAACTGGTAGTTTCCGGTGTCAACAGTATAATCTTGGCAGTGACTCAAAACTGGAAAGTGAATTTTGCATTCATGTCATATATGAACTATGATTATTAGTTTCTGACCTGGAAATAGCAACTGAATAGCAATTCATGTCAACATTGAAGTTGTAAATGCAACTGAAATGCAGCTTTCTAAAACTTACTAAAACTAAAGTGCCCTCAAAACAGACCAAACTTAATGGATGTAGTGTGACATTGTTGGTGCACAGTGTTTGTAACACTCAAATGACCAGTGCTGCTATCATTATTACATTGTCCGATGACGTTAATGTTTATAATTCATTAACATTTGAATCTTTCCGATCTACCATCCACCCCATCTGACATGAAAGCAGCAGAAGACCTGCTGAATTTCCTGCAATGCTGATGTCCTCCAGGCCACAGTTATTTATTACGATGGAAAAATACTGTTTTCTTCTCATTGTGTATCTCAATAGCATGGTATTCTGCGATTCATAATAGTCTTTTCTTTTCACACATCTTTGAATCATGGTCTGAGGTTCATGCCTACAATTAGAGCTATTGCCTTTTCATATTTACAGCTCAAAAATAGCTTCTCGTTTAGCCCAACTGGTTTTTCAGTACAGAGCCTGGCTGGTGCAATTCTGTCATTGTGTAAAATGGAATGCCTCCAGCACTTATCATCTTTGGGGAAATTCAGCAAAAAGATGTTTGGAGGAAAATAGAGGGGAAAACAACTATTTTTGCTCCTTGGGATTTCAACCCAAACAAAAGACCTGTCCTCTGTAACATTATGGAGGCACACAGTAAGAATACCTTTTTGATTATAGACATATTAAGCATAATGTGAATGTACTTAACACTTCAACATAATCAGTGTTTTTAGTATCTACCTGCCATGCTGTCAGTTTACACTGATGGACGCCAGAATTGATAATTGTGAACAAATTGTCTTTTGTGCTTATTTACACCTATAGTGCTGTCATGTTTCAGGCACACAGGCTGTTCATTAGACTAAATGGATGGCAGCACTGACATCAGATTAGCATGGATACCACAAAAATATGAACTTGAACAAATGTCTGATTTTATTCAGGACATTAAGTCTTTCTTCGCTGCTTCACACTGCACTGAAAATCATACAGTATATTTATCTATCCATTACTGTCACTCAGTTTTCCAACTCCGGAAGTTATTTGAAAGTTCGAAAATCTTATAGCAGTCTCCAAGTGTGGGAACATATGGTCTGAGTGATTGTGGGAATTATCTGTGTCATCTTCTTTGGACATATTCAATTTGGGTCTCGAGCCCCAGTGGAAATAGTTGAAAGTGGGTGATTTGGGTGATGGAGAGGAGATCCAGATGGCAGAGCAGCGGTAAGATCAATCGGGCTTGATGTATTTTTCCCACTTCAACATGCAGACAGATGTGATTTAACACAGTAATTGGGTTTACTTCCAGTTTGTGGATTTCTGTTGACAAGTAATAACACCTTAGAAAAGATTGTGCAAAATGGCTTGTAAAAACTGATCTGAAGCTTTTATTTCACGTGTTATTTCAACACAACAATTCATTACAGTTAAACATCTTCCCAGGTTTAATATGCAAGGCAACTGTTTGAAGGTTTTCTTAAGGTTTTCTCTATAATCCTTTTTACTTCATGATTATTAAAGTGATGAATACGAGAGATGAAAGTACCAATTCCTTTCATTATCGACTAATTCTGACTTTTTTTTTTTTTTTTCAGTTTTGTCATGAAATGGCAGAAACTAGTAAAAAGTCTCCATGATAATTTCAAAGCCTAAGGTTAAATGTTCAAATCCACATTTGAGAAGCTGAAACCAGCAGATAATTGTGGTTTTGACTGAAAAATGAGTATCAATTAACAAAACTGTTGCAGATTAATGTCCTGGCGTTTGACTGTTACGAATTTACGAATAATTTCAGTCAACAGTTTCACTTCACTGAATTTTCAGAGCTTGCTCACACAATCCTGGTCTATTCATGCCAAAGCTTCTACTTTTTTTTATTGAAAGCTTATATTTTACCCCCCAAAAGTTTGAGCAACATGTTTTTCAAGCACATTTCTTGAGGTTCGCCATTCAGTACCTCAACATGAGACCTATTTTCTCCATGTTAATTACCTCCAGTAATTTCTAAATGAGGACGTCACTTTCTACTAGTCAGTATTTTTCATTTCTGAACTAATGTTTTGACTAGAAGAGGTGATGTGATGTTGTTCATCAGAGAAGTAAAACATACCCAGAGAATCATCTGACAGTTGGCAGCCTACTTTTGCTGTGCATTTTAAATACCACTTACATTTGTTTAGAGGAAGTGGGTGTCTCAGAACATCCAGAATGATTGCAGAAATCCTTTATGATGCTGATTTTGAGAGCTGTCCTTTAAACAGAACACACAATCTGGAATAAGAAGTTAACAGCAGTACCTGCTGATTTTACCATATTGTGCTCAAAGCTATTTTCTCCCAACAATACAGGGTATTCATAGTCTTCATCATTCAACAACCTTTAATTCTATTTGCTAGTGTGATTGAGCTCCCTTTTTGCCCTCTAATCTAGGCCGTGTCAGTTGAATAAAGGGCCCTTTAAATGTGCTGCAGCCCAAATAAAGAAAGGACAGTCATGGCCCAGATGTGTGAGGGGCCTAAGCTCCACCTGAGTCAATAGATCTCAAAGATAGAGGTGTCAACCTTTCACAGGGAGCCAAGGCTCAGCCAGCCTTTTAGCTTTTACTGTCCAGTGGGCTGAACTTGGCTGAACCATTTATTCCAAAGAGAGTAGAGAGTGAAAGTAAGAAGACAACGACTGGCAGTCATCGACTATCATTTAGAGAAATTCCTTGACCCATTCTCTCCTGGTCAGATACGCAAGTTCAGCTCTGGTCTTTAACGTGTTTTTTTTTTTTTTTTTGCCATAGATTACATTGTAATGGTAACTGATGTACTCAGATTTTTTCCCACTTAAATTATCTTCAGTTCTCAAAGAGCACGGCTCTTCTTTAATGCACAACACCAGTGCAATTTATAGAACTAAAAAGTGACTGCAACATGCCTTTAGAAGACAATACTAACAATGAAATGAGATTTTTTGAATTGGATTAATTTCAGTGTCACACAGGAATTCACATAAATACTGTATGTAAACATTTGAATGAATGTTTATGTATAATGTATATTTTATTCTCTTTAGCATTAGGAAATCCTTTAATTGGCCTCTTTTAATTAGTAAAATCAGTAGTGTAGAGCATGAAATCCAACAAAAACAAAAACATCTAAAACTGCAAACAAACAAACAATTAAACAAAACTGAAAATTATAATTATAATTATATGAATTCAAACTGGCTGGCTTCACAGGCTCTGATATTATCAGGTATAATCACAAAATCATTAGAATTATCACACTATTTGAGTTACTTAGACTTTTATTTGTCATATTTTTATACCAATTTCCACTGAGAAATGATATACACTACACAATAAAATATGACATGGATATGACAGTAGACAAGTGTGCTTTTAATATTAAAATGGTGTACCACAATTCTTTAGTCACAGATATTAAAAGAAATATTACTACACTTTGATTTTTATTGTGTTGAAAGAAGGCACTTAAATATATTTCATTGTGTAGTAAATATATATATGTGTGAACTGCATAGCAGTAATAACTCATGGTAAGTAAATCTATATAGTAAAGCAAGTAATGGATTTTAGAATCAATGCTAAAAACTGGGAACTGAGTTACAAATAAACTGAATTATAGATATCGTAGGAGGCCTATCTCAAGTAAACTCAATTGTTGAATTGAAATGTCAAGAGTGTAGATCTGTTCCTGCAGGCCTGTGCCCTCATTTGAAGGCAATGAGTCTCTGAGTACATTGGTGCTCTGTGGCAGCAGGACCATAAGAGCAGAGAAGAGGCAATATTCCAGAGGCAGTTCTGAGTGAGACTGGAGCTGGACTCTGGTGGTAGATCAATGATAATAAATGTGATTCATTCAAGATGGTGCTTCCCTGTTATTGAGCTTGGCTCGGCTGTGGCGTGAAAACCCCCACTAACAGGCAGCAGTTTCTGATATTGTGAAACCAGATAAAAACAAATCCTGATTTCAATCAAAATGTGGTTACTTGCATAATACCTACAGAGCTGTATACAACACACTTGGCTCTTTTAGGCTCGAAGAGAGTAAACTGTTTTCAGGGGAACAAACTTGGAATAAAACTAACCAGCTCAGAGTACAATAGCTGTGGCTCCACTCTGCAGAAATTAATTACATTTACTGCATCACTACACCTTTTTATGAATTTTCAGCATGAGTGAATAATACATTTTTCTCTCTTGACTTCATGATCTGTTGGCTTTTTTTCTGGCATGTAGCTTTGGCAAGAATGTTCTCACTTTATAAATTCTGGCAAGAGTGGTCAAGGGATGTACCAGATGGCAAGGCCCATATGCAGTTTGCCCTTTGGCCAGGTAGACTAATGAATCCTTTTGGGAGTTAATCACACTGTCTGGCATCGGACCCTCCATGGGCATTGAACCCACTCTTTTCCCACAGCTGCCCTGAAATATTCTGGAGCTTTCACATTTCCCAGCAGCATATGTTTATAGTTGTGAGGATGAAATTAAAAAGTCTCTTTAGGATTTTAAATCTCCCAAGCAGAAGATTACATGGTATTCATATTACTATATGTATCTTTTGATGATTGACCCTTTTCAATAGTTCTCAACATTATCCATGTTGCCTTTGCCTTTGATTACGTTGCTTTATAAGATCTAAGGAAATGTGTTGTGTATAACTATAGACAAATCTTTCAGCTGATTTATGTGTTGCACTCTCAAACGTTGTCAACATTAGTGCAGCCTCATAGTGGAACAGAACACATTTAGGGCTGGGGTAATCAGGCTTGGACTGGCGTAAAAATAATACCAAACCAAACTGGTAATAAAAAAAAAAAGGTTTCTATCCACTGAACTGCTAGAGTGCTTTTAATTTTAGATGGACACAGGAAATGCTGAGTTTGTATTAACAATGTCATGCAGTAAACAGCTGCAAATCAATATGAGGCTTTGTACTTCTGCTACTGACTGTACTAGCTGGCTAGCTATCTCACTAACCAAGCAAACCAATGTGATAAGCATACTCTGCTAATGCTTATGTGTGCTGCAGTATTGTAGCGACCACTGACATCGGCTGATATCGCTCAGAGATGCTTCTTGCCTCTTTTTTATTCATCAGAATGGCTTGTAATGACAAATGCCGGTTCAGTCAGTTTGCACAAAATCAAACTGGTTTAAGTTTGAACACTTGACGGGATTAGAAAAAGTAGAAACCATCCCAACCCTCAGGTTTGTTCTTGATTACGTCTAGCTTGTATGATGAGTTCTTCAACCATGTTGAAATTCAAGTGTTAGAGTTATTCTGAACAGCCACATTCACGCTGCTTTCAGACCTCCACAGTCTGGATATAAATGCAGTGTTGAGTAAATCCAGCAGTATTTACTTGCTATCATCAAACTCCATGATTTTCTTCATTCTAACCCAAGAAAGGCATCATTTATTGAAAATCACAAACACATGATACTGTAATAGTGGAAACTTTGTACCATTCTAGTAGGAGATGTGTGTCATCAGTTTATCGTCAGCTCAGGCAGATCACTGGTCTGTATCAGTCCCTGGTCGGTGCTTTGTTGGCACACCACTCAGAATGCAATCGAAACATGAGGATTTTGATGGGGATTTGTGAAGGTAGAATTGATTTCACAGAGCAGAGGCTTGTAGCTATTGGAGAAGTTCATAACGGCACAGCCCAGAATGGACAGTTTAATTTTGTAGATTATAAGATGTATTCTAATAGACTATATTTTCAACATACTGTATGTCAACAGATTTCTAGACTGATTTCTTGGCAAAAGCTCTAATGAAGTGGAATCCATTACATATATTACAGAGATACACATGTTTACAAGTTACATCGATTTGTCTGTAGTAAATTGATTTATAATGTGTTGTTTTAATGATCCTTTTTGTCACTAAAATAAGCTGAGAATTATGACCATAATTCCCAGCTTCATATCGCACAATGTACAGCTGTTTCATGGTTTTGGAAACTCCAAAACAATCATCCTATTTAATGTCAATGGCGTTTTGTATTAATGTTATACCATTTAGTCTCAAGCTTTCTCACAACCAGCGCCTGCGCTATCTCAGCCAAGACCTTGTAGTAGTTGTTATTATGCTGAAATAAATCATATTGGTATTTGGTTAATGAGACATTCATTTCTTGTGTTAAATAAATGAGTATGGAATGACCCAAGCTGAGCTGTGACAAAGAAGAATTGTGCAGCAGTGTTGATTGATTTGTTTTATTAGTCGATTCATCTAAAATAAATAGACAAATATAATACCACCGATGACACTGCACAACTAGTAAGATGGTTTTACACCCTTTATTTTTCATCTTGATCATTGCATTAAATCTTCACTTAACTCTATCTACCATGATGAAGTGGAGGCCTTAGGACCTCCTTAACTTCAGCTTTGAAGCCTTAACCTCGACTTTTCCTTTGAAGTCTTATCATGAGTCGGCAAAGTAACTGAGACCAATCCAGTTTAGCTCGACGCCCTGTGACTATTGAGGTCTCACACCTTGTAGCATAACAACACAATATACAGAACCACATGCTGGCAGCCATTTAGCGGATGACCAAGCAGAACGATTATTGAGCAAACACAAAGTTGCACATTTCACATGTACAACTGTGCCCTTTCTACTTTAGTTGAAGATTTGAAAGTGCGTTTGCTCTGAATTGAGCATTTTGAGTCCTTGAATAAAGACATTTCATTTTCTATCTCTTGTTTTTGTTATTTCTTGCCGCTGCTCACTTTCCTTCTATAGTAGAAGAAGAAAAGCATTTCAGCATTATGGGCCAAAGTTTGGTAAACATGCCAGCACGCCATTCAGTCCTCCCAAACCTTGCTATTTTGCAATACATAATAATGCATGAGATTTCTTTTTGGCAGGGCATTTTTTTCTCAGTAAAGCAAAACATTTTAGAAAAGTCTGCCTCGAGTACTCTTCTCAACTTCATATTCTCCAACTGGCATTCTCTCATTTTACTGTATGAAAAGAATAAGAATCATACTGTGTGTCTGGTTATCATTCTGTGATAGTTAAAAGAGGTGAAACACCATCCCGACAGAAAAACAGATTTTGCTTCATGGATGTGAACCTAAGATTTCAGAGAGGTGTTGTATTCAGTCACAAATATCCATGACACGCTAAGCTTATAATTAGCAATCATATTTATATGACAGTCCTGCACTGCCATACTTAGTTACTTTGTGATTACACACATGCACTTCTTCTTCACATCAAAATGGAGGCATTTTTTTAACGTTTTAAATACAGAGAGAATCTGGAGAGCCCGGGGTGATAAGGCAGTTTTTAACTTCCAAAGTCCCTGGCTGCAGCTAATTCCTACTACAGTGCATGAAGCCTCTCGGCTCCGCCAAGCACTTCTGTCTAGGTTTAGGTGATAGATAGTTAATGTTAAGGTTACAGCCATTTATCTAAGTAATCTGAGTGCTGTTGGTCCTAGAAAAGGAGAGATCTTGTTGAAGATTCTGGTGTGGTTTGCATGGTAACAGCTGAAGTAGATAGACCTCAGGTGATTAGGATTTTTATCCACTCATCACATTACCTTACCTACAGCAGATAGTAACAATGTGTTAGATGTAGAGTTGTCATGATACCAAAATGAGTAAATACTTATTAATTACTTATAATGTTGTTTGGTGCATAATAAACATAACACTGGTGAAGTAAGAATTAGACTGAAAGAAATATTTTTGCCACTGACACCGCCGCCGCGGCAGACTCGCCGCTCGGGCCCGGTGCTTCTTCCATGCTTAGTGTGTTGTATTGTGTTTGTAACTGTAAAGCCGTGCGGCGTGCGCACGTCTGGGCGAGACAGAACATTAGCTTGTTGTTTGTTTTGAAGCAAATTTTTATCGAAGCGGAGCTGTCTTCATGGAGTTCCTCCTTGCCGGCAGAAACACACGAACAGCCAATCAGCTAACATATGGGCGGACCCAGTGTGCGGAAACAGCCTATCATATCCCCTGACGTCACCAGTAAGAGGCAAACAGCCAATCATTCAGCAGCTGTGTAGTTCGGTTGCAGTAGTTGCCATGTGGGTTGGTTTACAAGGGAGTAGCATTCAGTGAGAAGCCAGGAGGAGAGCAGAGGCGGCCGCTACGTAGCGGAAGCTGGCACCGGTAGTATAGTAATCCACGGTAGTACCGTCGTGTAGAAATTCTAGTATAGTAGGAACCGTTATGATTTGGCACCGTGGGGTACCGTGGGTATCGTGCAACTCTAGTTAGATGTAGAATGTGCTGAAAAAGCAGGAACATGTACTGCACTGAACTATGAACAGGACATGCATGCATGGCTATTTTGTATTTTCTGAATAAAACCAAAAGGTTCTATCTAGACTGAGTGGTTTGTCCATTCTGGGCTACTGTAGAAATATGGTGGTTAGACATGGCGGACTCCGTGGAAGAGGACCCGCTGTGTCCATAGATATAAAATCTCAGTTTAGGGAAACAAAAACGTAATGACACTTATTTTCGGGTGATTATGCAGTAATGAAAACATACTAACGAATATTATATTTAATAACTGCCATATTCTGTAAATAGAGCCCCATACATCTGACACACTGGACCTTTGAAATGTCATGCAAACCTGCCTGTATATGTGAAAAACCAGGGGCTGCTTATGTGGCTGTGCGCTCTCTAATGAAACAAAAGGTTGTTTGTGTGAAAGAACAATCTTTGCATTTGTTGTGAGAAATGGTTCCCCTTGTCTTGTTCATTCAGGATCATGAAAACAATAGAGTACATTCCGAAACGTACAAGCAGAGAAAACCTCAGTGGCAGTCCACCCCTTTAGTGTATCTGAAGTCAACTCAGATCTGTTGCATGTCACCAGGGCATCGGCTTCAAGTGTTGAGCTTTAACATCACATGGCTGTCTAACAAACTGTAGGCCCTGCTGCCAGTTTTAATGAACTGCTGTTAGAGATGATGTATAAGAAACGTGTCATTCTTTACATGACAGCGTATGCCTGTGTATGAAACCTCAAACAAGCGGCGTCCATGCTTCTTAAACATCAAGGGATGTGAAGCCAAAAGGAACTGAGGGCAAATACAACTGTGGAATAAATCATACTGTAAGATGTTAGTTCTTCTTTAATCTCTGCATGTCATACCTCCAGGTCTATCCACTTCTTCCCAGTGACCTATATATATACTCCTGACTTTGTGCTATTTAGCAAATCGGAGGGTTGGGCTGGTTAAACACATAATATTATAATCTTTAAATCGTCACATTTTGAATGTTTTGCGGGGGAATCCTGTGAGAGAAGCTGCATCTCTTTGGCTCATTGCATGTGTCAAACCGGCATTGTCTTGTCATCTCTTCTCCAAGCCATTCATCAGCGTTGAGCTGCCCTACAGTATGTGAGCGTGCTCTGAGAGTCTCTCTCTGTAGTCAGCAATTTCACCCAATTACAATGCCACGCTTCAATCATGTTTTGCGGCTCGTGAAGATAGTGATCCAGAGGAGCAAAAAAAAAAAAAAAAGACATCTGCGCATCAAAGAAATGGAACAAAACAGCTAATGTGTGATTGCACTTGTAAGACAAACAATATTTCTTATGCCTCACTTCTTTTTTGATCAGGAAACATTTGAGTTAATGCCAGTACATTTCACTGTAAAATCCCCAAAGAAGATTTGCATTTGTGCTTAATTATCTCGCCTTCTGTAATTACATACATTTAAATCTCTGATCAGCTCGCTCTGAACGGGGAAGATGTGCCTTACATCTGACATCTGCACTGGAGGCAGCTGTAAGGACAAAGTGGTATGAGTGAAGACCTTCATCCACTCTTTTTTTTCACAGTGACTGCATCGCTATTTGCTCACAAGTCGTAGATAAACCTGCGAGTAAATAATTTATTCTGTATGTTTTTTTGCCGGTCTGTCTTCACACGTGCTGATCCATGAATTTGTGATCAGGTTTAGGAGTGTAATGAATCATGAATGTGGGTGGATGTGCCAGACCTAAGGCTTAAGATACAGCTGTGTTGTTTTACATCTAAATGGAAGCAGGCTTCGCTCCTCATCAAGAAGCTGATGCTATGTGTGTGTGTGTGTGTGTCTGTGTGTCTTCTTCAGTATGTTAGCGGTACTGTCAGCGTTGTCACCGCAGGCTTTCACACAGTAAGTGTTTCTCTGCTGCTCACTCTGTAAAAAACAAACTTTACCTTTCATCCTTTTGCCTGTTGTTGTAACAGACAGAACACATTAACAAATATCTCAAAAGTGTAGCCTCACTATTTTTATTTTTTTTTAATAATTGTGCCAAAGTTTCAGCTGCAGTGAAAGAACTGGTTGCAGTACTGATTTTGGCAAGCCATGTTAACAGATGCCATGGACGTGTGCTGGGACTGTTCCCAACTTTTCACTTGCCCCTCCTCACCTGCAGCCGTTGGTAATGTTAGCAACAAAAACACTCTTTTCGTTTCTTTTCTTTTTTTTTTTCTGTGCTTCTCTTGCTAACAGCTCTGACTTGTCAAAATCAATTTCTGAGACTGTTGTTTATGTAAGCATACAGTTACAGCAAGGCTTTATTAATTAACACAGGCATTTTAAGTCAACAGTGATTTTTATTCTCAGCAAATGAGACTCTCAATTGAATATCTAAATATTTTTTACATTTTACAACAGACAGGAGAGCATTATAGTGTAAGTCTTTTTCTTTATATTTATTTTATTGTTTCACAACAATCTGCCAGTCTGCTGTATAGAGAGCTATAAATTGATCTACACTATAAAAAAAAAAAAAAAATCACATTGTATCACTGCTTTGAGAAAGGTGTGCCCTGTTGGCTCTTAAATGGTTACATTGATTCGTTTTATTTCATGTTTGATTGAACGGCTTTATTCTTTAAAAGATCCAGCTTCCTTCAGGCTGCCGTTCACGCGCTCACAATCAATTTGTTTAATTTATTTTTATAGCCGCACCACTTTTGCTCTCTACCCACACAGGCATCTCTGGCTGTCCATTGTGTCCACTCCTATGTCTCCGTTTTTATTGGCAGTGTTGGTATTGAGTCTTACAAGTTTAACTCAGCCTGACAGAGTCTGAGCACAACTGTGATCTCGCAAGCGTGCAGTGTATTGACAGCTTGGTTTCAAATTCCATCTTGGGTGCAAGGCAACCAACTAGAACAGGACAGATATGGTCTAGTGAGCCAAAATCTCATCTAGATTTGGGGACGATTATTCCCTAAGTTCACTAAGGTAGGCGTTTTTGTTTGTTTTGTTCTTTAGATACTAAACTCACGATGTACAAACAGTGGGAAAATGTGCAGGAAAGTTTAAGCCTCCTTGTAAAAATGCTCGATACTTTCGTCCTGGATTATTTTGGAATCACTGCTATTAATATTCCGCTGCTTATGTTGGTACCTCTATTGTGGAAAGAGGCCAGAAAAACAAGACAAGTGAAAGAAGAAGAGAAAGAATAACGTGACAACAGTCACAACAACATAAACATGCAGCTCACACTCCTTCCTGCTGCTCACAAAGTCCTGTATTATGCTGGTTTATGTAACAGCAGCATCACCATTTTCAAAGCTGTGAAAGTAGCTGGATATGTCAAATTATGTGTTTATACAAAAACAAGACTGAAAGATGAAAAGAGTGGTGGACAACCTATGAAAGCTAAAAGCATCGAGGTTTCCTTTCAGCTGTCATTTGCACTTAAGGACAGTTCTGCCTTGTATTGATTTTTTTTTCTCCCTTTTTTTTTTTTTTCAGAATTTTAGTGGCCAACTGTGGTATTCCACCCACTTTGACAAGTTAAGTCAATTTATTGCATCAATGGAAACTGCAAACTGAAAATAGACTTACTTTGGAGTTGCAGGGCTTCCTAATGCAGCGAGAAAATGTCATTTTTCTTAAGTTATCTATCATTATGACAATAAAACCATATACTCTTGTGCCGAGCTCTTACTTGGGCATTGCTTCAAACACTGCAATTTTAGATCCTTGGAAACATGGTCGACAAGGCTGAAATGAGGTGTTTTCTTTGACATTTGCCAAGCGGCTGATGCATGCCAGTTCAAACTGACCCCAAGTCACCCTTAATAATCCCACCACTCCTCAATGTAAACCTCCTCCTCCAAAAACAAAATGTGATATAGCGTGAACTACACTGATACTTTAATGATATAGTGGGTTTCAGTTAATGAGAGCTCAAGTGTATGCAAAACGGATACAGCACGAACAGTGAAAGAGATTTGTGTAAGGAAAACATGAAATGAAGTGATAAAAACTAAGTTATTAATGATATAACACACACTATGCTAGACTCGCTGTACAATATTGTTTTCTCTGCAGGCGAGTGTTAAACAGATCACAGCTTGGAATGAAGATTATCACACAGTGTTGCATCTCCACATGGTGGAAATAACATGTGACAGTTGAGGAATGCTGTTGCATTCCTGAAAGATTACAACACCGTAGTTTAGCAGAGAAACAAAAGAGCCGTGAAGAATCACCAAATAGAAATTGACTGTTGCGTTTCAGTATATTTTGTTGTTTCAGAGAGTTTGGTCTCAGTGGCCAGGAGGCTCCTGCATTACTCTGGAGACAATAGGTTTCTGTTGAGCTGTTGATGGTGCACCTCATTACTGTAGCCTGGTGCCTCTCTAAGGACTGATTAAGGATTAAGCACATTTGAGAGTGCCAGCACGTACATACTGCATCCTCCTTGTTTCATTATCCGTGCACAGCTTCTCCATCTATAGCTTAGTGTATATGCATGCAGAACACCAGTGTACCTGCTGGTGCCTGCTTTGTACAGCACAACGTAGGTTCCATCAAAAAAAAAAAAAAAAAAAGTCCCACAATTGAGTCTCTTCTGCACCAATCTGCTGCTGTGCAGCGACAGCCATTTCATCTTTCTTTTTCTCAAATGTTAATAGGTAGAATTGGGAAAAAAGAAACCCTCACAAAACTCAAATCTTTTATGCGACTGCTGGCCAGACTTTTTTTTTTAAACCTCTGATAATGATGTCTGATGATCTCAGATGTGGAGCAGCAGAGGGGAGATAATAAAGCAAATATGCAGAATGTGGCACTTAAGATTTAAATATTTGTATGTATCAGTAACGAGTTGAAGACTGGTAATTATTTTCCAAAGAATATGCACAACTGCTGCGTTTGTGAGCAACAACTTTGCCGGTCTTTGCTGCCCAGGCAAACAGTTGAAAGTACACATCATGACCAGTGTACTTTCAGTGTTTTCACAGCCTCCATCCTTGTTTGTTTCTTCGTTTGTTCATTGTTCATGGATGGAACCATGATGGAGCCCTCAAGTCCTTCTCATGAGCTCCTGCTGCTGAGTTACGAACTCTTAGACACAACTTTACACTGAAGCACTTAACTGTTAAATGTTATATACTGGTTTCTAAAAGCTGAATAGGATACTCATGGTTGTCTTCTTATATCTCGGACACTTGTTAATGGTCTTTATTGATAGTGCATTGATGGATATATTAGGTCATTTATTGGTGAATTCAGACATCTGTGTTCAGTAAAGTCATTCTAATATCAGAAAAATCATTTTTCTGGAAATTCAAAAAAGCAATTCAAAAAATATATTGATAAAAATAGATTGTTGGATGTATTGTTTTATTTTTGTGATGTAGTCATTGAAGAAAAAAACGCACACTTCTTTCATCAGTATTGTTCATCAGGGCCTATATTATTCCAGTGCGTTTTGTTTGATTGCTTACATCAAATTCAAGAATACAGTTAAAAGTACTGTGTGTAAGATTAGTGGTGAAAGATGTAACCCTCCTTCCAAGTGCGTAGGAGAATCTACGGTGGCCTTCATGTGCCAAAAGAGGTCATTGTCACGACCTTTCTGGGCTACTGTAACACACATGGTGGCACAAGATGGTGGACTCCATGTTAGAAGACCTGCTCCTGTAGATATAAAAGGCTAAATCCAAGGTAATAAATTATTTTCCATTTCTGCTATTAGATCACCGTAAAAGTTACACACTGGACCTTTAAGGTATAAAACAGACTTACTAGTTTGAAAACAAAACAAGTTACATCAGCATTATGTTTTTTTATGTTGTGCTACAAACCTAGAGGTGATAACTGATCGATAGGTTAAACACACACGATAAACAGTGGCCTGCTCATCTATGGCTGAAACTACACTTGTTAACATAAATCTATTTTGGTAGAAAGTTGTTTTTTTTAAATTCCTTCAGGTAAAGTGGATGATATTATTTGTATGTTCATCTCAGCACCATGCACTATACAAATAGCCTGGTGCAGTATACCAGACACAGACACTTGTCTCTCTTCACATTGGGGCAGTATTGGATGTTATGAGATCATATTTATTGTGATTTTATTTGGCCTTGTAAATCAACATAGATTTACATAAGACATGTCAAAGTTCTGATGTAATTTATGAAAGAAAACTACATCTCATCAGGGGGGCAGCTTGGCCTGGAGGCATTACAACATCCAGAATCAGCACAAAAAGCCAGACAAAAATCAAACTCTTTTGAACCAGTATGTAGTAGAAACAGTCTTTATGTATGTGAATTAACTTCTGGATTTATTTTATCACAAGCAACCTTGTAGATTCAGTAAAGCTTGCTCAAGTTTGGTGGGTATTCTCTTTCATGTTGCTCAGTGCAAGTCATTGCTCAAATCAGATTCTATGTTTAATGCAACCTGAAGTCTTTATAGACTTCATTCTTCTCCTAAAACCATCCTGGTGTTTGGACATGGTTGTTTCGACCAAAGATTTTCAGTAGCTGTGTTTCATATAAACATATTTTGCTGCACATTTGGAAGTATTACATCAGAAATGTGTGGAGGAAACATCAAAATATTCCTTTTCAGAAAATAGTAAAGCACTTAATAAAAAAGTATTTTGAGTTATGACGTAGCGATATTTTAATTCACATTACTTATCGGTTGTTTTTGCTTTGAGAGTCTCCTCATCGGTCTGATGGGAGCGAGCCACAGATCTGATTTAACAAGCGTTTAGCAAGCGTTCACAATTTCTTTTGCAGAATTACTCAAAAGTCTGTTAAAATTTGTGATAGATTTGAGTGGAAACATGGATATGGGTCACACTATTTCTGTTTCAGGAATGTGTCTGTCTGTGGCTCAAATCAATTCTCTCTAATCTGACACGTCTCTCAGTCCCTGATACTAAAAGGCACACCTGCCTGGTGCTGCCATCACCATGCTCTCAGATAGAGATTGTGTTAAATGCATGATGGTTTAAGCCTGGTTTCTGTCAGATAGTGCTGTGCATTACAGCTGTAGAGCTGAATTTTTCATTTCATCAGACTTCAGGATCTTTTTTCCTCACTCCTCAAAGCAATCCGTGCCCTTTTACACATTTACACTCTCTATACACAGAGAATAATCCACAGATGTAAGAGTAACTCCTTTTCTTTAACGAGAAGGTTTTCAGATTTGTGAAGTAATTTACTGATTGTTGTCTTTCCAAAAGCGAGGTTGTAGCCAACAAGGACAGTTCCACATTTTCTCAATGTCTCAGTAATGTCTACTGTGCTCTGGTGAATTCTCCATATGTATTATTTAATACCCTCCCACACCTCCAATACTTCTGTTTCTGAATCACACAGTTCTTTGCTCAAGTTTACAATCTGATATGCGCACTCTTTGGTCAGATGTTGAATTCTTCCGTAAGTCCAGTCGATTTAATTGTCCTCATGTGCAAAGACTCAAGTTGTGAAGGCATCTCAGATAGATTTAAAACAAATTTACCTTGGATGGAGCCTGTCACTTATTGACCAGAGGCATTTCACACATTTTACTCATTTTTTTTTTTACACATTTTTAACACCACATCAGGTACAAAGAGTCAAAGGCTCTGTAAAACCTCGCTTTATCGAGATAACAGGCATTTTTCAGTTACTAGAAGGGAATATTATCTGAATAAAGATTGCATCGTCACTCACCTCCATCCATGCAGATAATATTGGTATTATACGGTGAGGTTTATGGATCTCCACCACCGTTCATTCTGCTGATAACCCCGGTACAATGGAGGGAATATTGTTTGCAGTGCACCAAGCATTGAAAAAACTATATTTAAAAAATCATCATCTGCAGCTGTCTTCTCCAGAAACTGTGCCCTGGTTAGTGAAGACAATTCATAGAGCTCAAAATGAGCATTTTTCATTTTCATTTTTCTACTGAAGTCACAAAAGTTGAAGTCTGCGGATTATCCTGAGTCACGGGGTCATTGTTTACAAAAAGAGATGCTGTTGCTGTTGAGCTTGTTTAATTGTACTGGGATGGCAGTTGAAGTCTCAGTGGTGGTAGATCTCACAACCTCAACAAATAAAATAAAAATCACCTGGATGCTCACAAAAACAAGTGAGTGAGCAGAATCTTTAAATTGAGATTGTTGTTATACAAAAGGTGCACTGGACCACATAAGCTGTGATGTCAGAAAATGATTCAGAAATTTGAATATTCCTGCTCGGAGCTGCACTAATCAACATTCTTTACATTAATAATGTATGAAATGAGACTGTAATGTGAAAGTGGCTTGTAGTGATGAACCCAGAAACCTACTTTATAGCATTTTAGTGTCTTTCAGCTCATTGTTTTTGATTTTTCTGGCTTTCAACTTGGCTACTGTTCTGATTCACCGTGGCATCTCTCACCTGCATTGTGTTCAGCCACAGCCGTCAGTTGTTTTTGACAGAAAAGGTCATATAGTCTAAACCCTCTGCACGCTATCTGCTCAGCACCAAACAATAGACAGACACAGTTAGCAGCAAGCTTGTGAAAAGCCAGATATTCCCGAATGATGGCTGAGGCCTAAACTGGGCAAAAAAGAAGAGTGAAAATTGGACTTGTGTTGGGTGGACTGTTGTCTGGTCTCTGGTGATTGTTTAGATAAGTGATTATTTGCTGACTTGCTCTCCTATAAGGTGATAATATGTCAGTGTTTGTTGTTTACAGCTTGTTGTGCTGGGTCCAAGTTACCAATAAAATCAATGAATGCTGGTTTAATGGTAATTTTGGCTGAATCTAGACTACTTCACATTGCCTTAGCACCTGACCCGAGGCACTGAAACATCGTCTCTGAACACACTGCCATCAATTTGATGTACTTAATACTGATATACATAAGCTTAGTTACTGTTATTGCAGTGCATTGGACATATATAAAGAAAATCCTGCGTGAGCAGTATGCAGTGCTGTATCAAAGTTACTCTCTGTTTCACATGACAGCAGGTTACTGACAAATATTATCCTTCCCCATTTGTTACGGTCTGTCCCTCTTTGATAGCTTCAGTGATGAGAGTCCCAAAATCACAGGAGAGTTTTGATCAAAGACTCAGCTAAGCCTTTTGAAAAACCGAATCCTGTGGCAGTGATGTGTGTAAAAAAAAAGGCGCTCTGTGTCTCTGTCTCCCTTAGGTGAGCACCTGCGTGTCTGTCCTCAGGGATACACCTGCTGCACATCTGAGATGGAGGACAAACTCAACCAGCAGAGCAAACTGGACTTCGAGAGCTTGGTGGAGAAGAGCAGCCACGATATGAGGACAACGTTTGTGTCGAGGCATAAAAAATTTGATGGTAAGTCATATGGGTTTGTTTTATCTGTTTGATATGCAAAGAATGAGATGCATTTAAAATGGTATAAAGACTTCCTCTTCCAGTAAATATATTCCAGACAAGTGCTGTCAAACTTGTAAACACTGAAGGCACGATTAATAATTACTATGACTCTTATTAATAATATACTGTTTGGGCAAACTGGGTTTGAAGGCTTTAAAGTCTAAAACACTCTACTATTCATACATTTTGGCCCGCTTCTTCTTCATTACAGTACATTTTTTAGGGGACTTTTTCCTGTTGGCCCGTACACCACCAGCTAGTCACAGATCCGTCTAACTAGCTGCTGTTTCTGTTGCTCCACATTCACAGACATCCTTTTCTGATTGACTGATGGAGCATTGCTCAGTCTGTTTGTGCTCTGTGCCACTGTGAAGTCACTCACACACCTGCAGAACAAGACGGCGCTAATGTGGCTCGGTGCTGAAACATATTACTGGTATTCTGTATGCTTGAATACGTATCTGTCTGTACAGCAAGTGCACTGTGACGTGGTATGCAGTGCTAGATCAAGGTGCTTATTGTACTTCCACTGTACGTCAGTGTGTATTCTAGTCTGTGTCTCTCTCTCTCCTCATAGTGAATATGTTGCCTAATTCAAACTTGTGTGTGTCACACACACTGAAAACTGTGTACCAACACCAGAAAGGCTATAGCTGGAATAAGAGAGATGGATGTTTGACCTCCAAAAAAAACAATTGAGATAAGTTTCTTTCAAATTTGCACTACTGAGTGTTAAAATGATCCATCTGTCAGGTTGACAGTCAACTGAGGACAATACCTTCATGTCCCTGGAACTACAGTAGAGTAGTTTTATATTCAGAGACTGATAAGAGATGGTTTTCAATGCATGAATGAAGAATCCAGATAATATGAATACCTGCATTTACATTACTGAGGAAATTAACACTGACTTACAAACAGCAGCATTATTTACATTAATTAATTTACTTCTAGTCAACTGTGAGCTACATATGTCAGAAGCATTGACTTTTGATTGCCCCTGAATGAAAAATACATTTGTACAGTAGGTAGACATGATCATTCATTGGTCTTTATGTATTAGAGATGTCTTGAACCAGTCCATAGGATCTTATTGGGATTCATCACTAAAGGCTAAAATAAAGCACATTCCCCCCCCCCCCCCTTTTTTTTTTTTTTTTTTACCATAGTCTACTGTGTTTTTTCCACATTAACCTGCTAGTGTTGCAGTGCTGCTCTCCTTAACACAGTCAACAGCACTAACATTTCACTGCATATGGAAGTGAAAATGAGTGTGAGTGTGAAAAATTATTTTTCTGCAGCAGTGCGACCGACTTCAGACACTTAAGTCGGCAAAATGCATGAATTTGCTAAACTCTGCCACTAACAGATCTGTTACCTCTCCTCTCTCCTTCTCAAGTGCAGTGTACAAAACATTTCGGTAGCAGCTTCACATTAGCAAACCGTCGCTGACTGTCAATTTGTGAAGTAACTTGACAGCAGGCCAAAATGAAACTTTTCTGTTGTTTGGTAAAAGCACTTTCTGCAGCCAGCGTCTGTTCTGGACCAAAGGGAAAGAACCTTCACTCTGCAACACCGCTGTACACTCACAAGTGTTTCTGTAGTCCCCACAAGTCCAACAAAGCAATATGTCTTCACTCTAGTCGATGGCATGGCAACAAGAGTCACATTATCCAATTAAAATGTCATTCATTTAAGCTTATAGACTTAATATCGGTGAACAATTTTTGATGCCTTCAGTATTTGGAATAAGCAGCTCATGAATAATAAGGTGTGCTTAAGGACTCTGATCAGGGCTTAATAAGCTCAATCATGACATCACTAAAGGTTACTCTGTATTAGTATGATCTTTCGTGTTGTGTGACCTATTTTTCTTTTACTTCTTACCCGCCCACACTGTTTTCCACGTAATTATGACTATATTATTTATAGTTTTTATTTTATTTTATTTTATTTGGTTCCCTTAAGCAATCCTAATGGATTCCTTATTTTACCACAAGATTACAGGACTTCACAAGACTGTTTAGATGTTAAGAAATAAGTTACTTTAAAGGTTGCGCTTTGCAAGGCCTCATTAGGCTGTCAGTTTCAAAACACTGGTTTTGAAGTACTTTTTCACAGTAGAGTATCGTTAGTGATAGGTACACTGGAGAACTCGGGATCCTTCAGAAAATGCAAAGAACCTCAAGCACACACATCTTTTGCATTTCTAAAAGAATGTGTGGGAGTTTTGTTTGGGTGCTCATTTCAACACATATTCTACAGGTTATAAAAGTTGTGTTGCTGTATGTTTTCCTTCTCACTTGAGCTAAGCATAAAATGTAAACTGGTATAGATTCTATGATTTTTTGTTACAAATGTGACCTTCAGATGTACAAAAAACTTTCAAGGCTTGTCTTAGGAATGGATGTAATACACGAGATTAGAAAGAACCTGTAATTATAACATAGAAAGGTTCAGCTCCTCTTTTGAAAAATCTTAATTAGTAACCATTCGTTGACCAAGCATTGGCTGGTTGTTTAAAATCACACCATTTCTTAGGCTCATGAACAATGTGCATATATCTGTACAGTCATATAGTAACACTGGTGGCACAAATCACTTATGGAATTCCATTTTCTACATATGCTCATATCGCCAGACCACTCAACATCACATTCCTTCTCCTTGAGTTAAGCTCCCTCCACCTCATGGGGTTTGAATCATCCCTCATCAATTTTACATGCCCTCATTTCTGTCCCCAGTTATTTATAGGGCCCTATTATGAAAACCTTAACTTACTTTTTGATTACTGACTGCTTCCCCTGGAGGCCTGTGGGTTTTGATGCATTATTGAGCAGTCCTGAAGCCATAAATGACTGTTGCACACTAGAATTAAGGTTTGGATATTCTGAATGTCCAATCATCTGGACGGGAAATCTTTTTACCACCATCCCTCAGTATGACTTACTGTATATTCTTTCCAATTGATTCACTGTATGGGTGGAAGAAACTCTGAGCCAACTTTGCAACTCTTTGATTTTTTTTTTCTAGCTTCGTGTGGTTACACTCCCAACA
This sequence comes from Sciaenops ocellatus, assembly GCA_033000465.1. Lineage (NCBI taxonomy): Eukaryota > Metazoa > Chordata > Actinopteri > Sciaenidae > Sciaenops > Sciaenops ocellatus. The sequence goes on along the minus strand of CP136888.1, from coordinate 5,881,131 downwards.
GGTTTGTTTTATTAGTCTCTGAAAGCATTCGTGTTCTCTGCTGTGGCCCAGTAGGTGCCTTAAGGTAACTTGAATTAAGGACAAGAAATGAGATGAGAATATTTGCAATATTTATGGATGTGAGAGAGGAAGCTGGAGAGAGGGAGACAGAGATAAAGATGGAGTGACACTGAATGTGAGTAAGATGCAGAGGGGGGAGTTGCATCACATCTGTTAAAGATTAATTGCAGTGGATGAACCATGATAAAAGGTGCCTCATGCTCAGTCAAGTGATTGGAGATTGAAACCGCTGCACAGAGTGGTTTGTGGCCACTGAGCTGTCATGTTTTTTTTTTTTTTTTTTTGTTTTTTACATCTCTTTGATTTCTGCTCTTGTGCTGTGTATTTGAAATGTCACTCTTACATTGTAAATTACATTCTAGACATGATTTACTGAAAATCAATCAATCAATCTCATCAGTCTCAAACACTGGTACCTTGACTCTGTTCCCCACTTGAATCCAATGATTCACTATGCTATTTTACAAAGCAAAATTGTATTATGATGCAAAAGGGGTTTTGAATTTATATAACCATAAGTATTTGTGATCCTGCCATATTGATTTATGCTTAGTTGTGATCATGGGAAATGAAAACATTGACCAAGAACAAGTCAAAGGTCACAAAATCTGTGGTGCTAGAGTGGGTACTACTTACAGATTTAGTTGGCAAACTACTGGTAAGGAATTAAGGTGGTAAGCAGTCTGCCTACAGATATACTTTATAGAGTATTTGTAACATGTCAGCAGCTCATTAGTTGAGTTTCAACGACAAATTACACCACTATAGTAAAGGTTTGGTTAGATTTAGGTACAAAAGTATCTTAGTTGGGGTATATTCATGAATGATCACATACACTACTTCAACCACTACTACATATACTAGCCAACAGTCAACCTTCTAATGTTAGTCGGGCACAAATGCTCTCCACGTTAGTGGACATACTAGGTCAATCACTAACTGACCACTTAATTAGGACAGTTTGTATCATTGACTGAAGCAGTTTGTACTCTGGAGGTTATATTAGCAAATCTGTTAATTGTAACACGGAAGCACTGAAATTGATTGGTTGAATAATAATTGTACCTAATTGTTATTTATTTGTATGTGTTCCAAATTGCCACCATTCCAGAAGAGGATAGATTAGCTTATTTTATTTTTTTTTTTTTTTCACAAATTATTTAATGTGAATGATCCAAAGTACTAACCTAACCCTGTGAAATAACACTGTAACATTTAGGAGGAACTATTTGCAGAGATGGAATATTCAAAACAATGTTTTCATTAGTGTAAAACCACCTGGAAATAAGAATTGTTGTGTTTTTGTTATCTCAGAATAAACCCTCAATATCTACAGAAGGAGTGAATACTCTTCTATGGAGTCTGCCATGTTGCTTTCTACAGACGTTTCTACAGTGGTCCGCAGTGGACAAACCAAACACCGGCTCTATATATGGCCTTTCACGTTTGTCATAGATTCTCCCACAAACTTGGAAGGGCAGGGTGAGGAAAGGGCTATTCAGTCGTTCGCAATCTGTAACTGCAACATCTAGATGCCACTGAATCCTTCACACTGGACCTTTAAATTTCCCCTCTCCTAGCTTCAAGGTGTACAAAAAAAAAAAAAACTCCTGACTTCATGACAGTTTAATATCACGATCATTTATCACTGTATTATAGTACCTATGCTTTGCTCGAAGCTACAATATTTCAACTTACACTAAGTGAAATAATAAAGTATGGCATTGTCTTATGGCTGCACTCTTATATCAATTGAAACATCTTGTTCAGCATTATATACGTCCATGCAAATTCAATATTCAATACATTTAATGCTACCAAATAGGTGCTGTTGGCGTTGAAGTTTGATTCATTTCTTTCTCCTGCATTGCCCTTTCTGTATACCATTTGTTTTTGTTGTATGGTAGATGCTCGTTAGATTCAGTTTGGGTGATGCCTTTCTGTTCAGACTTCAGTAAGAGATTAGTGTGTGTGGTTGGTTCACTAAAGTCTGGGTTGAGCAGCAGCCTTGGTTGACTGAGTTCTTTGATCCTGCCCCAGAAGAGCTTCTCCTCTCAACGTTGAGAGCTGCAGTGTCCCTCATTCACTTCAACAATCCCTTATTCACACCCGGCTTAAACCAAGACTGACTGGAACACAACATCCTATTCTCTCTAATCTGTGCTCTCTACAAATTCACAGGCTCCTGCTGGTCTGTGTAAGCCGGCAATCACACAGGGTAAAAACACAACTCAAGTTATTGCATTTCACAGATTCTTTATCCGTAACACTTTATTTCAAGGTGAACGCCTCAGAAATAAGACATTTTGTCATATTAGCTTTTAATGAAAAATAAAAGAATCAATCTTTCTTCTGTCAGATGGAGACATGCAGAACAGCTGACACAGCTCTTCCTTGACTCATTATTAAATTATATCTTGATAGTTTTTACATTAATTGTTTAGTGCATCAAAGTTGTTTGTGCACCACAGAATACTTAGTCCAGAATTTGAAGAATAAGCACAGAGCACATTCTTTATGCATGACGGAGCAGTAAATGGACCTAAAATGTTTTACTCGTCATACTCAACACACCGGTCCTGAGCATGATGCTGTGGCCTCTTCTAAACAAAAAGAGGAAGGAAACAAGCTTTGATGAGGAATCACAGAGTGATGAATCACACTCAACGGTGCACTTCAAAACCGACTCCATTAAACACAACAGAGGGAATGATGAGGATCTGTGAACCAACATGCTGTAACGTATTATCACAACACTAATGTCTCATAGACTAAAGTACAACAGTTTCCTTCCATTTAAAGCCTCTGGAAATGTGCTTGAAATAGTAAAAATTGCATGTATGATATCAAAGTTGAGCATCCATTAAATTATAGAGTGAAAATAAATCTTCATAACTTCATCTTCATAAGCTCGTTCGAAAACAGCTCATTTTGCTGTTCAGACAATTTCTTCAGACTGTGTAGACATGTCTTGTTTTGATTGACATCTCTCCCTCGTGAGAACCGGCATGGAAGCTAAGCAGGAAGCTGCTGTGGACAGGCAGCAAAACTATTTAAGCCACCTAAAAAAAGAGTTCAGTTCAAGTGTACGCTATATTTAGAAAACACTTTACTTTGCTGTCAGACAGCTCTTTATGACAGGGAAGTGAACTGTTATCTACACACTCAAAGCCACCAGACCAGACTCATTTGACCACAACAGTAGTTTTACCAATATACTCAGTGAATTGAGGATTAATGTTGACCAAACCAGATGGTCATTGGTGATCATTAGAACAGTGGTGAGTCAGTGAAGTGTGTTTTTCATGTGTGTTTGAGTTAATGAGACAATTAGGCTAGTGAAGAGAAGCTTGAATCCAGGAGTTTGGTTGTATTTTTCTGTCATTTTCTTTCAGTGTTGACTGGCTTTGAGGCAGATTGAGTGGTAGCAGAGGAGTTTTGTTTTGTAGGACAACTGACATGGATGTTTTAATGATTAGTTTGCAGAATTAATTGTGTAATAAATGTCGAGCATAACCACGCCCAAATTAAACTAACTTAAACTAATACCAGGAAAGTTTTATTTCAAATCTAGATTGAAACTAATTCCAGATATTTTTAGACACGATTACATACCGTATGTAAGACACTAAATTGCGAAGTGTTTATGGATTTGGGTTTCCTGTGGCTTTAAACCAAATTTCTCCTCATAGAGCAAAAACAAAGCAAAAACAAGTCATTGTAGCCTACTCCTCTTTAAGTAAGATCTTAAAATAGGTTCCTTTGGGCATCTGCAAGAGTTGAATAGACATTCATAAATTAAAATACAATAATATAAAGCATATTCAAAATGTGTTATGTCTAATTGTAACTGTGCAGCAGACGCCCCAGTCTATTGTGTTATTTAGACAAGCCTAATAAAAAAGCTGAATGAATAAAACAAGAATTAAATCTCTCGTATCCTTCAAGCAAGATTATACCAACAACTCCACAAGACTGATATGGTGAATATGTTTTGCTGATTCACCACTATGCTATCTGTGGAGGTTTAGTCAGTCACACCTCACACTGATAGATTGTTCTTTCTGCAAAGCATCTCTTTGTGTGTCCCTCCAGAAAAATGTTAACTCTGCTTCAAAGACAGCATGGTCTCCATGGTCTCCTCATTGCAATTGTTTTTTTTTTTTTTTGTTTAAGGAATGTGACTCTCAGACTCTACATTTGTTGTTGTTAACAGCAGTACAGTTTGTCCTCAGATTCAAGCCTATAGTTTCAGCTGGGTGACAGTGAATAAACACAACATGGTAAATGACCTGACTTCAAAAGTATGGAATTAAAAGTCAATGCACCCAAAGCCTTCTACAAACTTCTATTCCTATCCATATATATATAAAACCTTTGGTGATCCACTAACTACCCCAGACATCACAAACTCTTTACATGTATTATTCATGTTTGACATTCATTGAAGTACTTACCAAGTAAAAATTTGAAAATGCCCACAATTCATAGCTGACATCAAGTGGTTACATCAAAACAGGATCTCAAAGGTCCTCATTAAACTTTACTCGCCCCAGTTCGGCTCTGAAGTTATGAACTATAATTATAATTACCCATTTTGTCATAACAAGCATTATAATCCTTTTTAAGAAAATAACCGATTTGTTCACTTTTATTTTGAACAGATCATCCTAAACATTCTCGGTGTAACAAGGTATGTCTGTTTTGCTTCTGCGAGCTTGAATGATAGCTAGAACATGTTTAATTACGCCGTGCACACGCTCCACTGTTGGAGACTGAGTACTCAAGTTTGTGGACTGATTTGTAATTCCCATTATCCTTTGTGCATAATATAATAGCCAACATTATTAATTTATACTATGAATAAATTTAATAAAGAGGTTACACTTAATACACACAGTGCAAGATTCTGATGAGATTTGGCCCCGTTTAGACATTACACTCTAGTTGAAAGTTTGGCTGCTTTGGCCAGCTGGACACTAATTTGGCAGTGGTAAACTTGTTAAATTCATTGGGTTCTCTGGGGGGGCTGGTACTTATTAGCCAACAATGTGGAGGCTATGCAATTAAGAAGATAGAAAAGACAAATGTACAAAGCTACTCATCATGGTTCCTATATTTGTCGGTCCAGTCTTGTTAATAGAGTAGCAGAGCTAAGAAATACAAAGGGGTCATTAAAGTCAAAGAATCCTTGTGGGAACATCAATGAACTTAAATGATAATATACCTATTACATCAAAGATATTCTTTGTGCAAACTTAACATCTTGCAATGATGGTGATCCGGGAGGGAAAGGTAATGGAGTGTCCAAAATGGACCCCGTCCTCTGGTCATCTCTGCTCATAAGATTTTTATGTTTATCGTATACATAAACAGAGATTTTGCAATGACTGGTCCTAGATGAAATGACAAGGGATCATCAAAGTAATGAGGAGACTTCTGCTCTGACATTTCCAGTCAATTCAACTTGGTTTTGTTTAAATGTTCCAAAATCACAATTTCACTTCAAATGGCTTGACAATCCGTGTAACTTGCGGCACCATATATCCTTCAGAACTTCAGACAGCAGCACAAGAGGTCAAAAACTCCACAGCTTACCTTTCAAAATGTCCAATGGTGAATATAAGCTACTCCAAACAAAATGGTACAACCTTTGTTTTCTTTCTTGTTAATCATTAGAGCATTTTTTCCCCCAACAAAACATATAAGTCAAATCACTTTTATTTACTGTATGTAACCTAACCTAAAATAAATCACAAATGTGTTTCAAGGGACTTTATTTAGACAGAATACAACACCCACAATACTTAGGCTCTTCATTCGGATAATGAAAAACTCCCCCAAAAAAAACTTTAACGGGAAAAAATGGAAGAAACCATGACACTAACATCATGACACTGACCCGTACACCTCCCTAATACAGGACACATTAAACGGGACATAAAAACAAATGTAGGGGACACAAAGGACACCACAGGACTTGGTAACCATCTGATGGTACAAGACCCTCATTACACAGGAGATGACACTAAATTACACACAGGGCAGGACACCGGTGAGGACGGGGCATGCATTGATTTAACCCCTACATTCGAGTGATAAAGCTGAAACCTCGGTGACATGTCCATTTCTAATGAAATCTAAAACCATGTGGACACGCAGTTCCTGGAAGTGTTCATAAATAAATAACCTCTGTTTTGGTGTCCCTGCATTATCCTAAGTGAATGTCAGGAAGACTGTAATTCTCAGAGGACTGAGGGAATGGGGTCTGTCCAGCAGTGCTTTAGCTGAGAGTTGGTGGTGGCAGCCTCCATCATCTGGCACAGACTGCAGCGCGGTGTCACTTTTGTACTTCAGGATGGATGGCTTTGTATGGCCTGGACACTGTTAACTCTGTCCCACTGGTGAGCTTCAAGGAGAGGCTATAAGAGGCATACCTTTCCACAAGCCACTGGAGCAAAAATGAGGAGGAAATCCACGGGCCTGCTGCAATGTGGTTCTACTTTTCAATATATTTATTAAATTAAACTTTGTGTCAGATATTGAAACATATACAGTGAGAAAACTCTCTTACAAAAAAAAAAAAATCCTATCCTCAGGATATTGAGTTTGCTCAGGCTACAGCTAAGATCATGCAGTCTATTGAGACAGATGAAAAATGTCCCCCCTTCCCCTACAAAGGTGGTGATATTCTTCCCTCACAGATCCCCACTGTTCCATCTCCGTTTTGATGTCCATGCCTCATTTAAAATTGACACAGTGCGGTGTCAGGGAGGTTGGCATAATTTTAATTTTTAGTGAATGTGAATTTCAAAAACAGATTATCAGATCTTTCTGTATCCATACGGAACACTATACACAGGAGCATTATGACATTTTTTATGAAATAATGGGGACATGATTTGTGGCATGTATTTGTCACCTCGCAGATGCAGAACTGTGTTGGGCATCTAAGTTTTAAAATGTCCCAAATGAGCACCATGTGGTGTACAACATGTAAACAATTTGCAATTCAATGGACTGGCTGCACAGCGGACATTTTGACATGTCATAGCAGGGAACCATGATAGCTGCATACCTCTGAGGGGAGGACCTGCCATGGTGCATGCTGGTTCACTGTCACTGGGACACTTAATGGAACTGAGCCATCGTTACTGTTATTAAATCCACCCATGTTTTTTTCTCTGAGTCAAAATGTCTGCTGTGCAACCAGTTCAATGGTTACAACCTCCTCATTTTTAGGGCACATAAAGTAGTGAACATATCGCAGGATACGTCTATTAAAATTTATGTTGGAAAGAAACTCACTCAATTGAAATGAAAGAGGGGTTGAAATTTGGCAGTAGGTGTAAGTGCTTTAAGGTTAACACATAAAATGTAGAGTGTGCGGTGATTTGTGGTTTGGTAATCAGACACAAGAAGAATAATCATTTATTTTGGTGCTTAGTAACAGTTATACACAAAAAAATGAACATAGACATGAAACAATAACAAATAGTCATTGAATTAAATGGAGAAAAAGAAGAAAGGTAAAAAAAACATTGTTGACCAAATAGGTGCGTAGGCTGAAGCTTTTAGCTTATTATACCTACACTTTGTACATATCATTGTCTAATAGACAAACCCTTCATCGCTGCTAGATCTACACTGTACAAAAACAGAAATGATAAATTACAGAAGTTACAAACACAATAATGATCATATCTCTGTGGTCTATTTGTTTAACACCATAACCAATATTTGCAAAATTCACTCTCTCTCTGCTCTTCCTGCAAGCACTTTCTTTTGGTTTGCTTTGGCTTGGCTTGGTTTTCTTTTATATTTAGTTATTCTGCTTTTTGCACCCATACTTATCCATTTTTACCCACATAATTTATTTTTAATCAGTAATCTAATAATCTAATTTAATAACTTTATTTAAATCTTTGCCATGGTATAGTCTCCATTTTGTTATGACTTCCTTAGCTGGGATATGATAACTAAACATTCTTAGTTCTTTGTGACAACTATTCCACAAGTTTAACCCTTAGATTCACATCTATCATGTATTATATTTCTTCTGAAACTTTCTTTTTTAAACATACAACAACCAGCAAGCTCACACTGCCTTTCTCTGTCAAACAACCTCTGAGTCACCTAAGAAGTAGATTATTTTGTGCTTTGTACATTACATTACAATTCTTATAATTCTAGCTTTCTTCTGTAACAACACATTAGTGTTCAGACACTCTTTCAACATCATTGACTATAATTTTGACTTGATTAGACTTGCTATAGTTATAACATGTAAGGTATTTCTTGAGTACTTTCAGTTGCTTTTTCACTGCATACAGCCACATGCTCTCATAACTGTCATCAGCAAATAAAACAAATTTTAACAATTTGAACCCTTAATGGCATCACTTTTAGTACAATCAACAGACTTTTAAACAGTATAAAGTATTTATTTTTCATCAACAGCCCTAATAAAAATAAAATCACAGTTTTTGTGAAAAGCATCGTCAACCACAACATCACTTTTTTAGCCCCACAATCTTATTTGCTAAATTTCAACATTTAACAGTTATTATTTTTACTGACAATTTATTTTGTTTCATTTGGAACTGCATTGTTATTTTTTACAAAGTCATTTGGATTGTTTTCTTTTCCAGTAGCCTCTTTAATTATGCTAAGTACTCTCTGTGTTCTTGAGCTTTCATCCTGTTTCCAGTAGTTTGTGATGATGCTTCTCCTTATTCCATCTATTAATACTTATTCATTTGTTTTTATATATGTTATTTTTTCCCTTTTTGTTCTATGTGGTAAAAATCGCTTAGATTATATATATTATTTTTTTTTCTATACATTCTCTATCTCCACCTGTTTGTGCTTCCTTGTGAGATTTCTTACATTATAGGAAGATCATTATTACGCAACAAGGTAGTCATTGTTCAGAAAACGTAAATTAGTTATACTCAGTGTTAGCAAATGATGTATTAATAGGTGGAGTAATTTCCCAGAGGGGTGTGGTAATTCTGGGTACAGGACACAAAATGTGTCCGTGCCTGCAGCATGTGTATGTATGTTGAGCCCATGGCTAATTTCCGATGCAGCGAAATGGTACAGCTGAAAATTAAAGTTACAAAAATACTTGAAATGTTTAAACAAAAAAAGAAAGTCTAAACAACCACTAAGAGTGAGCAGCCTTGAATAAATGCAATCAGATTTGTCAGATTTATTTAATGAGTTTCATTAGTTCTTTTGTTTTTGTCAAAATAGAATCAAACTACAAAATTAGAGTCAAATAAACAGCTGTATAGCAGTGCAATATACTGTGTAGCAAATAATCAGAGCATAGATCCCATGTGTCAACTTGTTTGCCTGCTTCCTCTGAAGGATCTGTACTAAAAACACACATTTTGCACACACACAGAACTGGAGTCAGTCATATGAAACAAAAGAATAATTCGAAGCAGAGTACAAACCTGTTTCGACCACATTAAATATGTCTTTACAAATGTAAAGCAGACCACAGCAACCATCGACAACAATCCTTGAATGAGTGAATGAGTGACCACAACTGTGTAGTGTCTGACCGCGGCCGCAGCCTCGGTCTCGCCCAAACAAAAGCTAACCTTCATTTGAAAATGACACAGTAGCAAGCCAAGGAAAGAAATGAACAATACACAGAGTGTGTTTTTTCTTCTGAGAACCTCAATATCCTCACTCAGGCGCAGGAAACACTCTGCAGGATGGATTAGTCTGACAAAGCTCTGCATGGAAGCTTTCACGGGGAGAGGCACTCCAGCAGCCAGGTTGAGACAAAGCTGCTTATCCACGGGGTCACAGTAATGTAATGGTGTGTGCAGCCAATTTGCTCCTTGCTATTCAACGAGTGTGAATATCATCCATGGGAGGAAATCACTTTGATTTTCTGAGCCTTGCTAATTGACTTCTCCAGTGCCTCTTCATACTGAACTCTGTGTCAGATCTTGGAAGGCACTGAGATGCCCTCAGCAAAGGTGGCTTTTGTCAATATAATTAACCGAACAGATGAGAGGACCTATAGCTTTGCCCCCGAGTTTTGGTGCAGAGCCAAATCAGAAAGTGTTTAAGTTGGCAGCTACTTTCCTCGGATAACGGTTCATGCTGTGATTAGATTGCAAAGCTGATATATTTCACCTCTTTCAACACTGGTGGTGAGCTTTGTATGTAATTTTACATTGTAGCAATTATATTATTGTATTTATCATAAGGTAAAGGAATCATTTTAAAGCAGAGGTGACACACCTCTCCTAAACACAAGAAGAAATTATTACGTTTTTATGAATATTTTTGCTTGTTAATCTTAAAAGAGGACTCCTCCAATTAGCCTTGCACCTTTGTCAGTCTCATGATGGACAGTTTGTTTCAATCAATCTGGCAGAACTCTATATATCAGCTGTCATTGAATAGTTTTTTTCAGTAAGACTGAGTGAAATGACCCAGAAGTATTTACGTGGCAGCCATGATAAGAGAAGGAAAAGGTGCTTCACTGTTTCCTGTATTATCTCCTTTAGCAAAGGATATACTGGTCCATCCTCTATGAAAGGAAAGGAGATAATGCAGCCCCGCAATTCCTTGCGGTAGCAACAACCGTCCATTCACAATCAGACATAAAACCACATCAATTTATTTTAAAAAAGTGTGACGCAGACTGCAGCAGAGTGAGCTCGTGTGGGCGAGTGTGAGAGTGTGAATATGGACAGAAGTGTTGATGTGATATAAAAGTTTTCTTTGATCACAGAGTCTGATGTTACTTTCCAGTTCTGCGGTTTATCAGTGCAGGCTGGAGTCTGTTAACAGACAAACAGACTCTCGTCTCCTCTATGAAACCTGGTCTGTGTCCTCACCGTGCTGCATTCTTATAAATTCTGATGAACTGTTCGCTGCCTCTCCCTCTTCATCTCAAGTTCTCTGTATTAGTTCTGTGTTGTTGACTGCGAAGCTGCTTTGACAGTTTGCTGTGTTCAAGTCTGCTGTCTCTCAAGTTCTTGTAAATTGCTGTTCATAACAAGGTAGCCTAAAAGTTATCCTGAGAATTGAAATTGATAAATAAAAGATGAATCTCACACACCATTAATGTGATGGTCAAACCTTCTCTAACTGTGACTGACATCCAGCGTCCCTGCAGACCATCATGGAAGTTAATGTTGCTTATTACATATTTTTGCTGTTGTGACCAGTGGTTGATATCACTTTATTATTTTAATTCCGACCTTGATGAGGTAAAAATGCACAAGGAGTATCTAAGATGCATTTTTTTGTGGTCTGTCTTCTGAACATTGTAGTTTCATCACACACCGCATAAACATCCGCTGATGCATAATTACATAGCCATAAGTGCAGTCAGATTCTCTGAGCACCACAGATGTCCTTATTAATTCATCCTCATATCTTTCCTTGACCTCATGACATTTTCCAGGTCAAGGAAAAGTGTTTAGGAAAGGACATAGGAGGCAGTTTTTTGTCAACAACAGCCATTGTCTTTTTCTATTCCAGCAATTCTTCTTTCTTGTCAAACATAGTACCTACGGGGCGGCGATTAGCTCAGTTGGTAGAGTACGATGTACGAAAGCTCTGTAGCGGCCCGGGTTCGAATCCGACCCGTGGCCCTTTGCTACGTCATTCCCCGTCTATCTCTCTCCCCACATTCCTGTCTCTCTTCAGCTGTCTCTATCCAATAAAAAGGCCGAAAAAAACAAAAAAACAAACAAAAAAAAACATAGTGCCTACATTACCCACAATGCCACCCCACTGTCAACAGTTCATACAGAGATTTAGGTGTGCCTTTAGCAGCTCATATAGCCTCGAGTCACACTAGGCTATATATGGAGCACTGAGCAGCAATAATTACATTGTAGGATGTGCTTCTCTTATGCACTGAATCTGAAGGCAGCTTATGCTTGAAATGAGCCTTGTTGCAGGAACTATTTGAATTTTTCACACAGTTTTCTTTAGTGCTCCTTGAAGTGTCGTTAAACAAACAGAACTTAAATTGAAGCAAGTATACACACATTTCTCCCTTGTTTGACAGCCGTTCAATTTAGTACAAGTGTGTTTCCATTTCTAATATAAAGCATTCCTGACTTCCAGCTCACAAAAATTCTAGTCACACAAGGTGAAAGACTGAAGCCAACACTTTGCATCACGACTTAAGAGCAATGTTCTATATTTTTATGAGTAGTATTAATAATAATAATAATAAGTTCTGTCTTGAAATCAATACTGAAGGTTAGAAAGAAGCTTGGAGAGACGCTGTCACCATGGGAGACTGAAACACTGTAACTGAATAAGCAGATTAAGAAATAATATCCTACTCCACAATACAATTTTACAATTAGCTCTTATGCATATTTTTAATATTTAATTTGCAAAAGCATAACAATCATTGTAATCAAATCACTGTGTAATATTATAGAATTGCTGGACAATAATCAGTTTTATTTAATTTAAGATATTCCCCACTGGATGAAGCCAATGGGTCATTTCCTCATTAAAGCCATTGTGCAATAAAATAATTACTTGTAATGTTAACGCAAACTGAAGCCTAACAAGCCAGTAGGATTACTTTTAATAGTCAGTGTTCTCTGTGTACTGGGTGGAGGACACTGGCAGAGATCTGCTGTCTTGGTATTTCATTTTTGGAACACCCTGAATGTTTCAGTGGGAGTTAACTTTATATTTTAGAGGGCCAACATTGGACTCTAAACCTGGGAGTGGTAAGATTAATCCAAACAAATGGGATAAAGAAAAGTTCCTGCTGAGTTTAGCGAGTGAATACTCATTCACGCATGTCTTTGTTACACAGGTTTACACCATTTTATCATTTCCACATTTATGCAAGTAGATGTATCTGCTGATTTGTGGGCCTCGTGTGTGTATATCTCTTGATGAAGGAACAATAATGAGATTCTTCCTAGCAAATCTTCTTAGCAAATTAACAACTAGTTCTGTGTTATCTTGGTGCAGAGCTTGTTCTCACCTCTGGGATGTCACACCGTGCAGAGATTCAGTTAAGTATTCAGCAGAGAAACAAACTAAGATCCTAAACTCAGAACACTGCAGGTGTGTCAGTCAGTCAACCTCACATTTATTTCTTGGTGTCCGTCCAAGCTCGGGCCTCTCACTGAGCTTTCAGAAACACACACCCACACACACACACACACACACACACCCACACACACACCACATGAGGATTTAAAGTGCTCTGTTTTAGGCTTTAACAAACCTTCTTTTGATCCTGTCTTTTGTACCTTTCAATATCTGGGCTTTGTTATTCAGTAAGCCAGTTTTCTCTTTTCCATTTTTATTTTATTCTTTAATCAGGGTGCCAGGAAAACTGCAAAAAAAAATACATCAACCAAAAAAGCAAAAAACAAAGCAACAAGCAGTGGTTGGTCATGAGCCCTGGTTCTGGTACAGTAGGAGGACTACTGTGGAGGACTGGAGGTCGGGAGGCAAGGTGCAGTTGAAACAGACAGTCTGTGTCAGGAAATAGAGACAGAATCTATCAAACTGAATGAGAAGGAAATAGGAAACAGGTCGGTGTGAAAAGGGTTGAATAACGGTCTGGAGGTAGTAGAGTGCTGTGATAGGTTACTGGGGTCATTGTTTACTGTTTTGTTTGCTGTTTTGTCCTCCAAGAACAAGATAATAACAAGAACATGCCACTATATAATGCTGTTGGATGACACAGCTTCAAAATCTACCGGGTGCTTTCACACTTTCAACAATGTAGTTTATTTGATCCAGACTAGCAGGGTAAAAAATGCATTCTGATAGTTCTGATCCGTTCACAAATGAACCAAGAACAGTAAATGTGAAGATACAAAACCTGTCTCATAACTCCGATTGAACAGTTTTGGCTGCATCATCAGGGCGCACATTGTGAAATCAAATACAGGTGAGTTTATCCACTTTTTATATTATTTGAAGGCACAGAGTGCTCACAAACAAAAAGCATTATTATTATTATTATTATTATTATGTGACTGAAAATTGAGCGGATGTTACTTAATGAACTGCCAAAGTACACAAGAGTAGGATGCAAGCACACGGTTACCAAATGGTAAATGGACTATACTTATAGTGCCTTTCTAGTCTTCCGACCATTAACACTACATATCTCGTTCACCCTTTCACACATATTCATACACTGACGGCATTGGCTGCCCACTGCTCATCAGTTTTAGGAGCTAACCATTCATACACATTCACACCGATAGCACAGCCTTCAGCCCAAAGGACACTTCAACATATAGACTGGAAGAGCTGAAGATCGAATCACCAATCATCTGATGACCTGCTCTACCTCCTGAGCCACAGCCTCCCCACATGATCTGCAGACATATATATTATTAGTAATCTAGCTTTTGAAATGATGTTAAAATCACATATCTGCCATCATAAAATCCTTCTTCGAGGGTTCTTGTTCGCGTTGTTTGCTCAGCTCCAGGGATTGATTGACAGCATGAGCCCAAATGAACCACACTAAACTTGCAAACACACAAGTGTTCATTTTCACTGAACCAAACAAGATAGGTGTGAAAGCATCCTCAGATATCTGAGTGGACATCTGTTTTATATAGTTTTAACAGTATTTTTTCTAAACTCACAAAATGAGTATAATTTCCATACTGTTGTATTAAATCACTATGGAGTCAATCAATATGGAGGTCATTGTGTTGACGCTCATGTTCTTCTATTAGGCTAGAGTAGTTGTTGTGTGCACTATGGGTCATACTTCCTGTAAGGGTTCTTCACCCTACAAGTGTACACAATTGACTGCCATAATTGAAGCTATTAGCAAATACTGTTTGCTTTTTAGAAGGGGGAGAGCAAATTCCAAATTAGAAAGTGAGGATATTTTGCCGTCCAACTGTACCTGATTTTTTATTTCCATCCCCATTATTTTCTATATCCGCTCATTCAGTTGAGAGTTGTAGAGACGAGGGAATCTCAGCATGCACTGAGCCAGAGGTGAGGACCCTTTATTAATAGTGAATGTAGATCTTAAATTTCTCTTGGTTACATGTTTCTGCCTTGCAGCATTCATTTTAATACCCAGATATTCACGCTGTGTCTCATTAAATCTCAAGCAAACTACGACCTTGTGCGAAAGCAGAGCAGTGTCCATTTCTCACTGCGAAAGCGAGGTGTGAGAATGTGCTCTACTTTTCTCATTGCTAAAACTCTTCAAGCCTCATTAACTACGAAAACAAGCCAACTAGCTGCTGTGAATGGTTTGTCTCCCTCCGCGGTACAAAGTCTTTTCTTGGCTCAAGCAAATGCTATAGAGTCCCCGCTGGAGCAGGCAATCACTGAGGCGGACGATAATGGCAAAAGTTTCATGCTTTATGTGGTGTCTCACATCCTGAGTGGTGAGGTTTATAGTTCACTACAGTGCGGGCAGTGAAAAAATATGGTGTGTGTTGTCGGATCTAAGATTAAGAATTTCACATTCTTATATAGTCATAAAAATATAAAAGACTAAGTCTGCAGGCATACTAGTGGCTCTGTGAGGCTGTACTTGGGCACAGTGGTGCTTTGAGTTGAATGCTAACATCATATATAAGTTTTACCATGTTCACCATCTTAGTTTAGCGTGCTGTAACATTTGTGGATTGGGGAAATGTCTATTTTGGCTGGGATTTTGTTATAAGTCAACCAATTTTGGAAAAATAAAGACAAAGAAGACAGGAAATGTCATTATTACAGGTCATCCGGTGGAGGGACAATGAAGGTCTGCACCAAATTTCATGGAAACCAATTCAACAGTTGTCAAGACAGTAAAATAAAAGGTTTTTAGAGATGCACCAAGCGATCGGTCAATGGCTGGAATCGACCGGAAGAGAACTGAAGGGAAAAGCAAGGTGAGCAGAAAGTTTGTGAGTGAACACTACAGTAACATGGATAATTAAGTAGAATTTAAATGTTGAAATAAGAAATAAAAATTAAACTTACAAGAACGTTTGTGCATGTTGTCAGTTAAAGTTCTTAGAAAGAAAATCAGAATGAGCAGGTCCAACTTTAAAAAAAAAATGAAAGTCAAGCCAAGCAAACAACTTTGACCAGTGCGTGACACTAGAGGAAAAGTTGGGGGTTATCTAAAGTCTTTACATGATTTTATCTTCTGGGCACCATGAATGTCTGTACAAACTCTCTGACAATCCATTCAATAGTGATTGAGATATTTCAGTCTGGACCAAAGTGATGGACCAACAGAATGACCTTGCCATCCCAAGAGCCACACACTAGTGTAGCTCAAAGCTGCTCTCATTGTGCACACTGCAATTGTTGCCAACCTTATCTCTTGAATTCAGCACTTCTTACTTGGCTGCTGACAATGACTCAGCTTTTCAAAACTGATAAATATGTGCAATCTCATACACACATACACACACCGTGCTCTTAAAACCAATCTCTCACCAGTAATCACCACATTTGTCTTTTGGATTCTTCTAAAAACATTTCACCTTACCCCCAAAACAAAAAAATAAATAAATCATACTTAACAATCTCAGCGGTGAGCCTTAGAGAGCAGTAGAACAGCTTGTATTTGAGCCACACCAACAGTGCTCTATGCCAAAATGTTTATCCTATTCTTTCCTCTACAGAGTTAGCAGGCTTAAATCATGTTTGTGATGGTCACAGTAGAAAATATTGCTAATACAAAATTATTAGGGCACATCCTCTGGGAGCCATGAGATTTCTTAATCCATCTAGAAGATGTCGAGATTTGAGATGCACTGATCAATTGGACAGCGAAAGGAATCAGCCGGTTTTCAGCTTGGTTCGGTCAGTGACCTTTGGCCGCTGACGGTCAGTCCAAATCTGTGCCGGTCAAATTCACATGCATGCTGCACTGCACAATGGTTCACATCATGAGCACAGTGGCACAGACAGTAACCGACTACTGTCACAGCCACACACTCAAACTCAGAGATATTTTTTGATGCTACATTAGAAGGCGCAGACATGGAAAGTAACAATGAGCACACCTGGTTGGTGCTGATGTCATTCAGTACGACACTGGTTTAGATCATTTTGATGCACTACATTATTAAAAACAAGCCTTCTGCATGCAGCTCAGCTGCTGTTGTGAAAACAGAATCGTGGGTGAAAAAATCCAAAACAAGAGTTTTTTGGGCGACTTTAAAAAAGTTTATAAAAGTCAACAGAGCAGACAGGTTGAAGAAAACTGAAGGGAAAAACAACTTCATAGAGAAAAAGAAAATCAGGTCCAACTTTTAAAAATATTGGGAATCGGCCAGAAATTAAAAAAAAAATTGCAATTGGTGCGTCTCTAGTTGAAATATTTCATAGGATAAGTGAAAACTTTGACCAGTGGCTGATGCTAGAGGAAAAATCCCCAAAGTCTTTACATGATTGTATCTTCTGGGCACCATGAATGTCTGTACAAACTCTCTGACAATCCATCCAATAGTTGTTGAGATATTTCAGTCTGGATCAACAGAATGACCTTGCCATCCCAAGAGTCACAGACACTAGTGTAGCTCAAAGCTGCTCTCACTGTGTACATTGTAGGACACTGCAATTGTTGCTGACCTTATCTCTTGAATTCAGCACTTCTTACTTGGCTGCTGACAATGACTCAGCCTCTCACAATTGATAAATACGTGCAATCTCTCACACACACACACACACACACACACACACCAACTTATAAAACCAATCTCTCACCAGTAATCACCACATTTGTCTTCTAAAAACATTTCACCTTACCCCCAAAACAAAAAATATTTCATACTTAAACGTCAGAAACAGACAATCTCAGCAGTGAGCCTCAGAGAGCAGGAGAACAGATCGTGGTCTGAGCCAAACCAACAGTGCTCTATGCCAGAATGTTTATCCCGTTATTTCCTCAATGGAGTTAGCAGGCTTACATCATGTTTACAGCTTGTATCCTTGTCTAAGCGGGGAAAATTAAGATCCATTGCTTATGTGCATTGTGTGTGACCATTCTCATGCTTTTTTTTTTATTCCTATTCCTAAATGACTTGCATCAACAGTTGAAGCGATTTCACATTCAAGCTTTCTCTGCTTTGCAGCTGTATTGATTCATTTGTGATTCCCTGTGCAGTTATCCAGGGGCTTCTGTTGAGAGATTGGTGAGACGTCATAAAAAAAAAAATAGTTTGGTGGAGTAGAGAATGAGAAATGGGTCTGCATGGATAAGATGTAATGCACAAGAAAAATGAAACTCGCCAAAGGTTAAACAGGCCAAAGAAATGTCATCAAAATGCCACTTAAACATGATTTGGCCTTTTGGATTCTTTCATCACATCAAACTTTGTGCCGGCAGTGTGGCTTGAATATGAGTGAAAATGTAGAAGCGTCCTCTGAAAAGGTCGATCAAGATCTGTTTTCAAATAAAATGTGGACTTTCAGATAAATCACAGAAAGATATATTTTATGCATCAGAAAACATGTTAATTTGACTTGTTCTGTGTATTTGAAAATTTGATCTGTCATTGAAGTTAAACGATGGAACACAGAGGGGCCAAAAAATAACATTTTTTTTTCCTGTAAAACATTGATAACTCACATTAAAATGCAAATCATTTTATTCTTTATGAATTCTCCAAGAGGTTATGTTTTACGTCTTATCATCAACCTATTAATTAATGACTAATAAAGAACATCAGAGGTGCGAGTTGAGCCCTTGCAGCTAGGCAACTGGCTGAGAGGCACTGAAATGACTGCTTAATTAAATGTTCATACATGGGATTATGCTGCCCACTCTCACTCAACTTGGCTTCCACTTCATTTTCAGCACTTAATTTCATGACCTGCTCAGGATAGAGATGTGTATATCTGACTTCAGAAGTGTGGGGAGGCATAATAAACGTCAGACTGACCCAAACAAACAAAGGACTGCTATTTACTGCATGCAAGTACGTTTTTATCAGTCTGGCAAATAGCATATTATGATGAAGTTGTGCTTTTCACAATAATGGTAGTATAGCAGAAAATGTAGAAGTGTTTTGTAAATTGCTGAATTATTGATGCACAAACTTAAAATCACATTTAGTTTCCTCGATGAATAATATTTTCATCTTTACTGCAAAGAGCACAGTGCTTTGCTGCCTCATCCTTGATTTTAATAATAATAGTTAAATAATAGTTGAATCTTTTATGATAATATTAACTGTAAGTAGGATCTCAAGAGGTTCATCCTAATGAATAAACTTAATTTATTATAAAATATTTTTATTTTATTTTTTACCTGAAAAACAGAGACTTTTTTACAGCTCGTACAGCTTTTTCTCATAAACTAGCTCACACAATGAACCTAAAACACAGGCATCAGTGAACTTTTAATATTTGAATTGGATGCATGTGGATTGGATTGTGAGTGAAAGTGGACATGTACATTTCTTTTTCTAATGACGTTTGGGTGTTTCCGAGCTTCGACTCTCCTGTTTCTGTCCACCTAAGCTGGTCTGTCCTTCATGTTTCCACAGAGCACATTGGCCTAATCAAAGCTACCATTTGTTACCATTTCAGATTGAAATCAGCATAATCCAGGTTAATGTTCATCTGACACTCACATGGGTGCATCAGACGAGATCACAGAGCTCGTCGTCCTTGAATCAAAACTGAAAAAGTTATTTATCCAAAGCTCTGCTCCTTCTATCCTATCCTAGTTGTAAATGTCCTGTCAGTAGTTTTCCAAATGTTTACTGTGGTTTTCCACTGCGGCAAATCTTTGACGAGGCTCACTGGTGGTGTTGGATCCAGCTCCCTTAATACATCGATGATGTGCGGCCACAACAGCCTTCAGAGTAAGATAGGGTAACCTCTTTGTGGCTTGGAAAGTAAACCCAGGAAAAATGGTTTGCCGATCACTTGGTGCTGCTCAAAAAGCTCATTACTGTGAGTGCACGGTAACAATTGAAGGCGACTCAGATAAGCGTTTCAATATTCTGAACTCGCCTCTTTCATCTGGAAATGGCAGCTGGACAGAGAAAGATTTTAGTGACATCAAACTAAAACCTGGCCGAGGACTGTAAACATAACATATATGAACAGTCACCACATTTTCTGCCAAAGACAACTGGTTATAAAAAGCTCATAACTTACTAACTTGACACTATAGCTGTCACTAGCTTCAACTCCATTAATGTTCTTCAATTCAACACCGTCTGCGCTAATTAGTTTATGCCTGGCACTTGTCCCAAGCCTGCAGCCACCTTGGCTGCACCTCACCTTCATTTCCCCTCAGTTACTAGACACAACAGTCACTGAAAGTGGAGGATTTCACTCCTCCATTCTTGAGCCTCAGGCTGATGGGTCCTATTCACAATAAATAAAGGGATCAAACTGCATTGGGTGTGGGTGCAGTGCAGTCAGTCAGTGCATTAGAAGTGAAAAAGGACAGCGTCTATGAGCCTGTTTTCTCCCGAGATGGGTAAAATTTCTTGGAGTCATTCAGTTCAGTTGGACAGTTTAGAGAGCTGTTAAAAATAACCTTTTCTTTTCACCTTTTCTTGTATCTGAGATGTCCTGATGTGCTTGATTGTTTCAGTGACAGACGTATGAAAATTTGAGGGCGCAGTGTTTATTGTGTTGATTGAAGTTGGTGCAGTTATGTAGAAGTTTGGAGGCACCGGCTCTTATCAGCCAATGAATATCTGATGCTAATTTCAGCATCACTTTACTCAAAGTGAATGTATGTGCTGTCTGACATTGAATCTCAGAGTTCAACAAAAGCTTTGGGATACAATAATGGCAGCTTTTTTAAATTGCTTTGACAGTTACCTCTGATAACAGTATGAATTGTCACATCCTTCAGAATCTTATCTTTATTTCTGAAGTGTAATGCAATTAGCCGTCACTGATTAATCTCCTTACATTACTAATTTTCAGCGTGGTGGAAAGTGCGCTGCTTGTTTTGCAACTATAAGAAGGCAAAACGTGTGCGTGTCTGAGGTTATTTTACTCCAATTTCACAAGACTAGTGAAGCAGAATTAACTCTGCAGTCCCTTTTGCTATTTTATTTTTCATTTTGGCAAGAAAGAGACAAAACAAAACAAAAAAATCTATTAAATTCTCATGTGCATAAACAGGGTGTGCTGTGGGGGACTTGGAGTGACCCACCAATTCAACTGACTTTATTAGCCTGAAAAATGAGGGACAGTGGAAGGGATGACAGTGCTTCAGCTTTCATTAACTCTAAATTACATTCCACACAGAATGCAACAGTGCACACAGGTAATTAATTTCCTCAAGGACAATTATTTTAGTGCTTTGAGATAATGACAAGAACTCCTCAAAGTTCAATCTCGGTAGAGTCTGTAGGTGGCTTTGAAGGAAAATGATCCCCAAAAGCCCAATTTAGAATCAGTTTTGCACCATCGCTGGGGGGAAAGTATAATTCACCATGTAACTTATATTTATTTGAGAGAACTTAACCTATTAACAGTGTAGAATAACTTCAAATATTACAGCAATTACCGTAGTTTCAGTATATACTGACACATGTAGTTAAGGAATACAGTGCATGAAGACAGTTGGCCTAATATCACAGTACAGATACCTTCATATGCATCTTAATGCTTAAATAGTATTTATGATGACTACAAGTCAGTGGCCTCTTGCTCGGTTACTTCCCTTAATTTTCTCTCTTAGCTTTGTTTGTCAACATCCTTCTCAGACTTCTCGCCTCATTCATTATGCCCATAGAGGCTGCTGAGCCCATTTACCCAGCTCTGGTTCTGGCACAACACTAGCTCCGCTCCCCATCAGCATTTGCCCCCGCCCGGTGCTTAAAACGTCCTCTTCCTAGAGGTTTAAACTGCCTGTGGTACAAACACTAACACTCCCCCAGTGTTCTGAGCCCATAGTCCAGGCAGCCTGGCTCATAAACTGAACTAACATTACTGACAGCAAGTTTGCAGCAATTTACTTTACTGTCCATCAGAAAATCACAGTGAGTTGATGCACAGCAGCTGGAGGACATCAAAGGTAAATCAGTTAAATAGTTGGTGGTGTGTGCCTTAGTACTGTAAAGCGTCACGTACTTCTTGTAGTATATCGTACTCAGAGCCTAAAGTTACATAGTGCTGAAACATGCATACAGAGCACAGAGTGGGAACAACAAACACACAATTAACCTGATTGCACGTCATCGTAGGATCAAAATGATTTTAAAAAATGATTTGTTTTGTAGTAGAAAAACATCATACAATGTTACTTTAAGGTGAACACTCATTTGTAGTGGCACTTTAAATTGCTGCTTTTAATAAGACATGGACATGTCCATTTTTGATTTAACGTTCATTCTTGTGAAAGCTGTTTTTACTGTCTGATTTTCTGATTTTTTTTTTTTGTATAGAGCACGCCATATGAAATTGCTTTTCTCTGGCTCATTTCTCCAACTCGTCTGCCCTGTGTGTATCTCATTCAGGGTCGAAATGCAGTGCTTATCAGAATGCACAGATTTGATTGAGTAGGCTGAGGGCGATGTTTTTTCCCAGATTGGGCCACTCGCGCAAATGCAACCACGTAAAAAAAAACTTGCACATTCTTAAAAATGTTCACATGTGCGACCATTTTGTTCACAGTCTGGAGTACTGCTCAAGCCAACGCCCTCTGTCAATGTGTCAGGATACAAGCAGGGAAACAGGAAGGATGAGGAGAGGGACCCAAATACAGACTTTGAGGCTGAGCTTGAATGCAGTTCAAGGCTTAAATACAAACTCAAATGACTTGATGGTGAGGCAGGTAGAGGTCGAAAATATAATATATATACAGTTCACATTTGTATATTGCAGTATTCACCACAACTGCTTCTACTCTAACAGCTTCCATGGCTGCCATTTTCACAATGGCGGTGGTCCCTCCCCTTCTGCTACATACGCATGTGCATCTATGTGTGCATACTTTACAATAAAAACTTTACAATTACATCTTGGTATATTTTATATTTGGAAAATATTGTCTATAGATTTGATTTAAATAAAACCGTCTCACTTTAAAGTCAACTTTAATTGCCTTTAGATTGGCAATGTAAATGTTATGTAAATGTTATCAGACAGCTGGTAGAGTCTTGTTGTAATTAATCAGTTGAACATAATGTGAAGCACAGTGAATGACACAGGCAGACGAGACAGGGTGATTACGGTTATTTCTGAGGACAGAGGCATACATCTCCACGTGCAGTGCAGGTGGGATTGGTAGGTAGGTGTGTTAAGGTCCAGCATCCATCATGGTCTGTCCAATCAGTTCCTCTTTCTCCTGTTAAAAAAAAACAGAGCTCTCCTCTACATGGTCTGCTGTCACTTTTGCAATGGAGAGTAGCGTTAAGACTGGCTTCTCCCGAGAGAAAACAGATGTCCTTGTCTGGAAGTTGCAAGGCGCAAATATGTGGTACCTCAAATTTGCCGCCAAGGACAGACAATGTCCCGTTTTAACTTGAATTCATTTCAATTTCTGATGATATTGAAATCCCTGTCACCTTGAATTCCACACGTAAAGATGTGCACCAGTTTTAGTTTGGCAGATTTGAATCATTTACTAAGAGACCAAAAAATACAACAGCATTGGTGTTTCATTTTCCAAATGATTGAAATAAAACATTTTCACTTTCCAGGGCGGATGGTTGGTGTTGACAGTCAACGCTGCTTTCTTTATCCCATTAAGGTGTTTTCTCTAATCTTAAGTGAAGTTGTTTTGTTGCCTAAACTAAAAACCAAGCTTTAATCATATGGATGGCAGATCAGAACATTGGGGAATCACAGTATGGCAAATTACAACTTGATTGCATTTCAACAATGAATATGACAATAATATATGAAATGTGTTTGTAAAGCATTCATTGAGAAACCTGTATCCTACAAATACATCAATAATAACACCTCAAACTATTTTTTGACCTACTGAGCATAAGAAAAGACAAAGACCTGTGACACTACCAGCTGCTCAGGGGTCCACAGACTGCAAATCCCCTGTGGTTCACAAAGAAAGGTCCATGTATAGAATGCACTCTTTTGCCTCCAGCCCTGTCACACAGGCCACTGATGGGTGGCAGGAGTGATGAATGTCGGAGCAGATTGCCTCTCTGAAAAAAATAAAAATTGCATGCTAGAATAACTGAGACTTGTTGGTTTTGACACAGATCAAGGAAAGATTCAAACTAGTGGATTAACCTGGTCACAGCTATCCAAACCACTTCCCTTCATGATTCTTTGTGTCGTCCTCTCTGTGCACGCTTCTTAATAAAACCCATTTTCAGGCCAATATTTTTTCTGCGTTGTTGGTTTACTGGTACATGTAGTGTCCTAAATGTATCTACAGTACATGTGGACACGTGATTACACGGAGGAAAACAGTTACCACATGTTGCAACATGGAGCACATGTGGAAGTCTTGGCACATGGGAATTGACATGGGCTTCACACATTATACAATTAAAATGTTCCAAAATCATGCTTCCTATGTGTAAAGCATGTTTAACATGTGCAAACAACATATGTTCCACATGTTTCACATGCAATTAATTCTGCACATGGTTTTTCTGTTTGGGTGTGAGTGTCATGGATGCTGCAGTAGTATTAGTGTATTAGATATTCCAAACATACCAGGAGTCCCATCTTTAAAACATCTTCGGGGTAACATGGAACATCAAGCTTATTGGCTCTCTAAAGGTTAATATGTCATCTTGCCTCACACACAAATAATAATGAAAATTGCTTTGGTCATCTAATAAGTAGAAGAGAAGAAGGTCCACATTCATGGGAGTAAAATGAAAGATCAAACACAGAGGCTACTTCTGTCTTCTACCTCTCCTTATTTCATTATTATGCCTAAGCCATACCTTTTGTCTCCAGTCCCCTCATAATTCACCACCGTCCTTTTTTTTTTTTTTTTTTAACAGGCAACTCCCCCCTGCTTCATGCCATCATTCAGCAAGTCCTAAACTATCATTGCCCTGTCTTATCCTCACTGGAGGCAATCACAAATCAGTGTTCTCTGTCTGATTTATTTGTTCTTTTATCATGCTGCCTGCTGCTTCTTATGCTGGTGCTAACATCATGGTACAGAGGACCGGTTCTGAATTGGAACCAGCTCCATATTTATGAGAACAAGAAATAATTGCTTTCTTTTTAGATTCGGACAATCAGATCCTGAAAGTGAAGTTTGGACAGTGGTAGAAGAAGTACTCAGATCTTTAAATTAAGTACAAATATCAATATAACCCCGTAAAAAAGAACAATTACTCAATTACAAACACAAGTCCTGCATTAAGATTCTAACTTAAGTAAACGTTTGTACGTCAGAAAGATTTACTATGCAACCCAATAAGTATAGCTATAAGTATATAGTAAGCTGCATGTTAATGTTACATGCTGCATGGTTCAGTTTACTTAGATTAGATTAGATTATACTTTATTTATCCCACAATGGGGAAATTTACTCGTTACAGCAACAAAAGTATAATATACACTACAGAATTAAAGTAGAAAGGGCAAAAACAACAAAAACAGACAGATAATCTACACAATAAACAAAAAAACAACACACAACAGACAACGTGCAAAACAAGTACTGAAGGTAAAAGTGGCATGATATAAAAAAATTTTGCAATGTAGAGTGGCATGACATAAAAATAACAATATTGCAATGTAAAGTGACCATGATATAAATAATATTGCAAAGGTAAAGTGACCATGATATAAATAATATTGCAAGGTAAAGTGACCATGATATAAATAATATTGTACATTGTAAGTAATCGAAATGGAAATATACATACAGATTAAAATAAAATAAATATAAGCCATGGTGAGTAGTAGGTAATTGAAACAGGAACAGAAACTACAAAATGATCAGGGGGTGCAGGTGTTGTAGACCCTGACAGCGGCCGGGATGAAGGACCTGCGGAACCTCTCCTTCTTACACCGTGGGTGTAACAGTCTGCTGCTGAAGGAGCTGCTCAGGGACCCCACGGTGTCATGTAGGGGGTGAGAGGTGTTGTCCATGATGGACGTCAGCTTAGCCAACATCCTTCTCTCCCCCACTTCCTCTATGGAGTCCAGAGGACAGTCCAGTACTGTTTAACAATAAGAATTATAATATATATATTTATTACGGGGGTTCATTACAGATTACAAATCTTTACATGAAAGGTAAGCACCAGTTATAGCTGCCGAATAAAGGTACTACAGTATAACAATATTTTGCTCTGAAATGTAGTGTACAGCAGTTATACAGGTATAGTACCACTTTCATCTCCATCTTCTCACACATGCGTCAACATGTGTGTTGTAATATCTTGTTATGGAAGAAGCTAAGCTTCACAAGAAATATCAGAACATTAACATATTATAACTGAGCAAGAATTATTTCATGTTAGAGCAGAAAGTAGTCCACATGTCCATGCATTTCCTTTCCCCCCATGTTACCTAATACTACCACTGTAACTAAAATCACAAAAACACTCACCATGTATGACTAATGACTGTCAAACAGCCTAAATATTAAAAAAAAGTGATGCTGGAGCACAACATGTTTGGTTTTGCTGTTAGTACTCCAATAATATGGAAAGGATATGACATAGGATTTGCTGAGAAGTAAAATCAATACGCAGAATCACAATTGATACAAATCTAACCCATCATCAACCATGTTTAGCCAACACCACTATCCATATTTACAGTATTGATGAAGCTAAGTTGGTGATTATGCTGCGGACTAAGTAGCTTATTCATCCCATGATCAACCAATAACCCTCTACGTGAGAGTCCATGGGAAAATCAAATCACCATAGTGTATGTATCATGAACCAAGTCTGGGGCAGAGCAAGGAACAGAATGTCGTGGAGGACAAACCATGTACTGGTGTTGGCAGTGTCACTAGAATTACCAATCGTTGTCTGCCTTCAGGAAGCCTGTTTAACATAAATACTTGTATCAGTATTTCTATCATGTAGCTCCTCTGCATCGCTAGCAACAACATACAGATGAGATAAAGGCAAAAAGCCTCTTATTAATACATTTCAGTGATTTGTGCTGTCACTGAAACATACAGTATTTCTTCCTCTGCTGTTACGTTGGGGTGTTACGCTTGCATGGTGGAATATAAATTCAGGCTGCACGGCATCAGGTTTTAATGACAGCAGTTCTTCACGTGCGACATTGCAACATGTGCAAGGGTCTACAATGATTTCTGCTACCAGAGTGTGAGTCTACATGTTGTGTTGTGCGTGGATGAACCAATTTAATGGTTAAAGAACTTGTTCAAAAATAAATAATGAATCATTAACCCTGAAATGTTCAAGCAAATTAGATTAGTTACATGATGTAAGCTAGTTTATTATGCTTTAAATTCATGCTTTAGAACCCTGGAACTGTGCAACCACTGAGGCACAATAGCATGGGTTGCTGCCTTTATTTTCATCTTTTTGTGTGCATTTGTGGCAGAATGGGCAGTTTATAACATTTCTTCATTACAATTTATTGGATACAAATTGTCTTTGAACTAATTTACAACTCTACAGAAGAAACTGGCATGGATATCCACTCATCCTTTATTTACAGAGCCAGATGGTATGTTTAGACACCATCAAGCATCTTTTAATACAACAGATGCTGAATTGTGAAATTTCTCTGTGTTGGCTAACTGGCTATATGCCACCATGTCTAAGAGCCCATTATCCAAGGCAAATATGTGACCCCCTCCCAACACACACTCTCTTTGCTGCTATCAGAGAGCATCAAGTACAGCCAATGTTATTTCTTTGAGAACAGAGAACGGGCTCCTTCTCAATTCAGTCTGTCAGCTCTCTGCATAAAAGTCTTCTACACTCAACCTTTCTCCCGGAGATTTCAGCAGAGATTCACTTAGCTGTCAGAAAACAATTGCTCTTTGTAAAAGGCAGTGGCTGGTGCAACTTTAATTTTAAAGATGTTTTAAATGAGCTGCCACTGTGTGATCGATGTGCTGTGAGAAACCTCCCTCCCATTCCTCCATATCCTACAACAGAGGCCTTTAATTACGAGGCCCCCGTATTGACGCTGTCAGCTTCAGTGTGATGTGCATCATGTATGTAGGGAGAATGGATTTTACCACCTGGTTGCCCGCACCGTACAGTGTCATTGCACACAGTGTCAGCGGTAGAAAATGCATTGTCATCAAAGTACAGTGATATTGCCCGAGCATCAAGGCCTTTAGTATTCATGTATTCACTCATCTGTTTACTCTCACTTATAGTTTAAAGTGAATTTGATTTTGATTGATGAACAATCATGCTTGAACTGACCTACCATTTAATCAATATCTACTCTATGGATGTCTATTTTTCATGCAAACAATTAACTTAAAATTCCCTGTGCATCCGAGGAATGAAAAATAAAGCAGTGATAAAGTAAATTTGGATAGCCTTCAAATGTCCAAGTTGCTACCCTTTTATCCTTTTACTTTGAAAGTTTTGAAATACCAATAAAGGCACTTCCTGACTACAGTAAAAAGATGTTTATAGGGAGTAAAGTGTCCTTAGCTTTAAATCTGGTCTGGCCCAGCCAGAATAATTTCCTTTGCCAAATGTAAACAACATCTCAAGAATTCTCTCACTACTTTGAGATAAAAGAAAAAGAAAACCTTTGAATATTGTATTGATGTGGATACAAACTAATGCTTATGAAAAGTCAGGTAGGATTTTGCATTTCAGCCTGATATATATGCAGCATTACAGCTATATTGCACTTGAGTTCACTACATGAGAGACATACCAGTAATTGTTAGAGACAGGTGATATACACTGTACGTCATAACTCCTGCGACAGTGTAAGCAATTTTATATGACAATATTCATATAAATTGTGATTTTATGGTTTATTAAAGTGACAATACACTATGTATTTATTGCACTGGGTCTAGCTAAATGCAAATTTCCATCTCTAGTCCCTTCATCTCTTGTCTGCCAGATGACGTAGTGACAGATTTAACAGTAACAGACTGTAAGGGTCTTAGTTGGTGAATTAAAACTTTGAAAATAAACATCATTAAAATCAGAATAAATCAGACACAGTAGAGATCACAGATATATCAATAATTTATCCTTTATAATTCAGTTGAATTAGTTTAAAGGTCCAGTGTGTCAGATTTAGGGCAGATTGTATTGCTGAAAATGTAATAATATAATATTCATAACTATGTTTTCATGAGTGTATAATCACCTGAAAAAAGGAATGGCGAGTCTTTTATATCTACAGAGAGAGCAGGTCCTCTTCCACAGAGCATGTTTCTACAGTAACCCACGACAAAACAAACTTTGGCCCTGGATCTTGTTTTTCGCAGGTTACACAGGCAAATAGTATTAGTGCTGGCCAATGTGATATAGAAAGGCAGCTGATGAACTGTTTGTAGACCAGTGAATTGAAAAGCTTTTTTTGAACAAGCAGCTTAATCACATTGATGCTACATATTCATTTACCATTTACCATAAAATCTCTGTCAATCTATATTGTCCCATGATACTTATGGCCATAACAGCTAGTTGACTTCATGAATATAATGTATTTTTTTTTATTAATTATAACACACAGTGTGTAGTTAATTACTTTTACAATAGTCCAAATTATTCTGAGTGAAATTTGTATCTGAATAAGTAAGTGTAAAATGTGTGCAAGTTACCAGATCATTTAAGGTTTTTATTGATAAAATGGAACACTGTACTGTTTAATTTGTAAAAGTATTGAAAAACGTTATTAAGTACTCGTGAAAGCCATTTTGATGTTCTTTGATTCTCAGGGCTCCACAGTAACAGGTTGCCAAAAAAACAAAATAAATACATTTTTAATATTTGTTTGAATTCATAATATTTAAATATTGCTGAACTGGAACCAGGCGACGCTGCTCATGCATTGGTGCGTTTACTCATGTTCAATTCATTTTTGGGGGATCTGTGAAGAACATGACAGCTGCTGTTCTGGTATTCTGGGAATCTGGCGTAGACATGTTAACTCACGACACTTAAGATTCAAATTCTGAGCAGCATAAATAAACAACAACACATGGAATTTTGTTTGGTTACCGTAATAATGCTTTTAAAAAACCCTTTATATCACATTTTCAATTTTATCTGATGTATAACTGCATGATCTCTGAATTACTCAAAATAAAAGGTGACTAAAGGCAACTCATTTTCCGCAACTGAAATCTGGTCCCTGGTCACCATTCTTGACAACATGCCCTGTATCAGTTTGGGAGAACACACTCGTCTCTTTTCCTGTGGCCTTTAACTTTCCCCTGTTTTGTAATTTATTGTAAAGTCAAGACGACTTTTTGCTTGGTTCTCTGAAAGGATATAATGAGAGTTCACCACCATCGTGGTCTCCTGTCAGAGGTTGTTCTTTTGTGAGGCAGTAATGTTTCTGCTACTGCTCAATGGCTGGATTTTAGGCACCTATTATTGCCTTTACTTCTGCATCGCTAAAGCTCCTCTTTGTTTCATCACAATGGTGCTCTTTATTATAAATCTGGGTGTTCTGCACTGATTAAAATGACATTTCTCATCCAGTGTCATTAGGATATGTTAATTCCTGATAATTAAGGTCCTCATATCATGTTTTTCATTAATGAATGATTGGAATTCATCAACATCAACACAAGTATGATTGAAAACAGATGTTTCTGAATGTCTAATGAATCAGGGAAGAGTATTTAGTCAGTATCTATCTAATATTCTCATGATAAGCATTTCATGAATGAGACCTTCTGTTTATTGCTACTGTATCTTATGGCATATGTTTAAGTGCATGAGGAGTCGACAGCTTTCAATCCTCAAAAGAAACCAGAGAATTGAATCCCAGAGGAACGAGTGATTTGAGTTTTTTGTTCAGGAATGCTAAATCCCCCCATGTCCTCCTGCAACCCCCCAAATATATTCTTCAATTCAATTCATCATAGATACGCTGGCTAAATATTAAGAAAAACAATGTTCTTTGGCTGAAGCTTAAATATGTGTCCAAAGGGAGAGTAAAAGTCAGCCAGTAACAAGACAGCTCACACTACTGTGCCAGTAATGGATCCCATTTGCCTTTTGTCTTTCATGAAGATTTTCTTATGGAATACTGAACCAAAGTGAATGAGGAGCACAATTTTACAGTAATTTACAATATTGACAAACTATTTGGAATAAATAAATAAAGTTTTTAAAAATCAGACCATCATTGTATGTAATAAAAACATTACCTACTGCCCAAACATACATACAATTTTTATTGCTTACATTAAAATAATTTATTGCCAACTTTTTAGGGCTAAAATGAAAATGGAGCCTCACTCCTGGATCTCACTGGGCACGGCTCTGTGATGTTCTCCAAGCAGCTTCAAACTCACCAGGAGTGTTTCAGAAGTGGAGCAGTTTGCCCGCCAGACTTTGTTAACTTGCTCAGATTTGGTTATTTTTTCTTGGTTTCTGTGCTTCTACCATGTGTAATTAGGCTACATAGTTTCACTTTCGGCTCTTTTTAGGATCAGAAGTCTGCACAGGATGTTTTATTTTGAAAAGTGACCAGGTTCTCAGTGCCGTTTCTGTGTCTGACTTCTGGTCAGCTCGATCTACTCTGTGCAGATTGACGCGGCGCGTCGCAGCATCCTTCAAAAATAGAAGAGTCGCGTATGTTTGATGATTTTAAAAATGTGCAGCAGCGCTATGGGTGGAATCATGAACAAACACCCGACCTATGCCCGGTGGGATTGAGCAGTTACTGTTTTATGTACAGTAATGATAATGTTGGTCATTGTTTTTGTTTGCCCCTAACACTCAAATAATTAGCTACAAATAGAGGAGAGAG
This sequence comes from Sciaenops ocellatus, assembly GCA_033000465.1. NCBI lineage: Eukaryota > Metazoa > Chordata > Actinopteri > Sciaenidae > Sciaenops > Sciaenops ocellatus. The sequence goes on along the minus strand of CP136888.1, from coordinate 5,849,226 downwards.
ACAGAGCAAAACATGTTTTAGGATTGTTTGTCCACTCTGGCAGTCTGTTCAGGGTAACAAACAGGACAGAAAACAATATTATCATAATTGGCTGAAAACACAAACACACACATATTATTCTGTTGTACTTTGTACAGATAATGAATATTGGAGAGAACTAAACAAAACAAACCACGCACTCATTTGAAGTATCTGTTGTTATATAGAGAAGTTCTGACTTTAAATTGTGCATAACAATGAGATGTAAATTATTGAGGTCTGTTTTGTTTGCTCACTATACGCACACAGTGCACACTCTACTAACATGTTCAAGTACATAATGAAACAGACCTGCTTTAAATGTGTTGGATATGGAGGCCGTTACTAGAGGCACTGACATGCCCTTGTAGTGTACATATTGTGTGTGTGTGTGTGTGTGTGTGTGTGTGTGTGTTCTGTCAGCAATCTCCAGCATCAAAGGTGAACATCAGGTGTTGGTGTATGGCCCTTTCAATAAGAGAAAGAGCTTCTGTATACTACTCCATCAGCAGTGGCGTCAATAGACCGTGATGTCACATGACATCCACACATGTTGTGTTACCTCAATGACACAGATGTCACTGCCACTGTGCTCTGTCCAAAGGCCTAACATGAAATGCAAAGGCTGTATGTGAAATAATACATCTTTAATATATGTATAATTACTGGACTATTGCTATCAGTATCTTAGGAGATGTCTTCACATTAACCGTTAAAATTACTTTACGCTCTTCGTGTTTGGCTCGAGTACAACAGTGGGAGAAATGTGACACTTCTCTCTTCAACCTGGAATATGAAACACAAACCATGTCTGTAAGAGGATCTGGATCATGGGGGCTGACAAGGTCACAGATGTGGTTAGGTGCTAGTCCAGCACAATTTACTGGTCTGCCTTGAAGGTGACCAGTAAATTCTCAGCATCACTGTTGACAACTGTGATGCAATTTTGAATAAAGTGAGGGTGAAGAGAAATATAAATTTGTCTACATGAAATGTTATTAGTTTTGCAGAGATTTGGACATAAATGAAAGCACAGATTAAATGATTGCACTGATGATGGTGTTTGATGAAAGAAGGATCAACAATAACTGAGTATGCAGTGGGGACCATGAATGTTTGCACCACATTTCATGGCTATCCAGCCAATAGATGTTGAGATATATCGCAAAAAAATGAACAAAAATGTCAGCCTAATAGTGGTGCTATCAGAGAGGTCAGAGCATCACCATAGACGGCATGATGCATCCTCTGGGGACCACGAACATCTGTACAAACCTCTGTTGCTGTCCATCCAATACTTGTGGTTGACCAACTGACCGATATTTTTACTGCTGAAGTTATGCCACTACGATGGCTAAAAATCCATCCTTCTTTTTCAGTCACATTTTCCCTTGGTAACAGTATATTGTTCATGTGCACCAGAATGGTTCCACCTTTGTGGCTTGGGTTGAGAAAATCACCACAGCAGCAGTTACTACAATTTCAAACCATGGTCCCTAAGTATACTCGAGTGGTGAGAAGCAGTAGATGGATACTCAGCACTGTTAACATGCAGTTCAAGTGATTCCTCAAGTGAAGACTGTCACAAAAACTTTCTCCCACCTTGAAATAAAAACATCAGCGCTGGGAAGGATCTGCAGCTGTAGAAAGGAGAGATTAGAGAGTTCTGGTCGATATTAAACATGAAGTTGGATGGATGACTGTCCTGTAAATGGAGCCCTGTAAATGTAGTGGTAGATATCAGCCTCAAATGGTGTATATTTATAGGTGACATTGAGTGTTAATGATTTCACAAAGTAAATGTTACAGCTACTTGTGAACCAGATTCTGGATTATGTATGCATGCATGTATGTATGTATTGTAGGGAAATGGTCAAACATTGAACATCCTTTGGCCATTATGAAGACATTACTGTGTCTCTTTGAATCCTTTTTAAAATGCATTACATTAAACATATAAATTAATATCCATGCTAAGCTCTGTACAATAACCACCCTCTGGTCATTCAAGACTGCCGAACCATTAATTGAAATTTAGTCTTAATTAACCATACTAAGAATTATATTACATTGTTTGAGCCAGCAAAAAAAATATGAGCAGCTGAGTTTAATGTAAAGAAATATTAATGGCTTATGAGTGCAGTTTTTTTTTTTTTTTTTTTTTCTTTTTTTCTGTGGGTTATTATCACAGCAACAGAAAGGTCACCTTTATTAATCATAATAATTATTTGCAGTAATTAGGCCAGATATCAAAGGAGCACTTTGTACTGTTCTCTGAGAAAATTGATTCTTCACGCTCAGAATTACTTCAAGGGTACTAACACGTTGTGTATTTTTTTACGCAATATGAAAATTACAAAGTCCAACCTCAATTATGACTGTCACTAATGTGGTAGTTCACTTTACCGCTGTTGATTATTAGGCTTTTTATTCATTGTGCTTTAACATAAAAAAAAAACAAAAAAGTATAACGGGATGAATAATAATAATAATGATGATCATAAGTAATATTTATACTGTAGCTTTATATAACAAACCTTTTTGTGAATTATGATACTGAACTAAGATACAATATAAAAATAAATCAACACAACAACAAATTGTCTGAGTCTCACACCTTTATTTATTTTATATATTTACTTTATATATTTATACAATTTATTTAAAGAAACAAGAATAATGAAGTTAGTTTTATTTTCTAAGTCGTGAATTTGTGCAACTCTTTTTGGGCATTACTTTATTGTCCTTATTTTAAAGGTCCAGTGTGTGAGATGGAATCTAAAATGGCTAACTATGTTTCATCAGTGTATAATTACCTAAAAATAAGAAGAGTTATGTTTTTGTTAGCCCTGTGATGAGCTGGCGACTCCACGGTGTACCCTGCCTTTCGCCCAAAGTCAGCTGGGATAGGCTCCAGCCCCCCATGACCCCGATGAGGATAAGCGGTTACGGATAATGGATGGTTGGATGGATGAATGTTTTTGTTACTTTAGAATGAGCCTTTTATATCTACATATGCTGCAAGGTCCACTATGTTGAACCACCACGTTTCTACAGTAGCCCAGAATGGATAAATCAATTCCTGACTGCTAGCAAGGAGACAGTGAGGCGAGGGGGGTGCAAACCACAAAATACTACACACTGCTTCTTTCAGATGAGCATAGTTTGTTTGTGATGTAAAAAAATGACACAGTCACATAGTTCCATACGTATTGTATTTGGTTGAACTGAAATATAAATAAGAAATATAAACAGACAATGAATAATGTGGAGAACCTTTTTTATATATATATGTGCCTGTCTTTCACAGTTAGTTTAGCTCTGAAATTGAAGCACTCCCAAGTCTGTTGTTGGCTTCTTTTTTTGATTATCTTGCCACATCCATAAAGCCTTTTCCAACTTATTTTGTGTTGTACATCCTTCAATTCTTGAGAGATTTGGATGTGGGATAATTCCTTAATGTATTGTGTCAGGAAGCATACGCCCATATATCGACATGTTTCCAAGTATTAGGGCCCTAAAGGCCGAATAGCTGAATGTTATCCAAGGTCAATAACTATCAATGATAATTCCCTGGCCAAATATGTATTTTGGCCAGCAGAGAGCAATTCACTCTTCATGAGTTGGCAAGCTGTCTGAAACTCCCAGTGCAGTCTGTTTTCCAGGTAAAAGGCCTTGAAATCATAGAAAAACTCAACAGTTACACAAGAGATTGATGATTATTTTAGTGTACTAGCTTGTTAGTTCAGGAATGCTTGGGTTCAGATTTTGGAACTTGTTTTTTTAAACTTGGTGAATTTGTCCTTATAATTATCTGAATATATATCATCAGCAACTTTTTTAAAGTAGTAGTAGACTTGTTTGCAAAAGCAAAGGTTGTTGTTGTCTCTAAATAGGAGGCTATTTTTAATAGTCATTTCCCTCTTGAGATTTTCAAAGATAAATTCAAACACAACTGTTTTTCAAACAGTCAGTGGTGCAAAAAGGACTGTCGAAAAGTCCTCCACGTGGCCTCTAGAGGAGGTGCCGCTGTTCAGACCCAACACTGCCGTCATTAGGGCTCAGCTTGTGCTAGTGTGGCTAAGAAAGACATCCTCAAATGTAAAGTGTAAACTCAAAGCTTTACGTGATGCTGTGTGGATGCAAAATCTTGGCACAACACACCACTGAAGTCATTAAATGACAAATTAATCACTACAGTCCAACAACACGAGCACAGCTGGTTTTAGTCAAACACATATAATCTTATCGTACATATCACCTGAAAGTAAAGCACTATCAAAGCCATGATCCACTGATTATTTAATCAGGTTATCTAATTATTAGCAGTCTTACACAGTTACTTCACTTCACTTAACTTCACACTACTGCACAGAATAGTGTGTGATCTGTTCGTAATGACCACTCTTGTTATTGCCTGGGACTCAATTAGCTTGTATAAAAGTTAATTTGATGAGTTCAGAATTTTCTTCCCAGCACTATTAATCTCAGCTCAGTCTTTTTTGTGTTACTGGTTAATTTCTTTCATGGAAATAATTGCAGTGGACTTGAATGAACTCTGCAGACATGAAACACTGTCCCAGTCTTTTTTAAAAACCTGTTCCACAGACATACGAAGGAAAAACTTTATTAACTTTATGCAAGGACAACTTAGAATAATACAATCTATTTTTTGTTTGTTTAATACTACACAGAGGACAATATTGCACTTCTTTTACTGATAAAATTTCAAAATGAGAAAGCTCATCATGTGAACGATTGTTAGATTTCCTTGCCACTATTGGCTGTGTGGCCAAAGTCAGGTAGTCTGACCATCAGCAGCTTGACAGGAACAAAACTGTTTAATTTGAGAGAAACAAACAGGATTTGTTTTCTTAAATAAAATATGGACAATTTTACACATGGCAGCAGTAAATAATATGAATAATATTGTGTTGCTTTTGTTTTGTGATATTTATCACCCATTCTCAAAACTATTTAAATGGTAACACAGATACAATATTGCATGCACAATACACTGGGGCTTACATGTCCTTGATTCGGGTCTAATTGGAAAAATGGAATGAAAAAGGCCCTGCAGGCTCTTAATATTTAAACAAATGTAGGTGTAATGGCAGGTCACTCAGTTGCAAAGAAACTAGAGTGAGTGACTAGGGACCAGTCTCCTAACTGTTTTAGGTGTGGACATGATGTGTCATTTCAATAGAAAGGAAAAAAAGGATCGGCTAAACAAAGAAAGATGAGGAATACAAAGAGATTCCCGAGCAGTTTAACATGAACTGTCTCTTGCAAACCATTGGGCAACCTAACCTCTGCTGACATTAGCATGCGGAGCCAGACGACATGCAGATATAAAATATTACAGTAAGCTTCTCGGGCACTCACGGTGGTGGTTTAGCACACTTTGCAGAACAGGAGATTAATGCGAGTTCAGGATTTTAGTCTCAGCGATGTCAAACTGTTCAGAATTTGATTCTTCAGCACCACTGAAGAACGAGTGTTATTCAAATTAACATAATCAGTCGTTCATTTAAATATTGCCCTTTTTGGAACAGTTTGCCAGAATATGGTTTGATAACGCTGAATGATGCACACAGAAAAAATGTAATGTACGAGGTCATGATAGTCAGTGAATTATTTATATTTTTGTTTACTTGTTATGTTGTTGTTTTTGAAGGTTACCAGCATGATAGAGTTTTTATTAAGTTTTTTATAATTGTTCAATTCTATTAAGCAGTATAGCAACACACAAGTATGGAGGAATGTTCAAATAAATAGAAAAAAATCATGTAAATTATTTAACTAACATTTTGGACTAGATACACTTCAACAGTTTAGTATTTCAGATGACCCCAACTCCAACTGAATCAAAATTAAATATTAGATGAAAACATTTTAAATTATTATTATTTGAATGATCATTGTAATCCTAAATTATACTGCATTATATATTGCATTTCTCATGTTTCATGCTTTGAATATTGTTAACAAACATTTCTTAGATTTTTCCTTCCTTTCTGAGCTGATCTTCACTCTAAACACAGAAGATTACATATGAACTGATTCACCATGCCGTATGGTTTAGTCATATTATCACATGCAGGACTATGTGACTGATGCCATCAGCAATGCAATGATATACCATCCAACCAGAATACCAAAGCAGGAGAAGAGCTCCTATCTGGTTTATTAGCAAGCCTGACACGTGAAACACGCTGAGTGTTTGTTTACAAAGAAGGGAGGAGGAATATTTGACATTTGTGCATGGAGAGATGCGTTATGATCTTCCCAACATTTATGCCTGTGCACTCAGAAACATGGGATCCTATTAGCCAGGCTTCAGTGACACTCCCCAGCTACTGTTGCTTTTTTTTTTCTTTCTGTTTTTCTCTTTGTTGGCTCAGTTAATGCTCAAGAGATCAGGTGCTCACATGGAAGAAAGCCACTTAGGCAGATGACAAAGAAACAGTAATTTAATTAGATTTATATTATTGCACTTGTGTATTTTGATGTCCATGTTTGAAGTCATTTACAATGTAAAGCAAAACATAGTTAGAGGTTAAATTCATGATTCAGCAGAGGAAATCATGATTTTACTTTTTACAGTATATTGTTTGACTGGTGTACTGAAAAAAATTAATTTCGATTTTCTTGAATTTGCACAGTGGTAATGTCCCCTACATTAGTATTTTTAGAAAGCCTGACTTTTTGATTTCAACTGACAATATTGGTACTGAAATTTGTTTGGTCTAATATCTGTGTGGGCGAGCACTTAAATTCTGCCATACAGGGAATTAATCAGCATGTGGGCCGATGCTGTTAGTAATTTCTTTGTCCCATCTGTGATTTGAACACTCCCTACAGTACCTTACTCCAAACGTTTGTCCGTGTCGTGCTGATGTCAAAACTCGTTTCGGTGATTTTCACAGTCTACTTATTTGCTGTCACCCCATCTGGATGCATGTAAAAACTGGTAATGCTAGCTAGACCCCTATACTTTGTATACTGTGTGACAAACACAACACCCACTGCCCCAATTTATTCCTGCAACAGTGGGTAAAGGCAAGTGTGTCTCACATCAGAAAACTAGTAACACACAGTACACCTAACCTTATAATGCTTTGTTTTACTTTGTGGTGAAATGAACCATAATATACCACAATTCATTCTACTGTGCCACATCAGTCCAATTGTTGGCAGTAATGTGCCTAATAACCTGGTTAGAGATGCAATACTCAACAGACGTAAAGAAAAATGTTTAAGAGATGTTGGATTCAGAGCGATTATTCCAAACATTACAAAGTTATGGCAAGACTTTCACAATTGGTTATCATAAAATATATCTGCTCTTCTTGATGGGACTTATACAAATAATATCACTATATCCTTCACTGTCAACATGAATATTTAATATGATTAGCTACAGGGCCGTACGCAGGGCCCAAAAAATACTGAGGTCAAGAGTCAGAACTTCTAGGCGGGTTCGGGGGCATGCTCCCCCGGAAATTTTTTTAATTCCATCATTTAAATCTGGCCATTTTAAGAGTCTTAAGGAGCAAAAATAACATCATTATGACTTTTGAATATGCTTATTTGTTTTGTTTGTTATCAGAGAACATCACCCTCATCCTAAATGATTTGCAAATGAGTCACATTGTAAAACTGGAGAATGAATTTCATCAAGTCATGGATTAGGAATAAAAAGGAAATGAACTGTCCTGGGACAGAGGGATAATACAAATGCTGAAAATCAGTGGTATATCCCTTTAACTAGTACTGCAACTTATAGTACCTACATTTTGAGGTCTTACAGGGCCAGCAAGTAAAAAAGACAAAAATAAATCCTTAAAAATAACATTATATCGATAACTGATAGAAATGAAAACAATATGCCATTTCAACATCATGTATTCAGAGATCATGCGCCAGAAATCTTAAGAAACCTTGACGGTGGTGCAGAGCTTTTGAAATTTTGAGGTAAAAATGGGGCATTCTGAGGCTTTTTGAAGGACCATTATGGTGACTCATGAAGTAAGGGCAAGTTACGACAGAAAATTATTTATTATTATTATTATTTTGAAAATTAACCGGATGTTTTATTTTGATTCTGCGCACGACTTCCTGTCCCGCGTGATCTGCTCTGTGCCGTGTTGCTGCGTTGTGCTCTGGCATAGGGCAGAAATATATAACAGGTTCAACATCCAACACTGAGAAATCGTCGTCGCTGACATATCAATTGCAAAATTAATGTTGATTCAACCGGTGGAAATTGATTGACGACCGGTACTGACGGAGTTAACCAAAATTAAACTTTGATTCGATGTTTCCTTGCTATCTGAGTAGTACTTTGGGCTGCAATAAAAATATTTCCACATGAAAATGCATTTTTTTCTCACAGTCATCTACCACTTAAACTGCTCTCCACCTACATTTTTAGCTTGATGTGCTCCTCTTCCAGTGACTGGTGTGACTGACTGACTCACTAACGGTAGCGGTAACAACATCAACGTCCGACTTGTGTGTGGTAGTTACCATAGCGACAGTGCGTGTTGTTGATGACGCGCAGCACGTGTGCCCAAACTCTCGAGCTACTGTTTTATTAAACAGTCGCGCTACTCTTGGCTCTTCAAGTATAAAATCACCTTACAGTTTTGCGGGAGACCAAGATCATCGTCCTGCAGTCAGTTTCACGTGTAATTTATTTTGAGTTTATATACCACAATTTAAGCAAAAAAAAAAAAATACCGAGGACACGACCTCGGTGTCCTCAATAGTAGTTACAGCCTTGATTGGCTATCCTTTTATCAAAGATTTCAGAAAGATAACACGTTGTGTATATCTGTACAGACGTACGTGCTTGAAGATTTAATTGTTTTATTAATTCTCAGCATATTAGGTTTTTTATTGTCATCTGAATGTAACTACTGTTTTACTGTATGGTTGGTCCTACTTACCTGTTCCAACAAATCACCCGAGGTCGATGTAAAGCATTTGTATTCACACAAATAACGAGATCCTACTTCCTTGTTAAGCATGTCAGAGTTCTGATAAACTTCTGAATTGCTTGCAGTCTGAACGGGTTGTTATGTGCTGTATCAATTACTGAAAAGAACTAATTTACCATTCGTACCACGTGTTGGAATGGGACATACCCAACACGAATCAAAAGTGACACTGGAAATATTAGCAAGCTAGGTAAACTAGCTCCCATTTTCCAAGCTGGCAAGCATCTACTACACGAGTGTAAAAAGCATGTAGGCCGTGTATGTTTACTCCAAAAATGTTAAAAATTGTAAATGGACAGGCATAACCAACTTGTGCTTATTGAAAAAGTAGATGAAACAATGTTCATTAGTCTAAGACTCCACAGTCAGTAGCACACCACCAGCTTGTTCCCTCATGCCTCAAATGTCAGTTAACTGTCACTTTGGGAAAAAGCCCACCAGAGGATGGGATGACTAGAGATGTCTAGAAGTTACTTGTGAAAGATTCTGCACAATTACTGCAGAATCACCACCGTTTATTTGTCCTTGAAAATGGAGAAGTATTCGAATTTCAGGTCAGCTAAGAATCCTAATAGACATTTCTTATACAGTGTTATGTGTGAATCGTGATGTTACAGTGCGAGGTGTGTGTACTGAATCAATGGCAAGTATAATAATAGAAATAAAATAGATGTGCTTGTCTCACGGTGAAATTTTGTACTTTATGTTTAACAGACTCTTCAGATAATTCGATGCGAATGAAGCTTCTTTCAATATACTGTAACATAATATTCAATTATCGGCTCATAGGCCAGCTGCCTCAGTGGACAAATAAATTGTTTCAGTGAGAATCTAATGCGTCTGGGAATAATGGTGGGTGCCCAGGATGATAATGTATACTAGTGTCTGTGTCTAAAACTTATGAATATTTTGTTACAGTATGCAATCAGAACCTTTACATTAATCATTCATAGTCCTTGTGGCCCATTATTTCTGCGATTAAATTATTAATGCTTTGGACTGACTTTCTTCACATAATCAAGTACCTATTGTTGGCTGCTATGCATTGTTCTTATGCAGACAGAACAATAAAATGACACATTTAACTACAGCAACAGTACTCTGTTTAGATTATACCTTATTCTTAACGCTTATGAGGCCGTTTGTCTGGTTTACATTATAGAAAAAGACATAAAATATTGTACATATCTGCATAATGACCCAGCTGTTTGTCTTCTCTATCCCTCCCTCCTCTCCCCAAACCATCCATCCATCTAGAGTTTTTCTTGGAGCTGCTGGACAATTCTGAGAAGTCTCTTAACAGCATGTTCACACGGACGTACGGCAAGCTGTATATGCAGAACTCAGAGGTGTTCCAGGACCTGTTCACAGAGCTCAAGCGCTACTACACGGGGGGCAACGTCAACCTGGAGGAGATGCTGAATGACTTCTGGGCCAGGCTGCTGGAACGCATGTTCCAGTTACTCAACTCCCAGTATCACTTCACAGACGACTACCTGGAATGTGTCAGTAAATACACAGATCAACTGAAGCCCTTTGGAGATGTGCCCAGGAAACTGAAGGCCCAGGTCACCAGGGCCTTCATCGCTGCACGGACGTTTGTCCAGGGGCTAATGGTGGGTCGGGAGGTCGCCAACAGGGTCGCCAAGGTGAGTTTCTCAGTCTGTTTGACTGTTGATGTGCTGCTCAGTTGTTAAGCAATCCTGTATTGTGAGCAGTGTTGAATTTTATTATAAGAATGAGCATTTAGCATTGCAGATATCCTCAAAGATTTACCTGCAGTTGAATCTCTCTACTACAACACTGGGTTGTGTTCATGATGTTCTTTTCTGCTGTAAATACTGTACCAATGGTCTCTCAACCTGCACCTTTTTGATATACCTGCTCTATTCATACTTTTCAATGTCTTTGAAACATCTTCTGTGGTCTTTACATCTTAGTCCTTTACAATTCGATTGCATCTAAATTATTTATAAAAAGCTCAGAAAAGAAGAACAAGTATTTTGATTCTATATGAAGATCTTTCTTTGAACGCACTTGCTCTCTGGGTGCGAGGCCAGTGTGAGACATTTGGCTGGTGGAGTACACAGTACACTGTTTGCTCCACATTTCAGAAAAGTCACCCGCAGAGAGCAAAGCTTTAGAGTAGAGGAGAGATTAAAGAGCATTTCACCCGAGATTTCTGATGCGGTTTTGTTTGCAGTCTCACTGTTCTCATTTTGTACTGTTCGATGTTTTGTTTGGACAGTGTGTATCAGGAAAATTGGTGACATGCCATGCTGATAGTTAATTTGATGATATTAAGAATGTCTTTCTTTGCTGGTGCTGTTTATGGTTTGGTTTCAGAAATGGGTTGATTAGATTCTGAAAATTAAACGTTTTCAGAGCGTTATCTGGAGATTAGAAATATGTTTTCTAAGGATTAGTGGAGATGTTTTCTAATTCCATGTTAAATACAGAAAGTTATGCAGAACACTTTGTCATCGACGTCTAAACTGTCAAGAGATATTTAAAAAACTGTTTGCTGTCAGTGGTACACTGCTCTGCTTTATGTATATGCATAAATATATAAAACTTGGGGCACCCTGGCAGTTCAACTAGTACAGTGCGCACCCCATGTATGAAAGCTGCAGCTGCCCGGGTTCAACTACAGCCTGTGGTCCTTTGTTGCAAAAAATAACTTTAGAAAACATACAAAACTCAAACAGTGGAGATAGAGCTAAGGAAAGCTAAGCTAAGCGGCCGATGATGATTCACCAGCAAAACCAGTGTTTTCTATGCTATAGTGCACCGGATGAGCGCTCCTCTTATGTAAAATATTCTCAACTTTCCAGTAAGGTGCAGAGTCACACCGCTCGTCAATGTCACACTTCGCCTAAGCAGCCAATCAAATCAAGCAAGATGAGCACTTCCTTCCTGTTTTGACACTGGGAGGGACACAGACGAACGACAATTTAAATTTAAGCACTAACTCATACTTCTGTGAAACATAAAGACCTTTTTATTGACTTTTAGCCATGGATTCATCTTTAAAAATAGAAACTATATTTAGGGATCTTATAACACCTCATTCACCTGCTAATTTCATTCAGTTACTGATCATTTGTAATGGCAGTGTCAGTCCAGCGTTTTGCTGACCTCTCAAAAATCTATTTTCTTCTCCAGTGGTTAGACACTAATGATATAAAACTATAGTTTTTTTCATGAATTCAGACGTCGGTTTTAACAAAGTCTTCAGAGTTAAGCTGTGATACGATTCCTTTTCATCTGCTTTTTCGCTTGAAGCTCACTGTCCCTTTCAGCTGAAACAGAGGAGACAAATTGTCAGAAGAGGAAAGAAAGACAGTAGGAGTGAGAGTGAGAGTGCAAAAACTAAATGTGCACAGTTTGAAAAAGAACTTTATTCATTCTTATGTTGGAGGATACACCAACTCGCAGCTTTACACAGATCATAGAACTGGGTAGATTGTTAACATCACTAAATGCATTATATCATATCACAACTAACGATTATTTTCACCATTGGTTCATCTGATTATCATTTAGTTGATTAATTAAGTTTATAAAATATCAAAAAGTAATAATAATCTATCCTATGCCAGTTTGTCACACTTCAAGGTGTTGTCTTCAAATGTCTTATTTTGTCTGAACAACAGTCCAAAACCTGAATTCTCACATTTTGGAAGCCAGAATCAGCAAAAGTTTGAACTTGAAAAATGACTTCAACCATTAATCAGTTATCATGTAATTAATCATGTAAACTACATATTCAGAATCTTGAATATCAACGAGACACTTTGATTGATAGTGCTTGTTCTAATGCTTCCAAAACATAATAATGCAGATAATGCACGTCTTAACTCTGTGGCAACCAAACATGACTTGGACTTGGAATCATTTGAAAAACGTCATATAATCCATAAAACAAAATACACAAAAGTGTAAATAAACAATCTAAAGCACAGTAAAGGAGTTATGTAAATAGTCATGTAATCATCGTCAATCCTACATAATTCCTGGTGATTTTTCACGATGAATATATAGTTTGACAGTTTACTGAGATTTCATCTCATTAGTCATACATAATGTGGCATAACTGTAGCAACCAAACATGACTTGGAATAGAACCATTTGAAAAAACCATATAAGCCACGCAAGAATATGCTACATTCAAATTCATAATCTTTAGTTTATTTTAGTTTATCTGCACAGTTATACAAAGCAAAATACATACATACATTTAGAGGACAGTAATTACAGTGCAGGAGAGGAAGGAAGCCTGAAAGGCTTATTCAGAGTCCTCCCCAGTGACAAACTGGCCATCTGGAAATTGGGCAAATGCCAGAAGGGCCGCCCGACTATGGGCCACTTGGGCCACTCAGAATGGGTCATCTGCTCTGCGAGCTGCTGAGCAGCCCATTATACAAAGCCGAGAGAGAGAGAGAGAGAGAGAGAGAGAGATGTGTCGACAGCCCACTTTGATTGTGCACCAGCCCACATCCTCCTCCTCAAGATCCTCAATACAGCTGTTAGTCGACATTCTGCAGCTGAGGCCAAAAGACCCAAGTCAATATGGATAAGACGAGCAAGGTTTGGGTTTTAATTGGCTAGTTAGCTGTATCAGGTGCTTTTCATTGAAACGTTCAACACAATGGTAGAGCATTTTTAATTAGGATCTAATGAAGGAACAAAATCTACAAAAAATTCATATGTTGGTTGTGTATTTTATTAAACTGCTGTATTGTCCTACTAGAATTAATATTATGCTTGTGGCATGCCAAATAGTATACAATTATATGGAACTGTAATAATAGTGTAACATTTTATAATAATTATAATAACATAAGTCCTACACTGTTTTATTAACATGATACTTTTTATTTAATGTTACAGTATTATACTAATACACTAACCTATACAAGTTACCCGTGCTTAGTGCATCTGCAGTGGACAGATGTTTAATAATAATAATAAGACATTTTATTTATAGAGTGTTTTTCAAGATACTCAAAGACACTTTGCAGGAGGTCAAAACCATCAAACAACACAATGCACATCTTCAGCATGACACATCTTTAATCAGGTTTGAGTCGTGTTTATAGATATATAGACAGGTTGGCGCAGGGTGGGCGCAGCTGTGGAAAAGACTGTCACTACAGATCCAGTGTTTGGTCCTTAGAGGTGGAGACAGGAGGTTGGCATCAGAAGAGCAAAGTGTGGTGGTGGAGCTGGTCTCTGAGGTAGCAGGGGGCCTGGAAGTGGAGGTCAGGAGAAGGTATTGGAGCTGTTTAACCAGAGTCAGGATGACAGTGCGGTTGTTTCAGTATGGGCTCCTTCTAGACAGCCTCCTCTGAAGATCAACACATTCTGCTTGTTCTGTTTTACCAAAGTTATTGTTATAAATATTGTTCAGACTTGTTGGGTTGTTTTGGTGGGCCTGTCAAAGTCAAAAAGTCCAGAGCCATTTTTCATTCCCAGACAGTCCCTGGTCATCTTAGCAAAATATTCATTTTAAAAATGACGTTACTATTCAACAAAAACAAACCATAATAAAAAGGCATAGACAGACATAGAGACAAACACAAGCTTATTCATAAAAAGACAAGGGTGAATAACACATATAAACAAACTTTTAAGTAGATACAGAATTCAACTAAAGAATCATCTTACTGTAAGGTTCAACGTGAAATGAGAGATTTAATTTACTGTGTCCCAAAGGCCGGCACAGAAGATAACAATTTCAATGTTATATTCAATGAATTCCAACTGTAGATGTCTGAATTTGATAGAAAAATTGATGTCTTGTTGATGCTGTATATGATAAATGGAATGTTGAGTGAATTTAAACATGAATAAGAACGTATGAAAACCACTGACCTCATGTAAAGACACCAGTGAGCATTTTCTAAATAGAGACGGTGATGAGTCTCATCTGTTAGAGGCGGAAATCATTCAGGAAACCTCTTTTCAATTACAAGTAATTTGGTAAGATATGATGGATATGTAGCAGCCAACACAATATTGCAGTTGATAATATAATCCAGAGATAGATGAGAGGAAGGATGGATCAAAGAACAAACATTTCTAAATATACCAGACATCTTCATGGACCTCTTGTGCACATGTTCATGATGGTTTTTCCAATTCATCCTTTATCTACAAGAATTCTTTTGTTTGAATTTTGTATGAGGTACATTTACATACATCCACTTCTTCTTCTTTAATGATTTCTCTTTATTAGAGCGGATACTAAACCACCAGCAACATTTATGACTATTGTGATACATTATCACCCTCCTCCAGTACCCACTGTAGTCACATAATTAATAATAATTAATGACTATAGGGGATTGTGGGGATTTGCATGTATATATTAAAGTGCTATATCCTTCCCCACACTGCCATACATCATCTCTGAAGAGTCCGTCATCTTCAGCTGTTTATTATTGACAGCCCTCTGTGGCATTTCAGATAAAGTGTTAAAATGAGCACCGCTATACATCTGTCCCACGCCTAAAAGGCACCCTCACTCTGGATCAAATCCCATATTCCTCGCTTCCTCATCAATTATGAAGTGCAGCCAGGAAACAGTGTGGCATTGCTGAAGGCTGTCAGGCTGGTGAACAGCCATAGAACTCGAGGTGAAAAGTTGCTTGACATGACAAATCACCTTGACCTAAGAATCACCCTCTGTACTCGCTCCTTTCAACGGCCTCTTGCATCTCTTTACAACACACTCTCAGAGTGCATACCAATCTTTTCCTTCTCAGGCGTAAGCAGTGTACTATACAGTGTACAAGGCACTTTCTATTCAATTTCATATCCGTAAGAGACAAAGATGTACACGCTTTATGGTAAAGTGCTACATTTTTGTGTGGTGTAACTGCTGCTGTGTTATTTTAGAGGATGACTCAGGAGCTGGGCTGCTGCGACAGAACATCCTGTAAAGTGTCTATAAGTTCCATAAACCATCTGCCATCAAGGCTGAATACTGTGCACTGTACGTATTATATCCTGTAGAGGTGTGGTGACGTATTTAGATAAGTAAAAGTACAATGATGTAAAAAATACTCTATTTCAAGTAAAGGTCCAGCCTTTAAACTTTTACTAAACAAAAAGTAAAGTTTAAGTAAAAACAAAAGTAATTACAACAAAATGTCCCAAAAGTAAGTAAGTACTCAGAGGAATGTGGGTGTTCAATGTAGAGCTGCAACAATTAGCCACTAATTCATTATTTGATCAACACGTATTTTGATGTTTATTAAAGGTCCAGTGTGTAATTTTTATTTAGTATTTATTGGCAGGAATAGAATACAATATAATACAATATATATTAGTGTATAATCACCTGAAAGTAAGAATTGTTGTGTTTTCGTTGCCTTTAAATGAGCCCTTCATATCTACAGTGAGAGCAGGTCCTATTCCATGGAGTCCACCATGTTGAACCACCCAGAACAGACAAACCAAACTCTGATCTAGATATGTCCTTTTGCTTTTATTGTGAATTTGAATTTCTTACATGCTTGGAAGAAGAGGGTATGGCGTAGGAGAGGATTCATTTAGTCGCAATCTGCAAATTCACCTCTAGCTGCCACTAAATCCTACACACTGGATCTTTAAGCAAAAACATTATTCCCTGGTTCCAGTTTGTCAAATATGAGGATTTGTTGCTTTTCTGTTTTTAAAATAATTTCAAAGTTAAACATTATGACAAAATAAGACAACTGAAGACAGTCACCTCGGGCAACTGTAATGAGCCTTTTTTTTTCTCAACTGACATTTGTCCAACTAAAGTAATCAGGAGATGAATCGATAGTGGAGATAATCGTAAGTTACAGTCCTAGTTTAATGTGTTAATAAATTCATAATATTGCATTATTAATCCAGATCAATTAAATCTAAGCAGCATTTGTTAGTAGGGGAGTTTTTATCATAACAATGCACCATATCATGTACATCAGATGAAAATGTTGAAAAGTTGAAAAGTAAGCAGTAACATAGAAAATACATAATAAGAGCTAAAAGATTTGCCTCTGAAATGTAGGGGATTAGAATAAAGTAGAATAAAGTCAAAACTACTACTACTACTACTAAAAGTAAATGTAATTGCACCACTGAGAATCAGCATCTAAAATTAATAACAGTCACTTGTGGAGGGCACGGGCAGATTTTTATCATAAATGTGTTAGTTTGAAAATATACAGATAATTGAATAACAGTTTACTGATAATTGATCTCATTAGTCATACATAAGGCAACTTTGGAGTCTACATCAATCATAAGCTTCTCAGTTTCTCTTATTCTTTCACCATGACTAACTACAATGAAAAAATAAATCGAGCATGAAGACCTACAATGCCTTGTTGCTGATTTTAGGAGTTGAAGAAGTTAAAATGCGAAAATGCCTACTGGTCTGTGAGAAGCATTATCTTGTCCCTGCCACAGGTCTTCAATCCAATTTATATGTGAAGTATTGCATATTGTACATGGCCCCTGGTGAGTGACTTTGACTATCAGGGCTCTAACTCAAAAAAACAGATCAGTCGTGAAAGTTAAAAAACTGGAGGTTTTAAAATGAGAAAACGTGTCTCTTTAAATAAAATGGCTGCTTTCAACCATCTGCCTGTTCAATTTTCCATGTTACTTTAACACAGGATGGTGCAGCGATGATGATGAGCCATACATAATTACTGCTAACAGACAGCTCTGAATGTAGTGAAGTCAGAACAGGGGAGATATCACTCCATAAAATGGGATTGCACTCGACTTGCACTGAACAGTCTTCGGACCTCGATCCTGGATTAAGAGCAGAATCACTCTGGATTACAGTTCATGATGACCATTAAGAGTTTTATCCTGTGGGTACTTAAAACACAGTCCAGCCACATTAAGACCTGCTCAGAGAAGATTGCAGGGATTTGGACCCTCTGAAAGGTTTAAAGTTCAGGCATTTAGAGCACTTATCACTCACTTTGCATGCGCTGGCCCTGTCCATGGTGCATATTTAGTCACGATGATGGAAAGAAGTAAAATATTTTGTACCAAGGGATTTGTTTTTCCTGATGGCTTATACCGTCATGTTGATCTCATTATACACTCATTTCCTACCACGAACTGTCCGATAATTTCACGATAAGCTCCAAGGCGGTTTCTGATCTTTGCACAACATTTACCTTAGATTAATGCTCCGCCAGATTACTGTCTTTGCTGACATGTGAGAAATATGAGGATGAGTTCCACGTGGTTTCCGTAGTTTTTCTTAAGTGTCTTTTTTTTTTCTGCTTTCACTGCCATATACAGTATCAGTTTAGCGCACAAGGCAAAACATTGAAGTGCATTCAACACTGAAATGAACAAACTTATCTCAGTTCCATGCTAACTTTGTACCATATACTAAATTTCATGCATTTAAAGTTAGCATAGCAAAAATCAGACTGCGACCTTGAATGTCACTGTCAGTTAAACTGTTTCTTATGATGATGTGCTACTTATTTTATCCCTTTCTGTAAATGTCCCGCCACAATTTCAATGCATTTAATTCCCCTATTTCCAATGAAATGCATTGTGGGTCCATCAAAAGCAGTATCAAACATCAAGCCTTTTTCAGTATGCGTACTGAGTCTTTGAGTCCACTACCGATTTTGTGTAACACGCTGCTCATAAATGACAGAAAATAGCTTCACTCAGCGTTTCAGATTTATTTTGTTCAATGATACATAAAATGATAGCAGGTAGCTGTCCGGACCATGAAATAATGAGAATTTTAAAAAGTTTAATTGGCACACTGTAGTGGGTCATGTTCAACCAATCATTTATGGGATGTAGATTGTAGTCATCACATCGTATTAAAATAACTGAGGGTGGGGGGTCAAGCATTTTCCACTAAATTCCTATGAATGTTGGAGTAGAGCAGCATCGATTGGTCCACTAATGTATCGTCAAATAATTAATCAGCACTTATTTAGAATTAATCATTTTTTTGAACAAGAATGACAAACTTTATCTGATTTCAGCTTGTCCGATGTGAGCTTTTCCAGCTCTTCTCTGTTATATATACACTGTAAACTAAATATTTTAGGTGGTGGTGGTTGGTTGACAATGTCTACAATGTTCTTACACTCTAGAAAGTCTTATGGACAGGTGTGTCAGAGTACAAAAACAAAATATTTGATCATTTGTACTCAGCCAATTAACGACATTTCATCAGGACTGTTGGTTGAACGTCATTTGATGACGTCACAGATGGCTTAAATGGAGGAAATGGAAAGTAACTTCAAGTGCTTCTTAAGCTCAAGCACCGTACTTATTTCCATTTCTATATATTTTCTATATATTTTAGAGGCAAATAGCACCTCTAGATGTATTTGATAACTTTATAACTTTACGTTGCAGATTTGCAGTAAAAATACAAAAGATAATTCACAAATTAATTATTATGTATTATACAATGTTAAGATAAGACTTAGAAGTCATGAACATGCTAATGCATTAATAATTATAATACAATAATGTGGTTTGTATTATTCTAAAATAATTAGCACTTTAATATTTTGATGACAATTATTTTGTACTTTTATTTAAGTAAAATTTTCAGTGCACAACTTGTCACACAGTATATTTTGCACTGTGGTATTGCTTCAGTAAAATATCTGACTATAACTGCATCACACCCTGTGACACAGCAAAATTGTATCACTAATTAAAGAGACACTAGTACGAGCTGAAGAGACACAACAGCAGAGTGCCTTCATTTATTCCAGGAGAATGTATTACAGTGCACTTTGTTGGGTTGCACATGACTTTAATGTAGTTCACTATATGTAGTTGTGATGAATATTTTGCACAACCAGATCGTGGACTAAAACAATTTGACAGCAGACTTTGCTCAGGGCAGATCAGATGACCTCCTCCATAAGAGAGTATGGTCCATCCATGTTTCTCAGCTGAGGCCCACATCTACAGACGCACCGGACAAACACACTCTCTCTCTCTCTCTCTCTCTCTCTCTCTCTCTCTCTCTCTCTCTCTCCCTCTCTCTCTCTCCCTCTCTCTGGCTCTCAGCTCACACAGCTTGCTGGGGATAAGGCCTCAGCCACAGTGCTGTGACGGCAGATGGCAACTGGCTCAAAAAGGTTGGCACGTCATCGGGAAATGTGCTGCACCAAAGATGTCCTTTTTAATTAAAAGATTTTGATCTGTAGTGAACTGCAGAATGTTGGAAAAAATGAGAGACAGCATGTGGTCTGAAATACAAGGACATGATATGAAAGGATAATAAAGAAACATACTGTATACTCTCTACGGTATATACTTTTCCATACTGAAAACTCGAAGAGATACAGACTCAGTCAGCCTGATAGAAAGTGGGAGGACATTTAGAACAAAATACAAAAGGATGGAAAATTGACAAAATTTTAGGGAAATATCCTTTAGAAAATATCCTTCATGTCACATCAGTTGACTGTGCCAAGCCAGATCACATCCTATGAATACTTTTTCGCACTTAAAGTGACTTAATATAAAGTGTAGGGCATCACATCTTTATTTAACAAGCACTTAGAGAGGGTTGTCAGCACCGATGCTGTGACATTTGTCCAGAGGTTTCTTGGCACCCACAGGAGACCGGTTTGCCCCTGACATTCAGGCTGCGCTGCAGACCTTCAGAGTCAGATGGACACAGGGTGAGTGCTGTGCTTTAATCCACGAGGCACCATGGCAGATGGATAACGATATACTATATGCAGGTCTTGTACTCACTGGAGATTTTGCATGGCTCCTGGTACGCTGTGCCTAGTCATGGAGCAGCGTGGGCTTGGCTTTTAACATGTTTGCACTTGTCTTGGTAAATTAAAGAAACAGTCCCAACTGCTGCTTCAGACATGCCACATAACATGGTACATGTCAGGGTAGATCAACGGGCGGACCCATGCCTCACCAAAGACAGACACTTGAGCTGACTAGTGTGGGTCACAGGGGGCCCGTCAAGTACCACTGTGTTGTTTCGTGGAAGCACAGCTGCTCACACGTGGATTATTCTGTCAGTCTCAGACATTCATCGATTTGACAGCGACTGATTTTAGTGCGGTCTCTCCGGAATTGTCTTTGGCTCCATCTTAAATTTAACATGCGGAGTGGAAGGAGACTCTAAAAGTTCACGGGCAAACAAAGAACGGGGACGTGATTAGTGAAGGAACAAAGTGTTACAGACCGTGTTTTATTATCAGTGACAACTTCTAGTGCATGCACTGCGATATTGTGCGCAGTCTGTGACTGTATGTACTAAGAATTAATATTCATCTCAAGTTCATCCAGCTGCTTGTCATTCTTAACTCGCCTCTCAGCCTCTAAATGTATTTGTGAACTGGCATGTTTGTGGTTTACAACAGCAAATGTATTTGTGCATCTTCATCTATTTGTGTGGAAGCTGTTCTAGAGAGTTGTGCATCAGTAAGAAACACACAATGCGGTTTAATTGGACTGAAAAATAATGCTGGGTGCCAAATATCTAAAGAACCATCTATTGTATTCAATCAACAATTCATGATTTAACGACAAACCAGAGCATACTGTGCACCTTTTATGAAGTTTAGTTATATACATGTAGATTTAAAGTTGAACAGCAGTTTTGGAGTCAACAAATCTACTTAAACAACAAAATAGGTCATTTGTCAGCACCTTCCACAAGGACCCATATGAGCATTTTCTGCTCTGGCACCCTTGTGATTAAGATGTGGCTATGTTTAGGCAACTAAAACTACTCGGTTAAGGTCAGATCACCTTCATGGTTAAAGGAAAGCAATACTTTTCAGGGACAGTTCTTGGAAAGCATTACAAAGGACCTCGTTCATCACAAGTGTTCCCAAAGCCTGTTTAGTTGCATCTTTAACACGGACTCAAACATCATAAAAATATCTTATTGTGTTAGATTCTATGCTCTTATTCACTTACTATTACAGTATGACTGCACGAGTGCTATAAGTGCTGCACTAAAAGCCTTCCTGCCTGCACCCTTGGTTTATTTATCCTTGGTTTATTCATATACAAACACAAACACGTGACACTAACACAAGTAATTAAGACTTATGATACTAAATCTGTTTTTATACTTGAGAAATGTAAAAAATATAAGCTGAATTTTTGCTCTAGGAATGTTTGATATTTATGTCCTCTTTCTTCTTTAAAAATTCTTAGATTGTTGCATGGTTGAAGGTGTCTCTGTAGACTTTTATACAAGTCTGTGCTACCAGTATTACAAATAACACCTTAAAGCAGGACAGAATCACTCTGATGTCTTAACCTGTGAGAAGTATCTGGTCTAATTGCTGCACGGAGTTTAAACTCTAACGCATCAGGTTTTATGAGCTCATCGCTTGTGCAAATAAAACTAAATTCAGCTCTGAGTTAAATGTAATGAACAACAAACACAATACTACTGTCTGAAAACTAGAGTGGTGTCTCTCTCAAGGGGAAATGTAAATGTTTACCTCGGTATGATATTTATCATAAGCGCTCGTACAAAGCCACGAGGAGCTCTGCTGTACGTCTGACTATCTGTGAGCAGTTGTGCTTCATGAGCTTGAATACATAACTACCACTATGAAGCAAATGCAGACATGCCTTAATACATGTTTTACTGCATTACATGTGTATTTCATAAAAGTAAACTTAACTATGCATTTGCAGTATTTCTGTCTGGTAGAATAAACATCTTATCACTCTAGTGTTGTTTTTCTGATTAAAAAAGCATTAGCTGACTTGTAAGTGCAGCAGGAGGGTTGTGTATGAAGGTTTATTGTTACCTTCTGTGAGAATATTCCAGCTGATGTTTCGGGTTTTTTTTTCTAAGCAACAGAATTGCTTGATTTGTTTACAACCTTTAATGTAATCCCTCCATTAGGAAGAACTAAGACCTTCAGTGAAGATTTTACGCCGACGTTTGGTGGCGATCATGTTTCTCTTGGTAGCAGATGGTAGTCTGATTTGCACAGTGACAGATCACTCATATTGTCATTGACACTAATGGCTGTGGAATTGAGTGGGGACACTGGGGCAGCAATGCAGTCTTACATCCTTGTCCAATCAGTGTGAAGCAACGCATCCTGTCACAATAATTATGACAGAACTATTGAGACGATTTTTTGGCGACATTCTCGCTGTCCCTCTAGTGTTCCCCTTGATTGGCCTTGGTAGCTCGCAAAGTCATTGTCATTTCTCACAACTTCATTACTTTGTGGCACAAAGCAATTTCCATCATCTGTGCTCTTCCCACTCTGTTACCCCTAAAGGGAGTTCACGCCATATGTGCATGACAACACCCTGTCGGAAAGACAAGGTGATGTCTTCTAAGAGTCTTTTAGAGTTCTCTCATTATAATGTTAGGCCTTGTCTTTTTATTAGAATGATTTAGTCGTCTTCGATGTGTCTTATTGCTGATGTTGGATTCAGGTGGCTCCCGACTGTGGCCTTTATGGGATGGAATTAGAACCGGCTTGTTTTATTATTGCTCAGGCTCGTTGCATTCATATTCTTACATTTTTAATTCTCAATAAAGTTAATGTTCGCATCAGGAGTCTGACTTAACAGCAGACCACATCTTCAAACTGCACTTCTGAAGCAGCAGGATCATGAGTAGGCTGCTGCTCATGCCTCACCCCACCCTCGTCTATGAGTATTTTTCTACTAAACACTAAATATAACTTAGTACAGTCACTCAGGTATGGGGTGAGAAATTCTATTGATTGATTTATATTCTTATTTAAGAAAAAGAAAAGAACAGAAATATTTACAGCAAAATATTCATGAGCCACTACAAAAAACAGTAGAAAGGATACATTTGAGGTAATTTGAGTACTTTGAGGTAAACAACTTGGGTATTTTGGGTATTTCATCCCATTATATTCCGACTTCCCTACCATGCCGAAGAAAATATCATATTTTAAACCCCAGCAGCTTTAGTTACATTGCAAGATTAAGATTTTAAATACCAGATATATAAAGGCACGGGCTGCTAAATTATCGTTTGACAATCTGTGTTTCTTTTTTCGTAAATGAAATGTCTGAAAGTACACATGAACATTAATCAAACAACATATTATTAAATAAATCTGCCTTTTCCTGAAAAGTAATAATAATAATTTACACAGCACTGATGATAGGCTGCACATGAATCTTTGTGCACTTCTATGAGCTAGTCAAGGCTGCCCTACACGTTATTGTAGGCCCAGTTTATATTTTCTATAAGTAGGGCGTCCCTGCTCTGTCTCTCTATCAGCTAACATTGGCATGAAAAATACTGAAGACCCCTGCTTTAGCATCAAATAAACTAAAGCTAAAATAATAAATAAATAAAATTAGATCGGCCCTTCCAAATACAACACTAAAACGCTACTTAGATATTAATGCATAGATAATAACAATATAGTACAAAGTCTAGTTTTTCTGCATTATCAATACATTTATTTATTTATTTTCCCCATCTGTAATGGAACATTTTTACACTGCAGTATTTCTACTTTTGCTTGAGTAGAGGATCTGAATTCTCTCTCGCCTGCTGCAAAAACTCACACATTGACTCAAACACATGCTGTCCATGCAATGTTATCATAGCACTTAAACATCAGATGAGTAGATTAGTGTTTTAATCTCACTCCAGATCTGAGGCATCTCGCTTCCCAGTCCTACCCTCAGCCTGCTGTGAAATATTCCATCCACTCAACTGTAAATAAGTGCTAACAAGATTATCAGATTACCCTTCATCCAGGGCACGCCGCGACTGCTGGGCACAGTAACTGCAATGATGTAAAAAAGCCTGTAAGATAATTGGAGGCACCATTTTAATGCAAATTTTTCCAAACGCTCACAAAGCTCAAGGGCAGCTTAAAACGCTTTTGCTATTTGCAGTCTGAAATATATTTCTGTGGCCGCCACTAACAAGCCATACGAAATGTAAAGACTGGGGTTGAAACAGGACTATAGTTAAGGAAATTCTCCCACTGTTTCCTCTGTGTATCTTAAATAGGGCGTCTAGAAACTGGGCCAAGTTGAATTGAATTGACAGAAACAGATTAATTTCAGAACTTTTTTTTTAATTATTTAAAATGAATAAGTACTATACTTTATTGTACATGTAAAAAGAAAAAAAGTATAATTGCATTCAATGGTACAAAATGACATTTGCAATGGTTTGCTGATGTTGAGTTGAAGATACAGTATGCTATGTTTTCATTAGGCTCCTCTGTAACACTGCTATCATTTATACCATGGCAGCGCAGCAGTGAATTTATTATGTGAATATATTCCAAAGTCATCCTGTCAACCAGTTTTTGTTTTATGATTGTGCTTTAAACTGGATTTAATGTCCTTGCCCAGGTACAGTGACTTGGTGGAGCTGAGCCAACAGAGAAAACAAAACGCACAACGCTCTCCATCTCTCCTCCGTCTGTCACTATAGCAAATATATTTATATGCAAATTACCCTGTGAAATAAAATGATTCAAATAGCTTGATAGGAAAATGTTATATTTAATCTGTGGGGTTCAAGTCATTGATGAGGGAGAGGGTGGAGAGAGAGAGATTGCTGGAGATGCATGGTGATGCGGGTGGAAGTGGAAGTGCAATCTAAAAACTGTCGTGGCCCTGTCTCAGTTACAGTCGTCTGGCCAATTGCATGTAGCAGTCAGATGGTGACTCATGGTTTCATATGCGTGATACTTATTTTGTAAATACAGAAAGTAAATAGTGCACTTAGTTCCACGATACCAGGTGATCTGAGATCTGAGCGCCTGACAATCACCTCTCACCTCAAGGACACACCTTACCTGACACAAAGCTGTCCTCCCATACAAACTGGAGGTAAAGCAAATCACTTTGTAGCACAGAGAGAGAACGCTTTTCAAAACATTAAAAATGAATGTCCCAAGCAATGATATTTCTATTTGACCAAATAGTTTACTATATTAACAAACACATTCACAACACCAGATTAGCTAGTGAGGGTGATATTGTGGTACCCAGCCCAGCCAAGGTCCAATGCATTGTAGAAAACTGTAATTTACAGAGCTACCTCAAACTGGAATATCTACGCCTAATTCAAAATAAATCATCCTTTAAAAAGAACATGCAAAGGCATTTATTGGCACGCAGATGACAGACTGAATAGTAGGGTTTTTAAATATTAATATTTCCCTTCATATAAGTCGTATAACTCTCATTCTTTTTTAAATTCATCTACCTAGACCGTTTTTTTAATTCGTAAACTATCTAGAATTTTTAGAAATATAGTTAAATGTGTGTACAGTGTCTGAGTGATCTGAGTGTCTAAGCGTGGGGAGCTGTGTAGAACTGTATGTGTCCTTTGCGTTAGCATACAGTAGATCCAGTGTTTTATTGTCTCTGGTGTGGTATGCTGGGTGAAGGTGGGTAGAGTGGAGGACAGGGAAGCTGCACGGTTAAAGTCGGAAATGAGGAGGAGGGACTGTGGGTGTGATGTCTGCAGCTGTGAGACTACAGCGTGTAAGAGCTCACGGGCCGCTGAAGCATCGGTCGAGGGTGGGATGAAATGTTTTATTTATTTTTTTAAATATTTGTATCAACCTCATATAACCTGTCATATAACTCTCATTATTTTTCTTTTTTATTAATTCATAAACTATCTGGCATTTTTAGAATTGTATCTAAATTTATGTAACAGTGTCGGCTTTGATTTGTATATGCATGTAAGCCCTGATAATTTTCTGTATATTAATGCAGTTAGTGTTTAATATATAATGTGTATGTTTGGCGTGGACCCAATAAGACACACAACACACACATAACACACACACGCACCTATATATGGTACGACAGTGTTTAGAAGAACACAGCTTCGACATGTGACCACCCAAAAGACTTTGGACTGGTTCTGTAATGCCAAGTCTTTTTTTTCTTTTTTTTCTTTTTTTTTTTATTATTTTCGCTCAGTTTTACAAACCAAAGCCAAGAAAAAGTCCTCAGTCTCTATAGAGATTAGCTCGTGAGTTTATAGTGCAGGCACACAGTGACCACACTGAGATCTAAAGGTTAGAGCTACATGTGGACAGCCGCTGGAGACAGTTTAAAGGGTAACTTCAATACATTACAATCCGGTCCTTATTTTCTTGTGGTTTTGTCAATGTGACTGATGGGGACAATAATTTTTGAATTTGGTCCAGTATTGAGTGAGAGTGCTGCAGCCTGCAGCCTCAAAATGTGTTGCAACGTAATCCTTGTGGGCAATTGTGCACCGTCAAATGTCCACTAAAAGTTCTTCTTTTTGCCACTGACTGGCTCAGATTGTTATTATAGGTGTCTGATAACATTATGAAAAGGACCCTACAGAGAAATGAAATGTTTTATGTATCTTTCGCTTGATCCAGACTGTGTCAAGTCTCGCTCAAGGAGAGGTCTGAAATCTCCTTTGTGGGCAGAGGGTCACAACACCCACAGGAGCACCACCAGTCTCTGAGCTTCGCAGCCTCGAAGCAGCTGGTTCATCCTCCTCTGCCTGGTGCCTCTTCTCTCCCTCTCTGTTTCTCCTTTATGCACATGCTCCAAGCTCAAATAAATACCACATTGCAAGGCATCAGCCAAATATTCAGCCATGACATTGAAAATTGTTTCTTTTCAACACAACAAACTGGCCATCATTACTATGCTCACTTTTCCAATCTTGACTTCTTGCAAGTCACCTCACCTCTCAAGATTTCCGAACAGATTTGGGCGACACTCAGTGAGACACACACAGCAGTGTTTCATTTCTCTGTAGGGTCATATTGTCAGATAAGAATAATCTGAGCCGGTCAGTGGCCAAATCAAACACTTTTAATGGACGTACTTTGACAATGCGCCCATAGGGATTATGTTGCAGCCCATGTTGCGGCTACTAGCTGCACTCAATACTGGACCACATTCAAAACTTAAGTCACTTTGACAATCACAGATCCAAGATGAAAAATAAAGTTATCCTTTAAGTACTGTACAAGCACTGTAAGTTTGTAAATGAATGAATAAAAGGGCAAAAATAAATTTGGCATTCTTTGCTTTAATAATCTGCCGACAGAACATGAGATATACTTTATGAAAATGCATCATTCTAGAAAACAAAGTGAGTTTCTGCAAGTCAAAATTGTTTGGGAAGTAAGAGGCGGTTCCCTCCAAAGCAAACAGTGTGATTGGCATGTACTTCTGGTTTGGTTTCTCTGTCCAAATGTGGCAGTAGCACCTGCCTGTTCCTTCTGTTTGTCTGCTAGTGTCTTGTCCGGTTTTTCTCTCCGTCTGTTTCATCTGTATCCGTCTCTACATTTTCTTGGTGTTTGTTTTTTCTCCGTCTTTGGCAGCGTCTTTGGCTTCCTCCACAGCCGCTTCTCTCTCTCTGTTTGCACGTCTTTTTTTGTACTCCCTCCAGCACAGACTGTGAATTAGAAAACGCAGAAGTTAAACACTAGGTAATGTTGTATGTAAAGTCTAATGACAGTGATGGCTCCATACAGGCTATTAGCAGACACCTAGCACTATAATAAACCATTATTTAGCATTTATAAACAGTATATTATAATTTGTTATATTGTTATAATTTGTTTTATATATATATATATATATATATATATATATATATATATATATATATATATATATATATATATATATATATATATATATATATATATATATATATATATATGTGTGTGTGTGTGTGTGTGTGTGTGTGTAATAAACATTCTATTAGTCGCTTTAGATTATTTTACATGATGCCACAGAAGCCTGACACATGAATCTTTTCAATGCATGTCAGCTGTGGTATGTGTTCAATCAAATAAAGCTTGTTTGTGAAAAATCTCCATATGTTAACCACACTCCCAGACCCATATAAACAATTTACAAGAACACATATCAGCGGCTGACACGCAGCGGTGGAAATGACAGCTAGCAGCCCAGTTTAATGGCCTTCTTACAAGACTTCGCGTGATGTCAGCGGCAGATTGCAAATGTCAAAGATGGTTCATTTGATCCTTGTTTCCGGCTCCCAGGAAGAAGTGGAAGCAAATACGCTAATAGCGCACATCTCTGTCTTCCCGCTCTCCGCCTCTCCTCCTATTTCTTACTACACACACACACACACACAAATGCGTGCACACAGGTGGTCTGGTCATCATAGCAGTAAAATCAAAGACAAACAGCAGTGTTCAGAACAAGCCGATGTCATAAGCACAGCATCAGATGTTGCCATGGAGCTATTAAAGTCCACTGACGTTGTTTTCCATTTACAGGTCCTTCTCACTCTTATGTTGGGCTGTTGTCTGCCTTAGACAAGGCAACTTAACTGACTTGACCTGACTTTTAGAATACGCTAATTAGTCAGTGTTTTGCTCAGATGAATGAACACAAGCATTACTCTAGAATTAAGATACTTTTTAGTGTGATGTGCGGTTCCTCTGCCACAGATAAACCATTTAAGTGTAGACCGTGGCATCCAGTTGTACGGCCCTGCCACTGACCAACTCTACCAACCATCCTTGCACACACACACATCAGCAGTCTCCAGAGTGTGTGCCGGACAGAATCTAAAGTCAAGCATGAATACAGAGGCTGACAGGCCAATTATCAGATGTACTCTTCGTTCTGCATCCCCACCTCTGAAGGGAAGCAGATGTGAGAATCCTGTCGCTTTCACTCTAGCCAGTACAGTGACATGGCCCAACAACAAAAGGCACAGCCTTCACAAGGAATCGAGATGGACAGAGTTGTAAACCTCGTCTTGTCATACAGTTTTATCTGGTGGGTTTTCACATTTCAAGCTTCAGAAGATGTGATGTAGTGTGGGGATGTTTGTCAAAAGTTGAAATGCCCCCACCGTCCTGAAATTTCAGTCGGGAATTGCATTCCTTAATATTGATGCTCTATCGCAGCTGACTGTGGAATGCAGTGATTTCTGAGGAAACGAACAATGTTTGGTAAAAATATGAAAAACTGTCCCTTGTGGTACATCATCACAACGTGTCATACTGCATGTCATAAAACAGTTAATGAGGTGTAATGAGCTTGACATAACTGAAGAATGTCTCTTTGTTCCATAGGTGAATGTAGTCCCAGCGTGTGTCAGAGCCTTGACCAAAATGCTGTACTGTTCCTACTGTCGTGGCATGCCCGGGCTGAAACCCTGTCACAACTACTGTCACAACGTTATGAGGGGCTGTCTAGCCAACCAGGCAGACCTAGATGCCGAATGGAACCTTTTCATTGGTAAGTAAAAGAAAAACCTGTCTGATTCAAATCAAGTGCCCTTGCGCCTGCTTCGTATTTTCTCTTTCTAATCTTTGTAGGGTTGTGCGTCTGTCTGCGTGCACACTTAAGCTTGTACTTTTACTGTCTGTCTGCATGTTACTTTTTCAAGGCAGTGTCTTTGAATAGTCTCTGTGGGAATTCAGTAGGATGTGCTGTGTTAGATTCAGCTTTAAAGGATTTACAGAGACAAAACTGAAATCTTATTTGTGCAACCCTTCCTTCTTTTTTTTTTTTTTTTCTGCCTGAAATGTTGTTTGCTATTGCTGGAACCCTGGCATAGTGCTTAAAGCTCTGGTCCCTGCTGTTTGGGATTGATAAAGGAGAGCAGATCCTAGGCAAACACATTTTCTATAGTGTTTCCAGCTGAGCTCAGTGAGTAATATAGCACTTCAGTTAGGCTGTAAGTAGCTGGCTGCTGTAAGCCCTCCTGTTAAATGGATACCAAGGAAGCACATAGAGTGTTCCCTCTGGATCTTTTGTAGGCCAATGCTTTATTTGTTATGTACCCCAATCCCATCCTCCCACCCACACTTTCAGACTTTTTTTTTTCAAAATGGGGCGACGTTTTTTTCTTTTTTTTGTGAGAGACATCCCTGAAGACTGTGTCAAGTGAACTGCGCTTCTAAGCTCGCTGCTGTTTTGTGACAGGCCTGTCGTTCGAGAAACCATCATATGATGATGCTCCTTCCCTCCGATGGCATGTCTGAAGTCTCAGATCAACACGGGCCCCTGTGCACTGAATGAGATGTCTCGCAGCTTTATGACGTGTGTTAAAAAGTTAGTGTCTTGTTCGGTTGTGAAGAGGCAAATCTATTGCCGCAAAGGGACACTGGGCTTGACAGTAATGGGAAAAGCTGTTGTTGCAACAGAGTGATGAATCTGGTTAGACAAAAACACCCCAGAGGTGTGGAAAAAGTGGATTTTTAATTTTTGAACCAGTTTTGTGCAGACAGTGTTTTTTTTTGGTTTTGAATGACAGTGTGGTTGTTGAAGGTATTATAATTAGAAATGTAGAACCCAAGGGAAGTTTATTTTTGCCATGAAAGACTCATTTTTTGATGTCTACTGACATTTTGTATTCATTATCTGTTGCTAAAGAACTTCGATTTGCTTACTATGCAGCTCACAAGAAATATTGATTCGCCTTTCAGAGACAACTTCTAAATGTATCACAGGTCACTTCTCACCACTGGAGCACATCTTTGCATTATAGAAATTTATGGATTGAGCCCGTACACGGTCTGTCATTGTCATCCCTTCAAATCATCACTTATTATAGAAGGTTAGATCAGAGGCACAGCGTTCAATTTTAAGAACTCTCAATGACATTTACCTGTGGACTTTATTCAAGCTTAAATGTCACTATCAATACCATTGATTGGTTAAGACCAAAGGAGAAAGGAGACTCAAGGCATTTTATTTAGTTTTAAACATCAGCAGGAGAGAAAAGAGAGACGAGTTCTGAAAATGGTCTATAATCTCTCTAAATCCAGCTGAATCAGGAACATTAATGTAATAAATCAAATTTTTGTTCCCGGCTTTTATTAAAAACAGAATAAAAAGAAGGAGGCCAAGTCGGCTTTGTGGAAACAAATGGAAACTAAAACCAGATAATGATTTTTTTCTCTCTAATGTACAAAGTTGAGCTTACCTCATCCGAACATTAGCGCAACAATAAAAATTTAAAAGATGATTGCATCATCTGTTTTTACATAATTCCTCACTGAGTAAACCAAAGACTCATTTATATTATATTTAACATTGTAAATGTTTGTTGCGTTTGCTTAAATATAATAAATACATTTAAACAAAACATATTTAGTTAAAGGTCCAGTGTGTCAGATTTAGGGGGCACTATATAGATAATATGAAAGAAATGTAATATATTATTCATAACTGTTTCATTAGTGTATAATCACCTAAATATAAGAACCAAGTTACAAGTTACAAGTTAACAAGTTACCTTCGTTTTGATCATTTTATATCTACAAATACAACGGGTCCTCTTTTATAGTGTATGCAGTGTTTCTACAGTAGCCCAGAACAGACAAAATAAACCCTGGCTCTAGATCGGACCTTTCGCAAGTTCCACAGCCAGTTTTCCCCTCCATGCTTAGAAGGGGAGGTGAGGCGTGCTGTATTCAGTTGGTTGCTATCTGCAAATTCACCACTAGATGCCACTAAATCCAGCACACTGGTTCTTAATTACTGGAAAAAGTGAATCCATCTAAATAATTGCATTCCTTCCTTCTGGGATTTAGTCCCACGCTCAAAGGCGTCAAAGGTGATGTTTCCTGTCATTTCGACAAATTGTCTGCTCTATTTCTGTCAAAGCAGGAGACACATTTCACTCTTCGTCATGTCTGCTGACTTCGTACTGAGCTGTGGAATTGCAACACATAACTTTAACCACCAGAAAACTCTTAACGAGATTAAAATGGACCAATTAAATATGTAGAAACTTGCTAGCCTAGCATCATTAGTGCTACACTAATGCTAACTACACCTAATACAACTCAACACAATTTTGTAACACCAAAGCAGTATTCAGTGATAAGTTGTAGTATCTACTCACCTACAGACATGTTTTTATACTTATTTTATTTTCCTTACATCATAAGTCTGCAATTTATGGAAAATATGAACTGTAATTACTGTGAGGAAAACAGAGGATGGACACTGCCAAACATGTTCTTCTGACATGTGCTTAATATAACAAGCTGGCTCATTAATATTTTTTATTCTCTTTGAGTTGAATTTCTAATGATTGGCAGTGACATATTGTGTCAAATGAGGTAAGCCTTTTAATTGAACCAGCATGAAGCCCATCTAGTCTGAAGCGTGTGTGTTTATTGAGCCTTTGGCTCATTTCCAGCTCAACACAGTAAAACTGTCGATCTGAGAAATATGGTGAAGAATAATATCTTATCATTTGTAAGGTTTGATGGATTTTTCTTAACATTATCAGCATTCATAAATAAGTCTTTTATATAACAAATGAATTATAATATATGGCAATATGACTGTATGGCACTGCAGTATAAGGCAAACAACTGTTGGGACTAAAAATAAAAACTTTATTTCCAAATAATCACAACATGGAGCATAACTTCAGCTTTGTATGAACTCATGCTGTTCTCCTGCTTCTTATTAAACATTTATAGAAATGTACCTCAATCCCCAGAACACAAAACACATGGTGACATCAACTACCGCTGCCGACATGTCTGTAAACAACAACAGGTTTTGGCAAGTGCCTAACAATAACTGGAGCACACCTTATTCAGATTCACAGCAATGCCTGAGAATCCCATCACATGGCTGATTCTCTAATTTGTTGGAAAAATGAAGATCAGGATTAATCTGTCATCATTTTGCCACAGAAAATATGTGTTTCATCTGATGAAATGAAGCCTCAGCTGGAAATGTGAAACAGGGAATTTGAGTAGTAACGGTCGAGTCATGCTGTTCATTGTAAAGATCTTTAATAAATGTTGCACCATACTGCACTTCTTCACATATTTAGAGAATTTCTTTTTCAAGAAATTTGTGTTACCTCTAAAATATACAGCACACTGCACTATATTTTTCTTTTTGTTTCTTTATTGTGGAATAGGAAATGTAAAGTGTAAATCAGGGATTGTGGTTGTGCCTGCTGTTGTGGTTCTGCGTGACGTCCACTAAATGTATTATTATTATTATTATTATTATTATTATTATTATTATTATTATTATTATGATATTTATATTATTATTTATTATATATTATTACTACTACTACTACTACTACATATTCCCCTTAAAATTATACTTGTCATTATTCTCATTATTGCTTCTATGCATCACTCACTCTCTCTAACTATCTATCTACCCCTCTCTAACTGAACTGGTCATGGCAGATGATGAGCCGAGTTCTGCTCGAGGTTTCTGCCTCTTTAAAGGACGTTTTTCCTTGTCAATGTCACCAAGTGCTCTGTAAATAATATTATAAGAAGTACAGTCTAGACCTGCTCCGTATGGAAAATGTCATGAGATAACTTCTGTTATGATTTGGTGCTATGTAAATGAAATTTAACTGTAAATTGAATTGATAAAATTTAATGATTAAACATTTATTAAAAGCATATTTTTATTCCCTATCCATATCACCTGCTTTTGGAGTGTAGAGTATAAAATAAAGGATGAAAATGAATTAAAACAATAGCAAAAAAATGATTTTAGTTGTAAACATGTCAAGCCAGTGAAGTCGACTTTTGCTAAGCCATTCAAATATCTCTTAACAGAAGCAGAGGAATTAGTGAGACACACTGTAACAACAAATCACAAAGGCTTACATGCGTGAGCCTGAACAACAAAATGATAGCCCCTCATTATTTTAACATATATAAATATATATAAACACAAGCTGCTTGCATGTCAGTATCACACTGCAGCTTTTACAAGCAGCAGAACAAATGTGCTTATTCCAGAAACAATAATGACCTTGGTGGATACTCTGATGTAGCCTACATATCAGTATGCCGAGAAAGAGGAATGATTACATCATCCATGTCATACATTTCAAAGTTACAGTCACAGTACAGTAGTTGACAGTTTGTAAAGGTTACCGTAACGACTCCATGGCTTCCATGCTGCAAATGGAAGACAGATGTCAGTGAACAATGAGCATCAAGCTGAGGAAGGATGTGATTTACCTGCTTGTATCTGTGCTGAGTGATTTTAGGCACCCTGACTTTTAAGTGTGTGTGTGTGTGTGTGTGTGTGTGTGTGTGTGTGTGTGTGTGTGTGTGTGTGTGTGTGTGTGTGTGTGCGCGCGCGTGTGTGTGTGTGCATTGAATGTTCAGGGAAGGAATTCATGGTTTGGCCAATGGAGGATACCAGACCATCAGTCACCTGCCATCATGATAAATTTACCAAGCTCTGCATCATGACAGACACATCATTATCATTTTTCTTGTCAGCACCTTGTTAAAATATCCTGAGAGAGAGACAGAGAGAGAGAGGGAGAGAGAGAGAGAGAGAGAGAAAGAGACAGGACAGAGAGAGAGAGAGACACAGAGAGAGGATTCTGTTTTTCACACACTGCTGTGGTTTTTCAGGCTTACACCACGATCAGTGCCATTTATGACAGAAAAGTGGCATAAGTGTAACAATTTTTCAGCTACACATTAAAAATTAATGGCAGATTGTAACTGACTGTTTGATAAGCCCCTTCTGGAGACTGCAATTGTCCAATCATAGCTTCAAAACCATAACTAGGCACGGGCCTGTGGATTTCTCCACATGTTCAAGCTGTGTGCATGCAGGGCTGTACGGGGAGCAGACAAAGAGTTTAAAGGGTTGTGTCTTTTTCAGTTGTTCAGAAACAAAAAATCAAAAGTGAATATGTAAGGAATGTTTGTTTTTTTTACTCCAAGCTACAATTGTTAGCATGTCCGGCTCATTGGCTTGCTAAAAACGGTGGCGGCACTCCAGCAGCTCACCTCGTACAGTGTGTGGTCCACATACAAGGCTGAGTTCTTTGCACAGCAGCGTCTCTTCAGCTGCTTCTATTAATTACGTTAAATGTATTAATTAAATGTTAGCACATCACTAACTAACTAGGTTATGTTACTTTGTGGGATTACAAGTTACCTTGTTCATGTTCCTTGCTTGATGGTTACCGATGCTATCAGATTATTGGCCAGCATTTGTTGTGCTCTTTATTGGATTTGGGAAACTACACACTCCAGCAACCCTAACTCATGTTAGCAGAGGTACCATTACATTGACCAAACACATTGGTCCTCACCCTGAAAGCATAGCTAGTATTTTAACCAAATAGCAACCAAATAGTTATTTTGGAAGACAATAGTATGACCTGTCATTTGTCTTACTTAGAATACTAAAATTAACTACACTGCAATATAAGAACAATGCTTCTTTTGCTAGCATAAGTAGCCATCAAATGCCTTTTAAAGACCAGGTCTATGATTTCATTTAAAACAAGTTTATTGAAATGAAAAACATTTAAAAAATCAGCTGGAGGCAACTTTTTCTATCAATTCCTGGAGCTAATATTAGCTCAATTAGCTAGCTGGCTACAGCTGATAAAATCAACCAATTACAGTTATCCTTTCAGCTGACAGAAATGACAATCACTGGCTAAAATTGAAATGTTTTCTTGTGTCTACTCTTGCCCTGAAAAAAGGGGCTCATTGTTTCAGAAATGACAGAGAATTTCAAGTGGTGAATCCACTACCCTTATCATTTTACACGCCGTGCAAGAATGGAAAGATTGATAGGCGTAGCGACAGTAACCAAGGTGGGGCAGTGCTTCATGAACTGTCAATTCTATTTGAATGGATTCACAGCAGAAGTAATGAGCTCATTCTTAGCTTTAAATGAGAAATAATTTGTAAATACCATTGTATTCCCTTATTGCATGCATGGCCGTGCCTGTGTACACATTATTTCTCCTAATTAAGATATAGTCTTGTGTTGTCCTCTGTTGAGTCCTTTGACACCACAGTGTAAGCGATCCGCATTGATTTTATTTGCTCATTTCTTTTTAATTGCATGGATTGTGTCCCAGTGTAACTGGACCTCCCCACAACCTCCCCAGTTCATGAGAATTCAAGACAGCGTTTTTTTCTGTCCTGCAGGAAGGACTTTTTGTGATGTCTGTGAGATTATAAAGACGAACACCATGCCAGCGCTTTATTTTAAATGATATACATAACTTGGCAGAAACTGAGCTTGCATTATGCTTTAGTGCACAGTTTAGTCTTGAAGATGCCTAAAAGCAATCTTTACTTTTATTACTAAAACCTAAAAACTCTGCATCCACATGCACATTTAACTGTGAGTTTCCTTAAGAAAAGACATAGAGATACTGCATCTTTAAGTTAAACCTGATATATTTACCAGACTCAAGCACACACACAAACACGCAAACACACACTGACACACAGTATCAAGCGAGATGGTCTCAGTAACAGACATGACGGGAACAAACGAGCTAGCTAGTGGGTTTCTGCCTGTCAGAGAGCTGAAGGCTGGATGACTCACTTAGCCTAGTGGAAGTGATCTCCATATCCTCAGCATAATCAAGAACCAGTATCTTTTCTTTCTAATTGCTACTGGCTGTGCAGAATCTGCAAAATGCTGCTTTTCTGTATTTGGCAGGAATGCTTACGCAGCTACACTTTATATAACCTAAAAGCAACATATCATTTTTCTAATATTATGAGTTACCACAGCTGATGACCAGCTGTGTTTTTATTTAATAATTGTATTGCCTCCACACACATGTACATAACGTTATTCATTCTTTTTTTATATTTATGGAAAGCATATTGTTAAGCACTGCAGAGCCTTTTGCTTTACGCAATTACACATTTTAATGTTGTTCCATTAGCCTATTCATTTTCACAAAGGCCTGCTTAAAGGAATAGTTTGTACTTTTTCTTTGTTTTCTTGTTGAGAGTTACACACACACGCCCAAATATGAAGCTACACTCATCAGCTGGTTAGCTTAGCTTAGCATAAAGACTGGAGGCAGACGGGGAGTAGCCATCAGCAACTCTAAAGCTCACACATCATATCTGTTTTCCAACTGCGAGTGTTAGCTCCAGCTTCATATTTACCATACAGACATGTATTAATCTTCTCATCCAACACTCAAGAAAGCAAATAAGCATAATTTCCAAAATGTCGAAATATTCCTTGAACCTGACCGTTAACCATTTTCAAAGCGTTCATTTCATATTCCATAGCATGATTCCTTTTCACCTTCTAAGCAGCCACAGGTTTGCATTCATATTATTTTCATGTGGCAACCAATTTGATTTGTAAACCGAACTTGAAAAAGACAGCACAGGAAAACTGACAGTTAGCCATCAGACGCAGCAGTGCCTTGATTCTGTAGCAGTAGAGAAATGTGTTAATGTAAAAAGACATGCGAGTTCATGTGCAAGGAACAACAGACATAATGTTTCAGACTTCAGATGAGCTGAAGTAATCCAGACATGGCTGGAAGCCAATAAAACAGAAGGAAAGTCCTATCAAGAAATATGTGTGCACTGTGAGAAATAACTAGTGCTGTTATTGCATGATAGAATACCTCTGGAGAGTCCCCAAAGACATACAGATATGTTGGCGAGTTAGTGAGTCTGTTGAAATTGATTCACCTCTTACAGCTGCAAAATGGAAGAAAGAAGTTTGAGGAAACTAACACTGACATCTTTTAGCAGAATGGTTTTGGCAACGATGTTGTCAGACAGGAATTAGATTTTTGTTTCACACATGTTACAGTCAGCTTCTTCTCACTTTGGGTGTGTTTAAAAGTTTATTTAACAAAAGTGAAGAATGCGGGCTGTATCCTGTGATGGATATTGATTCTGTACGACCTGCTGGAACAATGTTTTGTGGGAACGCGCTGATTTGGAGTTTTTCTCACTTGATCTCCTTTCTGTTCATTTAATTGATAAATTATGTGAAACATCTGCAAGTCATTGTGTACTGTGGTACTTCAGCTAAAACACAAATGCGTCACTGAACTGTAGAACACATTGGCAGAGACATAATGTCTTTGTAATCCCTGTGGTTTTTAGATAGAGAGTCTGAGTACCTCAGAGAAAGGTCAGAGAGCTCAGAGGTCTGTTGGGACAAAAATTAATCCATGGCTTTGCCCCAGTTAGTCTCTGTAGTTTTTGACAGTTTAGGACAGTCAGGAGAGTCTTTTAAACTGATCTTCCAATGTGTATTTAATAATTGTTGCACATATCTTGAAGTTGTGGCATTTAAGAGTGTAGATTAATAGATTCCAGTATTCTGTATATTCTCTTTAAACATTTATGAAATGGTCAAGAAGGAAATTAAGGCCTTAATTCTCTCCATGTCCCAAAAACTTTCTACTTGGTTGCTGATTTTCTCATAGGATCATTAAAAAAAAGGACATGTATAAATTTTGATCTCCTGCCCTCAGGTAGAAATATCAATGAAGGCTCTGGTTGTATTTTTAATTAATGCCTCCTAGTGCTAGTATCAAAGTCGGTGTCAGTTGCAGTAAAGTATGCAATGCCA
This sequence comes from Sciaenops ocellatus, assembly GCA_033000465.1. NCBI lineage: Eukaryota > Metazoa > Chordata > Actinopteri > Sciaenidae > Sciaenops > Sciaenops ocellatus. The sequence continues at coordinate 5,809,840 of CP136888.1, read as the reverse complement.
CACCAGGCTGTATATTCCAGTCTCCTTGAAGAACATACCTGAACTGACGCAAAGTGACATGAGACTAAAGCGTCTTGAATCATACCTGAAATGCAGTGTGTATTTTTTGTTTCAAACATTGGGTTTTCAAAGAAAACCTTCATATAACCTTCTTTATTTTTATGTGTTATTGTGACCTAGTGTACTACCAACACAAAAACAAGTTTTATTGTTTCTCAGCCGAGCCAAGATGCTGTTATATATTCCTTCAACATGTTGGTTTGCATCAGGTTCAGTCTGGGATGTTTGTGGCTTCTGCAAAGAATTAAGGAAACCCAAAAAAAAAAAAAAAAAAAAAAACTGTTTACATGCAAAGATTAATCCCAATGATCGGTGGGTGACCGAGTTCTGTTAATCATGTTTTTGTGTGCTTCCTCTGATAACACCATTAATGCAAGTACACTAAACTAATTAAGGTGTTTACACCATAGTTTTAATAATGCAGGTATTGCTTTTCTCTGTTTACAATCATCATCTGACTATAAATCATCGGCGTAGGTAATTTTATGCTTTCTGGAGACATTTAATGTTTTTGGGGAAAGAGAGTTTACAACATAGACTGTATTAAGGAGAGACAGGGAGACTCCCTGGCCAACCCACCAGGTCACTGCAAGTCTTACATAGATTAACTGTCATATTCACCAGTAACCAATCAATATTTAAGCCGCGTTTCCACCGCAGGAACTTTCTCCAGGGACGAGGAACCTTTGGAGGAACTCATTGCATTTCCACCGCAGTGCATTTCCGGGGACTCTAAAACGTCCCTGATTGGAGGATAGTACACAAACTTTGAGGGTGGTCCTTGAAGTAGTGACAATCCTTTTTTGGTCAAGTACTTGCAGCATTTCATTTGAGCCACCATGTTTTGTTTTCCATTCATTCTGCTTTGACACATGATATTATGTTAATGCCTTTGCAGGGAGAGAAAACCTAAGATTTATTTGTTTTTCAACGTGTTGTTGTAGCCACGTTAAGATGATGTGTAACAACAGCTGTTGCTTTTTCATACACTAATTTGCCAAATTTTATTGGTCTTCAGACTTCAGTGGAAATTTGGAATATTGAAAATAAAAACAATAGAACTAAACTCAAATAGTGAATGCACAAAGAAAAAAAATGAAATATTAACAACTTGATCTCCTAATTTTTCTTTTTTACTGTTATTATCTGGATATCTTGATTTTTACAGTCATACTGTGTTTTGAACTGGTGTAATCTCTTAGCATGTGAATTCTCTGCAGGTGAGAGTAAGTACAGATGGGTAACAAATTAAAGGAAAAACATGAAAAATTGAGCATGGAAACATGCAGATGGTTCCATACATGGAGCAAGGGATGAATAGTTAAGATGAAAATGGAGTGAATCATTTGCTATAGACTTGACAGTCACTAATTACATTACATAATCATGTGCCCCTATTCATTTTCTACTGGACACAAACAGCCTCACAAGACATTGTCAGATTTCTGGCTGAGATGCAGTGGTAGGTCAGGAAATGTAGTCTTGAAATGTCTGTGGAAAATTGAATTCAATAAATCTTAATTGTACCCGGAGGACAATTCTAGTCCAATCATTGTTGTAGATTCTCAGTTTGCTCTTTTGTGTGACAAGCTAAACAAAGTGTTGCTTAACACAGAGTCGCATAAATCATTGGAGAACATTTTATACAATGTTGCTAACGAGCAAGCTGTATTTTGAAAACCTGTCATAGATATTCCCTGAGCTGACCTGGAAAAAAAAACAAAAAAAAATGGTGAGTGTCTTTGACGCAGGGCCTTGCATGCTTAAAGGCACCCATTGCCACAGTTATTAGCTAGTTTAGAGCTAACAGTCAGTGGTTGTTTGGGGCAAACACAGACTGCACGAGGTCTAGGTGTCAAATTTGCGAGATAATACCTGGCTAAAACTCACTTTCTGTCAAAACAAACCTTTACACCTTCTATCATCATCACAGCACCAGATGAGGGTATATCTTTGGGCGAAACTATATTCCACTTTTGCTAGTTAAACAGCCCATAATATGGCCACAAAGAAAGGCACAAGGCGTACAGAGGTTGTATTTAGTCTCTTAATTAATGTGATGAGTGTTTTTGTAATATGAATTCAACCAATCAGACTGTCTTGTGTCATTCCCGTTAAAAGCCAGGTCCCTGCACCTGGCACGTTGCTATTTAAACGTCAGATTTGGCAAGTTGAAGAGCGGTTTCCTGCTCAGGAAACGGAGCTGCTCGTGCACATATCCCACCAGGCTGCAACAGACATTTGTAATCACCTGTCAGATGATTTGGAGACAAATGCCAGCTGTCCCTATGCACTCATACGTCCGACAAAACTCTGGTCACTTGAAATGCTGTGCAGCAGTGATTACACACAGGACTAGTACTTACCGGGGGGACCTCATGTGATTTAGGAATTACCTTCCAACTTCTCTGTTTTGTGCAGCTCATTCGCACAGGAAGTCTGTATTTCACTCAAAATTACTGACATTATCCCCGGGTTAGCATGTTAATGAAGCTCTGTCACTCTCAATTTCAATACGCACTTATGGTTTCTGCTGCTGATGCTGCAGGTATTTAATAAAGTCAGAAGAAAGAATCTGAAACACACCCTGAATCACAGAGATCCCAATTTCATCCACAACTCCATACATATGAGCAAAGAATCGATATTTAGTTGGCAGAGCATCTGAAGGTGATGACTTGAACTGGTAAAAGCCTGTAGTGTTTTTAAAAATACACTCCTAACTTGAACTTCGAAACATTTATTTCCTAAGACAAAATGTTGTAAATGTTAACAAGAATGATTCCATAACTTCCAGTAAACTCCAAAGCAATCAAAAAAAAGTTAGAAGGAAAGGCGATGGTATAAAATTGGCATAAAACCACAGCCTACACCCATCCCGCCCTGTTAGACTAACACACACCTTCAGTCGCCTGACTAAACAAAACCTTCCAGTTTTAGATCATTAATAAACACAACACATTCAAATTCACATTCAGTAATTAATAGGCTACATTACTACATTTATTTTAAACAGAAAAAAGGCTATAACATTTAACTGAGGATGAGGAGTGCTGCAGCCTGGCCATGGAGTGTACATGCATGTGAACCACCTATGTAGGTGCATTTTACCATCTGAATAATGTACCCTTAAAATAGCAGTAAATTCTTTGCCACTGACTTCAGATGATTTAGATTTTCTGATGGTAAGTGGTGCAAACACTTTCTGCTGCCTCAATAGCAATGTGCCAACAATGTTCCTGACCAAACCTCATTTAAGACTAACATAGCAACAAGATGGCACATGTGCAACACAGCATGGGGACTGGATGTGAAAATGACAACTTGAAATTAACAAAGACACTTGTGCTGTGCTGCCTGCCTCTTTGCGCCGGGAAGAGCCTGATGAATCTCATCTGAGGAGCATCAGAACTATTCTCGTTGTTCATAGTGACCCAACATCTTACTTAGACACTCATTTGTCACCCATATATAACCAATCAGCCATAACATTATAACCACAGACAGGTGAAGTGAATAACACTGATTATCTCGTTATCATGGCATGTCAGTGTGTGGGATATATTAGGCAGCAAGTGAACATTTCGTCCTCAAAGTTGACGTGTTAGAAGCAGGTCTCCAAAACTGCTCTACTAAACTACTCTTGTGGTGTGTTCCTGATCCTTGTGGGGTCTGCAGTGGGTAGTACCTATCAAACATGGTCCAAAGAAAGAAAAGCAGTGAACCAGCGACAGGGTTATGGGTCGCCAAGGCTCACTGGGGACCAAAGGCTGGCTTGTGTGGTCCATTCCAACAGACGAACTACTGTAGCTCAAATTGCTGAAAAGGCTAATGCTGGTTTTAAATAGAAAGGTGTCAGAACAAACAGTGCATTTCAGTTTGTTGCATATGGTACTGTGTAACCCAGACCAGTCAGGGTGTCCATGCTAATGCCTGTCTACTGTGGAAAGAATGGGCACGTGAGAATCAGAACTGGACCATGGAGAAATGGAAGAAGGTGGCCTGGTCCGATGAATTAGGTTTTCTTTGACATCAAATGGATGGCCAGGTGTAATGTACATCACTTACCTGGGGAACACATAGCACCAGGATGCACTATGGGAAGAAGGCAAGCTAGCGGAGGCAGTGTGATGCTTTGTGCAATGTTCTGCTGGGAAATCTTAGGTCATGCCATTCACACAGATGTTGTAGAGATCATGGAAACAGTATTTTGTAATGGCCGTGACTTCTTTCAGCCCCACCACAAACCAAAAATGGTTTGAGGAACACAAGTTCAAGTTGTTGACTTGGCCTCAAAATTCCCCTCAATCTTCAATCTCAATCCAGTCGAGCATCTGTGGCATGTGCTGGACAAATAAATCCAATCCATGGAGGCCCCACCAACTTACAGGATTTAAAGAATCTATTGGTTGGTGCCACATACCACAGCACACCTTCAAAGGTCTAGTGGAGTCCATGCCTCGATGAGTGAGGGCTGTCATGGCGACAAAAGGGGGATCTACTAAGCAGGTAGTCATAATGTTATGGCTGATCGATGTATATACAGCATAGACATGCTGTGATAGACAAGACAAAAGAGAAAAAAGCAGCAACAGACATCACTTCAAAGAGCCATACTGTTGTATTTAGATGACATATCCCCTCACTGAACAAAGCCGGTGTAGTTCCAGTGTGTTCTTCTCAGCTTGTCAAACTAGTAAAGTATGTAAACAAGGAACCTTGTCCCCGAGCATACTCAGTGATGCCGTGATGTCTCCCTGACATGGAGCTACTGTCCAAATCAAAGAGGCAGAGTTGTTTCTGTTATTTCATAATAAACTACTGTACTCTGGCCATGGTCATTGTGATACTCAGAACAGTTTGCACACAGAAAAAAGGGAATTTGCTGCTTAGTAAGATTAAATATTAAGTATTATACTATAAACATTATTTTTATCATTTGTTGTGCTGCCAATATTACAAGCAAAACATGAGGAAACTCCTCCACTACATTTCTATTTGAAGTTTGTCATCTTCAATACACAGACTTGTGGGATGTTTAGAAAACTGATGTCATACAGTGTTTTTTATAAAACACTTGTCATGATGAGTGCAATTCGTAGCATGTGGAGAAATCCATCGGCTGTCTCCGGAAATGTATGCAGGGTGTCACCAAGTGCTATTGTTGGATGCATAGTGTTTGTATGCAGACATTTTCTCCAGTTTGAACTGGCAGATGGTGTTATGGAGTTATTCTTTCCATTTTCATCACTGAAACTCATCAATGGGCAATCTTGTATTTGTGGGCACTGGGTGGCAATTCTCTGCATTATGTTCATCATTTCCGATACGACAGAATTATCCCCCCAATTAATTCACATCAACATCGGAAAGGCAACTGCTGCAATAACAAACTGTTGTTGATGCCCATCGGAAACATATAGCCAAGGCAAGATCACAAACTGACTGATCTCAGAATCTATTTGATATTTTTCAAAAGGGAACCACTGCTTTAATTCACTTTGAAAACTATTAATCTCTTTGACCTTTGTCAGTGTTTTACATATTTTCTTCATCCTCTTTGTCATTGAAGAGAATAACAGACCATATGTGACATTGAAGCCACCAGTTTAGGTAATAGGGACAGTGATATTCTTTTAAATCCTAACGAGGAGGTCACACAAAATGAATTTGAACACATTCTTCTCAGCCTTAGTGGTCCATTTCTGTACTCTGAATTTGCACAAGACTTGACACTCTGGTCCCTCCCATTCAGAGCAGTCATGCAGAGCCCAGCAAGGTTTTTTTCTTTTCTTTTTTTTTCATTTCATTTCAATTCATCACTTGGGCCAGTCTGGCATATGTGGTGTGAAATAAAAGATTTTCCACCACTGAAATCTGAGAGCCATCCTAGCAAATGAACGTGAGGACAAATCATTATTAACTCCCACTCGCGAGGATTTTATGCCCATTAGATCAACTGAGGTAAATTTTAGTAGAGATTTGTCCTTCAGAAATGTATTTACAAAACCATATCAGCAATGTGCCTTGATCAGTACTTATCAGTAAAATTATAAATGAAGCGAAAGAGGGCACAGACTCACATTTTATCCTTGTCAATATTTTAAACTATGTTGTTTCTCTGCCGTAGGTAAGAAACCAGAGAGCACATACAGTATATTATAACTGATTTTATAGGTACCTGCTCAGGATGGATCTGCTAGTCTGTGACAGAAATTGATCTTATAGTGGGTGTATTTATTGAACACTCCAGCATCACTCACCACAACAAATTGTATTGACTATGCAGTGACCAAAAGCAAAAGAAGCCAATTTCATCTACCGCTGGGATCAGAAACACCAGTCAACATTAATAAAACAGTTATGAAATTAAAAATTAAGGGTTTAAGAATACCACAGATAATTAAGAATACCCTTTATTTTGTTTGTTTCTCAGAATATTCACATAAAAGTTGATGATTCGTCACAGGTTCACACATGAATGACTGCTGTGTTCCCAGAGGGAATGTGCAGGTAGTTTGTTGGAGTGTCTCCAAATCCCTTCGGGTGAGAAAAAAGGAGAGTTTCTATTAGAAAATAAGCAAGCAGCAGACTGAAGCAAAAAAAAAAAAAAAAAAAATTGGCACCATGCAGCCAGCAGTAAACAACCATGCCAATACAACCCACTGTGTCAGTCAATGGATACATGGATGATAGATGCCCAGAACAAATAGATATCAGACCAGATCAATACTAGATAAATGGGTAAACAAAAACACATTTATATATATATATATATATATATATATCAAAAATTCATTAAAAAAATAAAGAAAAAAGTGGTGATTGGTTCTGGTTAAAAGAGTAATGTAGCATGTAAATCTGGCTCGAGATTTGGAAAATCTACAACAAAGAAAGGAAGAAAGGTGGAAATATAAACATAAATACTTTTGAACTACCGATCTCTCAGTGTGTGTTCACGTTCAGGAGTCCTGTATTCAAAGGTATTTTGAAGTCAACCACTGGGCACTAAGATTTTTATGTAAATCACATATTTCTAAAAATCTATTGAAATGTTTGTTGGTAAATCAAAACTGCACTGAGGCGACAGACAGAAATGTTTCCCCTGAGTGCAAACTACTGCTAGTGCTACACTACTGCCACAGAATATTCACAATTTTAATTTAAACAAGCGCCACTTTTATTGTCTGCAAGCCTGAAAATGACATACCCAAAATGAAAACCCAATTCTGTTCTCTTCTGCAACTCTTTGACGCAACCATCAAATAAGTTAGAATTACTCGACATGAACACAAACAAAATAAGCAACTGTTTTTTTGGGAATCTTAAAACAGATTCCACAAATAGACTCTTTTAAACTTGTGTGTAGTTTGTCTTAAATACGTGTGGAGGCAATTGCAAACAAATAACTAACAAAACAAGACAAGTGCTAAGAATAAGACCCTGACTACACGGTGATGACTTTATGTAGAATAGATACTATGAGTTACAAGCCAGACATTGTGCAACACTGAGCATAGCCTGTGCTCTACAATGTGTTTTTCTTTGCAATCTTAATGATTTATGGTTAGGACAGATTAATCTTTAAGATGCTTTTCATCAACAGCCTATCGTTTTTAAAAAGGGCTCCTCTATATGACATAATTTCAGGAGTTATTTAAGCATGTAGAAGTAACCCTCCCCCACAGCAATTCATATGGCTGACTCATACTCACAATCCATCAAATATTCATTAAGCTATATGAAAAATAGGTTGTCAGAACTCAGCTGAGGATATCATTTAGGTCTTTGAGTCTTTTATGGAATGGGTAACAGAAGTGCTGCCAGTTTCTTCTCTACTCTCACTGAATCCCTCTGAGGCTGTTTCTGCGGCAGCGTTAGAGCAGTCCTCTGCTAAACATAGGCAGCTGAAGACTTCACAGGACTCTGTGTTGGTCCCATGCAGTGACCTCAAGCCAGATCCTGATGGAAATCTAACCAAGCATCACACCCAATTTGAGACTCCAGAGTAAACAAACAGGAGTGCTCTTCAAAGGTACAGACAGGAGAGAGGGGAGTCTATCTGTGGCTCTAATTCACTCAGTACACTGTAAAAGCACAGGGCTGACTTAGACATGACCTGACACGTGAACATGTTTATTTAAACAAAGCAAATAAGTCCAGTATATTTTTTTAGCCAATATGCTCAGATATTTTTAATACTACACTGTAATCATAATGTCATACTGTGTGGTTGGGTTATTGGGAGGAGTGAGCAGTGAGCAAGGCAGGATTTATGAGATTTGTGACAGGTTCAGGGAGAAGTCATTCAAGGATTATTAATAAGGAAAAATAATATTCTTAGTTTTGAGCCAAGGATAGACAGCAAGCTGTGTGATCTCTCTGAACCGAGTCAGACTGATGCACACATGTCAGTGTGCCATTAGCCTGGATTATGCTGATTTCAATCTAAAATAGTAAAACAGCTTTGATTAGGCCAATGTGCTCTGTGGAAACATGTAGGACAGCCTTGCTATTGATAGTTTACCAGCTGAGGTAATGTGTTAACATTCATTCATTTCATTTCTGGTGCTAAATGTGGCAATGATATGCAAGAACCCATGTTTTACCTCACAGATGATACATGCAAGTCTTTGGATTATCAGTAACAACATAAATATATATTTTTTCCCCATCAAAATTAGAGTGATGTTTCAGTTGTAGCCATGAAAAGTACATTTTTATCTCTTCATTAATGCACCCTAGGGTGACCAGTAATTGCAATTTATAGTTAATCAGTCCTTTAACTTTGGTAAAAATCTTTACTGACATACTTTATATGACTTCGGGGTGAGCTAATTGTGTGTTGGTAGACAATTTGAAATGTTTTATTTTTGTTCCAAAGCAGCTTTTTTAATCATGTTTAAAATATCATCAAACTTCTCTCCAGTTCTTCTTAGTCAGTCAGAGTTACTGTTGCTTGATCAAGGACGGGCACCAGGGTTATGAATCGAGTTAATCATCTCTCTGAATTATCTGGCTTCAAGAAAAATCTTGCTATGGCAATCGCAAATAACTGCTTGCTTCTCATAAATGCTGCTTATTATTTGACCCTGTCAGCCTTTGGATTTTCTAATTAAGCCTATCAGAGTGCGCAAATGGAAAAGGTGTAGCTAAAAAAATTAAATTAGCCATTTACACACAGCATCAGATCAGACAGGACCAGACTGTGAGATAAAAAGAAACAGTTGAACCCAAAAGTAAATTGCAGTGAGTCATTGCAAATGCAAAACAAATCAGTTTTCACCAAGGTAAAAAATATCAAATTAAACTAAATCACTACAAACTGCTACAATAATAATGCACCAAAACAAATAGGACATAAATAAGAGTGGATATATTTTAACATGTCTACAGTGAGTACTGAAAATGGCAGAAAGTTGGTGACTTGTGCTCTTTGGTCTCATGATAAACTTTCAGTTCTGTTTGTTTGATCATCATCATCATCATTACTCTTCCACTGAGGAAATAACATGTTAATGTTATGTTAACACCTTCAGCCAATGCTGAAGTGCCAAAAACTGCAGTTCCTCGAATGGCCACTTGAGGCTGGCTACAGAAAGAGTCAACCCCCATAAGTCCCCATCTTAGAATGTCCAACTTCACAGCAGAAATAAACATGTTTACAGCCTGGTACAAAAAACTGTTTTGGTCGCTCTAGCTAATTTTCCCATTCATGACAACTGTACACAGTCTTGATTTATTGTTTTAATTCACCCACTCAAATTATGTTAAGGCTTACAGTTATGCAGAATGAACAGTGTGATTTTGATTGACAGGTATAGGTGCCATTACAGATGGCTTGTTTGAGCACCCAGGCGTCATTCAGCCTGCCTTAAGTCAGCCATCTGTGATAGTCAGCCGTTTAATCTAGATTCAAATGATCACCAAAATCTCATCAATGAATCAGATTTTAGCCAAATATCTGGTTAACTTATAGTATAACCTATAACTTATATCTGGCTAACTAATGTCCTGTCCGCAGATGAAAAACAAAAGCCCTTGTCCAGTTTTGTTGGTGGACGTGTTTGTGTTTGCTTTATAATCACTTAAACACTACAGATATACTGAGTAGTTAAATGTGCTGTCTAAACCTCTTTTTCAGTGAGGTTGGGTTGCAGTTAATGGTTGCACATTTCTGCCAGACAGGGCCCCTGGATGTTATTACAACTTAATTCAATGTTAATTGGCAATACAAGGTTTGAGTATTAATCTTTATGCTTTTAATTCAGCCCTCTTTAAAAAGACTAGTGCTCTGTCCTCTGTAGTCACCCGTCCTCTAAATCACTCCCCTCAGTCAAGTGCATTGGCCTAATATCCTGCGCTGTCAATAGGCACTGAGAGCAGGCAGACTTTATGTTCCTCAGGTCTCATGACAGGCACTCTGAAATGCTGGCCTGAGGGCACGAGCCCAAACTCATTCTGCACAGGCCGGTCAGGACAGTCTTGAATGGTATTGGCTTTCCTCAGTCCCGGCCCGTTACACTGTAATTGTGAGAGCTATACCTGACTTACTGCAATGATCTCATTTGTCAATTTTACAAGGCTCCTAAGCTTTTCTTACTGAATAAATTAAAGTTTCCACATCAGGCTGTAACACACAATGTGTTGTTGTTCTGTACAAAAGTCACTGCAGTACAAAAGGTGCAGCTTTGATACTTAAAGACACTGAAAAACCCAATCTACAACAGCCTTTTAACTATGTAATTTAGTCTTAATTTGGTCTACTACAGATGGCATGGAACCTCCCTGTAGTGGCACTTTTCTAAAAAAATTTCTAAAAATGAAATCAGTTAATTTAAACAACAACATTTTGAATGAAAAACAATGACAGTGCTGGAATATAATTGAAAATAAGTTTTAAATTGGTTTCAAAATTTTGTTTCAATATCAGCCTGCTATGTAGTCATGTTCTTACACATAGCGCACAAACATGCATGAGTAATTATCAACTGACGCCAAGGTACTAAGCAAAGGTAAAATGAGTGGTTCAAAAACACTGCAATCATGGCTCCAAATGGGAAATATTAGGAAGAGAAGTGCGGATCAGGAGTACCCTTTTTCCACCAAATTCGCTCTGCTTCTTGAACCGGTTCTGTTCAGGAACAGTCAACAATAAACAATCTCATTAAGAATAAACCTGCCTCCTCCATTGAACTTTCCGGAGCTGAACAGGGTCAGCTTACACTGCTGTTTTTTAATGTCTGTCATAATGTAGGAGAGCCTAATATTTTCTGAGGTGGTATGCAGTAAACACTGGTCCAAGGTACAAGGTGAACAAGGTTTTCTATAGTTATGAAAGTTTATTTTCACGCAGATTTATGTGGATGCTGAATGAGAAGCGCCATGTTGATATCATATATGCATTTTTGTGATATATGATTTACGATAAGGGTTCATGTTCTGTGTCTTACCTCCAGCAGCCAATCAGTACGGTTTTCCTTTAACCACAGTAGCAATCAGTCCAACCATAACCAAGTACTTTCAGTGACCTAAACACAATCATACCTGAGCCGCAGGGTGGCAGATCAGAAAACACTCATGCCATTATGAAACTGACAAATTACCTGTTTTATGAATGAGGACTACTTGCCCTGATTTTATTGAAGTGCTCTCAGTAGGGCCCTGGTGATGTTTTAAGACTGAATTTTGAACTATGCTGAGACAGTGAAACACCAACAGAGATAAGACAGCAACAGATGAGCTAGTGATATTTATTTTCTTATTCTCAACAAATTCTACGAAAAGACCAAAACCGACAATGAATGGATTCTATTAACAAGTACAGTGTGTGCAGCCTCTGCACCATAGACTTCAATTGTTGGCTGATATGTTTCTTCATCATGATGAACCACCGTAGTTTACTTTGAAAGGATCCCACACACTGTAAATACTGTAGTGCATCAAACCTGCCGCTGAAAATAGTCCCCAACAATAACCTTATCTGTCCCTGTCTGACTATCATTTGCTAAAAACTACAGTGCCCATCTGTTTTAATATATTTAGTCTTTTTCAAAATGAAAGAATACACTGAATTTGTGTTTTTAATGATTTCCATCTACAATAGGAACAAGTTGACTGGTCCTGAGGGCCACAGACAGGCTAGGAACAGTTAATAATAGTTTAATAGTTGTACTTCAATACAACTTTGATAAATTTGAATTATTATTAATCTGATTCGTGCATCTTCATCTGTGTTAATCATTAATGCCCTTGTGGCAAGAACATTTTATAAATTCTGTTTTAAATGAAGAACAATCAGACTGTAGAGTCTGAATCCAACAAACTGTATTAGCAAGTTTTGGCAAATTTTATATTCAATTATTAAAACAAAAAGGATTATGATAACATGTTAGCATTAAAAACTGTTTTATTGTAGTAGTGTTTCGGGTGAGTCTGATGATGTGTCATGTCAACTAAATAACATGTCTGGTTTATATAACATGCAGTCACTTTGCTAATGGTTTGAGCCGTGACTTAAGCCAGCAGGATGATGGAAGTCCTCCTTGGTGTCACAGTAGGGTTTAGTCGCCAGCCTCTATCCCTTAAACCCATAGAGCTGCACTAAAAGCCAGTGGTCACTGTGCATCAGAGTTCTAGCTGTGGCCATTTATGATCTAATGATTTGCACTGCTGTTCCGTTCCTGCTAAAGACTCTGTGTTTCTCCTGCCCTTTTGCAGAGAGCAGCTCCCATAGGGTTAAATAGGCATTTCATGATTGGTCCACATCTCTGCAAATGTCAGTTCACAGAGATGGAAGTTCCCTTGATATCACTGTTCTCTGCCCTCACCGCTTAACTGGCGCTAACCCCTCAAACAAGACCTGGTGGACTTTTAATTACTTTTGCGAGAGACAAGATGGAGTCTAATGAAAATATCAAACACATTACTTTTCCTGCTGACATCTCCCGGTCTAACATGATCAATAGTACTATTCCACTGTATGAACATATTAATATCACATTGCTTTAATGAAAATGAGAAGTGGCAGTTTGATGGGTAATCTGTTTTAGGTATTGATTTATGCCAAAACTCATCCAGAGTAATAAGGTCATTGTTCCCGTTTTTATTTATTTATTTATTTATTTGTGTGTTGTTTTTCTTTCTTTCTATTTTTTGGTAATTCTACCTGTTTTTTTGGTACAGAGAAGAAGTCTGGTGTTTTCTAAAGATGTCATGAGATGTTTAGAAGTTTGGCAAATAAGGAAGAAAATATGATATTATATATCCCAGATATCCCAGCACGTCCTATCATATGTTTTGAAGCGATTTTAGTTTTTCATGCTTTTAGTGTCTTATGAAAATCATATTTGACAAAAAATAATTAGGTTATAGTACTGATTGCCTGAGATGTAACTAAGCCTGATTCATAGACATGAATTCATGAATTTATTGATATATTTTCACCATTTAGAAATTCTAATGTGAATAGATTAATAAATCAGATGTCTTGTCATTCTCTGTCTAACTGGAGTGATTAGCATGTATGCATATCAATGGTTTGTTTTATGTATAAGCTATTTGTACGCTCCACACATTTGAATTTAATTTCTATTTGATGCCGCATGTCCTCTGTCTCCCTATCCCTTTCTCACACTGTGTTTGTCTGTTTCGATGAAGGTGCTGGCAGGTTTCCTTTTGTGTTTGTAATTATTGGCTGTCACATTTGGAAAAGGCACTGGTCTTTGTGCTCTTAGTTGGACCCGTGTCATAGACACATGACAGAGCAGAGCACCCTGAGGGTTTTGCATTGAGCATTGTTAATCCTCAAAGATGATGTGGACATATTGATGTGTGCGCACAAACAGAAAGCAGTCATATGTGTGTGTGTGTGTGTGTGTGTTTAATATCTCTATGCTGACATGTGTCCTCTGTGTTCTGACAGATGCTATGTTACTGGTGGCAGACAGACTGGAGGGACCCTTCAATATAGAAGCAGTTATAGAGCCAGTAGACATCAAGATCTCTGAGGCCATCATGACCATGCAAGACAACAGCATGCAAGTGTCAGCCAAGGTACTGTATTCTCAATGAGTGTGCAATGCTATGATGTGATTTATTAAAGCATCTTTACATTGAAAACATTGTATACATGAACTCATTTGGACTGAAGCCTGATTGATACTGATTTTGGAGGGGAAACAGTCGCTTGATAAACTCAGTACTTTTCCATCTGGGTTGTGAACTGATATGACTCACAGGGCTGCTCTCTTATATAAAAAGCTTTATTGAAGAATATATAAGTTAAAGATTCTTTAATTTAACATTGTCAATCAAGCTGAGAAGCTGAGCTGCCTCTGCCCTCTTACTCTGTGCTGTTTGCCTCTGTATTATAAATCGCAGTTTATTATTGTATAATACTGTAGCTTGGTTATATGAATCTACCTCAGCTTAGTTTTTTTTTTTTTTTTTTTATCCATCTAAATTTTCGTGATGTTCATGTGTGTGTGTGTGTAACTGTGTGTTAAAATGGAAATACAGCATATGGTCAGACGCCTTGCATGACTCATAGTAGGGCGTCGTGATATGCTGCTATTGACGATAACTATGATATTTATGAAGTGAAATAGTGATATTGTGTTGTTGATATACATATACAATAATACAATATATATTATGATTTCAGTTTCTTTTCACACTCACTTTGTGGTTCACACTCCAACATTGTAGGTGGTGGTCATTCATTTGCCAAAAAAACAAAACACAACAAAAAAAGTGAAGTATTGATAGTATAGCACGGTTCTTTAGATTTTATATATATATATATATATATATATATATATATATATATATATATATATATATATATATATATATATATATATATATATACAACAATATCATTATTGAGAATTATTTTGGCTACAATAATCCTATAGTAACAATCTGATATTGTGATAGCCCTGCCTCATAGTGCAGAGTTAAGTACACAATCCTGCTTCCTAAAAATCACATTTATATTCGAGTAATTTACAAAAACAAAGGTTTTGAAAGAAATGCTACACATCACAATCATTTTCATGAATAAAATTAGAAGTAGCATATCTCAATACATTCACAATTGATGTATTTCATTACTTTCTCTGCAATATCCACTCACTGTCTCAAAGCCTGAGACAGGTTGTGCTTACTTTTTCAACTAAAAATATCATTTATCCATAGCCTTAATCCAGAGTCTAGACTGAACCACATCTGGGATGCAGGACTGGAACTCCAGTCTTCACATTTCCTCCAAAATGTAATTGGCTAACCATTTAGTTGTAGATAAAGGTGATTTCTTTAAGAGACAGTTTAACTTGCAAGAGACAGAACTAATTTCCTCTTTAGAGTTTAAATTGCTAATCTTTGGAATAGTTTAAAATTTGAAGCAGCACATTGGCGATATTATCGCACACAGGATAGTTTTTCACTGTCTTTCTGGTCAAAAGGCAGGTTTATCTCTGAACTTTTTATTCCAATCCTTTGCTGTATAGTGCTCTATCTCCATGCCTGAGTCACAAAGGTCAGTGTGAATTAGATGTCACATTTTTTTCCATATCAAGAGGGCTGCGATTTACAACTTACCCATTGTCTAAGCACTTGAAGCTCCATCCCTGCAAGGTTGTGCTCTGCTGATGGATTGCTATGAGATTACAATCTTTCCCCACATTCACATTTTAACCATATGTAATCCTTCCCCCAATCACCGCGCTGTGTGGAATATGTCATTCCACATTGCATTGTACCTTCATTCGTGCTGCCAGGGACCTGTTGAAAATCGGTTTGCTTGTGCGTTGCACAGGATAGTGGAATTGTAATCATGGTGAAGAACTGATAAATATTAGAGAAAAGACAGCCTCTTGTCTTGACAGCCATGTAGCGCATTAGAGTGCTCCATCACACTCTGAGCCAGGGGCCAGCCGACAAGCCAGAGAGGAATGCTAATGAGCTGTGCTCTTTTGAGGTGTGTTGTTTGGGCCCTAAGAGCCTGTAGAGACCGAGTCATCTGAAAACAATCTATTCTCACGATGAACCTCTATGAGAAACACATTGATTAATGTAAAGTTTATGTCATAATAGATCGGTATTTTTGTCTCATTATAAACAACAAAGTTTGCATTTGAGGAAAAAAAAAAAAAAACATTCTCTGTGTAAAATTTCATGTTTGTCCAAGAGTTTTGTTCAGATAATTATTTTCTATGTCTCACTCAGAAGTCTAAATATTTTATTCGAAGCTACAATTGTCATGATTGGAATTCAGAATGGTATCTGCAGTCACAAAGTGCTTTATAATAAACAATGAACTAAAAACTATGTGATTTTAAAAGTGATTTAAAAGGTGACACAGAGTTTGCAGCCCTGATCTCCTCAGGCAGGTCATTCTGTACTCGACCATCAAGCAACTAAGAACGACGCATCAGAGGATCTCAGGTAGTGAGAAGGGACATATGGCATTAAATGATCTGCTAAATTACTTGGGGTAAGGCCTCACAGGGCTTTATAAGTAACCAATAAAATCTTATAGTCAACTCTATAGGCAACCAGTAGCCAATGTAAGGAAGTAAGGATCAGTGTTATCATGTGTCTTTGTCTGAGTCAAAACCCTGGCAGCAGCGTTTTGAATGAGGTGGAGACAGTTACAATAGTCCAGCCAACTGGTTATGAGGCATGTATGACAATTTCCAGATTTTCCTCAAAATGTTTCTGAGATGATAAAAGCAGCATTGAACCATGAGTTAACATGTTCCTCCAAGCTGAGGTTTTGATCAAATATGACACCAATGTTTCTGCAAAGAGTTATTGAACCGAGAGAAGTGAACCGAGACTGTTTGAAAATCTTGACCTATGACCAAAATGTCTCCGTCTTTAGAAGGAGTTTTATTTAGTTGCACAAAAGTTATATATCAGCTCATATACTGTGTGTTTGTGATACGCCTGTTGCAGTCTTTACCAAAAATGAGGGTTTAACCTTGAAATACTGGTCAAATGTAGATCGTATTTTATGTAACAATGGCTTTCAATGCAGGGAAGTAACAACATATCAAGGGTTAATTCATTTTTTGCCACCAATATGACACTTCCTGTCAAAGGAGACTCTGGTACTGATAGGCACTATTGGTTCCAGACTGGCTCTATATGCTTTTCTATCTCAAATCACAGACCAGAAATGGTGCTGTGAGCAAATTGACACGGGCTTTTCAAGGGAAAATGTCAGTGGTGTAGGCAAACTACAACTTTAGTTGGATCCAAATGGATGTGTATTCTACAAAGGAACAGACTTACATGCAGCCCTGGCTCAGTGCAGAGTTCATGCAGCTTTGGACTGCTGATAACCTGTTTTCTAACTGTTCAGCACTGCAATGAGAAGCTCACATCTCATAATAATGAATGAATATAGTGTTAATCTTGCAAAACCAGGTAATTTTCTCCAGATACTGTGAATGCTAAACACGTTTTAGACACTGTCTACTCTGTATCTTCTTTCAGTTTCCCCTTGTGCTTTCCCCCCTCCTCTCTGTGGTAATTCGATCTGCCTCTGTTGATTTTTAGGTTTTTCAAGGGTGTGGCCAACCAAAGCCGTCAGGAATAGGCAGGTCTGCACGCGGCATCTCGGACGTGTTCAACACTCGTTTCAGACCCTACACCCCTGAAGAACGGCCAACCACAGCCGCAGGAACGAGCCTCGATAGACTGGTACGTACAGACACAACATTAAACAACTGAATGAATAAATAGTAAAATTACAAACTTTTTAATATTTTAATTGTACATTCATATATACTGTTGTTGCCCAATGAAAACCACATATCTCCATTTTTGATTTTAGAATCTTATTGACCAGTGAAAGGATGTTTTGTTACATCATGTATGTAGGATAAATAGAAGGAGGAGAGCTCTGGATAAATAATATTCTGAGTTTGGAATCAAGGACAGACGATGAGCTCTGTGACCTCTCTGATGCACACACGCCACTGTCAGATGAACATTAACCTGGATTATGCTGATTTCAATCTAAAACAGTAAAATAACTTTGGTTAGGCCTATGTGCTCTGTGGAAACAGACTTGTTGTTGGTATTTTAAGTACATATGCACACCATGTTCATTGATATTAATATATTATTATATTAATTACAGTGTTTTCAGGGGGTTTTGTAGCTAATTTCTGAGAAAAAAAAAGTATTTTCATCTTCCTAAAAAGATTTATTTGGACATACATAGTTTTCATCGGACAGTGACGATATGTATTGGCATTTTAAGATTCTCTCTGAGGTTCTTTGAGAGAGATAAGTGTAAAGTAGGAACTATCTTAGGTCAAATCATTTGTATTAGAAAAGCAGTGTGTTCTTAAAATAAATCTCTAATCGTTGGGCTTTCACTTTGAAGCCTAATTAAAGCTGAAGCAGCAAATTCATCATGGGTTTTATAGAAGAAGTCTGAATTCTACCAGTAAATGATAAATGAAAGGAAGTGTTTAACTCAGTGATTTTCAGAGCTGCACAGAAGTGTGTTGAGTATTTCAGAATTATCATTGGTGGAGGCAGACTGGGTGGGGGTATACTGAGCTTAAGGCCAATTTATAGCTATAATAGCTGCCCTCAGAGATTCCAAGACAACTCATTGTATATCCATGTCCATGTAATCCATATAGACCTCATGCAATGTGTGTCCTCCGCCTTTGTAACTAAAATATTTCAGTGTCTTACACCCTGAGTGCCAGCGGTTGCAGAGATGTCACAAAGCCAGGTTTTTCTGCATAACCTACTCGGACATATTGTTTAGGATTATATTCCTCACCGCGTGTATCGCTGCAGGGAAAGAACAGAAATCATTAGGAACAGGTTACGAAACCTAATCACAAAAAAATACCATATTCCAGAATTTGTACTGCTCTGGGAATCAGTCCCGAAGAGGTTAAATCAGATTCAACATCCACCCACCAAACTTCAGCGTGATGACAAATCCTAAGACATTAATTAAGGCTATAAAAAGATCCATTGCACCACCTCATGCCACTTAAACACAATGTGTAGGAGGCTGTCTGTGTCAGACGCCAGTATAGCTACACAGAGGCACTCAAGTTGACAAGATGTTAAATCAGGCCCCACACCTCTGATCGCCACGTAGCCTACAAGTAACCTCCACCTCTGCATCTTTGCCCTTTTTGCTCCAAAATGTATGCAGCTGTGATGTCTCTAAAGGTTCTCACCATATGGCCTACTGCTACTTTAAATATGATATTACAATATAATTGTAAAAGGAAAAAATGATTATATTTTTTTGTCCATGTCAAGCTTCATTATTATCGTACGTGACACGAGATGAGTAATTCAAGCAAGCTCCGGTGGTATAAGCAGAGATAACGAGTTACATTCTAATAATAACACACCAGAGTGTCTTGAAAAAGCATTATAGATTTTTAACTTGAATAAATGTTCTTCCACTGGAAGACAGTTCAACTACATGTCAGGCATGTATTGGATATTATTAAACCATATTTTTATGTCAACAATTTGTCCTTAAATGAATCCATGTAACAAATGCTTCTGTAATCCTCTGTCCAATTAGCAAATCTATTTATTAAATACATTATTAAATAAAAGCCACAGTTGATAATCATCTATTGCAGAAGTTTTCAAAGTCTGACTGTGGACATCCCCGCAGACAAAGCTGACAGTACCCTAGTTTGTTTTTTCTTAATTTCTGGATGCCAATGGGATCATGATTGTGTTATTTGATCTCATGGACACCCAGTAATTGAGCCAAAATTGCAGAATGTTGCTGTTTGACGTAACTTTGACTACACCAAATACATAACAAAAAGTCTGTCCTTGTGTATTATTAGTTTCTGACTCTGGGAAAGTTGGAAAAACAGTCAAAATCCCCCAAACTACTGTATCCCTGAACTATCTCTTTGACCAAACCACACACATCTATGCTATTCTATTTGATCTCCTTTTGATAACTAATTTAATATCTAATGTGATATTTTTTCACTTCCATTCACTGAGCCTCCCCTGAAACCGTCGGAGCCCCCCTGGGGAGCCCCGCCTCCCACTTTGAAAACCTCTGTTCAACTGTAAAAATTGTTTGACAGGACTAAAATGGAAAATAGGCAGGAACAGAGAAACAGATTAAATACTGTGTCTCTCTTCATAAGTGGTCTATACACCCCAAATTCTGAGAAATAAACTTGTTAAACGAACTGAAATGGTCGCGAGAAACACGCCCAGACCCTGAAATTAATGTTATTCAGAAATTGAACATATCTTTACATATAGGCCATGTTTGAAAAAGCCTAACCAAACCCTCCTCTTTGCTTTATAACATACAAATCAAAAAGAGTGTGAAGGGAAGAAAATTACTGAAAGGCAAAAGCACATTTAGAGAAAAGGTTTCACTATGTTTAATAATTCATCTGTACATGCTCGCAGGCCGACTTCTTGTAAAAGAAAAAATTCTTCTAAGAAAAGTGAGCCGGGTTGCTCGGAGTAAGACTTCTTACTCACTTGATCACATCTGTGTCTGACTCTGTATCTGCATTTCCTCATGTAAATGTGAAGCTCATTAGCTACGGTGCTGCGATATGCCTGTGCTAGACACTAAAACATTGACTTGAATAGTGTACATGTATATTTTGCCAAGCTGAATTGATTGCACTGAATGAAATAACGACTGTTATTAGGCCGTTTCAGATGAATCCTCAGTGCGACGCTGCTGTTTGTATGCAGGTCACAATCACTGCATTGATCAGATTGGATGGCTGCAGATTTTAAACTGATTTCACAGCGGAAAATTCATTGTGAATATAATGCTTTGAGCTCCTAAATCTCATAGTGAGATGAGGCTGCTGGATGGAATATTTCAGAAGCAACATTTATCATTTAACTTCTTGCTCCACTAACTAATAGACATTCTTTTTTCCTCTATTCTCTCTCTCTCTCCCTCTCTCTCTCAGTCGCTCTATTTCTCCGATGTCCAATTAAATCTCTTTCTTCTTCATTTCTCTGCTGCTCCCAGAGGGTTGTGTGGAGGACAATGCAACACAGTGTAAGCCTTTCATTGCTCCTCTTACTTTACCAAGTCATCTGTCTTGTGGTGTTTTAATCAACCTGCCCATAGAGCTTCACTTCCTTACATTATTCAAAGTTCATATTGATTGCTTGTTTGTGACACGGCTGTTTGTTTACTTTGGTTGAATTATTTGTTGTTTTTTTTCTTGTCTTGGGCCTGAGCTAAGCTGCTGAGGTCGATATTTAAAACTTCTTTTTTTCTTCCGTTCCTTGTTTTGTATAGAGCAATTTAGACAGACAGCATGTTGGATTCATTGGTTAAGGCTGTTATTGCCTTACAGAAAAAAGGTTGTGAGTTTGAATCATCTGCTGATTCAATACAGCATTTTCCTCTTTTGGGCTTCCTTCAGGTTTTTCCCACCACGTAACAATTTATGTTGCCTGGACAACTCTAAATGATATGCCCACAGGTGGGATCGGCATATGTTAGATTGTTAACTCTGTGAAGACCTAGCAATACCTGGGTGTTCCTTGCCTTTTCCTTGAGTGCATGCTGGGGTAAACTCGATCACCAGCTGTGGCCTTGAGTAGACATGGAAACAGAGTATGCTCTCTTTGTTTGTGCATGATGTTGTGCATGAATGCTTTGGATTCCATGCATGGGGTAGACGGGCTAAAGCAAATTCTCTGAACAAATTACCCGATTATCATTCAAAAGGAGAATCTGAAAAATTTCTGATCATTGCATGTTGTTTTTCATCATTTTAATGACATCTTGAATATGTCCGGGAAATGCTTTCATGATGGCCTTTTTGCAGTACTTAGTTAAAATATTAAATAATCATTTACATGTGACATAATAACACACATTGCAATAACTGTTTTACATCTTGCCAGTATGTGCTTGTCACTGCTTGTAACTTATGTTCAAAGGCAACATTTTATGTGTTAAATACACATATACACATGTACAATTTGAAGTAAAATGCTTGGTGCAGCACTATCTTCCTACATGACTCTACTGAATACATATGGTGACTCACAATCTGCATATAATAGAGTTGGATTTGCTAAGGCAGCAGCTAATTACATAATCAGTGACCGGGACCAGCTTCTGCACGCGTTCTGCAAGTGGAGGAAAGGTCAAAAGGTGCAGTTCAGTGGTCGGATTTGTCTGAGATCAGCTAGTTTGATTAAAAAACATTGAATTGCTTCAGGCAAAGAAGCAGAGAGCAGAAGTTCAGTAAATATGACTGTGACTACCACTGAGGTCTATGAATGAGTGCACAGCTCTCAATCATTATTCCTAATATCTATATTTAATCAAGAGCATTTTCTCTATCCATGTTTCAATCTTGCTGTGTTTTCATGTGATTTCTGCTAATGTGTCATGTGCATCTCAGAACACCGAAGTATACAAGTGCCTACATGCCGTCTGATCCTCTTGCTTTTCCAGCTTGCTGCTAGTTTAAAGCTGTTTTGTTGGGTTTATTATAAAGACTTTGCCTCATGTGGACAAACTGTACTGTAAATACAAAAGAAGTGCTGCTTTAGACCCTGGCTTTTTTGAGCTCATAAAAAAAGAACTTTTTCTAGTTTTTATATGTGCTTTGATTTATGATCATCGTGCTGTATTTTGCTTTGTCTGTGATTCTCGATTTAAGTGAGAGTACTGGTCTATTCTCCCCCACAATTGAATACTAATTTACTTTCTGATACTGTATAATGTATATTAATGGTATGGCCCTGCAGTGTTTACAATGAAATCTGTCTTTCTGTGGTGCTGATTCATCACTGGGACTGAATGACCTTCTAATTCAAAGGAAAACTGCTCTCTTCTTCTTTAGAGATGGCTCTTGTACCTTCCCTCTACATAGCACTAGCCGCACAAAGTATCAAAAATGTTGTTTTTTTTCTAGTTTATGTGCATAAAATATAGTAGTTCTGACTTATTTAAAAAATCATAAAATTGATGGCAGCCCACAGAGGCTTTGATGTTTAATTAAAATGGATGCAATTTTTGATGCCAACTACAAACCCAGTGGTAAAAATGAAAAATTTACTGCACTAGGAGCTGACTGTGGTTACATTGTAGATGCTAGTAGCATAGCATTAGGAATTGCATTGGCAGTCCACAACTTAATCAAACTATCACATGGATTGCCATGAAACTGGCTGAGAAGCCAGGATGATCCTCTGACTTTACTATCACTCTAGTGCCATCATCAGTTCAAAATTTGACTCCTGTCCAGTTCTTCCATTTGAGACCAAATACCTGCAAAGCTAATGGCATTCCCCTTAGCCTCAGCTGTACTTTGTGTTGAGCTCAAATGCTAACATGCTAACATAAAAAAACAATATTAACTACTTTAAGATGGCGAACATGGTAAACAATATTTTAAGCGGCAACCTCCATGAAGTGAAGCCAATGTGGAAGTGCCAAAAACTGTAGTTCCTCAAACGGCCACTTGAGGCTGGCTACACAACATGCCAATCTCCATAAGCCCCCATGTTAAAATGTCCAACTTCACAGCAGAAATAAACATGTTTACAGCCTGGTACAAAAAAACGGTTTTGGTCTTTATAGCTAATTTCCCCGTTCATGACAACTGTACTGAGGGTGAATTTTTATAGAACTCACCTGTTCAAATTATTTAAGGCTTAAAATTATGCAGAATTAACAGCGTGGCCACTATTATGGACAGGTGGATACCATTACAGGTGGCTTGTTTGCCATTTTTTAATTAGCCAGGAGGTGGCAGAGGCAGGACTGCCAAGATGGCGGTGCCCATAGCCACCACATTTTGAGCTTCACAGCAGCTCTTCAGAAACCTGTGGGTGACGTCACGGATACGATGTCCATGTTTTATACTGTCTATGCAATATACAGTACATGCTAACTATCTGCTCATTAGCTGATGTTAGCACTAACTCTAAAGTACTCCTTTGCTTCCTACCCTCACAGGGCTGCCATCGTGGCTATAGGTTCACTGTTGTACAAAAAAACTGTTGAAATGAAAACACTTCCTTTCTCTTGAATAAGATTCTCTGTCCAGCATGCAAAATGTAGCATTGATAGGAAACAGCCTAACTCTTCCCTCTGTTCACAGTCTTTGTTCACTGTTGAGATAAATGACCGTGTTAGAGAGGAAAGAGCATTGGAACATCCCCTCCACCACATGTTCCACATTCACATTTACATTCGAGGGCTTTGAGAAGAAGTCCATACCTTGGGTGTACAACAACATTCATATTCTTAATTTATTTTGCCAGTGATAAGCAGATGTCTGATGACACAATTCTGACAGAAATGACTTTGTTCTCTATCAACTTAAACTAACACTGCTGACAGGACATTACTGTCAATTTCTCCATTACACAAATGCTCGGAGAAAGAATGTGATGGATGTCCTTAGGGGATTCCATTATTGATTTATTTGACCAGATTCTAAATATTTTCAGCCTCCCTAATGGGTTGTTTGTTGTTGAGCACAGTTGAAATGGGGATGCAGTTGGAAAGAAAGTAAATCAGTCATTAGCAGCGGCCAGGCCTTTCTCCACGCTCCATTTGACGTTTCAGCACAGTGCCAAGGCCAGGAAACGATCTGGCAATGACCATTTTCTCAGCAAGAAAAAAGTGTAAAAATGATGAGTGTTTATTTCTTCAATCAATCACAGTAATCCAGTGTTGATAGGCACGACATATCTGTACTTTGCTGTGCATTTGTTATTGTAGCAACACTACACCAAGAGGCCTAAAGGATTTAGGGGGACACACCGTAAATTTGAATGCATAGAAAGAAACCCAGAGCTGAACATCCTTCAGCCTCTGAATGGGAGTAGAAATCGCTATTCCCACATGAAAGTTTCTTCCTGCCAGAGTAATCAGTCATTGAGAAATCACTCCGCCCAATGCAATTGCAGACACAACTGCCAATTATGACCGATGGTAACACGGCCAAATTGGTGAAATTCATGAGTCATGCCATAAAATGGATCCAGTCACAGCTCTAATGGAATCCTGGCATGTACTGCAGATCAGCTCTTGACGTTTTTTTTTTTCTATTTAATTGCCACGATTTTTGTGCAGATCAGCAGGCAAAAAAAAAAAAAAAAAAAAAGAACAAGTGTTAAGACCAGTTAATCGCACTGGAATGCTAATTCAGTATACTGGGCATGCTGAGCTAATGTTTTAGCAGCAGTAACAACCACGGGGTGTGAGTGCTGCTGGAGTTTCTAAACTCTATATTACATTTTTGCTGACAAAGATCTGGAAATAAGAACTGTATACTTTGTGGAGTCAGAACTACATTTTTAAATCAAATGATTATGGCTGTCGGACAATGGAAGAGTACAGGCTATGCCACCTGAGAACTTGGTACTTATGATACCTGTAATTAAGACACGTCATGTATTGTGCTACAGTTTGTAACACTATACCTTTTTTTCTAAATCAATCAATTCCAAATCGATTGTTGCTCTTTTTTTTGCTCTCTGTACTATTTTTGTCTGCATGTATCAACTCTGCTGTGGGCTGACTTTAACTGTTGTTATAGATTAAGACGTTCACAGTGGTTTCAGATAGGGGACGTGAACTAACAGACTTGGCCAGGGAAAAGTGGGCCCTGGATCCATTGCAACCACAGTGTCACAAGTTGGATGTAAATTCTCTGTCTCTTAGGTGGTTTTGGTGGCCATGGAAGGGTGGAGGGTTTTGTTCATGAAACGTTTTCAATAAAAAAAAAACATGTAACCTACAGTATAATCATTCCAACATCTCCCCTGGCTATTTTAAATCTTCATTTGATATCTATTAATGCTGAGTTAAAACTAATGGGATGGCGTGAACTGGGTTGTCTCAGTTTTCACGTCATTTGCTTAATAGAGGATGATGAATCCCTCTGTCCAGAGGTGATTCTGTCTGTCAAAATAGATGGAAATCTGACAGAGACTGATGTGTAATCAGCCGGGCTCACTCAACAGAGACCTGTCTCTGAAAATGAATTAGGATTAATGCACGTGGACAGACGCAGCAGATCAATGTGGCCACCTTCTAACACCTCGTTTTTTAAAAGCGGCTTCACTTATCACTACATGCAAGCCTTCCCCCGCGTCTGCTTTACTTCCTCACAGTTTATTTGGAGCAGTTTTTCTTTGCATCTTTTACATGTCTGTACCCTTTTTTTTGCCAGTACTTTAATGCTTCGCTGAATTAGCAATGCGCGCATCAGAGACGATAAAATACTCTTCATGGATGTGGTTGTTGGGGACTTTAATGCCCCAGTCTCTCACAACACATAATAAAATGTAGCTTTAAAGGAAAATAAACTTGCAGTAATCTGTGTCAGTCTCCCTGTTTCTGCTGAAAAAGAAAAACGAGGGTTAGGAACCTATTGTGGTGGACAGCTGCTTGGGAGATACGCACAGTATGGTTCACACTACAGGAAGATTTGCTGGTAAATTAGAAAACCGTGGTGATGTTTTGTTGTGCGGTAGTTAGTTCCTCTGCCTAGTTTCATTTCCTGCTCATTCTTCTGGGAACCCTGTCTTTACAAAACCTCACACTACAACAGTGCCGCATGACTTTACACTGACAAAATCAACAGCGTAGGAAAGAGATGGCACAAACCACTTCCTATCAGTTTTCCAGTCTCACCCGCTCAGGCGTAATGAGCGTCAATGACAAGCCTTTCACACCTACACATCTTCAGCATGTGGACTGTCTGAGACAATGAAGCCTGAAGTTTGTGATGTGTGCTCCTCCCAGTGCAACATTGTTTCCCACAATCCTCGCTTACATAGACACAAGAGAAAAATACAACACGGGTTATTTTATTTGTTGATTGTTAGCCGGCTGCTGCAGCTTGCGATTTAAAAGCAGAGGACAGTACTGTTTTTGTTTTTCCACATAAATTTAATGACAAACAATAAACCTGGGAACCGGGGGAGAGGTGCTGGAGACATCCCATTACAGGATTACTTTTGGGCCTCCAAAGTACAATACATTTCATCACATCTTTCCCTTGTATCTCATATAAATGTGTACTATATGCAGGGAAAAGATGGATTAATTAATATCCTCCTGCATGTAAATACCAACAGTGTAGCCAGTATGCATTGTAATGCTGTACACAGATTGTGTACTGCAGCATTTTTAGTGTGCTGGCCTGAAGACAGTCTGATTAATTAACCAATCACTAGACTCTGTCATGTGAGTAAAAGTTTCCTTGTTAAATCACCAACAGACAGGATGTAATCATCTCTGTTGCCATTATTCACAGGCGCTGCCCTCAGAGAAAACCTGAACCTGCAAGTCTGTCCAGGAGGTAAACAAGGGGACATCTTCTGTCATATAGTCCTCGCCATACTCTAGCACACAGCCTGGACACCACATTATCTCCAGTTGCACTGCAAATCAGAATAAATTTGCTATCTGAAGCTATATTTGGGCCCCAAACTGGTCCACCAAACCTGGCTGCTTTACCCTCTGAGCAGCTTGTCTGTGGATACTGCCAGAAATCAACAGCATGTACTGGAATCTGCCCCAGCTCCCGCCTCACTGCTCATCACCAGGCTGTTTAGCCCACCACTGTTTCCCATGACATAGTGTGGTTTGAGCGTCTGCCTGAAGGTAGAAGGTGTTTACCTTGCTTTAACACAGCAGAGCCTTGTGAACTAAATGCATCTATGTGGGTAGGCATGCAAGCTGAAATAAACCACAGTGTGTCCAAGGAAATCCTATTTAGTGCATTATTCAAAGCACTGAATCACAAAATGCAGGGCTATTGTGACTGAAGTAAGCTAACTCCATTGCTGTGAGCGGAACAAGGAACTGGCCATTTTGTGCTGCCTCCCTTCCCACGTTTTAAAATACCTCTTAGCCACGCTTTATATCATTTAAATCCCCCGGTGCAGAGAGACATGGTTCAAATCCACGATACCAAGTGGTCTCCATGTGACCTAGAAACTGGTGGACTTGTGCAGACTGTCCTTGAATATACTCTTTCTAACAGTGCTACAATATCTCCTCCATTCATGTAATGTTTCTGCCTTGATTCATAATGTTTGTACTCTGCTGAATGTTCTGATAGTACTGATGCTAAGAACAGCGTCCGGGTCTCATTTTCGTTGTGTTCAAGTGTGGTAGAAGTTACAGAGGATTTGTTTCTCATGCAGTGTCACTGTGTGATGATTAGGCTGGACACTAGAGTAAAGAAGGAACAAATTACGCTCGATTCTGTTGTTTTCGTGCCAATAAGTAGCCCAAGGTCAATCAATACGGATGCCAACCTCACTGTAAATTATTCATTAATTTCCATCCCTGCTTATTACTGTTGTACTGATGAAGGGGTTTGAGTCTGTTCCAGTATGCACTGGACATTTCACCAGTCAATTTATGGCCTTACACATAAACACATTTGCATTTTTTAGGTTTAAAGTCTCCTGAGTGAATAATAAATTAACACCAAAAGGGATTTAATCTCATTTATTCTATGAATTATAAAAGTGTGAAGCAGATTTTTTATCTATTTTTTTTAAGTTCAGGCTTTAATATCACAGCATGGCGTTGGATATGTTCCAGTGTCGTATTTGAACACTGAATAATTATACTGATTTAATTCTTCTCACCTGTGAGTCCAGATGTTAATGCGTGCATTCATTTCGATGCTTTACTGTATTTGTCAAAACTGTAAGCAACTTTTTTTATTCGTAAAGTTGCTTTAGTAACTTTAGCTCACAGAGAAGCATCTGTTTATGAAGCTTTTTTTTTTTTCCCCAAACGGTATGTTTACCCTTGGGATGGGACACAAAACCAGCTGTGTATGAAACTTCCATCTGTGCTTACATTAGTCAGGTCATGGTTTGTTTAGCATGAATGTGCTGTACTAAAACTGCTCAGTTCTCTTATCCAATAAGTCCAGTTTTACTACTTTATGGTAACAGACCAACATGAAAGTAAATATAGTGCATCAAAGACAGCAGTTATATATTATTCAGTCTTGCTTGCATCGTTTGTGCAGATGTAGTGAAGCATAGCTTTGTTTATTTTGTTTCATTATAACGCTCCCTACTAAGCACATTCACACTCTACAGTTTGAGCATAAACATACACAAACACTATATTTCATATTTGGGCTGTGTGTGAATTCATAGCTGTTGTTTTCTTGTGCATCATTGAAAAGATAGCCGAAATAAAATCCAAGCCAAGTTTTTTGTTTCAACAGTGGTGCCACCCTATAAAACTTATATAGTGCTTTAAGGGCAGGGTTACTCTGTGTACTATATATATATATATATATGTGTGTGTGTGTGTGCACCTCATCAAACAGGAGTGCTGCTACAGAGGTGTACAGTAGTTCATCCTGGGACCTAATCGAGTTGTTACTGCACTGTTGACCTTCCTGTTATCCATCTTTGATTTTCTGCCTCAGTAATAAATCATTTGGCTGCTTTTTTCCTTACTTAAAGAGAGACAGGTGCTTAAATGGGCACAGGTGCTTTTTCCCTAAATGTTCCAAACTGTTTTTATATGTATTTATTTCACAGTTTTTGCATCATGAGGGTTAAATAGGTCACATTCATATTTACCCAGATAAACAAACTATTGCTTGCGAATTGCTCATTTTTAAGAAAACAAAATAATTAAAGAATCTGACAGGGCGAGCCAAATCTGTATTGAACACCTTTCAACAACCAGAAAAAGTGCTGTCTGTCACGTTATATTGTGAAACTAATGAGCGAAAATTGTCAAACTTGGTAAACTTAATTGGAAACAAGTATCCATTTGTTGCCAGTAAAAACATTTGACCTCATGTTTAGACACTGAAATGAACTTTTTAATCCTTCCATATTTTAACACAATCAAAAAAAAAGTCATTTTTCACAATATTCATATTCATTTGTGGAGTTCCACAGTGTACTCTGTATTACGGTTGAAAAATAGAGCAAAGGTGAAAAGGAGCACTTCAAATCTGAAAGCCGCTCAGTACTTCATGGATATTCATTGATGTTAGTGTGAAATTGAAGCGGCTCTTCTAAGCTAAATATCATTCTGTTCAGCCAGAGCAGGACGGAGCACCGGAGGGAAGAAGAAGTTCTTCCACACTGACTTGACTGCACTCTTGTTCCGTCTTTCCGGCCACATTTGAGAAAGTTTATGATCCGTTCATGTGCTCGAGCCTGATTGTAGCTGATAACAGCTGACCTTTTTACAAGCTGCATCAGACACAGGCCAGAACCAGAATGCATTTATTGTTCTGGCCTATGTCTGACCTTGATTTGGAAGAAAAAATCTTAACAGCTCAATAAATAAACAAGAAGCACAAATCTTATATAATGTATCGATGAGAGTTCACTCATGTCATGGACATTTAATATTTGTATTTACTGTTTGCAGCTAAAATGATCCTGATGATTAGATTCCATGTTTTGCACAAATGTGGCTTCATCACTTTAGTCATTGTTGTGCTGCATGTGTGAAGAGCTCTGTCTAAGGTGTAATATGACTATATTGTTAATGTAATTACAGTGATAATAGGTGCATACACACACACACACACACACACACACGGTGCTGTAAATATCATAAAGATTATTGGGTAAAGCAGTTGTCATGGGGACAGGTTGTGAATTGCATACTAACTATACCTGCTGCCTGTTGTTGGAATTAACAGATGTGTGGGACATATTATTATGGTTACATAACCTCTGCTAATTATGTAATTAGCTGTAGACATAATCAGGAAAAAGGGCTAAATATTGTATTAACCAGTTCACCTGCTGTGCAATTTAGAACAGTGATAAAACATGATTTTTTTTTTCTGCACAAATGACCACTGTCTGGAACATATTTATACATTTAATGAGGACAATTTGCCTCTAAATCTGTGGGTCTGCCTTAGTTATGCCACCTATAATGTCACATTGCTTTTAGCAGATGTTGTGTTAGAAGTTAAGGTGGCAGCTGAAAGCGATCTCTTGCTAAATTCCTGCAAACTGCTCCTCTGATACGTTCTTTATCCTGCTGAAACCCTGACACATTAAAAGAACTCATACTGACCCCACTCCCACGTCAGCCATTTCTCCAAACAACTCAACATCGGGTTGGGATAACCGCTCTTGTCTGTGTGAGACGAAAAGTGTCAGTGCTGAAGCTCCTGCACTCTCTCGGTCCTGCCACAACACTACAGCATCAGGGTTCGACGTCAGCCACCCCCACCCCCATTCTCCTTTGTAAATGCAAACTGCAAAACATATTTAATATTCTACAGGTAATGGCCAGAGAGTTCTTGGATATCTCTCTGTGCATATTACTTAGGCTCTCACTGCTTGTCATGAGCCACTTAGACAAATTCTGCCTCTGACCACTGAGCACTATAAGCACCAGAGCATCTCCCTCATTGCTACCATCATTTCTGATTATCAGTGATTCCACAGTTAGAAACATTATATCCCAGTGGGAAAGAAAAAACATATTTCCTCTCAGATGTCTCTCTTTTAAAAGACACCAGAATGCAAAGAGGGGAAAAAAACAATCACAGACTAATGATAGATTTTTGCTTCTAAACAACAACCAGGTTTTATCCCACACTCACAGTATGCTGTTGATCCTCACTGAGAATTGCAATCTATTCTCAGGTCACAGATATGTATTTTTAAAAAAGGACCTCCACTTTAATCTACAAGACATATGAATGCCACAAGACAATATTATGCATACGCCCATGAAATAGAAACATTTTGTCACTTGTTCTCCAACTATCATCAGGTATTGCCAGGAGAAATACAAATGAACATATCCTCACTGGCAATATCACAATCAGTCAGAAAATAATCTTTATTTGGTATGCCTTATTTATTTAATTAAACGTATTTTTAATAAGGCGGTATAATAAATATATGTAGATGGTGTTTGTACTAATGATTTTAAATTGCACATAAGCCCATAAGCTTGGTAAGTCAGTTGTAATTGCTTGTTTTCTCTTAACACTGAAGACTTTTTCTGTAGAACATTAAATATTTATTGGTTACTCATGAGAGTTTAACCCTAAAAGGCTCAGGCAATCTTCAGCTTCATAGAGCTGTGTAGTTTTGGTTTGATCAGATTTTTGACGAACAGCCGCTGGGCAACATGAGCAAACAAACCACCAACTTCCATCACATATTTATTCAGACGTTGCATAAATAAAAATGGCTTTTTTCTGACAGAGCCTGGACCACCTCAAACCAGTGAGAAGATCACAGGTAAGAATACAAATACAGAAACATGTCATGCGAAATCACCAAAAATGCTTGTTTCCATTATATGCAATCTTAAAACTCGCACTATTGGGCCTTTAAATAAACATTCAGGAAGCCATCATATGTGGCTTCATATCACCCTGCCTTGAGTACTGTTACCGTGTTGATATTTTAAGGAGTATTTCTAGATTGCAGCTATCGTTGAAAAAGCTGCTGCCGGGCTTCTTACTCGCCCTGCAATGAGGAAACACATTATCTCCATTTTGGCCTTCTGACACCGACTTCCTCTGAAAATCTCTATTGATTTAAATTCTATTGTTAGTATTTAAACCACGTTCTGGGCTTTTAAATCAACATGAGCCTGAACACACCTTAAGATCATCTTGCAAGGCTCTATGGCTGTTCCACTGTCTAGACTCTCAGATCAGCTCTGGACTTTATCAGGGCCCACAGACTGTGGAGTGAAGGAGTTAATTTCACAGCTTTGCCATCTGATCTGTTTTAAAATATGACTGCTTTTATTTTTATTGTTTTATTATTAATCATGCTGAATATTCTTCCTGAAATCCAGTGTTATATGAGTCATTTGACAGGACTGGTGGTGCGTGATTTAGTTACGATTAAAGCTCTCTTCTCAGCGAGTCACAGTGCATCACATTGTTTTTGTGAAATCGATAGACTTTATTAATGGTTGTCGTGTGTTCTTGGGCAAAGAATCACTGTTGTTAACAGAGACGTAGGAAAGGGGCCAATCACAGTGTTTAACCCTTGCTTCAGTGAGCTATGGCTCCACTCCCACTCTGTATACTCCTCCCAGTCCAGGCAGTTTGAAGATAGACAGAAAATACGTGCATGTTTGTGACATTGGAAAAAGATTATAATGAGGAGCAGGACTTAAGATAAGTAAGGCAGTTCTTTCCAATTTGTTTAACTGTCCATGTGTAATGAGGTTAGATCACTGCTCTCTAGAGCCGACTGTATGACTGTTACTCGAAAATGAAGCAGGTGAATCTGATCTGTGAAAGTGCTAATTAAAGTTACTGGACCTACATTAACATGCATCGCTGGAGGGTGCTCTGATAGATCAACAACCACTTGACACCACTTCCAAGACTCAGCAAACCCAGGAGGAGGCGAGTTGGGATAAAGATTTGTTTAAATAAAATCTTTAATTCAGACAGTACACAAAGGGAAGGAGGGAATAGATTAGACTCTGCACTCATAGGAGTTTGACTTTTGCACATAGTTAGTTTTGAATGGGGACACAAAGCCCGGTTCTACTCGAGATCTCTGCCTGTTAAAAAGGAGTTTTTCCTTGACACTTGCACTTGACCTTGTCGGGTTTATATGAATACATTTTAATTGAATTGAATTAAATTGAATGAATGTAGTTTATCTCAACTTGCCTTGAATGACTCAGCCCAAAGTCTTTTTAAAAGTTAGATGTGTCATATGTACGCTGGAAGAGTTAGGGAGTCACTGCTTGCATGCCTTCGCTCCATGCCGTCTGTCAAGAGACGCCTTTGCTACTACGCATATGGCCGAAATGAAAAAGAATGTTGATAGTGACCCACAGCTCTCCCAGTGCACATATGCCATGTTAGTGTAGCATTTGGTCAGACCTAAAGGTTAATGTAGGCACAGGAACTTTTGCCTGCTAATCATAAATTCATAAATCTACAGCAGGCTTATTAGATAAATGACCTTATCTTGCTTATCTTGCAATAAACATGCTAGCCATGTGGGAGTGTAGTTATTGTGTTTGGATAACGGTGGTGGTCGTCAGGCTGGCAAGCCATTTAAACTAACATTCCATAAGATCACTAAATGCATGTAGCAGTCCTGTCATAAAGTCATAGCCTGTAAAAACAGTTCATCATCAAATCGTCTATATAATTTTCTGTATAACCTTGTGATTTATGACATAGTATTATATTGGATTGCATTAGTTTTAGCTAGGTGTACGTTTACTGGCATTTGAGTGTGCAATGTTAAATCTAAAAACAGAAATGTGTCCGACTGAGAATAATAATCTGTATCACTGTTGTCAGTCTCTTTCACCAATGAACCTGTAGTTGATACTATCAGTTATTCAGAGGTAAAGCAGTGCAGCAGTGAACTCTGTGCTGCCGTCGAGACGAGCAGAGAGGTTCGGCGGCATCTAATCCTGCGGCCGCAGCAGCAGCAGCAGCACAGATGTGGTGAAAGCAGGAGTCAGACTCACTGCCCTGGGCGTTCGTGTACAGACTCATGGTTAGATTTTTGTCTTTACAATTCACCCTCCGACAGTGTGTGTGTGTGTGTGTGTGTGCTTGCATTTATTTATGAACTATTGTTTACTGCTGGGTACTAGAATAGGCTGTGCTAATACTGAACTCTTGACACTGTTTATGTGGACTGTACATTATGTTACACAGACAGAAAACAGTGCATTATATTTTCATAGGCGCAGATTCCCAAATGAATAAATGGATTTATTTATGTATATGTTTACATAAGAGTTATCCTTACTTTCCTCATGCCTCTGGTTCCCCTGAAATATTCCTGTTTGCAGCCTCAGTTGTCAGGATGAACCATATCAGTGTCACATTACTGTGGTTAAATTTTAAAGTTCAAGCAAAATAACAAATACATTCTGATCATATTTTGTTGTCAGTGCCGGGGTGCTGTGGGCCATCATGAATCAGAGCCACACCAGTGTGTGTTAAACCTAACCAGCTTTGGGGTCTCCATGACAGGATTACCACATCAAATGTGAGGGCAGTCTCCTGCAGTGGCGTCCTGTTGGTACGGGCCCTTTCATGTCCTGTTAAGACCCGGGGCTTTAGTGTATGCATTCTGCCAAATCCCCAGTGTAACTTGGACATGATGAGTGTTGCGTGTGTGTGTATGTGTGTGCACAAGGACATATGTGTTCACTTGTCCGTCCTGGGAGAGGGATCCCTCCTCTGTGGCTCTTCCTGAGGTTTCTTCCACCTTTTTTTCCTGTTAAAAGGGTTTTTTTTGTGGGCAAGTTTTTCCTCACTCGAACCGAGGGTCTAAGGACAGAGGGTGTCACTCCCTGTACAGATTGTAAAGCCCTCTGAGGCAAAATGTGTTTTGTGAATTTGGGCTATACAAATAAAATTTGATTTGATTTGATTTGTCCACTTAAATATGTGTGTCCTTGTGCTTATGATTCTCATCTTTTTTTTTTCGGCTATTACTGGTGTCCACGTGTACTTGAAATGAGTAATGAGGGCATGAGCTTTAAGTGGAAGGTCAAGATTAAATAAACAGGATGTTTTTCAGAGTAGTTTTTTTATTCATGTTTTTTTTAATCATAATTTTTTGGTTATTTGTTGAATGTATGAAGAAAAGAACAAAGTGCACTTATAACAACATGGAAAATAATGGAGCTAACTAATGTTTCGTAATCGTCCTTCAGGTAGCTAGCTACCAAGCTATGTCCTTTTAAGTAGACTTACATAAATGAAAAAAAAAAAACTCTTTATTGAAATATTTTTGAAATTTTAGTAACCATTGAAGCTTCTGTATCACCTGAAAATGGTGTTGGTGGGACCTGTAAATCACAATCATTATTGGTTAGCACAAAACAAACACCCTCTCATCAGCAAATCTGCCAATATGAACACAACGTCAGGCTGAATTAATTAAAGGTCCGGTACTGTGGTGACTATATGTCACAAATGGGACATAATATGCATGACTATGTTTCATTAGTGTATAATCACCTGGAAATTAGAGTCATTATGTTTTTGTTACCTTAGAATGAGCCTTAAATATCTACAGACATGGGGGTCCTCCTACATAGAGTCCACCATGTTGAACTGCTATATTTTTACAGTAGCCCAAAGGGGACAAACTAAATACTGCCATTTTTTTTTTTACACATTTTGCAGCCACCATTGTTTCTTCTTCACACTAGGAAGGAAAGAGTGAGACAAAAGGGTTGCAGTTAGCAACTACCCCGCTAAATCTGCCAACACTAAATCCTGGTCCTTTAACTGTGAGCAGTTTAGTCTGATTATTTTGCCACACTCATTTAGAAAAGTAGTTAAATTGTTTACTGGAACTGTATTGGAGGTGTCTGGATACATGCAAGCCAATCAAAAACAAATGTTTTTGGTGCCCATGGCTTTGCATTTACAGTGGAAATAATGGAGCTAAAGATGTCTCATTATCTATGAAAACTACCACATTATCTATAGAGCAACATATTGCATGGCTTGTAGTCAAGGCAGTTTGTTCGCTCAATATCACATACATTGTCTTAATAGGCTTTCCACAGTTTCCGACCCAGTGTGAGCTCTCTGTTAAAGCTGTGACAAAATGGAGAAAAACTTTTTGGAGGAGAAATTTAAATGAAGATCTTTCCTCATCAGACGGGAGGGAGTGCAGTAAGAGCCGTAGGTGGGAAAGCGAAAATTACAAAATATGAACAGACTGTTAACAGTTAGTAGAAATACTAAATACAGTAATGGGATTATAATTCTACAATAGGATTATAGCAAATCCAGTATAAGAAGTCCAATAAAATAAGTCAAAGAAGTGGATACAGAGAAATGATTCCATTATGTAATCCAGAATCATATGTAAGTCCAGGATGCAAGATAGGTAGGATAGAGACTAGGGCTGTGGTTCTCAACCTTTTAGAGTCACAACCCCTCAGAACCAGTCAGGTTGGAGTTCACAACCCCCATTCTGATTACTGAGGTAACTGGGCCTATGTGTATTTAGCATATAGTAAATGGGGTTTTTAAGTTCTTGCCCCCTGTGTTTACATTTTACATTACATTTAGTCATTTAGCAGACGCTTTTATCCAAAGCGACTAACAGAAAAGGGAACAATCAAGTCATTAGACGGTTGACATCGCTAAGAGCTGCTCCTGTCTTATTCCATGCTGCTTCCCACAATACTTTATTTTATTTTCCGCAACCATTTGGCGACCCCCAGAAATTATCTTATGACCGCCTTGAGGGACTCCATAGATTGGGGTACGGGGTGAGTGGTCCTTGCAAGTGAATGTGCAAGTGTTTTAATTTGAGGCTGACCTCACCATTTCTTGCGTTTTCCTAAATTAATTTTTGACTCTCAGTCAGGGATTATTTTCAGAACAACAGCTGGCACATGCAGATGTGAACACTGTTAAATATTTAGCATAATGAGAAGCGGTTATATAACTTGTCAAAATCTCAGCACCCTCGAGAAGCAGAGTTAATTTATACTGTATGAGGTGTTTACTCTATGCACCAAAGGCTTTATTGAATGACCCACAGGCTACTGTGGCCTGTAGCCAAACCCAAGATAAAGAAATGTTGCCGCTCGCTGTGTTATTACCTCAGGCTTGGAAGAGCTAATCTGATAGCTCTCGTTCTCTCTCTCTCTCTCTCTCTCTCTCTCTCTCTCTCTCTCTCTGTCAGCTGTCTTTCCACCGGCTTCAAACAGCAGAGGAGTCAGTCCCACATCCTGAACCGACCACCAACCACAAAGCGCGCTGCCTAGACATACAAGCACCTGTGATTTAGAGTTGACATGACTAACAGGATCAGACTAGCAACTGTCTGTTCATGAGCAACCGTAACAAGGTCTCTCACGCTTTTTTGGAAGGGCCAGTGTGGCTGTAGTAAAAGTAATATTTGGCATCTTCAGAGTTTGAAATTGTAAGTATCAGGAACGTATCAAACTGTTTCTCTGCACTAATATAAACTGCAAACATTAGCATGCCAGGCTAACCAGTTTGCCAGCTACAGTAGATATCTAGTGTCACTTCCAAAGCCAAACAGTGTTTTATGAGCTAACTACATGATATTAGGGTGTACTGGACTGACACATCCACTGTGTGGGTGCCAAGATGCTACAACAGTGTATCTGAGTTTAGTGTAATGTTAGTAACTCTGTCTTTTTTTTTTTTTTTTTTTTTGGTTTATGGCAGTTTAAACTTCAGCAACTCCAGCCAAATTTGTTACCCAAGATACTAAAACACCTCCTAAAACCCTATTCTTCCCTGTAAAGCAAATATGGTTTAAATTATAAATAATACAACTTAAATCTAACTTCTGCTTTGCTTTTTTTCTTCTACATAAGCATCCAAACATGATTATGCTAGAACAAATTTACATTTTATTCATATGTTTAGTCTTTTTTAACTTATCCCTGTACTTTAATAATATGGCTGACTATCTGCACTTTCCTAGACCCGTGACCCCAACACCTACAGTTAAAAATAAGATCATAATAACAATAAGGTTTTTTTTTCTTAATGAAATTTCAGTGAGTAAGTTTGCAAGTCTGTAGAATAAAAGTTTTGTTTTGTTTTTGTGCCCTTCTGTGGCATTTCTTTTTCTTGTTCTTACTTTTCTTCTTTTGTCTGAGTTTACAGTCAGAAGACAGATGTCAGTGGCTTGTTTGTCTGCTGCCCATATTTGGGCATTTTCATCACAGACAGAAAAATAGAAAAATGGACATCATCCCTGTGACGTCACCCACAGGTTTCTGTAGATCCATTGTAAAGCTCAGTGTGGTCATCTTGGCAGTCCTGACTTCGCTGGTTCCCAGCTAATCCAAAAATGGACAAAGATGTGGGTGGAGCAGATGGGGACACGGGGGCTTATGGAGAGATTAATTCACTTCTGGTGCCAGCTTCAAGTGGCCATTCAAGGAACTGCGGTTTTTGGCTCTTTGTGTTGGCTCTACTGTATTTGCCAACCACGGAGGTTGCTGGTTGGTTTCCATATGTTTAATCATGGGTTTATATGACTGAAATTTCAGTCAAACTTCTCATCAGTCTTCACTCGGATTAGATTTACTTTAACCTGAGCTCAATTCTTCTGTACCAGTCAGAGACTTACTGACTAACTTACTGTTCAAGAGGATCTCACACATACTGTACATCTCATATGAATGAAAAGGATGTTTGTGTTTGTCTTTAAGAAGTGGCTTGTAGACAGAGAATCTCACACCCATACTCATTTACCAACACATACACACAGCAAGTTGAAAGTGAAAATAATAATAGCTTTATCCACCACAATGACTACAGTATTACAAGTATCTAGCAGCTAGTACACAGGCATGATATTTGATTGTAGCCCAGATAACATACAGAGGGCAATGATCAATATAAACCAGGATGGGACGAAGAAAACTTAACACATAGAACATCCAAAAACCACTGCACATTTTCCTGAAGTGGCCTAAAATGGCATGTACAGACCACAACAGTTTCAAAACACATCAGATCAACTCATCATTCGACAAGAAATCCATCCATCATACAATATCCCAGCTTACTTAACTAATTCAGCGTACTAATGAACAAAGAACAGGAAAAGTTAGCTGCTAGTATTTTCCAACATGTGCTCAGAGGAGATCCTCCCCACTGATCTCTAGACAGTGACAGTCTAATTATCCTACATTGGATACCAATTTGGGCATACTGGATGGCTGAACTGAGATCAGTGTGTGGTGGTGACAGCACTACTAGCTACATGAGGTAGCTTGTGTAGTGACTTTTTTCGGTGATAATTTTAGGAAAGCCAAGCTCTCCTCATACCTTAACAGCACCGCCTATGCATATGCTAATTACAAATTTCCTCGACACACTCAGGTGTTTGGCTGTCAGAGCACATTTCATGAATCCCATGGAGGATTTTTTTTTAATTTTCCTCTCTGTACAAGAACAAATATAAAAGAAAAATAATATTAATTTAATTTCATAACTCCTTTACACTCTGAAATATGGGAAACTTTTTGCAAAGTGCAGAAAATATAGAAAGAAGTCAAGCATCAAATTTCATTATAGTCTTTGGAAATAGTAGTTTAGTTTCAATCGTGACACACTGTTCATATTTTCTCTATTGAATTCACTTTTGGTTGAAAGATCCAGAAAAGCTCCTAGATTGGCCTAGAGTTTGGGTTGTTTGGTCAAATATTAATTATTTTTTTAGTTCACTAGAGCGGCAGTGGGTAAATTTTGTAGATTATTATTGATTTATTTAGAAAAACTTAGCTACACTACTCAGCTACAAACAAGCAAAATCTCACATACAGAGGCAGCTATATGAACTAGTGTGAGTCATTCCTCGCCAGTTAATTTAAGGGTTTGGCGTTTGGAGTGGGAGGTGTTTAATTCCTCGTGTTAGTTTTATATTTCTGGACATTTTATTTGTTTGTGCTTAGTAACTGCTACAGTACTGTGCCTACAACTGAATCCTGAATAAACTGTGTGGTACAAATATTTTAGTCTGGGAAGGTAACTTCTATAAGGAACTATTATTGATATCACAGGGTTTCATCTCTAAAGTTCAGGTAAAATATATCCATCCAAATGTCGTTTGCTTTGGACGCTTACCTGTAATATAACTAATATTAAAAATAGAGGCATTGGGCTTTGCGTTAAATCAGATTGTTTGTGAAATATATGGGTATAAATTGTATGAGACAGATATTTTGCACTCTGTACTTTTCAGAGCCTCGAAGAATTCTGCAGTTGAAATTGGTTCAAGTCCAAAACAATTTACAGAAAAAATTGCGACACTGTTGAAAGCAATATAATTTCACAGAGAAGGTTGTGACCCATCAACAGTGCTTTTTCTCACAAGAATATATTTTAACACTCACACACATGTATACACACACACACACACACTCATACAATGAATACATCACCTGTGTAATAGAGAATTTAGCTTCTGGCTTCATTTTGTTTCATCAAGGAAGGACATAATATCTTGTTTTTGTTTTTATGCAGATTACCTGTGTTCCTCATCCTGCTTTGGCTGTACTAATTGTCCACACTGAATTCATCAACCCAGGAGGAAGATAAAACATGATGTAGCCAAGTTTTTTGTCATCTAAAAAGAGGATATTATTTCACCATTAACAAAAGCATTCTGATTCTAGTTTATGCTAGAATAGTTACTGGTAGTAATGAACAGTATCAGAGTAATGTGAAGATTCATACAACTCTCATGTCTTTAAGGTAAATATGAAGCTACAGCCAGTAACCTGTTAGCTTTAGCTTAGCATAAAGACTTTAAACGGGGGGAAGGTCACTAATTAACACATTATATCTTGCTTGTTA
Organism: Sciaenops ocellatus; assembly: GCA_033000465.1. Classification (NCBI taxonomy): domain Eukaryota; kingdom Metazoa; phylum Chordata; class Actinopteri; family Sciaenidae; genus Sciaenops; species Sciaenops ocellatus. Next base: position 5,768,423 of record CP136888.1, on the reverse strand, counting down.
ATCAAATGAAAACCGAAGCACAGCAAGGAGCTGTGGTTTCAGGTTATGTGCCGGACTATTTTATAGCTGGGGGCACCGACTTCATGGTGTCTTGTTGCCAGGCAACCAACAGAGAAACCAGGAAGTCACTGCAACAAAGACAACAGTCCGGCTCATAAGCCCCTGGGAAACAGCAACTTGTGATTTTTACACTTTGGCTTTCATACAGACTAAACAGATGGGCCAGGTTCAGCTCGAGGTTTCTGCTACAGTTTCTGTAGATAATATAAAGAGAATGTTCTAGACCTGCTTTATATGGAAAGTGTCATGAGATAATTTTTGTTATGAATTGGCGCTACATAAATAAAATTACATGTTAATGAGTGAGCTTTAAAGGTGCTGGCAGGCTGTTACAACACTTTATACTAGGCTAAACTAACCGGCTGCTAGCTGTAGATTTATAGTTAAAGAACAGATGTTAGAGTGGTATATATGTAATCTAACTCTTTTCAAGAAGAATGTACTGCATCCTGCTCTCCAGTGACAAAACCTCAGAGTTTTATATACTAATATCACTTACAATTATAAATAATCTTTCCTCTTTTATTAAGATTCATAGGTTTTTTTGTTCATTGTCTTCACGATTCTCACCAACTACATGAAAATGAAACACAACACAATGTGCTGCTGTCTATGATGCATCCTCATAGGATTGTTTTTCGCCTGTTTGCTGGTCACCCGCACAAACTTCTTGCTGAGTCCAGATGGGATCAGTCGGGGGTGACCGCTCATGCCAAATATAAAATTCAAAACCCAGAGTCTGTCTTGTATGAATCAGAGATGAACACAATATGGATGGAAGTTGACAAGAAGCAAATTGAGAAGAAAAAGAACTCTGTGCAGTTCAGTACTTCTCTCCTGATGGAATAAATGAACAGGAGGGGTTGTGCAACTACTCAAACTTTTGTTGCCACATGAATGTTTAAATTCACAATGTGTCAGACTTGTAAAGAGAGATGGAACTGTTTGAGGCTGTTGTTTTTGTGTATTTCATCTTTTTTTAGAACCCTGAGTTTCTTTTTAAAATCTGCTTCTTTGTTTTTCATTGATTGTATTTTACTGTTTTAACTGAAAATACTGGAATCAATTTAAAATTCATTCTGATAACTACGCGAGTTACGTGTACTTCATTGCTATGTTTAAGCATGTGAACGTCACAGTAAATTCACTTGTCACCCTCCCCTCGAAGCCTTTAAAATGCAAAACAGTCAACCTAATATATTTCTGCCCTCTGTTTTGGCCTTTGGCAGGTGACTGACATCAAAGAAAAGTTGAAGGAGTCCAAGAGGTTCTGGTCCAACCTGCCAGATGACATCTGTGCCAAGGGCAAGCTCACAGAGTCTGACGAGGAGCAGTGCTGGAACAGCCACGCGAAGGGCAGGTGAGGACTTCTGCTACACTTCATAACCACAGCAATGTCACCCCACTCTACGGTTATCACATTTTGCCTGCAAGGGATTAAAATAACCACACTGTGTTCCCAGATTAAAACCCTCTCTGTAAGTACAATGCTTAGTACTTATATGGAGAACTTCTATATAAGCTCTGGGGCTCTAGTTCCCAGAGGACTGAAGAGTTTCCAACACCTCTTATCAGCACTGCAGCGTGCAGTGTGTCGCTGAGCCGTACAGTAGATTGGACAGTGAGTTGTTTCCTCTGACAGTGAACCAGAGATGCTGGCAGAGGAAATATATCACCCCATCAGTTTGGCCCTCTCCAAGTAACAAAATCACCAGATGGTGCAATAAAAGACATGTTAATTCTCTTGTTGGTGCCAGTACCATTTTTAAGCATCGCTCTAAATCTGGTAGGTAAATTGATTGCCCAGAGATAATAAAACGTCAGTGACAGTCAGGCCGTGTGTGATGAAATCACTGGATTCTCTTACTCAAACATAAAATATACTTAATTAAATAAAAAATTAAGTGTTCACTTGTGGCCCTGATGTAACACACATGTACAGCAAGTGTAAAGATGCAATTAGCAATTAAATGATCCTTTTGAGCACATGCTGCCTTTCTCATGTAGTTCATTTTTTCTTACTTCACAGTGGTTCCATTGTTTTTGAGTTATAACATGGAATAAATCTGGCATTTTAAGCGCTCTGTATAGCAAAGTGCCACCACTCTCAACATGAAATAGACTAAAGGTTCCCAACCTGAGGTCCAGGCCCCCCTTAGACAGGTGTCTAACATCACAGGGGTGGGTGTGGGTTTGTTGAAATTATCATCATCTCTAAAATTACAATAACACACTTGCGAGATAATTTAAATAAAAGTCTTAGTATTTATAAGACTCTATATAAGAACTCTTTCGTATCACCCTCTCCTTCCTAGCATGAAGCAAAAATAATCCAATTTCTCAAGTCAGTGTGTAGTTTGTCCATTCAGGGCTCCTGTAGAAACATGTCAGTTCAACATGGTGGACTCCGTGGAAGAGTACATAAAAGGCTCATTCTAAGGTGACAAAAACATTCTTAAAGAATAAAGAAGATTCTTATTTTCAGGTGATTACACACTAATTAAAGCCGTTGTGCATACTATATTTCATTTCTACCACATGATGCAAAAAGTGCACCCTAAATCTGACACCCTGGACCTTTAAAGACCTACATATTTTTCTCCTCACTCTTCAGAAATAGTAGGTTATTTAGTAGGACACATCTCTGTGACCTTTCAACCTCTATGACTTCTGCTCTCAATTAAATTAGATTAGATGAGATCTAATTTATTGTCCCCGTGGGGAAATTTGGCACACAACCGTACATACAGCAGTGCACCAAAGACAGAATAATAAACATCTATGACAAAAGTAGAAAGTGAGATAAAAGATGGAAACAGAATGAGAATATGTTAAATATTGCACCTGCCCTGTGAGATGAAATATATAAATACATGGACCTTGAAAAAGGAATAAAGTTATGAAGCCATAAAACCATAATTTATAATACATAAGGACGCTACCTAACTGCTGACTTAGCTGGTTGTTTGTTGAGTAGTGTAATAGTCATTGGAAGGTAAGAAAGTCTGAAGCGGTTGTTTTTTTACATTTGCTGGCTCTGTCTTGTCTGCCTAAAGGTAATATTTCATATTCAGAATATAGAAAGTGTGACAGGTCCTTCAGAATTCTGTTGGTTTCTTTGACAACCATAGTTTCAGAGGTAGTGTTAAGGGATCAGCATTCTTTCTACCCCATCACTTTCATTTTCACCCTGTGGACAATTTTCGTCCCTAACTGGACTGTAAGGGTGCCATACCGTGATGTCATGTCATATCTGATGATGCTTCCCAACACAACTTTGTAGACTTTGTAACTTTGTGCACAGACACAAAAAGTACTTGTCAAATAACATCAGTTTTTGGGTGCATTTATGTGCAGATATTTCCCTGAAGTGGTGAAGGAGGGTCTAACCAACCAGGTGAACAACCCAGAGGTGGATGTGGATATCACCAGGCCTGACACACTGATACGACAGCAGATCATGGCTCTACGTGTCATGACCAACAAGCTAAAGAACGCCTACAATGGAAATGACATCTACTTCCAGGACTCAAGTAAGTTCCCCAATCTCTCTGGTGTTCGGATGTGCAGGTGGACACAAGATAATAATAATAACTATTTGACGTAAAATACAAAGAGAAACATTTCTCCATGTCACTGCACGGTGGTTTTTGTTTTGGTCCACATTACACACACACAAACAAACACACACACCCTCAGAAATACAAGCAGTTAATACTGAAACAAGATCTCAGGTGTCATTCATGTACTGTAGCCACTCATCACACCTCCACAGGATGCGTCAGCATTGCACTGTGGCAAGAGGAGAATAAATAGCCGTAGGTGTGGTGACACAGACAATGACAGAAAGCCAAGCCAATGGGAAGATGTACACCTCTCCAATGCTGCCATGACAGAAACCATTCACAAGATGGAAGGTTCTCTGCTGTTAAAGATTCTACTGCCACTACATTTTTCTACCTCCACACCATTTTTGTTGCTATCATGTTTGTTTTTGTAGTGGTGTCTTCCTCCACATCAGGGACTAGAACAACTACAATGGTTGCATTGGTGAATATTCCACAGAAACAGACTAAATAAGAAAAAAATAGATGCCATGATACTGTACTATGCTTTGTTATTGAAACACCCTTCTATACTGCTATTCATAACTATTTTTGGCCATTGTTATTCATGCAAAACCTAGTCTGTTTTTTTTTTTTTTTTTGTCTGTCACCTGCGAACACCTGGTCACACCAGCATTCATGACAAGAAAGAATTATTTCAATAATAATCAACCCTGAAAAGCAGATTTGTTCATCAGTGCTAAGTAAATCCCTGTAAATCTTTCAAATTGAGGTCTGTGCCACTGACCAATTGCAAAGTGTCTAGTGATGAAGAGTCCGAAACAGAGGACGGTAGTGCCATAGCTTATTCGACACCCACTTTTGTTTACACTTCCTTTGCTACATTAAAAACTTCTGCAAATAAGAGGCATGGTTTACAGAAGGTTTTGAGGCAGGAGTCAATGGAACGAATACGGCAAATGTGTGAACTGTGGTCTTGCTAGTGACCAAGCTAGCTGACAGACAGCTGTTTGAGCTATTGTTAAAGACTGTAGCTAGCATGTTAGCAGCTGGGACCCCCTTTTCTTTTTATACAACAATTGAACACATTAATGTGTTGCAGCTGAATCAGTAGTGAACATATGATACAACGCCTGTTGTATCATATTTGCTACATGGATTTCTGAGACCTTTACATTATCAACAGAATCAGTGTTGGCAACTCTTTTCGGATGAAAAGATGAACCAAAAGGCGCCCGAGAATAACCCACAGTAATTTGCATGCTGATAACGTCACAACACAATCATTTGCATAAAGCTTTGTGGTCGTGTCGGTTGCAGTGGGGTAAAGATCACTTTAGAGAAATCTTTAGCCAAATCACAAACTCACTACATTGACATCATATATTTAATTAAGTTAAAACGTTTCTTTAAAAAACTACAAAGGGAGAGAGAAGATCAAACAAGTTCATTAAATATTTACAGGATCAAACAAACCATTTACATATTTACAAGCTACAGGAACATCCTAATCCATAGATTCAGAGAAAGAGAGGGAGAAGCTGTGAACATGCTGCAAGAGGAGAGGGAGAGACCCAACAACTGTTGCCAGAAGAGCCGTGCAGCATGGATATGAATTATAATATTTAAATATATCAATCCCCCTTTCCCTGATTGTCTAAATAAATCGCTAAATTTGTCACGAGACGCTTTTTAGAAATAAAGTCACTAAGAATGTGAAAGTTGCTAAATCAGATGAGAAAGTTGCCAAGTCGACAACACTGATTGGATCAATGCTTTCCCGAAAAAACTGTTGTGTACAGTCAGACATGTGTGTTCAGCCCTCTGGTGGATTATCAGTGATTCGCTTTTTATCGCTTATTTAAGTTTTTATCGTAACATTGTGGTGGAAATGTTTGTATCCAGTATGATATATAAAGATAATTTATTATTTCACTAAGTTAATTACAGATAGAAATGTCATCTTAAGATATATTTAGAGTGAAAATTGAGATATTTGCCTATTTTTTAATGGAAGCAATCCGCTCCAATGACAGTCATTTGGATGGTACAAATGACTGTCACTGTCATGGTGGCTATACTTGCTAATAATAGTCTTTTCTCCATCAAATTTCACAACCACCAAATTCCTATACTATAATATTCTGTATGTATGTTATATTGACAATTTCAGATTTTATTGACCAAAGTGTTTTTTGCCCACCACAAAGCAAAAAAAAAAAAGTGTAATTGTTTCCTTTTTTCGAAAAAAACATAACCCAAACCAGCTGAAATGTTCCAAACAAAATGAACAATGCCTGGTGTATCAAATATGATACAAAAAATATCTTCTATCCAAATGATGCGTCCACACTTTAAATTCAAGAACATTGAATTTTCTGGCTATTATTTGATGTGTCAGGCTCGATAGGGAAAGTCTGTCAATCTGTAATCTTTGAGCCTTGTTTTCTCAACATACTGTAATCACTTTGTGAGGCTTTCACTGTAATGCTTTGGAACAGTATAACATTATTTCCCTCACAGTAATTTAGGTCTACATTACACCCTAGACGTGTGGAAAGCAAGCTTACGCTGGCTCCTACAGTGAGATGATTACTGCCTTTTAAGAATAAGACTTGACTGGATTCTTGTTTTATTTGCAGAATTAAAGTGAATTAGTTTCAATTGAGTGCTAACTCAGACTGTTATTATAGCAGCTTAACACAACCATAGGAACTTCAGGGAAAAATCCATATATTCTGTATCTAAAAAGGTAACCCATTTAAAATAAAAAATGTAATTCTTTGTTAAAAAGAAGTTATTAGTCTTACAGACAGTGCTTGGCCTAGATTTGTTGTGAATTGAATTGGAAGAGGCTGAAGCAGCATCAGACTAAGCCTTACTACTGAACTAAAGACGGACAGAATCAGTGCCAAACAGCCTTATGGCAGTGATGCGATTATGTATTGAAGTGTATTTGGACGATGACGCCATCGCTGAGCGCAGGAAAAAAGTTAGGAAACCAACTACAAACTCACAGTGTCTGTGTGTCTTTGAACTGAGTTTCGCTGTGCCACTTCCTTGACTCCATTCTGTATTCTCTTTTTCCCCATTGCCATGGGGACCAAAACCAATAGCTGCTTGTGATGATATTATTTTTATGTAAATTTTCATTTGTGTGATTTTGTTGCTTCAGGTGATGAGGGCAGCAGTTCTGGCAGCGGCAGCGGCTGCTCTGACGGCTGCACAACAGAGTTTGTTTTTGTTGGAACAGAGGCTCCTGTGATCGGAGCCGACAGAAGTGACGAACGTGCAGCAGCAGCCGCCGCGGGCAACTCCCTTTCCTGCGGACCGTCCCTACTGCTGGTGATGGTCGCCCTCACACTCCCACTCTGGGCAATGAAGACTCAATGGAGATAATACATGGGTGTGGCCTGATCACTGACTTTTATACTGTTGCCTACAGTATGTCTAACAGCAAGTTCTACTGCTGTTCCCTCACTGGACATGTAGAACCTCCTGGAAACCTGTCGAGAATGGCTTACTGTGTGGTATGGTAGGACTGGAAGTGAGTGCAGCGCTGCATCCTGCTCGTCCCCCAAAGAATGCTCGGTGCCATCACTGAACCAGCTTTCACATCTCTGAAAAAAAAGAAAATGTGGTGTTTTCTCATTATTCTAAAGTGGGTTTTGAAAAACGTGCTTCTCCGTTAGACAGTGAAAACCATCAGATCGGATTTTTCAGACAAAAAAAGGGGAATCTATTTTTTTTCCTTTGTATGATGAAGTTGTGAAAACACCCATTTTATCCTATTAGTCTTGTCCCCCTCAGACAAAAAGGAGAAAGTCTTACTGTGTGCATGCGTGGAAATGATGTTAACTGACAAAAACATTTGTTTTGTTTATTTTTTTTTTATGCAGGTTACACAGTCTTTAGATTGGTTGGTACAGGATTGTACAGTGCTAGCAGTTCACCCGGTTTCCCGTTTGGTCATATCAGTGTGGCTTCAGGAAGCAGCAGTCCTTGCAGCCACTTTATAGTTGCACATTTGATTATCTCTAAGAAAGTGCTAATGTACTGCACTAAGAGAAATACTTTGCACAGATTATTTTTGTTGGCTTCATAAGTTTATAAAGCTACAGGAAACATCCACCCCATAGAGAAAGAAGATCTATATTTTCAGATCATTTAACTGATTGTATTGTACTTATAAACAGTTGCAGTATGTATTTCACTGGAAGGTACTGTAATGTAATCTTACTGGTTTAGTTAATGGCATTTTTTTTTTAATAAATGTATTATTTGTCTTTACAAGTTATCTGATCACCTGTAAAATGAAAAAAAAAAAAAAAAAAAACAACAACACTAAGCCATTATACTACAATTGCCTGCTAACAATATATCAGTTACCTGATTTACTCACCTGTTTGGGTACTTAACATGCACTTAAACAGTCCACACTTCCTTTTTATTTGTCATAGACTCTGAGTATATTAGTTATATTAGGTATAAGACATTTCCATTTATTTTATTGGCTCCCATGTTTTATGATTTATTTTGTATGTTTATGTTATTTGCTCATATTACATATTTGTAAGGTTACACAGTCCTGTGAGGTCACACATCCCTCTGACAGGCTCTACAGGTTTTACCCATTCATCTCTTTCCAAGCATCACAGTTAAATTTGCACATTTTTGTTTGCATAATCTGAACCATCCCTACAGGCTACAGGTTATATGAAAGGTCATGTTTTCTTAACAAGGCATGCACAAAGTCAGCAACTCAAAATGAAGCAGGGTGCCAGGATTAGAGAGCTCCAACTGTACTCTTAGAACTAGGGTTACTATCTCCTGCAGGCTTCGACCTCTAACTCGAGAGGCTCAGGGAGCGAAGCCAATAGCTTACACTCCACCAACACAACTTGATGGCCGTGACCTCCAGTGAAAAAGGAAAGGCAGGTCCCAGAAATGTTACAGGATACTGTAGAAACAAACAACAGGGGCAAATGTTCATCATTTCACAAAAGAGGGCAGTCGAGACAGTCATCCTCATGCTGGAGTGTGCCTGGAGGGTCCAATCCCATCCCACTTGTAAGCACCTCAGACGCTTTCACATACCCAATAAGCAGGTCTCCTCTCTCCTCTCTCCTCTCCAAACCCAACACTGGAACAAATTAACAGCTGCTGTGAGCATCTTAAATAGACTGCACATTTCACAACAGCACACAAGAGTTTCAAGACGTGATGAAAAATGTCTGATGTTCTCGGGCACAATTGACAGGTGTGGGTGGAGTGCAGTGCTTCTGTGGACCCTTCAAATGAGCAAACAACTCAAGTAGACTAATATCCACATTGCCAAATTTTGCATCACTAAAACGGTTGTCTTCACAGATAGCACCCGGAGGAAAATCTCCCCTCAATGGGCTCATATGACTCAGTAGAGAGAGACCCACAGGCACCACAGGAAGCTCCCAGTGCAGAACAGATGGGAAAACATTTGACCTCCGTCGCCTCCCTCCCCGCAGAAACCGCTTTAGGAGAAGGTGACTGAACAAAAGCCTCCCACCAAAACTAGCATGACACAATTAAATCACTGATGCGTAAAGCGTAATTGCAGAATGTGGCAGGCCTCTATCCAACCGAAGCCGGAGGAAAGAGGAGGGACGGCGGCACTGAACTGATCAGCATAAGGTCCTTCCCAATGTCAAACTGTCCAGTGTGGTGTGGTGTGGTGAGGTTTGTGCCGCTCTTAATTACATCATTTCATGGTGCCCTCTTCTTCTGTAATAGTTAAATGGCACAGGACTGGAGATTTAGCGGTTACCAACCACTTCTGGAAAATCAGTTAAGTTTTTCACTATATATGACAACAGGCACAATGTGCAGTGGATGGAACAGCCGCCTCACAGCAAGAAGGTTCCTGGTTCAAACTGGGGCCTTTCTATGTGCACTGGAGTTTGCATGTTCTCCCAGTGAGGTTCTCTACAGGTACTTACGCTTCCTCCCATAGTCCAAAGACATGCAGGTTAATTGGTGACTCTAAATTGTCCATAGGTGTAAATGTGAACATGAATGGTTTAATGGCTTAAATTGTTTGTCTCTATCTGTCAGCCCTGTGATGAACCGGTGACCTGACCACCCAATACTAGCTGGGATTGGCTTCAGACTCCCCATAATCCTAATAAGGATAAGCAGTTATGGAAGATGGATGAGTGAAAACTTTAAAAGAGTAGACTAGGCCTGCTATAAAAATAACATGAGAAACATGAAAAATAGTATTCAGCAGAAACGCCAGGCCGCATTGGGAGATGACCATAATGAGAGCAAAGTCTGCAGAGAAGTGGTCACCATGGGAAGAGCTGGAGACCTTATCACTCCCCACCGCGGGTTGTCATGAGTTGAGGGCGGAAAAGAGCTAAAAATGGAGCGCTGAGATCCATCCAAATGGTAACACTGGAGCAGGAGGCCATCTTCATCTCATCATATTCATCTAGGTCCTCATTTCAGTTATTATAGGAAAGTTTGGTTACAAAGAAAGGAGCATTTTTAACATGTTTCACCTTCACTTGTTCACATACTGATGGCAGAGGCTGCCAACTACACCTACATAGTTTAATGTTCATCAACAGCAATGCAGCTCACACCCCTCTGATTATTAGACAGCACACTACCATCTGAGCCACAGCCGACCCATTCTGATTGAGCGCAAAAAGCACAAGCAAACATCAGTGCATACTGCAGGGGTGACATTGCCTGTTCTCCTTTTTGAGGTCAACGCCTGTACGAGATAGAACCGGGGGTGCAGTGGAAACTAAACACACATAAACACAGTTTACTCACCACTCTGAATCTAAAATAGCATTTATGCAGCTGTTCATGCAGAAGTTACATGGGTTACACTCGATCGCACTCTCCCCTTGGATATTTTGGATTGCTTGTGTCCTGTGCCTCTGGATCATAGTATCTTGGTATCCAACTGTGTTCACTTCATTGTCAAAAGCACCAACTGGTGCTTTCAGTGGGTCAGACAGATGAGACAGACGGGTGGTAGTTAGACAGATATCCAGCAGTAACTATTTATAACGTGCTGAATATTAAATAAAATGTTAAAGTAAGTAGCTGTCAGGCCTGATGTGCAGCGATAGTTTTACTGACCTTTTAGGAATTCTTCACCTGGGAGTACAGTCCTGGATAGCAGATAATTGCAATGAAGGAGGTTTCATGTAAAAATCATGGTCTATTACATGAGGCCAACTTGTGAAATGATAATTCAATTTTAGCTTCAGACGTTTACATTTCTCTGAGAATATATCTACACTTGAAACAAAATGTTCTGACTTTTAGAATGAAACACAAATAGAGGTTTTGTCAGCACTTTTATTTTAACTTCAAGTGCAGTGGCATATTGTTCCCAAACACTAGATTCAGTTTGGCTGCTACAGAGTTGCCGTCAGGTAAACTTTGTGCTTTGGTGATTCTATAATTGGCAAATGAAATAAATATACAACAGGAAGAGAAGAGAGTCGATTAGAAGTGCAAGTTAGTGGGTTATATATTGCTGCAGTCAAACATATAAATTCAGTTTTCAAGTATTACAAAAACATTGTGGAGGCAGATATTTCTGAGTCAGGGTTGGAAGTGAGGCGGAACAATCAGCACAGTGTGTGTGTGTTTGTGTGTTCGATAATAAGACAGGAAGTTAGTCGTGTGGCTTCAGATACTGGCATTGTTCAAGCTTTGGCACTGCTGCCTCTTCACTGAGGCTTAACGACGGTGTTTTTGAAAGTGTAAAAACTCGGTAAGCATCTGCAGTCATACAAAAGGTTCACTGCACCCATAAAGCCCCTCTACAAGATCTGTGATTGCAACATGTTTTGGATGAGCGAGGATAAGGCTGCTCCTGACATACAGTAAAGGAAGTGAATTAGGAAAAGACTATTTCAGAAGTATGTCCAATTTTTTCCAAAGAGCTTCTAACAGTAAAAACAACAAGTTGTCTCTCATTACGCGAGGAATGTTTGCCATTTTCTACTGCCTTGTGTATTCTTCTCTCTCTCCTGACAAGCTACGTTACCCTGGTCAGACATACAGTATCACTGTCTGAGATGCTTCAGCGCTTGACTTAATTTGTCTGTGAGCCATATTTACGTTTATCGTCTTGTTCATTCTCTTTGGCATACAAAAAACTGAAGAAAAAAAAAACAGTAAAATTGTGGTTGACTGAAGTTTGTTTTTTTTACAGAATGTTTAGAAAAAAATGTGTTATGCAAGGTCTCTCCATATTGATGTTAATCGTTTGCTGCACTTTTTGCTAAAACATATGCTGTGGGTGTGGTACTGTTGTGATTTGCAAAAACAGATAACTAAGCAGCACATAAAGATTTTTGGAGCTGTCAGTGCACGCTGTTTGAAGTGTTTTGGGGGAACTGAAAAGTTGATGGTTATACAAGCAGACATGCCTTACCATTTTTAAAAGACTCAAATGGATTGCTTATTTGGCTTTTGTTACACATTCTTGTATACAGAAAGGTAATAATAAACATTTTATTAAAAAATGACATTGTTTATTGTGGTTCATTTATCTATTGTGTCTCCATTTATCATCAGGCATGCATCTCCATTAGTTCAGGACCTGAGACAGACTGTTCAGAGACTGCAAAGAATGTCTGGGAAGATGGATTAGATGTAACTGTCGAAAAAAAAAAAAAATCTTACATTAGTTTCTGGATGAAGATCTACATCTTCTAACTTAGCTTTGACAGAAATTTCTCTCATGAAATTACAGCTAGAAACATCACTTAAAGTCTCTGAGAAAAAAAGGCTTGCATGTCTACAGTGAAGCCTGACAGACATACCATGGCCACCAAGGTGTGAGGAAATCATTGTGGCTTGACCATCCAACTTAATAGAGCAGCTGGTTTCAGCTAAAAATAAACTGTTTTGCAGTGACCACGTGATAGTCATGGTTTAATTAGGTTAAACACTCTCAAAACCATAGCTTGGGTTACTAACTAAGTACGTAGTTGCAGTAAGGGGAGCTTTGTGGTCATGGAGACAATAATAAACGTGGTTAAGGTTATGAAAAGATTGTGATTATGCTTTAAAAAAAACAATGTTGACTGTCAGTTGAAAACGGGAACCAAACAGCCATATGCCACGTCAAAGTCTGATGATTTTGACCCATCCGTCCACCCTGACCTCCTTCCTAGACAGATTTTCTTTATAACATCATATCCTCTTTTGTTCCAGTCGTAGGTACTACATTTGTGTGACAGATTCATTTGTCATTTGCACATAAACAAATGTTTGGGGGGCACTGCGTGACACAACTGATGATCAAAAGAATTACATCAGCTCTGAAGAAATTTGACACTTTTTCCTCTTTTACTGTATCTGGAAAGAAATCATACACTGTCTTAACATCACAGTGCTTCATTTAGTTTTTATTTGGTCAGTGCTGTGGTGCTGGAGAGGATTTTCTTTTTCATTCATTATGTTGAAGATTATATTACAGGTGTATCTACAAATGTCGCAGGTTCTCTTCCAGGTCTTCCTGGAAGAGAACCTGCGACAGTCCATTTGTATTTAACCACCATGTTTCTCGAGCAGCCCATAATGGACAAACTAAACACTGGCTCTAGATAGAGCCTTTCTGCATACCATAGTTTCTCCTTTACGCTAGGAAGGTGAGGGTGACACGAGGGGGTTGCAGCTAGACTGTTACATGTCGCCAAATCCCACAGACTCTAAATGTGTTGGAGAACTTCCCGTTTTACAGCAGACATTTTCACATGTCAAAGCGCAGGTGTTACTAATCACGTTAATAATGGCTCCCAGTCTGACAGTATGCACAATAATGTGCATAATGGAATTCAGCCATCATTCATGTTATTTTTTTTACACATGTGCCTTGGCTGCTGTGACTTGTCAAAATATCTTTAGTGAAATAGGTCTGTCACTTAACTTGGAGATAAACAGTTTTCATGGTCATAAAATAGCCCTGAGTGAAGTGAATGTAGTTGCATGTTTGGCATTTCATAATCACTCAACAATTTATCGCTATTCAACTTCATCTCTAGCTGACATATCAACAAACCCAAGGATGTCAATACTTTTCATAACTTTAAGATTTGAATACTCAGGCAGTATTTCAAATATACCTTAAGTTATTGAGAACGTCTCAGTGGAAGGTGAAATTCATTCTGTAGACAAATAAGAGACATCTTATGTATGAGTACTGCTGGTTAAACCTGGGATGGCAGATTGTGTGAAAATATTGACACAGAAAAACAGACTATTTGAGGCAAGGCTATAATGCAAGACGCCACATTTCTGACTCATTCTCTCCACTGAAAACAGCAGATTATAGTGAAGGTCCTGTTATAGATGCTAATGCATTTTAGACAGCTGATGAGAAGCGGAGCTAATAGTTCCAGGCTAAATTACAGACCGCTGCTTATGAAATGGATCTCTTTCCTTAAAAGAATTATTACTGCATGAAAACTAATGAATTCTAATGAACCCTAATAGAAAACAGCCTCTTTTATGTCTGGTCTTTGAGCTAATTTGCATCGTGTTCATACAAATCTTCAGTCTTTCTCACCTAATTTTGTTCCCTTCAAACAGTGTGATATTATTTTACTTTGAAAAGTTACTTTGAATATAAAAAAGGAGAAAAAAAGATTAGAGCTGATAGATTTTGAGACTTAATATAACCCTGGGAGTTTTTATCCAAATATATTTGTCTGTAAATATAAATATATACTATTTTTCTACTGCAACATATTCAGTCATAATTATATTTTAACATGTATGTGTTATAACATTTGCAGTAGATTACACAACCTGTTTTTTTAGAAATCTAATGAAATGCTATCCTCTTCCCCACCAACAGACAAAGTAAAAAAGAAAAACAGGTAGTGTTGAGCACAGTTGAGATTAAAACTGCTGTAATCCGTCAGTAGTCAAACTTGGTTCAATGTCACGTTTTTTCAGTCAGTGGAGGCAGCACGACGTCTGGCAGAGAAAAGACAGAGACAAAAAAAAGCTTACTGCTTTTCCACATTCAATACATCCTAGTGTTTCCCCCCAAACATCCATTTATTCATTTTCACATGACAACAGGGGCACAAGACAAAACAACCTCACATCTGAACCAGAATTATTCATTGTGATCTCTCTTTCTTTCTGTACAATTATTTATGTGCTTCAATTATGGAAAAGCAGTGTGAAAGGGCCAAACTCCTGACGAAATACAAAAAGTTTATGGATTTCAAAGACAGATTTCTTTTTTTTTTTCTACGGGATTCATTCGTTAATTTTGGATTGCTGTTGGCAAAACCCCCGTGAGCGTAAAGAGAATTAATTCTGCTTTACTGTAGTGCTGGAGAAATACAGTACGAGTGCTGTAACTGATCTGCTGGCGTAGTGTTTTTTTTTTTTTTTTTTTTTTTTTTTTAATGAATTGAAACCATTTGTACTGCGCTTTATCTTTGTATTCAGACTATTTGAATAACATTCACACAACAGCACAGTTTAGATTTCTATTAATTTTAGTGATTAGCATTTCCTATTGCAGTGGCTGCTAAAGTATGGAGGCCATAATGTCCCAACAGCCTGCAGAGATGATGTGGGGAGAGTTGGTAAATACTTAAAATACCATTAGGAAATTGATTCAACTCATATTTTAGTGTCTCACTAATGATCTATGCAACAGTCCACAAACTTTGCTTTGATTTCAGGCTACACAAATTAGCAGCTGAACGGCTGACACATCAAAGAATAGATGGGTTAGTGGTGCTTGGGAGGGTGGAGAGTGGAGGGAGAGACTTGCTGTGGGAAGTATCGTGTCAAAGTGTGTTTCCATGTCAATATGTGTTTCCACTTGCAGGGAAACTGTAATATCCATTGTGCGATTGCTGCAACTTGCAATAAAATTCATACTTTTCGTTCTCTGAGTCATAACCCCTTTCAGATTTTGCGTGTTTGTAACACTTTCTGGGGATATTACATATTATCTTACATGTCCACTGCAAATAAACATCCATAAATACACAGAAATCAGGAGAAAAGACTATAACTTGATAAATTGCCTGAGAATCGTGATCTGTTTAAGTTTTCTTCAGCATCATAGAAATCCATTGACTGTTTACAGCAGACATGGATGTAGCCTCCGTGATGTCACCAGCAGGTTTCTGAAGAGCCGTTGTGAAGCTGAGAATGTGGTACCTCTGGCCGTCTCCACCTGGCTAATCTAAGAATTGACAAAGACATGTAGCGTAGGTGGAGCTGAGGTGGGCTGGAAGACGCCTGCACAAACAAGCCACCTGTGACAGCACCCACCTGTCAATCAAAGCGGCCACACTCTAAATTATGCAGTACAATTGTCATGAACAGGGACATAGGCTGTTTGTTTCTGCTGTGATGTTGGACATTTTAACATGGGGACTTACAGAGATTGACATGTTTTGCAGCCAGCCTCAAATGTTGTTCTAGGAACTGTAGTTTTCCACATTTTCAGAGGTTGCTGCTGCTAAATTGTTACAGTCCTCAAACCTCACTGAGTCACTTTAAACTTAACTATAACAAAGAAGCTAAACACCTTTTCTCATCTCGATTGTACTCAGCAAAAACCCCAAGTAACTCCTGTCTGCTAAAAAAAAAAAACGTTTATTTTTGACCCCAAACAATTGTCTTTTGTTCACCAGGCCACACCCCCTTACACCTGTGATCCTGAGGTCATTAATAACACCTGACCAGTGTTAGCTATAGGAAACTATACATTGTAAACAAGTGAAATGATCTCAGTAACTCACTCTTGTAGCGGCATCAGACATGAGAGCTGTTCAGTCCTATTTTGTAATGGCTGGCTTGAATGCAAATAAGAGTATTTTCCAAAATGATGAACTTAAAGATTAAGCTGACTTTATTAGCCTGTGCATATTGAATTTGATTTGTGTTGGTTATCGTCCCTTTAAAGACAGAAAGCTGTCATTACAATCTAATGTTGTTTTTAAAGACTTTTTTTTTTACTGCGCCCGCACAGTTGTAGTAGTCGCACTAGTTTAATTGAATAACCGTGAAGCATGAGCTAAAAAGCTTTTCCTCGTGTCAGATACAAGGGTCACATAAAACAGCAACACTATAAATTAAATGGTGCCACTGCGATAAACAACTTAGTGAAATCAGGACTGGCTAAAATAGACTGTTTAACAAAACAGATCTGACAATGAGACCGTTGCCTTTTAATTGTCCTTCAAAACTCATAAAACTTGGTGTTGCCTCTGAAAGTAGGGTGGTGACTGTAAATATTACGGTCTGAGGACATTGTTAATGGATTCTCGGATGACACATTTCATCGGAGCGCTGATTGTAATTGCTTTTTACATGACAAGTAATAGTGTAAGGGCTTTAGAGACACTGAAGAATCCCCTGAAAATAGAGACCTATGAAATTAAACCTTGGTTTTCAATTTTCACTCCCACAAGATTTGAGCAATTAAGTGGATTTAACCCAGTGCTGTATAATAAGACATAAATAAGTTTCAAAGTGAATCTCGAGTATCATATTTTTCTCTTGGACAGGCTTCATTAAAATGTTAAAACCATTTTTTTTGTTGTACTTTATGTTTTAACAAGCAAGATCAGATGCTGATGTTCTCTCCACCCACTCTGTCTGATTATGCTTCATAATGCACCAACCCACTCACCTGGTTCCTGTGATATTGATATGACCTTTTTTTACTGTCTTTGAAGCGCCTATAATTCAGAATGATTTGATAAGACAACAGAATGTTTGATATCATTTCTTTAAAATATGATATTTCTTGTGCACTCCTTTGTAGGACTAATTACCATGAGAAAGTCTTTGCGAATATATATTTCCATCTATATGCAGCTGGATAGTGTCCCTTTGTTAATGTGTAACCCCTCTGCAATCATGTTGCTTTTGCAAATGTGCTTCCATTTTTTCTGGTTTCGTGCATTAGAGGATTTCAGATAAATTCTACCTCTATCTCTCTCTGCTGTCTTTCTCTCTCTGGATTTAGGATAAAGACTGAATTACACAGCAGAACAGTCCTGGATAGCAGAGGCAGAGATTACCCTCCCTGATCTTTCTACAGACAAGAAGTAGTTCAGTGCAAAACCCTCCCTGAGGGCCTTGCCACCTCAGTACTGACAGACTGCGTATTAGCATGTATCAGAGAAGAGAAAGGAAACAGTTTTATCCCTTTTGACCCACCACTTGACTTCAGAAAGCGAGGAATCTGGGGAGCCCATGCAGCGCATATCAGGCCTGTCACCACACTGATCTGTTCTCTGAAAAAAAAAGGAAGAAAAAGAAACAAGGTTTTGCATACTGCCATGTCACAGGCATATGGCTAGAGTGCCAACAGGTACAGCATGCTGCCTTTGTTTTTTTTTTTCTTCACCTGACAAGTGGAAACTAAAAAGGCTTACCTCCCTTAGCAGCCCAGATTTGTTGGCTCTGAAAATACATCATTTACAGTCAGTGTTCAGCCTTTTGTTGGATATGTTATGAATATTCTTAAAATGCAGGCTTCCAGAACTGACTGTTTGAGGTTCAACTAGCTATTAATTACCCATAATGACGATAAATACCAATTATGTCACCGTATGTTAAAGGAGCAGTGTGTATTTGGTGGAATCTAGCAGTGTAGTTGTGTAGTTGTGGATTGCAACCCCTTTGTATCACCCTCTTATTCCTAGCATGAAGGAGAGACTAAGGTGGCCACAAAAAAAAGCTAAAGGCATAATCTAGGGCCAATTTTAGGTCCATTCTACTCCATTCTACTGCAGCAACATTGCAATTCAACATGTGGGAGCTAAAAAAGGGTTTATCAGAAGCCTATATAAATCTCTAATGTGCCATATTTCCATTAAAGTTCTTCATTGGTAACAGAGGCTAGGTTTTGGTTCATGCTTCGGTTTACAAGTGGCCTGGTCCAAAGGAGAAATCTAAATGGAACCATTCTTGATGTTTAGCAAAGTATAACTGTCCATGGATCAGTCTCGGGGCCGTGGTTCAAATAGCTCAAGCCAGTCAAAGTCTGAATCTGGTGACTGAGGTTCATTAGACTGGTGTAAAATGTAAATATTTAAGATGGGAAAAATGTTTCCCAGCAGGATTATCTTCTGAGGTGTTTGATTTAACACAGCCTTTTCTGTTCCAAGGCCAAAAGTGTTTGCGCTGTTTGCTCATCCAGATTTGACTCTTTTCATGCAGCAGTGCATTGAGAACAACACATGTCAACTGTATAATCAAACAGAAAAACATCAAATCTACTCTTCTGCTACCACACTCTAAAAATTTTCTTCTTGTGTTTTTTTTTCTGACTGCACTACAAAGAACAAACATTCAGTCAGTTAATATGACTGATTATCTTCAGGCATACTTCATGTCCTGTATAATATTCATAATCTTCAATATGTGTTTTTTTTTCTGTGTGCACTGATGTTTGAGTAACCTGTGCTCATTTGCACCTTTCTTAAAACATTATAAAACTTGTAGCTAAAATTACCGCACGCTCTCTAACCTTTGTTACAGTGCATTTCTTATCATGTTTGCACTTGTGTGCAGTGAAAGTGCCATCCAAGACCTCGATCTGCTAAATGTCTCACCAGTATAAGCTGCTGCTTCTCTACCTAATTAAGAAGCATGAATAATGTAACGGCTTGTGTCATAAATGGAACTGGCAGTACGTCCACCCTAGTTGCAGCAAGAGGATGTGTCAGACCTCAGTCAGGAGGCTGATGCTAAGCGGGACACCCACCTTGCAGCAGGGAACTATAAGAAAAGAGAGTGGGTGGGAATTGAAAGAGGGGGATATTAGGTGGCGGTGTGCAGCAGAGGGGAAATATTAGGAAGGAGATTTAAGCATGACTTATGTGATCTGAAAATTTGAAATTTCGAAGGTTGTCTGGCAAATAGGTCAGTGGCCATGGGGATGGTCTTAGTAGTGGCAGCCATGCTTGTGGGAGCTGTGATAAGTAGGTCAGTAAATAAAATGGAACTTCTTCCTCCGAAACATCATGGAAAGTGATGATGCTGGAGTTGTTGCATGGATAAAATTTTGAGATTTTGATTAATCAGGACAAAGCATCACAGAGGAGTTTAGTGACTGCTGGGAGCTTTTTAATTTATGATGCACTCATTTTGAGTTTTTGGCTGTAAGGTGTAAACTAGAGAAGATTAAGTAAATATTTTCCTCCCTTATTAACTAAAAAGCATTCACTGCACATTCACATTTCAAGGATTAGCGGCAGCATGTCTTATCAGTCTCACCGTGTGCAAAATTAGTTCTCTGTTGTGTGCAGCGCTGCGATACTGCATTGTGCGGGCCAACTGACCTTCCAAGAGCAAGGCATGGAGATAAAGACCATCCAGCTACAAAGGACGATGATCTTCTCTTCAGGTGTCTGGCACGCCAGGAAGGAATCTGTTTATTTCTGCTGTGATTCATCACAATCTTTTTGTTCTGAAAAGTATAAAAGGTGATACGCATTTCGTTACTTTTGCTCAAAATAGTAAATAACCTTATTGAGTTCATTTAAAAGAATCAAAAACTGATTTTCTGTGTGATTTTCTGGCTTACACTTGTAGTGTCTCCAGTTTTGTCTCCATTTGAGAGCAGATACTAATTTGATATATTTTCTATTTCTTTCATGTTCTTCAATTTCCTCTTTTTCTGTTATCTGCTGGTGTTTCTCACGTCCCATCTAACAAGTCCTAGACTTCTTTTTCAACCAGACAGCAGGTTCACTTGACACCACAGCAGTACATCAAATAACATTTTCATAAATGTTAGACTCCTGCACATGCATTTGGAGCTTATTTACGGTCACTTATCCTCACACCTGATCCCAGTTCTCAGCTCATGGAGAATACACCCAGCATGCATGGCTCACGTCCCAGCAAGTCTGCCAATTTTAGATTTCAGGTTGAGTTGGCAGACACCTATGACTGAGACTGTGGCAGCTGATTTAAAATAAACTGACATACAATATCAGGCATGTAAATTATTATATTTTAGATGATTTTTTGTATAATTGCTATATGCAACCCTCATGTATGGGCTATGAAAACAAAACGTTAAAATTTCCTGAAATTGTAAAAAACATCATATTAATTATATAAGTAAGTGGTGAAAAGAGCAAGGAGGAAAGTCAGAGTGATGAAAAAAAGATGAGTTAGAGAGGAAAGCCAGGGAGGGAAAGGATGAGAGGATTTATTGTGAAACCTGTGCTGTAGTCCTGTCTGATAATCTGGAAGCAGTGGGTGGGTAGACAGCAGGAAAACACTATATTGATGGGACTGTTTACTCCATTTTCAGAGAGAAAAAAAGACTTGAATACAGAAAACAAGACAGTGAGAAGGCACAAGCTGCTACCTCCAGGTGTGTGCGTGTTGCGCTGTGTGCCATCGTCTTACATTAATGTCTGAAAACGCACATTAAGATATGTTAAAAAGTACCTATGGGGCAGCAGGGTGACTCAGTTCGGTGCTCATTGACGCCAACTGTTCTCTTCTGTTCTCTTCTCTGAAACTGAAAAATGAAATAAATGAATAATAGAAACGTTGCAGCGCAGTCATGAATAAATGCAGGTTCTTAACCTTACTGCTGGATCCAAGCTGTGAATGTTCAGTAAAATATACCTCTGATTATCCATAATATCTCTGTATTTATTAACTAAACGGGTCAACAGCAGCACTTGACCTGAGCCACACGTGTCGATATCAGTACTACTGTTCCCCACTTCACTTCGTAACAATTGTATTTATATATTTGGATGTGCATGAGTAGACAGATGTTTGTGTTCAGTTTGTGTAGGAAGGATTTAACCGAACGTTCACACATTGCAGCTCACAGACGTGTGAGTAAGGTGAACACTTTCCTAAGATTCAAACCAGCACTTCCAATGCATCTGGTGTGCATAATGATATTTCACCGGATGAGTAAAAACATCAACCTGCTGGTGGTGCGAGATGAGAAGTCGAAGGATCATCAAACTTATTAGAATTCATCCTCTTAAATGTTTGTACAAACTTTCATGACATTTCAGCTGATACTTGAGATATTTCAGTCTGGATGAAAGTGTTGGAGTGCCCGACTGATTCTGTAAGGCGGAAATAAAGCACATAATGAATATGATAATATATCATGTGTGGATGAGAAGACGCCATTTTGTCCCAGTGTTACCATTGAGACCACATTGTGTTGTGTTTAACCACGCTTGTTAGTTGTCTGTTTTTAACTACTGTATGGTTCCATCCTCAGCAATACGCAGCTACAGAGTGTCCCGGGTTTGTTTGTGTTTCGTAGACTTTTTTCACAGCAGCCATTTTGACATGAAATAGTAGGTAAACACAGGTGTTACCAATGATACTGATTATGGTTCCATTACATTCAGTTCAAACCAATCTGAGTGCTGTTGTGGTGCATGTTGGTTCACTGGAAACCTCTGATGCAACAAATGGAACAGAACCTTAATTAGTATCATTGGAAACACCTGTGTTGACCCTATTTAATGTCAAAATGGCCGCTGTGAAAACCGTCTACATTCTTTGGTTAAATTTGATTATAGTTTATCAGTTAATTTCTGAGTTTCATAAGTTCATGATCTATCTTTTGTTACTTACCATATCCACCTGGTGTTTCAGGGACTAAAGGAGGAAATGCCCCAACCACTTCCTGTATTTATACCCTGGGTGACATTATTAGTGGTGTCACTGGGTTAGCCCAAGTGTTTGGGGGGTAAGGTAAATTAGTTTAACAATTATTTATGTTAATATATGGTCTTATTTATGTTTGTTTCAATGTAGGTTAAAGGTAAATAATGTAAAAGTGTTTATATTGTGAAGTTGACATGAATATAACTTTGTCAAGTCCCTGTGTCAGAGGAAGCAATGGAGTGACCTCTGCAGGTGGTACCGTCTGAATTAATGTCTGCTGAGCAGAGTCTATTTAATTAGTTGCTTAGCAGTGTATAGGTATGTGCACATGATGTTTAGTTAATATAATTTGCAATATTATGAGTTGAGCTTTATTCAGCTCTATCTAGGTAACTGATTATTTGTTTCGTGCATATTTCTCTTGGTTACATGTGTAGCATGGTGGCACTTAAATAAACACCATCCAGCTTTATTTGAACAAAGTTCCTCACGTCTGTCTTCAGCCTTTCTGGTCAGGCCTATTATATTTAAATGGACAGACATGACAGTGGTGTCAATCTTCTCATCTTACTCTCTGCAAGAAAGTGAAATAGCAGATTTCACAAAATGTCTAACTAATCCTTCAAACACTTCAGTTTGACCTGCAAAGTGGCTTAGAGAGGAGACAGACTTTAAGATCAATAAAACTTTCCAGCATTTGAATGGCGGCCAGCATTCTTTCCCCGCCCTGTTTAGTACCATCTCTGCCATGAAAGCAAGCAAATAAATGTGCTGCAATATTTGTACCTATTGCTACAAATAAATATGTGGTACTGAATATGAGAATAATGCTTTAAGGTTCCCCGCTGCATTGGAACACTGTGATAAACCCATACCGGTGCAGTACACAGGCCAATACAACTTGTTCAGAAAATGCAGTGTTCCTGTCATAATAAGCCTTGCCTAGTTAAAAAACGACCTCACTCATATTTCACAACAACTCATCTCCTTGACTCGTTGAAAGGCATGTCCTGTGTGCAGAGTTAAGCTTCTGAAAACACTGGCTTTACCACGAACAACTTGAAGACTGATACAAAGCTCTGTCTGCATCTGCACTGTGATGATTAAAGCTCTCCGTCTACGTTGAGGCTAAACGTTAGCTGTTGTCAAGGTCACAGTAATAATTTTGAGTGAAACAGAAACCTCGATGGGAATATGAAATTAATCTCTGTATACATTTAAGCAGTGCTCAGCACTATTCTCCTTAGAAGGTCCCAGGAGTCCTTCTTCGGTATGCAGAGATAAAAGACTCCAAAGACAACGGTTCATACTATCTGAGGCTTTACCTCTGAGTAATTTTGAAGACACCAAAGTGTATTGTAATTGGACTCGCTCCTGAATAGAGAAACTACTGCTATTGAGAACTGTTCAAAAATATCTGTCTTCACCTCTTTTAAAATGCAGGAGTTCATTAATATCACCATTCATTTCTTGATAACTGTGTGGGAAGTGAATACTGTCCTATTACTGTCCAGGTTCCTCAACTCCCAATTACCAGAGTTTCTGCAAAGAATAACTGCACTTTGAGAACCTTCAAATTATTTTGATTTCTTCATGTAACATGAATCCCTAAATTGTCCTGCTGATATATAAATATGTATTTGTGTCTCCATTAAGTTATTTAATGGTGCCAACTGTTTTTTTTACCAGAATAAATATCAGTATTTACAGTGTAAGACTGTCTTCTTTAGTGGCTTGTGGACTGTTTCCACCAAGAAGCAATCTCCGTGGTTGTGAAGTGAAGCCTATGGAGAAGTGCCAAAAACTGCAGTTACTCAAACAGCCAATTCAGGCTGGCTACAGAACGAGTCAGTCTCCATAAGTCCCCATTTTAAAATGTCTATGGCAGAAATAAACATGTTTATAGCCTGGTACAAAAAAACCAAACAGTTTTGGTCTCTGGTGACAACTGTACTGAGGGTGAATTTCTATATAACTCACCTGTTCAAATTATATAAAGTTCTACATTAACAGCATGGCCACTTTGATTGACAGGTAGGTGCCATTACAGATGGCTTATTTCAGCACCCAGGCATCATTCAGCCCGCCTCAGGTCTGCCGATGATCCACGTCTTTGCTGACTTCTAGATTAGCCGGGAGGCGAAAGAAGCAGGACTACCAACATGGCGTCACAGATTTTAAGCTTCAAAATGGCTCTTCAGAAACAGGTGACATCATGCATACGCTATTCATTCTTTATACTGTCAGTGGTTTCCACACATGCAGGCCAACTAACAGTGTTATGAGTAAAAAAAAAAAAAAAGGATCTTCCTGCATCAAATAATCTACATAAAGCAAACACCAAAGAAAAGCAGTGACGATAACATAGAGCTCCAGACATCTTGGGACTTAAGTCAATTCAAGTGCAGAAAAATAGACCAAATCTTACCTTGTGATTTGAAGAGTTTGATTGTTCCATACATTTTTAGAAACATTTTAATTGCATGTTAAAATGTTAAATTGGAATAAAGCATGAGTATCACCTAAAACCAGCATTTTAATTGCAAATATATAGTTTTATTGAACTATATCTTCATGCTCATATCACAGTAATGTCTATTAATCACTAAGAAATTTTAGTGTTGGATGCACCATTTATTGACACTTATAGAAATTATCCAGTCAGCATCACAGTATTAATGAGACAATGACTGTGAGGTTTACATGAATACATCTCTCATCTTCAAAGAAGCACTTTCCGGAAAAAAACAGCATTTGACTGATGTTCTCTTTACTGGAGGCAGAGCTGGAAGACTCTCAGTGGCAGAGCTCGAGCCAGGTAAATAGGAGCAGCTGCTCCAAATGAAGGATTGAAAGAAATTAAGTATCGTGGGTCTTTTTCACCAGTGAGACCAACTGCCAGTTAGGGACATTGGCTGTATGTTGGCTGAGCTATATATCAAGGATCACAATTTATTGCTCAATCCGTGTTCCATCTCTCACCTGTAGTCACAACTGACCAAAGGGTGAGATCGCGGATTCAAGGTGTCGAGTTGAAGGCAGAGTGACAGGCTCGGGATCAAACCTCTAAAAAAACAGAATGAACTTTATCATAAAATTAGCCTCAGGTATTGGATTCTTGCACACGCTACCTTGGATCAGCACTGAAAGAAGCTGGCCAAACGTCATCAGGAAATGTTGTATTATCTTTATTTTTCATTATTTCATTATAAAATATCAACATGTCACCTAATATATATTAAAGAATGGGCAGAACAGAAATATACACCATCATTCTCTGATTAATTATCCTACATTTTGTCTTCCGAAATCAAATTTCAGTCATAGTGAGAGCTCGCGGTTTCCAGGGAAAAGCAGGAGAAGAAACTGGAGAAGAAATCATTTTAAAGCCACAAGAAAACATAAAACCCTGGATTACATCTCTCAGCAGGCACGGGGAACACTTGGGGATCCCCTAGAAAGACTTCAGGGGTGTAATTTAGTAAAAGGACAGTTGGATTGGGCTCCTCTGCTTACCAACTGAATTCAATGTAAGCCTAACTAGCAGCAAGCAAGACAAAAAGGATTGATAACAACCCAAAGCCTCAACATGCTGCTGGAAAACAGGCTCCGAGTTATTATATGACTACAATAAACAAATTTAAGCACATTCTGAGACAACAATGTTTGCTTAACTCATAATGACTCACCTAAAAGGCTGCTGAAATCTGGGAACGTAGTGACATCGCTAAAAATAAAAAAACAAACACAAGCAGGCAGAAAATCAGGCTGTAAACACACCAGCGCTTTATTTGACGGTAAAACAAAAGACGCTAATGTCGCTAATAATCATTGCAATGGAAAACGTTAGGACAAAGTTGAACCAGGATGTGAGTTTGTTAACTGTTCACAATGGACAGTTTGGATAATCATTTTACTTTTTGCCTTCGCTTCCAAGCAAGTTTTACTAACCCGAGGGTCTGTTTACAACCTGTCTGATCGTTTGACTGCTTGTGTTTGCTGCTAAGTCTGACCTTTTTTCAGCAGTGTTGTTCAACTCGCAGCAGTTACTTTGGTGAGTACAATGTTATAACAGACAATATACTAAAAAGTAGTTTTCCTTTCAAAACCTTTGTATGGAAAAAAAGAAAATGCTTGCAGGAAGGGAAAAAAAACACCATCTGGATCAAAATAGAGCTTCATGCATACAGGAATATGTTTTTCAAATAAAGCATTCACCCTCTGAACAGACTTAAAGAGTAAACATGTTATTCACATTGCAATGCTCGCAGAATGACACCTGTCTGGATGTGGGTGCACATATTTGACATCATCATAATCATCTGGCCTCCGTCCTCCCTCCTCTGGATATAATATGTAGCTATAATAATCACATAAGACATCACACTGAACTCTTTCAGGATGACCTGACATCTGTATTTAGCCTCAAGGCACCTTTGGCTCTGTGCCGGCTGCCTGTTATCTGGTAGCGCCTGAACACTATTCTTTAATAGTGTCATTAACACAGTTGTTCAAATAGCAATAGCACCGACTTTGATGGTGCCAACCTGTGATATAATTGGTTTTGGGGAGCAGTCGTGACTTGTTAGGTAGTTAAACAGCTGTATTAAAATAGTTAAGCAGTCACTATTGTCACCTCAAAAAGCCTCATACACAGACATTAAATTTAAAACACAGTAAGAAATGATGAGTGTAATTAATCTCAAAGTTGTTTCTAAACCTTGAGACAGTCGTTGGAAATGCTCCAAGCTACTCAAGTGGTGCTCAGACAGCCTTGAATTTATATCATGATAAACGTCTAACCTGCTACATCAAAGGTGAAAATGACAGATAAAAAAAATTACTATGCATGCTTTAGGACAAGTGCAGCATGAGGAAGGTCACAGGTGTCTAAAATATGATCACATATGATCAAACATGTACCTGAGGAGATTGTACCTTTGGCTGGAATATCTAAAAGCTGTGTTGAGCTCAAATTGAATGTTTGAGGGTTTTTTTTTTTTTACACTGTCATCTTTTTAAAGTAGCAACTGTTCATTTCCATGAACACACACACACACACACACACACACACACACACATACATACATACATACATATATATATATATGCTGTGTATAGCAGTGGGTGTAAAGTGTTTCATTTTAGCTTCTGCAGCATCTCAAAAAATGTTTTTTTCCTAGCATATGTGAGCAAAAGAACCATTTTTTGGCACCGTTGAGCACTTTTCTCTCTCAGCCATTGACCAGACATGCATGGCATATGTGAAACAAATCATTTTTCCTTTTCTTTGCAATCTGCCAGCAACACACCAGCAGCATGCAGTCAGGTAGCAGGTAGAAGCAACTGGATTCTTCCTCACCAGTGGCTTCAGGAGTTATCAGCTCACACCCAGGCCCATGTGGAGGCAGGAAGGAGGATTGAATTTGAAAGATGATAATAGACTCCTGAGGAAACTAAACTATTTCTAAAGAAGAAAGGAGTATGAATTCTTTCACTTGCCTCCCCCCGCCATGTCCACCTGCCCACCTCTCTCCTTTTAGCATTTCTCTCAGCAGTAGCATTACAGGTCAATTTTGCAATTGAAATATGGCGATTAAATGGAGTCTGGACAGCACGGCAACTATTACAAGTGAAGGGAAGCAGATGCCTTCTTTTTTGATCCATTTACAAGAATGTATAAGAACATACATTACCTGAGAGCTTACTGTAGTCCTTATACAATGATCTAAAGCACAATCTGAATAACTTTTGTATGAAAAAATGTCTGTAAGAAAAACATTGGTTTATACACAGAGCGGATTCCTTGGATGGTAGAAGAATAACAGGCCATTTTAATTGAGCTTGTACAAAAATCGCAACGGCAAGAGCTGTGAAGAATGTGCTTTTCAAGCCAACATCAAATGTAACCTTCTAGATTACTTGACTTCTGTCACAGCAGTTGCAAAACCCCATTTAAAAGAAGTAAATCCTACACTGTTAGGAGTGCATTACAGTGTGATATGCAGAAGCAAATTAATGATTATATACATCTACAGATCATATATATTATGTGCAGAAATACAATTAAATTAATACCAGACTTTTACAACATATGCTGTACTTAGTTTCGACATCGGCTGTTATAAATAAGTCATTATTAGTGTTAATGAATGCCAGGTAACTGATAAAAAAAAAGAATGAATATTCGTAAAGCTGAACAAAATGCTGTCTTACATAGAAGCCACAGTGTCTTGCAATTTCCACACAAACATTAATGTTCACTCCTATCGTGTCCTGCACCGTGTGGAAGTGGTGCTCCATTACATACAGGAGCTTGTTACGTCCACTGGCCCTTTCAATTCTGAATTAATAAGCTTGAAATCAAGTCCTGAAAGTTTCATGCTGCAAAAAAGGCAGCTGTTACAAGGCCAGGAGCATATGTAAACAAGGCAATATCAAGACCCAGATGGCTGGTGTCAGTCCAAGGCTCCTGGATCTTCCCTCCACTTCTGAATCCTCAGCAGGTGGATAATGACGATGATGATGATGGTGTTTATGATCACCGGTCACATCTGGACTCACTGATGAGAGAGCAGAAACCAACAGGTCAGCAAGGAAAGGACGCTCATTATCAGTATAACATCCTGGAGGCGGTATTACTGTGTACCATGTTCATTTGAAGGACAAGGCTGATTGCATATGTCTCCTTGTCACAAATCCCATGAAAACACCCAAACCACCAGCGTGTTCGTCAGTCTCTTAGTACCTGAATACTTTATTTCCTATTTGATATTATATAAGATATAAATCTTCAGAAATAAATTTGTTTCACTTTTACAGTAGGTTAAGACATTTCTTACAGCAGCTAAGCATTGCAGTTTTTAACAGACCTCACTTATTCAAAGACAATTAGTGTATTTGCTGGGGACTATTTTCAGCAGTGGATTAACACACACATATTTGATGTCCTAATGAGCAGTGGGACATCTTGGGTGCTCCTTTGTGTCAACTGGAGTGCTTGTTTGCCTGGTGTTAAAGATGCATACACAATACAACCTATAATAGTTAAAAATAGCATTAATCAACAGACTTGTGAGTGTGAGTGCGATGTAGCATATTCACTGAGGTCCTCAGTAACTCCTTTTATTTTGATTTAATTTTATAGTAAGACAAGAGATACCAAGATTGTGTTAGTCAATCAGTCCAATACGTTTCAACTTCCTGTTTGATCCTCGAGTTAAAAAGCTTCAGAAATAATTTGTTTCACTTATAAAGTAGGTTAAGCAATTTCCTACAGGAGCAGGGCATTGTAGTTTTTAGCAAACCTTACTTATTGAGGAGTAATTAGTGTATTTGTTGGGGACTATTTTCAGCAGTGGATTAATACACATTTGGTGTCTTAATGGGCACAATGGGACGGGATTGAAGCAATAAGCTGTATTATGCTTTGATTGGACATGAAATACTTAAAGTATGATCAATTCATAACTGGCTTTGGTCTTTTCATGGGATGTGTTGACAATCAAAGAATACAGTATATACAGTATATCAACACATGCAGACATACATCATGTTAAAGGAAAGATAATTTCAACTCATCTTAAAATCACCATTACAAACCAAATGAAACAGTATAAAGCCTTCTGTGAATTCCATTTCCCTTAAGGATTTACATCATGAAACATTTTGAACTAACTCATATGTATATGGGTTTATTGTATTTTAACATAATTAGTACTGTAGCTGTACTGCTTTGCACATCTTTTACAGCTGCGATATATTAATGCTCCCACTAAACCATTAAAAGAGTTTGTCAATTTTACACCATCCTATTTATAATGAGCTGATGCAACTATGAAGCACCTTCAGCCTCCATCTCATCTCCCCCAGGGTGCAGCAGAAAGTATCTTGGGTGCTCCTTTGTGACAACCCGAGTGTTTGTTTGCCTAGGTGTTAGTGCTGAATGCATACACATTACACACATTACATTAACTACAGGAGTTAAAAATAGTATTAATCAACAGGAAATACAGGAAATACTTTTCTGCATAGTTGGTAAGGTGATATCTCAGGTTGTACTGTGAAATGTGTGGTAGCATATACACTAAGGAGCTCAGTAACTCCTTTTATTTGGATTGTATTTTATAGTAAGAGAATAGAGTAAGAGATATAGACAGAAAAGATGACAGAAGAGAGAAAGGGGGGTATAACATGACCAGAATCAGACTAGCTGACGTTGCAGTTACATTATATTATATTTTAAATGTTCCCAGTGGGTCATATAGTATGTAAACACATAACACAGACTCCCTCCATGAAGATGATATGCTGCTTTATATTACTGTTACACAGAATGATCCTGAATGGTTTTTATACAAAGGTACCTGATGTGTATTCAAATTTAAATGACCAGTATGTAGTGGTATCTAGCAGTGTAGTTGTTGACAGCGTCCCCCTACACTCACCCTCCTGTGTGTAGGAGAAACTACAGTGGCCACAAAACATACAAAGATCACAAAACACCCTATCTGGTTTCAGTGTTTAGTTTGTTCTACTGTAGAAACGTGGTGGGTCCACATAGCGGACTTGGTGGAAGAGGACCTATGACATCTGTAGACATAAAAGTCTCATTCTAAAGTAACAAAAACGTAACAATTCTTATTTTCAAGAGATTACACACTATATAACGTATTACAATTTCTGCCATATTCCCTACATAGAGCCTCCGAAATCATACACAGTGTACTGATGTCATGTTGTAGTCTTTTACATATTATATTTTGTTATGTACTGCTTACGTATTAATTACAAATTACATATTCAAATGATTTCTTTTCATAATGCATGATGGTACCGCTGCCATTTTGCACATTCTGCCAGTTACCCTGTTTCATTTGAGCGCTCACTTTGATTTATGCATAAAAATCAAATGGTTCTACTCTTTATCACTTAAAAACATGGTAACAGTGCAGATAAATGCTCAGAAAAAGTCAGCCACACTCTGATTCCTCATGCTGGTTTCACTGTTGCTGAAGATGCATAACTAAAGTTAAACTGCTTAACAATACTGAGCTCCTACAAGTAAGTTGCTGTCAATCCATCATAGCTGGACTCTTCTTTGACACTGTAAATAAAGTGAGATAAGACAGACAAATGTGATTATCCTGGGAGGTAATTTGTTAAAAAATGTTTTGCCTTCAAGAGTGCCAGTTCAAAGACACTTAACATTTAGAGACAAGATACTAGACGGACAGTATCTGAGATAATGTCTCAAAGCTTTAAAAATTGACAATCTGTCTAGCTTTTTTCCCTCTAACCTTCACATCATATACCCCAAATCGCCTGGACTTGAACTCAAAGACCCCAATTGCCTACACCTTTGAAAATTGCACCTTAACAGCAAAGGGTATCAATTCAGACAACTGCACCACACCACCTGTCAACATCCATCTTGCTGTTCACATCTCATTGGAGACCTCAAGTGTTGAGGGGGGAAATTCAGTGTCCCCTCCTGAGTGAAATAGAGTGTCTTCTTTAGCCCTGCTGGTGTTACTTCAGTACACCAGACTCCATCCTGGTTCATCCCCACAGGGCAGGAGGAAAGCTGAACCCCGATAGATGACCATCTGCTCCAGGACTTTCGAGTTTCTCACTTAGGCCCAGGGATCATAAGTCTGTCGTGGGCAGGATTAGTCTAACCCAGAGCCTTTCAGAGTATATAAAGGCTCTGTTATCAAACTTTATCTTACTAGCTGAAAAATAAGACCAGCTGCAGAGGCCATTTGCACTCTGTGGACTTCAATTCCACTTTTTATGGTGCAGCAGAAATAGCCTGTAATTCTTCTCCCCAATGCGGGAACCAAAACAATTACTTGTTGCTGTAATGGCTGAATTTCCTTCAGAGGATAATTAAAATCTAATCTAATCTGATCTAATTGTATTTCATTTTATTGGATCTAATCTAATCTAATCTTATTGTTTGCAGTTTGCAGGAATAGAAATGTTTATTATGAAATCTTCACAATGTAAGGGACCCATACATGAGCTAGCATTGAAGCATCTCAGTGTGGCCCGAAATTAACTGCCTATTGATTCACTGCCGAGGAGTCCCCAGGATAGCTATTTGAAGGTCTACAGCTCACAAATAGTCCGTCTGAGTTTTGTACCCAAGAGCACTGAACTTCAACACCTCAATCAATTCCTCTTACTGAAGCTTCAAGGTTTCTAAAGCAGCAACAAGCTGTAGACAGAATGACAGAATGTATCTTTCAGATGAATAAATTCTGCACCACTGAAACCACTTTAGTATTTTAACCACAGAAGAAAAACAGCAAGCAACTCGCAGCTAAAATCTCAATGACAAATCATAGATAGATTGTACAGGTGTACTGTAATGAAGTAGACAGTAGAATCACGTGATGTAAGCAAGATCTAGTTAAATATCACATTACAGACCTCCACTCTTCATGTTTTTTTGTGCTGCTTGATGTGTGTAGCACCATGATGCCAAGTGTCATGGTCAGAAACCTCCTTTGGGGGAAGGGATGAAGACACGACAGTCACTTAACATTGCAGACTTTTGTTTTAGGACACTATTAGGTTTCAGACAAGGGAAGGTTGAGACTCGAGGAGGAAAAAAATAGGATGCAGAATTAGACCATGCTCCACTTAGTTGGGATTAAAGATTCTGCAATGTAGCACTCAGCTGTGCATTAAAAATAATCTTTAAAATCTTGAAATAAACTCAAACTAACAAGTGAGTAATGGAGGTCTCTTCATTTGGCACACACAGACTTGATTACAAACACAGACATGCACATGTTACTTAATATCTCACATACACACACAGTATTGACTTTGACTGCATTGCAGTTATTAATAACCCTCATCAGTGCTGAATCTTCTGGCTATAAGTGGGTTCTTTTTATGTAGGATAATGAAGGTCCAGGCAAAGGAGCATATTACCCCTCTGAAAGCACAACTACACCCTCAGCCTAACAACCCAAAAGAGCACATACTATATGTTTCACGCCAGAGCAAATTTAGACTCTAACAGATACTGTCTGAAAACAGCTATAATTGCCCCTCTTTTTTTAAAAATCCAAGTACAAATGATTTTGGCAATATTTGTGGTAAAGTGTTGCAGTAATGATATGTTTTAGTAAAGTCTCAGCAAACAGGTTAGGATGTTTGAAAAGGTGCTTGGTCTGAAAAGAGACATAGGTCAGAAAGAGAGGCTTACAACTGAAGTGAAATCAATAGAAGCTGATTCCTGAGGACTTGGACCAACAATGATCAATACTGCACTAAGTGCAGCAGGAAAAAACACTGCAAAAAAACTGCAGCAATGGAAAGTACCTTTTGTGTGATTATAAGAGGGTCAGCATTCAGAGCTTTATGCTGGTCGGTTTGAGTAACAGGGTTGTTATAAACAATTCAAGTTTGTCAAACTTCATAGCGGCTTCGATTCCTTTAGTATAGCAGTTTTATTGCAATGCTGAGGTACCTTAGGTTAGAGACTCAGCTCATCCTCCAGCTTGGCACTGAAAACAGTTGTAAAATTCATTACGGTGAAGTCCACGCAGTACTAAATCTTACTACGGTAACTTTATTGTACTTTTGACAGGTTCGAATTATAGTTTGTAGACAGACACGCTTACAACAAAGAATAGACCTTTTATTTCAAGTACTTAGATCCTCTATAGCTATTTCATCTGTACATTAGACAAAAGAGTCTGCCAAATAATGCAGACTTGACTCTGCTTTTCAGGGAATTATCAAGCGACAAGGATTTCATTGTAAGAAGTATCCCACAAACACGTTACGGCATACTATAAGAGGTAGTATGGAATAGCTGTATGTAGAATTTTTATATTACTAAAACATAAGGAGGTTGAGGGGGTGGTGGAAGCTGCAGCAGCCACCATGTGGGAATCAACAAAATATTTTAGTACTGACAACTGAGCCCAACCAGTAAACAAATGCAATTGGATGTTACTAGTCAGCTGGTAGCTGAGCAGATGTATCAATGAGCCAATGATGTAGTGCAGGAACGTGCTCTGCCTGAACTTATACAAAGTTTCAACAAAGAATCACAAAATGAAGGAGGTTTTGGTGATTTTCCAGCTTTCAGCTCAGAGAATTAAATGCTATTCTGCTCATATCAAACACGCCTCATCATCAAGCTGAATTAAAGTTGACAAAAAAAACATTTTTTGCAACACAACTTTTAAAAAATATATATATATTTCTAAGGCATTTTTGTCTATTTGACTGGATACCCATATACCCAAAATCCCAGTCCTAAAATCTAAATCTGCATATCATCTATCATATCATTGTGTACGGGGACAAAATTCTGTGTATATTACCTGTTAATTGGTAAAATAAAGGTATGAAGTGTACTGCAGTGTAATACCAAACCCCAATGTTTTCTTGCACAAATACTTCAGTTACTTCCCCCACTGTTTGTTTGGCAGATATATCTGTAACTTTTGACACCATTGTTCCCATATGTCATCATGCCAGTCTTTGCATCTGAATAGAAAATGGGTAAAAATAACAAAATGTCAGACAATGTAAATTTATGTGAATAGACTTCCATTGGGGTTATTTTTGTTTTCAGAACCAAACAATCACTTTGTGAAAGAGCTGGGACCCTTCAGCTTGCTGTCGACTCCCACCTGAGGTAGAAGCTTCACCACCATTTAACCACATTGATTTCTGTTTTATTTGACAGTGTTATTAGACTGCCTGCCGCCAGAACCTGAGAACTGAACCTGAGAGAAGTCGTAGAATCTTCTTTTCAGTCTGCTGTGAACAACTCAAGTTAGAGGAATTACACCAGCGGTATATTAAGAAGAAGCAAGAGCAAAAACCAGTGATTCAATTTTCTAATCTTTCTTTTCCTAAATGTTTCAATATAGTTTAATGGTAAGAGGGTAAATAATAATGTGGTATCCAGACTCAAAGGAGATTTTTGAGTCAATTTTAATCCCAAACAATCCATTATTCTTTGTACTATGATGGATAGGATGATTAAAGTATAGGTAGTTGAAGGAATTTTAGTAGTACAGTGAGAAGTCTTCCACATTGTACTCTGTCTGTTGAAGTGTGAAAATGTGTGTGTGTGTGTGTGTGTGTGTGTGTGTGTGTGTGTGATTTCAAATGCATGTATATACCTATGTCGTTAAAGTTGAATGCTTGTGAAATGTGTTTCCCCCAAAGTCTTTCACCTCCTCAGCTTCTGTAGCATCATCAGCAAAAGTAAAGTGTGTTATTACACGAATGCTAAATCGTATGTGGTGGGTTGGTCTTGGGATTTTGCCACCTCCTGCTGCTTCAAAAAATAACAGAAAAAAAGTGGGAAGAAAGTGAGACTGCTACATCCTGGGAATCTATTAACTTTTGGAGTGAAACACAAAAGAAAATGCTTTGATAAGTTATGCCACAATTCACAAATATGTCTGTCTCAACAAGCAGCTGCTGTTCATAATGATACACGATGCTAACAGAACTGGGTTATTTATTTCTAACTTGAGTGTTGTAATGCTATTGTTTGGCAATGAAAGGGAATATGTTCTGAAAAATACATTACTTTGTTGAGTGTACCAGTAGTTTATTAATAGTGTATATCAAGGGTGCTCAAAGTTTTTTTTTTTTTTTATCAAAAGTCCAGTTATAAATTTTCTATATGGTCAGTGCTCTGGAATAATGCCAGCTAACGCAGAAACAAATAAAAGTCAAGAGTCAAAGTTATTGAAACCACAAAGACGTCTAACCTTCAACATCATACACCAGCAGCCAGATGGAGGCACTAATCAAAGTGTTGGACACAAGCAGCTGTGGTAAGAGTTTTTTCATAATGTTCATTTAGTCTTCTCATATTGATATAAATAGGGTAGACACAATATTAGAAACACCCCACAGTATACTATAATACAGTTCAACAGCAGTGAAAACCACAGCCTAAAAAATGAAGCTGAATCAAAAACAGATTCAACAAAAACACACGATGAAAATGTGTTAAGGTCAGATTTATTGCATAACAGGTCAGTAATACATTTGTTTAAAGTTGTTTTTCAGATGATTTTATCTCCATATTTTCCATGAAAGCTTGATATGGAGAATCACATGGCTGAGAGGACTACTCTATAATTTTGAATGCTCTTTTATGTTTTCAGGTTGTTAAAAATTCTCTTTTGAAATGTTATTTTGTACAAGGGGTTTACAAAAAAAAGTAATGTTTTGTACATGAGAACAAAACGCTGTCCCTCTAAGCAACAGTTCCGTAAGACAACCCAGTCCCAGTTTGACAAACTGCCACGAAATTTAATCTTTTGTTTCGTGCTCACGGACATGAATTTCCCATTTTTTCTGTGCTGCTCAGGACGACTTTTAAACTAATGTATAAGAATAGAAGAAATCGGGGTGTCGTTTAGCTCAGTCGGTAGAGCAGCCGCCCCATGTACAAAGGCTCAGTCCTTGCCGCAGCAGCCCAGGATTCGAATCCGACCTGTGGCTCTTTTCCGCATGTCATTCCCCATCTCTCTCTCTCTCTCCCCACATTGCTGTCACTCTTCAAGCTGTCTCTGTCAAATAAAGCTCAAAAAGGCCCAAAAAATATCTTTAAAAAAAAAAAAAGAATAGAAGAAATCACCGTCTGTGCAGATTTAAATGTGAACAGTTTCCCTTTCAATTTCAGTGTCAAGTACACGTTAATGCCTAACAAACTTTAGAAAATCTATTGTTAAAACTTCAAAATAGAAACAGAAGTTTGGGATAGGGTGGATCTCAGAATATCAGCTGAACATACTATGAACTGATGAATCACAGTTTAAACTTGTTCAGTCTGACCACTGAGTAGACTGCAGAGGGCCCAAAGACAGACGGGTTCCCAAAATATTTAGAGCCAAATTGCACCGTCGTGGTTCAGTAATGATCTTGGGTCACTTACACTTTTCTGGACTGGAAAACAAATTCAAAATCAATGCATACTTAAAATGCTTACAACAGTACCCTCTCCTGTCATGCAACACTGTGGGGACTAAATGAAAGTTTTTAGCATTGTTTTGGGAGCCAAAACAATTTCAAATTTCAAACGACAGAATTGTACCGTTTTTTTTTTTGTCATTGTTGTTTTTTTTTGTTTTTCATATCTCTGTTAAAATAGTGATTATTGAAGGAAAGAAGAAAAACATCAATGTGACAGGTGACCCCAAACCTTTGAGCAGTAGTATATATTTTGATTTGTCTTTTCATGCCTCACAAACTTCGAGTCTATATGTGTGACAATTGCTGTGTTTCTTCCATTGCATTTCCCTTTCCCCTTAAACTGGTCCTTCGTGCAGAAAATCTGATACACGCAGCATTTAGGGGTTGGCCTGACACAAACTCCACATCGTTGTCATCCCCTCCAGTATCTCCATTAATCTTGTCGGTAAAGGCTCCTAAAAAAAGGAACCTATTTCTAGAACCAGTTTCTATCATTTGTTACAAATAGAAAAACGTCAAAACAGATGCTTCCGTCGCCTATCCTGCCCATCAAATCAGACAGAATAAGACGGATGTAGGCAATCGTCACATCTCCGATGAAGATGTTCATGTCTTGTTTTAGCTGCTTGTGCGGTTGCACGATTTCCCCTGAACAAGTGCTACATTACCTGCCAAACCAATTTCTTTGTCCTGCACCACCGCTTCAAAAGGCCATAACAGCAAGAGGACACAACAGCTATGCTAGAAACCCTTCACTTTATGACCCTGTAGATGATGATACAGAAGGCCTTGAAAAAAAGGACGGGGTCATTCTCACTTATGCACTTCACTGCACCTGCATTCCTGTGGTGCACGCAGCTAAGCTTCTTCATCAGTGTATATCTCAGTCTATATGGCATATGGAGCATGACAGGCAGCATAAGTGTAAATAAAAAAGCCA
The DNA here is from genome assembly GCA_033000465.1 of Sciaenops ocellatus. Classification (NCBI taxonomy): domain Eukaryota; kingdom Metazoa; phylum Chordata; class Actinopteri; family Sciaenidae; genus Sciaenops; species Sciaenops ocellatus. Next base: position 5,730,209 of record CP136888.1, on the reverse strand, counting down.
TGCATATTTCTGAGACAGTTGTTCCCCCCCTGAAAAATTGTTTTGTTTACACAAGAACTAGATCAACTGAGGAAAGAAGCTAAATGAAGAGAAGCCACCTGAGACCCTCTTGGAAAGAAGGCTGAGTGCTCCCATTCTCAAACAGAACAATTGAATAGAGCTCTGCGCTGGAGACGGCATCCCTTCTCAATTAGATTCAGACACCTAGAGAAAACGGAATAAATTAACTCTTTATCCACAAAAATCAGATCATTTTGCACAGTTTCATTCATTTACGTTGTCTGTACAATTACAGCGTTTAATGAATAGCCAGTTTATGATGACTGAGGGCCCGTGAATGTTACCTTTGTCTCAGTGTTGACATAATCAAGAAGAGTCACATCTGAACACATCTTCAGCTGCCGCATGTTTACCGTGGAACGAAGATAGAAGAGGAGGCAATGTTACTGTGCAACACCTGAATCTGAATCTCAAGTGGATTCATTAACCAGAATCAAACCTGAACCAGGGATCACACACTAAGAATAGCCTCGGGAGGCTGCAGCACCTACCACAAAGTCAGCCCTGCACACATTTACAGCCTATATATATTTACAGTCACACAAATGCATAAATGTATGCAGCTGTAATAAGACTGGTGTTGTGTATCTACATTTTTTAGCCAGCCTATCGACATGGCTTGACGGTCTGTACGTTAGTCCACCACTTTGTGTGCCATATGATCAAATACTTGTTTAACTCATGGCATCCTCATCAGCCCTAGCTTCTCTTTGTGTTTCGTGCTAATTAGCAAGTGTTAAAATGCTAACACACTAAACTAAGACGGCAAACATGGTAAACATTACACCTGCCAAACACCAGCCTGTTAGCATTGTTACCACTGTGATCATGTCGGCATGCTAACCTAATTTATAATTAGAGCTCTAATATTTGCACTCTTTTCTTCTTTGTTCTGTCACTGCTGCAAGACATTTTCCCTCTGGATAAATGAAGTTCATTTTATTGTGTCTTAAAGTACTGTGCTGTGCAGCACACAGAGCCTCACAGAGCTTCTAGCATGGAATCTTGGTCCTGTTTATTATTATCAACAAGTACCATGAAAAACACCAGAACCAGCCAGAAAAACAGAACATAGACAATAGACCTTTTTTCACAGCAGCCATGTTGACATGAAATATTAGGGTCAACACAGGTGTTTCCAATGATACTAATTCAGGTTCAGAAACCTTAATTAGTATCATTGCTACCACCTGTGCTTACCTTACAGTTTCATGTCAACATGGCTGCTGTGAAAAAAGGTCTGTAGCAACCGAAAATGTAATAAAGTCCAATAATGTAATAATTTTGGCCATTTTAAATGTAAAAAAGCCGATAACATAATAACATGCCAACAATGTAATAAAGTTTTTGAGCCTATAATGAAATAACTTATTACAATATTGGCTGGTTATTACGTTATTGGCATAGCGTTTTAAAAAATCGTTATCTGACAATGTAATAATACATAAATAGGACTGCATTTCTGGGAAATAAAAAAATATTTTGCAGTTTTTGTGCAGTTTGCTCATCAAAAATAGATACAGTGGATGGCATTGTCGTCATATTCATTCATCAAGGTTACGTACTACAGCACTCTCTCCTTAATTATGGTTCTAAGAACCAATTTGAGAATTATTTGTTGTACAAAATCTTTATTTAGAATATTGTTTATTTGCTTATATATGTAAATTCTTAATTTCATGTATGGAGGAATATTATTTCATTCATTACTGTGAAGTGTATATGGTAGTTAGATCACTTGACAGTGGAGTGTGCTAGAATTCAGAAAGAGAACAGTGGTCATGTGACCTACATGTGTTTGCTCAGCGTTAGATGAAAAAGTCTAATCAGTCTAGTTATTACTAAGTTATTACATTATTGGCATGTTATCAGATTATTGGCTTTATTACATTCAAAATGGCCAAAATTATTACGTTATCAGCAGGTATTACATTATTGGACATTATTACATTATTAGTTGCTACAAGGTCTATTCTGACAATAAATCAACAAACAAGTGAGTTCTATCGTTTCTAACCTGCTCCAAACTTAAGCAAACCTTTTACCAATGCACCTCTCAAACAATATCAGCCAGAAACACGATAACTATCCCTCAATTTTCATTGTAGTTTCATCTTAGAGCACGGATAACATGCAATGCTAGTACACCAAAAACAGCACAGACAGAAAAAGAAGGCTATTAGTTTAGGTAAGACGTAAGAAAAAGAAAATACTATAAAAATGCTGGAGATATTTTCTTTTTTCTGTTCTCACAGTGACATTAAGTACTTTTCTAGTGCTGCCTATGTTTCAGCATATTCTGTCTCATTATTTTGCGATCCAAGCACCACCTTTTCCAACTTCATTTATTTCTATTGCTTCAGTCTCTCAACACTTTCAGGCGTTTCTTTCCTGTATGTAGTCTTCAAAACAGGTGACAAATCTATATAAAAAAAGAAGTATAGAGGGAAAAAAGGCCAGCAATAATAGCAAGCATTTCTCAAACAAGAGTAAATACTGTATTTGTTGGGGACTATTTTCAGTGATTGATTAATACACATTGGGGTACACTAGTGAGTATTTATGGCAGCAGGTCTGTGTGTGTGTGTGTGTGTGTGTGTGTGTGTGTGTGTGTGTGTGATTGACTCACAATAAAGTACAGTGTGTGTGTGTGTGTGTGTGTTCATGGTAATAAAGAAACATGTCACCGAGGACAACAGTGTGGCTCACTGATGTGTTTTTAATAGTTTGTGGACAGCTCTCTAAGGCACAGAGGAATAAGCGGCATCAGGATTTGTCTATACAGACAATACGTGTTAGTAGATTTGCTGGCAATAAACAAAATATTAGATATCATCCAAGCTGATCTGATCCTAACATCATGTCACAAAATGAATAAAAAGTCAAAAAGTACAAACACCTTTCTGACTGTTTCCAGCTCAGAGCTCAGTAGTGGCTCTGTCCAGAGACAGCTGGACTCATTGGTGGTAAATGTATTGCATTTCTTGTTCCTTTGCTGAAAAGCAATCATAGACTGGCTAGGTTGGTAAACACAAACATGCTGTGTTTACTGACAACACATCACATGACTGCTTGGGTTGAGAGGAAAAGGGTTGGCTGCCTTTGGTGGCTGCCATCATGTGAGGCTATCTAACACAACGGATTAAACAGATAGAACACTGGAGTAGTTACATCAAGAAAATGTTTATACAGTCACATTTTAAATAATCAAAACAGAGACACTGCTGTGCTCTCCTGCGCTAAATATCATCTGACAATCCCTTAATAGTCCAGTCACCTTGAATCAGGTCAACCTGTCTTTTGTCTGATTTAATTTACCTCCTGTACTTAAAGCTAAAGTATTTCAAATGTCTGGTCTGACCCCCCAATAAAACCAGCATCCATCCTGTTTGTGCAATTATAGAGAAAAGCAGGATCAATGGAATCTAATTTAAGGCAGAAGCATTATTCTAAAACACAGAGCCTGGTGCTTCTCTGCATGGAGCCAGCAGGATGATTAAGTGCCTTGGTTATATCCTGTATAGCTCTGCTGCACATGCCACAGTGAGAGTGTTCATGTCCTGGATCCCATCACCCCAGCCTCTATTACATCCTCAGAGCAGTCAATACTGGGCTCTGACCGCCAGTCAGTCACTCTCAGGTTGCACACACAGGCAGAATACAAATCAGCTTGGAAAACTCAAAGCTCTGCATCCGCTGTGTGTCCACACCTTTTCTTAGGAGGCTGCTGTTTGGACAAATCTGTGTCCACAAATGTGCTGTGTCACAGAGGAGAGGGAAATAAAGCAGGAAATTACTCAAACATTAGGTAACATTTAAAACTTGTAATGAAAAGACCATTAATAAATATGAAACATTGCTCCTTATTATACATGGGGCTAGTGATTAGCTTTTGATGTGTTCACTGTGGGGGTAGGTGTGGCTGACAATAAATCAGATGAGTCTATGAAGATTGTAGAGCAGCAACAATATAAACGTCATCACTCGCAGCTACTTTAATGATCGATTCATCGCTTTAGCCATTTTTCAAGCAATGCTGACAAACACTCGCTGGTTCCAGCTTCTCAAAATCTGATGATTTGTTGCTTTTCTTTGCCTCATATGAGAGTAAAGTGAATATATTTGGATTTAAGATGGAATAAAACAAACAATTTGAATACATTACCTCGGGCTGTGGGATATGTTGTCACTATTCTCTGACAACTTGTAAACTAAGTGACTAATTGAATAATCGATAAAGAAAGTAATCCAAAAGATTGGCACACCACAGTGGTTATTTACACTTTATAATATTTTAGTAATGTTTCTAAATGAGAATAATTTAACTGGCCAAAAAAATACATAAATAAATTAATTAATTAATTAAAAATAATAACCTGCTGACCAGTTAGCCTATATAGGAGTGCCAAAAACTCCAGTTCCTCAATTGGCCACTTGAGACTGGCTCCAGAAGTGAGTCTCCATAAGCCTCCATGTTAAAGTGTCCAACTTCACAGCAGAAATAGACATGTGAATTTTTATAGAACTCACCTGTTCAAATTATATTGAGGCTTAAAGTTATGCAGAATTAAAAGCATGGCCACTTTGATTGACAGGTGGGTGCTGTTACAGGTTGTTACCAATTTTTAGATGAACCAGGAGCTGGCAGAGGCAGGACTGCCAAGATGGCGGCGGCTAGTGCCACCACAATGAGCTTCACAACGGCTCTTCAGATACTTGTGGGTAACGTTACGGATACAACGTCCATATTTTATACTGTACGGTCTAGCGGCCTGTTCTCACTCCTCTTCACTATATTATATAATGTTAATTATTATAATTGTTGTTATTATATTGTATTGTATGTAATGAAGATAATTGCCATGCTATTATGTTATCCTATTATTAAATTATGATGCTACTGCTGTTACATCATATATTCATCACTAATAACATCAACACTGTCTTTTTCTTTCTCTCCAACTCACATACCTCTTTACTACTACACACCAACCAAGAATGACTAAACACAGATATATATCACTGCCTGTCTCTCTAATATCCAAACATACGCCTACACACACTAATCTAAATCTAATCTCTACACTCACACTCTTATCACATCATCTCATACTTACAGCTTTATCTTATCGTCTATATGTCTGTCCATTATGTTTATCTTTTATGTCATTTTTTTTCTTTTGTCATGGTATTCCACCAATAAACAACAACAACAAAGAAACAATGTGTTTCATGTTATTTCTCAAGTTCATTCCTAGCGAGCGCTAAAATACGGGCTCAAAACAATCTGGTTAATATTGTATCAGATGGAGTCAGGAAGTGTTAACAAAAGGAGGGGATGTGTTCAATTTTTCATGCGCAGTTCCTTTTTCCACTGAGAAAAACAAAACATACGGGCCTGATCAAATTGACATGCACTGGTAAAGGTCTCTGCGAGCTTGCCCTTCTCCGTCTGCCTCTTTTTCTTTACCAGCAGCAGCAGCAGCAGCAGCAGCAGCAGCGCATATCATCAGAGTTAACCCTCGCTATAGCCAAACGTCATGCAACAGCAAACTAACAACCTCTTTTGCCACATAAACAGCACAAGGTCATCCAGCTATTTTATCTCCTTCTTCAGAATATCGAACCATGAACGGCTGTATTAAAGCCCTGAAAATCTCAGTCACCTTCTCCTGACCTGAAGAGTCCCATATGAACATGAATCTTCTGTCATAGAAACAACTTTTGTTTTTATTACAAGATGGTTTTCTGTATTTTGTGTTCTGTCTCAGTTTGTCTGACTGCAGGAGGGAAAAAGTCATGTGTATCTGAGCACCAATCAGGATTTAGCAACGCAGAATTGAAAAGTGATGGCATTTGTGTGGTTGGCAGACAAATGGCATTTCAAATCTGATCAAACCACACCCACACAGTCTTGATGAGGCAGATTATCTGGCATCTTTAAGCTCTTAAGGAATAAAAATAAGGATATCTGATTCTGATTGTTGCTTAGTTACTCAAATATTTTATTTTGCAGAGAAATAACATTTTCAGGGACCTTAAGGTCCCTTTTAAGGTTACTGCTTAAAAAGTATTTCCTAATTAAAAATGTCTTTTGCAACTATCAAGCAAATGTTGAACAGTTTCATCATTTTTTTGGCAAGTGTAGCATCTTCTCTGCATCTATTCGTGAAGATTCTCGACTGTAAATGAGAATCAGAGGGACGTATTGCACCCTGTTCCAGCCTCGAAGTGTTTTGTACAGGTTTAGATGCTGAGCTCAGCATGACGTTTGCCGCATCAGCGACCAATTGGAACGCGCCGGTGTAGGCTGCTGTACACATAACATGCACACACACACACACAGTCAGAAAAAAAGGTTTATTAAAAGAAATAGGAGATTGCTAAGCCAAGCGGCTCACAATCAGTTTGGCATTTTATAATGAAACACCTTGATCAAGAATTATTTCACTGTTTTAGTTATCAGCTCATGTCAGCCTCATAAATATCTGATCTTTTTTCTTTAATTATACCTCAAAGGTGGCTCACTTTTAACCAGAGAGGAGATGATCTGCTAATTAGCACGACCACATCACAACCAGGTAGTACTCTGTTCAGAAAACACAATTTGCATAATAAAGTTTTTGAGTTTGCACTGTTCCCCGTCTTATTAACCTTCCATTAACCCTTAGATAAACATAGGCAGCTCGGAGCATTATTCCCTGGTATCACACACCAAAAGGCTTGGCCCAAATTCATCAGACCAGCTGTGGAATTGCTTATGGGTGATTAGGCCACTGATAGCTGCTCGCCTGACTGAAAATGAAGATCTTGTAGAAGCTGCTCAGGAGTGAGGAGTTTATTTTTTTTGAGTCTGCATGTCCTCTTTCAATGAATTCATTGATGATTGGTAAATCAGTACGAGACGAAACATTGATGGAGACAATTTTTAGCGCCCTGTTCCTAAACTGAAGCCTTGATGTTATTTGGTCTAAAATGGATTCAGTGGAATTAAATGTTGCCCTTTGAATTTAGAGCCTCCCCAACAAAAACAAATGATCTGAAATGTATTGAAAGAGAAAGAAAGCGAAAAAACATCAAAGAGAAGAGAGTATTCCTTCTTGTAAATGCTGGTTTTGTGTAAAGGACTATGACAATGATGATAGAGCATTTCAAGAAGAAGAGCTGAAACACTGTAAACAATGATCTTCTTGAACCATGCTCCATGACTTTCTCTCACTCAAACAAACCTCAAAATAAAAAGAGTGATCCAGGTCAGACTAAAGAGAGTTTTTTTTGTACAAATAAAGTCCAACTGAAAAGAAATAACTGTTCCAGCTCCAACTTGTTTTAGTGTTTACCCACAAACTACTTTAATCTGCTCGCCTTGCTTTTTCCCTTCAGTTCTATTCCCTCCACACACTCATGCACACACACACACATCTCTGCACTCAGGCTAGCTTGTCTTGCCCCACCTCTTTCTGGTTCTCTCTCCCTGTGTCTGCTGTGTTGACTTTCTAAAACTTTGAAAAAGTCAAAAGCACAACTTGCGTATTGGATTTTTTTCAGCAACAGCAGCCACACGTGTAAGAGGCAGGCCACTGTCTGTGATGCTGTGCTCATGACATGGACAACTGTGCAGCACAGTATGTAAATTCAACTGACACAGAGTCACATATATAAGGCTGACTGCTGCTGGTCACCGGTCATTGACGATCAAGTTGGAGACCAGCTGATCAAACAATGTATCTAGTCTTCTGATCTGTACTGGCACTTTGACAATGTTTATATTTATTATAATATCTTATGTTGTTAAGGCATACAGGCATACAGAAATATGTCAAGTTCATGTTTAACAATAAGAATTTTTGGTAAAGATTAGAAAAGGTTACAGTCATAGGTAAAATATGGCTCACTGCTGCCCCCTCAGGCTGGAGGGTGGAAAACACTCACTGGGACATGACAGATGGTGAGAACTGTAGCTGGACTGGGTGTTTTGAGACCCATCCAATGAGCTCAGCAAGACGTTAACCACATCAGCAACCAATTAGAACACAACAGTGTAGGTTGTGCTTAAAAGTTTATGAAAAGAAGGGATTGCTAATCCAAGCGGCTCACAATCAGTGCGACAGGTTCTAATGAAACACCTTGATCAAGAACGATTTCACCGGTTGAGTTATCACCTCATGTCAGCTTCATAAATAAGCAGATGTTTTTTTCTTAAATTATACCTGAAAGTTATAAAATAAACAGTTTTAACCGAGATGCGGAGATGATCTGTTAATTAGAAAAACAGGAAATCAGAAAAGGTGAGATTGATGCTTCATCGGAAATCATTTTCAGCTCCTTCGATTAAACTTAACCCCGAATTGTTTTGAGCTTAACAACAAACTGCTGTCAGTCTTCCTGTGTGAACAGCCTTAGAATGAAGTCACAGGTAAAACCCAACTACTAATGAGAGAACATGCAAAAGAAAAAGAAAAAAAACAGCCAAGGTGTTTGATACTAAAGCATGCAAAAAATCTAAATAAATTAAGAAGAGATGTGAGCATGTTGGTCCCATGTGTGTTTCTTTTTATAAAGTAACAAATTTCATGCCTGACAGAACAGATGACTGTGTCTTTTAAGCTACTCGTATGGCAATTATATGCAAATCCTACAGCTCTGAATACAAATAAGTATTTACTTGAAATGCATTTCTTGTCTTGGCACATCATAAGGCTGCAAACACTTCATCACTAAGTGCGTATACGACTGGCGTGGAGCTCTCACAGGGTCACGTCTCTCTGTATAAGACACTGTGAAGCTGCAGTAAATGAAATGGAAATGACACAGAAGTTCTTTCTGCTCGCTAGGGTTTCTGACAGAAGTGAACTCTTATAAAACAGATTTATGTACGGCTTCTACAAGAGCGTTTAATCATAAAATAATAATGGTCAAAAAATAGAACCGCTGGTTGTGGATCATTTCTATGTACCTGTTCTGACCTTGCAGGCTTAATGTAAGAATAAAAAAAGAATTAAAAAAGTTAAGTTGGTAGTTATAAAAGCTCCTCTGGGTATTTGATACATTATATTTCACTCTAATAACTGTGTTGTACAGTTCCATATGTTATACAGTTAATGTGTCTTACTCTTTTATCAAGATTTAGACGTTTTTGAAGCATTTTGTCTTTATATTATGAATCATATTATTATGACTGCATCTACTATTAAGCTCCCATTTTATATTTAGCTGCTTGTTTATTATTATGTACACCTAAACTAACTAACTAACATTCCAGCAATACATTCTGTCTTCATGAAAGTTATAAACTTCAGTTTTTGAGTCATTTTAGTCATTTTAGTGTTTGGTCATTTTAGAGGATGTACTTTGCAGTGTTGTTGAAGTGAACAGCACAATACTTAGTCTACGCTCACTGAAAAACACAGGGTCAAGAAAATATTGGATTATATAATATTGGAAACTGTCAATTGTTTGTTATTTGCTGGGTTCAAAGAGAGTGATGTGTGTGTTCGTGTGTGTGTGTGTGTGTCTCCCAGAGGACTCCAGTCTAATTCAACCTATTCGTCCAGTTCAGTCGGGCTCTCCCTGCGGTTGATTAACTTTGTGATCCATTAAGTGGCTTCATCCCCTCAGCAGGGAGAAAGTGCCCTCCACCCTACCCTCGGAGGATTAAGGGAATCCCTTAGACATCATCAAAGGGACTCCAAGGTGAACGGTGCTGCTGACTTTCTATGAAGTGTCAGTGAACAGAGAAGCGACTCTGCTGTATGCGCACAAATCCAAGGCTGGTCAAATACTGTAATGTGTTTTCTTTTGACCACTGAGGTCAACAGAACAACATTAACAGCAAAGGTTATGACGTGTTCACTGCCAGTGACTAATGACAGGATTAAGACACACGCTACATGATCAACTGCCCTTTCATACATTACTCTATTTTTTTTAAAGCTCTGTGAAGCAAAGTAAATTTGTACTTTTGACACAATCACTCAAAAAGTTTATTTATTTATTGCATTGATTTGGCTTTTTTATTAAATCTTTTGAGGCTAAAGCAGCTCTGATGTGATGACATTTGAAAAATGAAGTGAAGTGAAAAGGTCAGACTTTCACACCTTTAAAGGTTCCTCTCTGCTTTAAAATTTAGTAAATAATCCTAAATTTGCTGCAATATGATCTTTACACAAGTCAATCCTCATAAATATTTTGTCTGATCTCCCAGATGAGCTTGTGTAAATATTTAATTATTTAATATTTAATTTGAGATAAAAAAAAGTACATACTGTATATGAGAGGATTTGACTTCCTCTCTGGATGCTGCTGGGCCCATTGGCGGATGTATCATGCATTGCCTGCATATTAATTACTGATTCACCATCACAGTCACGCCATGAAAGTATTTACTCACTGGGACATTTTTCATGCATGGCACCCTCAAACTTGTATACTTCTCTGAGCATGTGCTTTTGTAGCAATATGCGTTATTATTGCACAACAAATTGTTTATTTAAAAGGCAACTTCTGCTTGAGGTTATTTGCAGTTCACAAAACCATCATAAGTTGTTCATGTATTAACTAATGTAGTACAGTTTGCATAGACTAAAACATGCTTTCTCCTTGGATGCCTCAGTGCTAACCTTATGGCCGCTGGTTTTCCATGTTTGAGCTTATTAACTGCAAATCTTACATACTTGACATTAGTGTTGAATCTATTCAGGTTACACATATTTCAATACATGATGGAAATCAGTATACAAAAGTTTTGTTTCTCCGTTTATCTTCTGTCTCTTCAAAGCTTTTTTTTAACATCTGCATTCATGAAATCACTGACTAAAGCGCGTTGTATTTATGAGTTGTTTTCAGACAATCAAACCAAGACAAACAATGAGCCCACATGGGGTAGCGTGAAAAAGGAAAACATAAATTCAGTAGGTTTTTGCATTAAAAGGAGCAGCTGTGCGGCAGATTGTAAAATCACGCTTCCTTGAGCATTCTTCAACGAAGTGGCTGCTGGTGAGGACACTTTGGAAAAGCCACATAAATTGTGCAGAAAGCATTTACATATGTTGTTTTTTTTTTTTTTTTAAGTGACAACAACAAAAACAAAAATGAAAAAAAAAACTTTTTTGTCAAAAAAAAATTATCGTTTATAGACAATTTATTTCTGCTGTAATGAAATAAAGGCACAGATATCTGATCTGTGCGATTAACAGGAAACTGCAATTAACTGCAATTATGTTAATTTGATGAAGTTCATAATCCATGCATTAATACTTATGAAGAAAATGTGGCAATGTGTTTTTGACAGTCTACACTAGCTAAACATTATGTCGACTTTTACATCTGTGTTTATATTCAGTCATCATGTACAGTGCAGCACCTCTCAGTGTTATGTAAAATGTAGAAATCCTCAGGGCAAAACAGCCGCAGCTCATGACACGAGGCTAATATTTCATCACTAAGCATCTATGCAGAATTCCTTTATTATGTAAATGTTCAGCCACATATCAATTTATTTTCTCAAAATAATAACAGTATGATTCACATCAGATTTTTTTTTTTTACCATCTCATGCAATTCCTCATCTTATCAGCAGAATGAAGCTTTAAACCAGCAATCAGCTGCAATCATTTCTCATATAGGGGAGAAGAAAATCTGAATGTATTCACCATGTATTTCATCCCAACCCTGAAGTTTTTCTTGTGCACTCGCTGTAGAAATCACCAGAATTCACAGTGTTAAGACCAAGATGCTCGAGCCAAGCAGTGCTATGAATTATATGAAGCTGCAAGGCCACAACTTTCATTTTAACTTTTCCTCAACAAGCCCAGACAAGGTGTGAATGTGGCATGAAATGAGGTACGGAAGCAGGGCCAATTGATATTTAATTAATGCTAGGCCTGACTGGAGGGCCCAGGCTCATCTGCTGCATGTCTCATCCAATATGTATGATTTACAAGCGGGCTTCTTGCCATAGCAAACTTTCCACGCAATAAGGAGCATCAGTGTGAAGTGGTGTACACAGCCAGCACACAGAGGAAGGAAGAATTCTGCAGCAAGACTCTGTAAATCTTGACAAATGCTATGTGGACTATGCCAACATGCACTATATTTTATGCATAGGATCAAACATATCTGAGAGCACGGAATACAATAAAATGTCAAAGGAGCTTAGAGTGCCTAAAATTTGCTTTGTTCTATCTTTTTATATCAGGATGAAGATTTGTGTTTAAAGGCCTTTGTAATTCCATTTTAAATATTTAGAAACAAAGCAAAAATATAAACACCTTTGGTGTTTTGGGAAGCGCTGAGTTGCAGAGGACACCTTTTCTTTTTTAAACCTTCCTGTTTTATTAATGAACATGCTCTATAAAGATGAATCTGCTGCTGCCTGAACTAAAATAAGATTGTACAGATTCCCTGTTTGCAGGATGGGTTGTTTAAACTCTTAGATATTCATAGTAACTCAACTACTGGTATTACTATGGGCTGAGCACACAGTGCGAGGACGCTGAGAATGAGAATATTTGTGGAATGCCACTGGGTTGGTCATGTTCACACAACACGATGCAACCTTCAAAACACAGATTTCCCGTAGTGAATGGCTGCAAATTATGACTAAAAGTGTTTTATGAGTGAGGAAATTGATATGTTACACAGTGTTCATCCACACCACTGCTGATGTGTTGCCAGGTTACGTGTTCTTCATGCTCTTTTATTTGTAGGATTTAGCCATCTAAGGACATGTTTTATTGATTAATGATGTCTTTCTTTACATGAAAGCATTATTTTGTTCATATTAGGCTATTGAGGGTTGACAAGACATAATATCAAATTTCGCTCATGAATCAGCTGATGATCAGTCTCCTAAAATATATTGGTGGTTGATGATGGTGTTCTTATTTGAACCTCTGATAACTGGGTGGGTTGATGATGGTTGGATGTTTTTGTGTTATGCTGTCACTGCTGTTTCTGAGAGCCTGTGTGGTGGGTTTAAGCATATGTTTTACATATTTTTATAGATTTTCTCGTGATTTATATTCAAGCTTGCATGTGTTCTGTTTCACCTGGCTGCAAAAACCAAAAACCGAGACCGGTCTGTCTCTGTCCTGTCTCAGAATCGACCGCATTTCTACTCGGCCTGGTCTTGGCCTCAGACAAAGTGGAGTCAGGATTTTATTTCAAGAGTGGTCAAGTCCACAAAATCAGGGGTCACTACAGTGCCTGTGCATTGTCTGATTTCTTTGTTCGAGTCATTGTTCAACAACTTCACTTCTCATTTGAAATGTTTCTGACTGCTAACAGCTGTCACAACTCCAAGAAAGTGAAGAGCAGAGTATTTCAGAATATTTCCATCATGTTGCTTTTTCTGTAAAGCAGAGAACATATTGTTAATGACTCATCTTGAACTTGGGCTTGGTTATATAAATGTATCCAATCAAATGTGATTAAGGGTGACTAGCTAAAAACACACTTGAATGTTGGCTAGTGGGTAGATCACAGAACAATATCTTAGTAGGAGATTTGTGTTTGGATTTGTTTACATTCACAAAGAATGTGCTTCAATGAGGTCATACTGATCAATTTCACCCTTATTTTCCTAGTCTAGGTATAACAATGCAGGCCATATGTCCTGCAGCTCCTGATCTCTGTATCTCTCCCTGTATATATATATCGTTATATACAGCTCCATAGATAAGCCACACCTGTGATCCAGTGATCCATTCACATCTGTAGGATTTGATTTGAATACCTCTTGTAAATAAACCACTTCCATTCCCCTTATAAATACGTCACATTACAGAAGACACTCTGATTTCTGTTTCCCTGACTCTGTCTTGGTAAATATTTAAAGGATGACTTGTAACATTAAAGGGATGCATTGACTTTTTCATTATTTAACCCTCACCTTGACCTCAAGTGTTTTAGCCAGTAGTGTTTTGTACTCTCCTGAGCACACGCACAGAACTCTCACTCACCGACAATTTCTGTCACCATGGAGAGACTCACCATTTAACTCTCATCCAGCAAACTGAGTTAGATCCTGTCAGTGCGACATGACATAACTGAACTAATTATAGTCAACTATTACATAAACTGTTTCCTCGTGTACGACTGAGAAGCGCTCATTTACTGCTTGGAACAAAAAGACGTGCTCATGTTTGAAAAGTTTGACTATGATAAAATGCTGTGGAACAGAAAAAACGCAAATCATTGCACTCATTGCCGTGCTGTCTGTCACTCAAATGAAATGAAATGTGCCACGCTGTGTCAATAACAATAAAGTTGTACTTAATTGAATCGAAACAGGGTCTCCTTACTTGTTCCAAAAGTTGGAAACAGCGACACCAAAATTCAGCTTGTTGCCAAAAATATATTACATCCGTACTGATAAGAACTACCATGGAGCGGTGGTTTTCAACCTGGTCGGGAACCCCAAGGGGGTCAATAGATAATTTCCGGAGGTCGCCAGATGATTGTGGGGAATAAAATAAAATAACAGGTTGTGGCAAACAATGTTAACACTTTAATGACCTTCAACACAGCGGACAAGAACTCAAGAACACTATCTACTCTAAGTTTTATCTTTTCACTTTTAGACAGCAGGCATGTTGACTGTGAAGTGCATAATTTAAATAAATCTAAAAACATAAAATAAAGCCGCCTGTGTGGGTAAAGGTCGCGAACAGCAGCCTGATCATTTCGGTGTGTTGTGACTCTAAAGGGTTGCCATAGAGAATGAAATGGAGTTAAGCTCTGCTATTCTCGGTTGTCACACAGGCGGGCCCCCCCGACTGCTTCTGGGTCCCGGTGCGCTGCATCGGTTGCACCAGCGATACTTACGGCAGAGGTTTTAGCAGCCTAAACATAACAACATGTGGGATACGGGTTGTGAACACCGGTCTCCGGTGTGTTTTGTTCACGGGAACACCTCCCTATGACGTCTGTGCAGGATGTCACACTTCATGTATTAGAAAATAACAATTACATTCCCAGGTGAATCTGGGAAAAGCTTATTTGGTGTGTAGAAATAAATTCTAGAGGAGACAGAATATTAAGATACATTTTTAAGTTCAGCTGATGTGGAACCATTAATATATCCTGCCTGAATTAATGCAGACTTCATTAAGTAGGTGGGGGGTGTTGTGAGCAGTGGAATTTAGACATTTTATAATCCCATGGTGTTTATCATACTTCCAAAAATGTACACAAAGACATGAGGCGTCTAAGTCCTCGTTTATACTTCCACTTTCATCCCTACAAAGAGTTTAAGGCTGCACATTCCTTCCTAGGCTGCTGTCCTATATGAATTCAGCAGGAAGAGGTAAGAGGACATCATTTTTCCTGCCTGGGCTATCTGTCAGCCCCCCAACATTGCCCACGTTACATTAAATAAATGCCTGGCTTTTCTCAGGAGTCCACAGCAGCGTTATTAAACTGCCTACCTGTGTTACGATGATAGATCTCCTCCAAACCGTGGACCCCCAGCAAGCCCAGGTTACCCATAAATGCAGAACATAAAGAGATTGCTTGTGCGGACAACCGGTATAAGCAGTGAAATCAGGCTGCACACAGCTGACTGGGTCTCTATTTGGACGGAGGGCAACTGGAGGGGAAAGAATGACAGGCTGTGCAAGCAGACGGTATTTGACTTTGATAGTGACATGACAATGACATGACCCTGTTTGTAAAAAATGCTGGGAGCTATGTAAAATAATAAATTAAAAAGTTGTTTTAAAGTTAAGATCCTTAAGATTTTCCTTAGCTGTTTAATGTATTTATGTGATATATATTTATGTATTATATATTTCCGCCATCCCTGTGCTGGATTCTGATTCACAGGAAATGATTCAGCATATTCGTCCTTACTGTTTTTTTCACAATGATATCAGCCTAACTGTTTGCTCAACATTTCCTACTGCTGCTGTGTCACTTTAAAAGCTTTTATTTTGAAGCAGTCACAGGAAATTCATTGCATCTGTCACAGAGGTTAGTATTGACTGTGATCATTCATCAAAAGCGCCTCCACAAAACAAGACACAGTCGTTTTCTCATTTTTTCGACAGAAGATGAGTTATAAACCTGTTTGTTCTCTGTGGGGTTTTTTTGGACAAAGAAGTAGCTCAAGTGTTTCCTGCCCCTGGAATTCTGGGTATTAACCACAGCTGCTGTTACCGCGAGTAACCATGGATATTGCCAAATCAACCATTTCAGAAATGTTAAGGATCAAAGCCTTAATCAAATTTCCACAATTTAATTACCAGAGAGGAAGGCAGTATTATCCAGCTCAGGCATACTGGTCTCTGAATGCTAAATGAAGCTGTTATGTAAAGTCTGCTATATGTATACAGGGTGGAAAGCGAGCGGGTGGTTGTTAAATAGGGGCCCAACAACACATTTTCACCCAAGGGCCCCCTTAATCCGGCCATGACCATGAGATTTATAAATATTCTATACAGGCCAAAGATCAATGTTTGCATTTATTTCTAAGTGACAACCTAAGAAACATTAGACAGGACGCACAACAATAGACTCAACACTTTAGAGGCAAGGCTTAATCCACAGGCTTAATGCATATTGTAAAATGCACATATTGTGGCTGACACAGAACAAAACAGGCGAACACTCGCACACAAAACAAAACTCATACATATTCTAAGCTGCAACAAACCCGAACAGTATGGGCTGTATTCGATTAATTATGCAATAGCTTGCTGACAGAAACGAGAGAACCTAAATCTGCTTCTGCCTCACAGTCACAATCATGTCTGCCTGCCAGTTTCCCACCAGGCCTTAGTGACAAGCCTGTGGATGGCAAGCGTGATAATGGATGGTTCTAATGGTCAAGCCTGGACCGCACATTAAGAATCCGGTCGATTCTCAGTATTGCACACAGGAAGTGCTGCCAGCAATCAATGCTAGGCTAATGTGCGAAAAGGAGTAAGTTGAATGTCAGTGTTGCTAATCAATAACTATTCATTTTCAGCGACCGCATTTCCACAAATAGGACACTTAATATTGTGTGATTGGATAATTACCATGCCCAATTAAGGATGTGTGACACTAAGCGATGGATGGTGGATGGAAAACATCTGCCACAAGGTGCTAATGGAGACACGTGCCAGACTCTGATTGACAGTTGGGAGATGGATCTTGATGTCTGCAAACTGTGGGGATGCCAGCTAAACCTGCAGGAGTCAGATAATCCTCTCTCTACCTCCACGGCACCGGAGATAATGGATGTCCATCCTCTCAGATTCTGCTCTAACAGGAATGCGCTGCTCCAAAGGGAAAAAGGACACAGCCACTGTACAACCGCTACATTTGTTGCCAATCCTACACATTTTTCATGGTTTTTAAAATTGGCTCCCATTGCTGACTTTTTTTATTTTTTTTTAGATAAATAATAGATGCTGTTTTCATCTGCAACATTTGAGTCATACCCTTTATTTTCACTGTTACAGAAAATATCAAATAATTCCTTTTGGCCTCTTTCGGCTATAAAATCAAACACATTTTGGGAGCAAAGTGACAGAAGGTCACTCCAGATTATCTTGTCGTGGGAGGCAGTGACATCTCAATCTTATTCCCTCCAGTCCAGCTGGATCCAGCCCCTGCTGATAACCTCAACATATTTAATTTTTCTGACTCAACACGAACACAAAGTCCAGTCCTGTTGGACAGCATCACATTCAAACATTTCAAACTACGTGTTAGCCCCCTCTAGCCCCGAGGTAGACCTGACTTTGTTACAGCACATTCAGTGAAGCCCTCGCACATCATGTCTCGCCAATAATCCTCAGACCAAAAAAAAGATTCTTATCTGCTGACAGTCATCTCTACGTTAACTTCAAAGCTTCTCCTCAAATGCAGCTTGATCAACAGCCCCTCTGTAACTGTGCTGCCATATGTTAAATGTTTTATCCTACTCTGTAATATACAACATAACAATTTAAACATCGACTCACCGGTGTACACAAACAAGTTAAGTACAGTATGATAAAGGCTAATTAGCATTACATAGTCATTTTAGTGAGTCATCTTTTTGGTAATCCAACCTGCCTCTGTACTCTCAACTGAAATGTAATAATTGGATTAGACGTCTGTGACTGTGAGACAGGAAGTGATGCACCACTGCTGCCTCACTGTCTTCAGAGAACGCTGTTCACAAATAACATGTTTTAACTTAACTTAGCTGTACTTGCAGTAATTGTTTCGTATGAACCCACTTTTTGTCTGTCAATATTGGAGGCATAAATTCAGATTAAAATAACAGTTTGTATAATAATAATATAATAACAAATAATAGTAAGTATGTGTTATCATAGAATATACATTTATTAGATGTATTACTTATTTATTACATTATTACCTTGGGACTATACACTTTTGGCATTGTGACAGCACAAGTGCAGTTTTAAGAAATTACATTAAATTGTATTCAAGGGTCACAGTAAGCAAATATGTCATTTAGCCAGTGTGCACAATGATGTAAGAGCAGTTCTGACTGTAGCTGATTAGTATTTCTACTGATTTAAAATAATTAACCAGGAAAAATGATAACCAACGGCAGTATTTTAACTCTCACTTGTATGTTTTTCCATAGGCCCTTGTTCGTCTGGAGGGAATACTCAATAAATATCAATAAATAAGTTGCAAAACAGGCCAAATCAGCAAAGCTGACTCAGTCAAATCAGCTATTTTGATCTAGAGCGGATTTCAATCAGATCCACTCAACTAGAGCAAAACACCTTGTAGCTTGTGTTTGCAAAGTCTTATCTAACCCACCCGCATAGTGGCCGAAAGCTTGAGAGATGAGATCATCATTCTTAGTCGTGCAAGCCTTCTGATATATTAAGATACTGAGAAACAGATAAAACATAGAAGTACTGCTCTTGGTTTACAGAGTGGAATCACTACAGATTTTCTTGGGACACTTAAACTATCCATTCATTTTTATCTCACTTTCATTTATGTGCCAAAACTTTCACATTAAATTTGAATGTAACTTTTTAAACTTTGTGAAGCTCCTGCTCACAGGAAATTCTTTACCGGCAGAAATGTGAACTCTGAACTGAAACCTCCTCTGCCTCTGTGTGTAGCACTTTAGGAGGCCATAGCCAGGAGATACATAATAAAGGCAATGTCAAAGCTGCTTTCTACAGTATAATTCAAAAAGCAATTGGAGAGATAATAGACACTTTGAACATGAGTCCTAATGGAGAATTTAATTGCTCAAAACACACCCACAACATTATCTTTGAGTTTACTTCACTTTCACTTTACAGGATAGACTTTCTGATTAGCAATGAAATCAGGTTCAGAGAAGAAATACTTTGATTACAGGCGTTTTTATACTGAAGTGATGAGGAATGAATATCTCTACAGTTCTAATGGATTGTGTTTGCCAAAGGAAGAACATTTCAAAAATAAATACACACTTCTGACAGCCAAAGAGAGAGAGCGATTTCTTTTTTAACTCTCACCTACAATGTGTCAGAACATTAGCCTCTCATGTAACAATTACCGCTGAGTAAATGTTCATCATTCTTTGGCAGTAAACAAACTGAGACCATTAAACAGCTTGCAAAAGCTGACCCTGTTAACAGGTTCTCACTGCATGTAAAAGCTATGAGAATATTTGTTTTATTACTGTGCAAAGGAGCGCACATGTAGACTAATACTGCATTCTGTAATTCAGGTCTTTAGGAAAATAAGAATACGCTATTCCTGAAATGTTTTTTGTCACTCTCAAGCGCAGCCTGAACCCTCTGAAAGTTAATTGAAAAGGAATAAAGAAAACCTATTGCAGAAACCACAAAAACATCTCCTGTGTATGCCAACTGCTCCAGTTTTGGCATGTGTGCCTTTTACTGCACAATCATTCATTCATTGGAGGCATTCAAATGAAAATATGAAATTTGGCCTGAGATGGGAAACATTTTCTCCTGCTCCAAGAAGAAGTACAAAAGCCAGTTAAACTGTTTGCTTTAATAAGGTTGTTACTCTGCCGGGCTCCTCTGCTCCAGAGGCTACTGACTTCCTCTGTGTGTTGTTTGTGTGGTGCAGATGACAATATGGTGCAATATTAAGGCTGAATCTTGCAATTATGTTTAATCAAACCCTGTATTGCTAAAGTACTTACAACATTTTACCTCACAGTCATATTACATCTTGTCAGGACAACATGCATGTAACTAAACTATGAGATGAATGTGTCCCATTAACGTGTTGGCAATTAAATCTCATCTGGCTTGTTATCCACAACATCTAGTAGCACAATCACTTCAGCACAAACATCTTTTACAAATCTTTTTGTACAACAAGTACCCAATCCATTAGCAAGCTCTAATTTAAACTAAATATACTCTTTGAGGAGTACTGTTCCACCCTCTGTTGTGTATTTTAAGAGTGGATTATGAGAGTAACATGCAAAGCAGTTTTCACTGACGTAAGTAGACTGTGTGGATGGATGCTA
Organism: Sciaenops ocellatus; assembly: GCA_033000465.1. Lineage (NCBI taxonomy): Eukaryota > Metazoa > Chordata > Actinopteri > Sciaenidae > Sciaenops > Sciaenops ocellatus. Next base: position 5,709,688 of record CP136888.1, on the reverse strand, counting down.
CATTGAAAAGCAGCTTCTACAAATGAAAGCAAAGAAGGCAAGGGTGTGACTGTTTGACAGATCAGATGTGTGTTTTTCACACTTATGTACACACGTTTTGATTGGTTTCACATCAACAAGTTCAAGGTTCTATGGTATGGCATGGTATTCTATGTATATGATTTATTCTGAAATGTTGTTCTCGATACAGCAGACTCACTTTCTTGTACTTCGTGTTAATTATACTATGCGTTGGCCATGGAGGAAGGCCATCATCTGTGCTCACATCTGTACAAATCAATCAACCGGCCTTGATGTGGCTGCTCATATTAAACATAAATACTGAACCTGGGATAGGTTTGGTCCATTCATAATTCCAATAAAGTCTATCCAAACAAAACAGACACATCCACAACAAATGTTGAGAAGAAAGAGATATGCAGCTTTACTTTGTGCAATTCTATTATGAGAAGCAAAACAAAAACTGGGGCTGCAGATGGCCATGGAAATGCAGACAGTATGGTGTGTCTGTTCTGCAGCAAAGTTTAGTTTTATTTATATCAGATACAAATATGTGATCACAGCAGTCTCATTCAAGACTGCAACATGTAAAGTGCTACTTGAATAATATCAAGACAGATCTGACATGCCCGAAATCTGTGCAACAGCCAAAAAACGTCAATTTCAGCCCAATTCTACAATTAGCCATAAGTGACAAATTCACGGTTAAAATCAGTCCACTCCATTAATGGTTAGTCTGGTCTGTAATCCCTGGATTAATTCAGCCTTGTGTAACAATTGAGGATATCTTACTCACTCTTGTGCATTCACAAAGAAAGCAAATAAAACTATTCACACGAGAAGATTACATACACTCTAAAAAGTCATTCAGAGGCTCAGTAAATATCACAGTAATAAAAAGTCATATTACCTTAAATCTCTGAATATCAATTAAGTGATTGTTTGAGTTAAGGTACTAAAATAAATGCTTAAAAATCCAACTGATATCTTTGTCGTATAATTTACGTCATCATTTAAGTATATTTCCCAAAAATAAACGAGTATTTAATAACAGATTATATCTTGTAGATATCCATAATATGTGTAGTAAATTTCAGTCAAAATATTTGAGAATGGAGTACTTATATTTACCAGTTTAAGAACTACAAATATTACTAATTTAGAATCATAATTTCTCTTCAACAACAGTTTAATAAACTGAGTAAGTTTAGCGTTCAACGTCATGACGTGGACACCGTAAATCACGCGTATAGACAGCGTCTTGATTAGAAATCTGCTTTTTCTAACTGCGCACCATGTGGCGGCTGGAGGTAGCACCTGGAGGACACCGTGCAAATCCTGGTAAGTAGCCAGCAGCAAAAGCACTGACCCTGTTTTCATGAATGCAGCTTTACTCTGTGTATTTTTTTAATTGTGTGGCGGCCATGTAGTAATATGTTACAGGGTTTTCTCTTGTGGTAACACATAATCTAGGTGTAGACAGAGAGGCTAGCGCGACCACAAATGGCATGCCCCAGACACCGGCAACTGCCGCGGCAGGTCGGTGGCAGCTGCCCCACACAGCGGCAGCGGTTGAGAGAATAATTAAGAAAACCTTGCAAATTATTGTAGAAATCACGTAATGCAAATGCTACTTCCAGCGAGTCAAATACAACACTGACGACTGTTTTATAAAATAAAAACTAAAAACAAATGCCCATAACAGCAGCAGTTGCCGTGGCAGGTCAGTGGCAGCTGTCAGTGTTTTTCCAAAAGTACTACTGGAGCTGGATCCTGGAAACCTTTCAACCAAAGTTCAGAGACTGAAAAATTACCTGCGTATGTAGTTGCCACTACTGTTCAGCATGATGCAGTCATAATGTGGCAAGGTATACCTGTCTATACCTGTTTAACTGATGTATTGTTCTAATGTTTACATAAGAGTTGAGATTTCTACACTAACAAAATTGCATTATGGACTGGTATAGTTTGCTGTTGTGTAACTATTACATCAATGTAAAGTGCCTGTTATTTGGTGCATTTCAGCCACATGCAGAGTTCAGCCCCCCCTTTTGCTCTTTTAGCATACTCATTGGCAAAAGTAAACTTGGTTAAATGTTGCGCTAAATAAAATACCTTTATTATTTTACTGTTATTATGTTATAATGTAAGCTGATATCAGTTTTCCCTTAATGCCAAACAGCCTCTGTTTACTGGCTTTTTTTTTTTTTTGTTATAGTTCAGGTATTAAGAAGTGAGATTATATAAGGTACTTATCCATCGTCAGTGTGTTACCTTCAGTAGATGGCAGTCAGCATGGCCGTAGTTTGGAGAAGCAGACAGGAGGATTGAAGAATTGATTCTGTTTTGAGTTATGCCTTTTTTAAGTGTATGCAGACAGCCATCTCACTTTTTTTTTTACAGTGTGGACATTGTTAAATTGTCAAGTAAGCCAGGTTGGATTTATACTTAATGACATGTCATACTGAACAAATTTGAAAAATAAACATTCAATTAAAATGTTAATGTGTATACAATTGTTTTATCATTTGTTTTAATTAGATATATTGACCTAAAATAACCAAAGTTAAATTCAGTTAAAGCATTAAGTAAATATAGCAGATTAATTTTGTTAAATGATAGTCTTGTTTTCAGTTACATCTTCATTTCAATTATATCTACTCATTAGTTTAAGTGGTTTTGACTTAGAGCTACTATTGCATTGACTTAAGATTTTGAATATATCTACTCATTTTTTTTAGTTATGCTACTAAACGTAGTTATACAGATCTTCCTAAAATTTTTACTTACATTTACTCAATTCATAAAGTATATTTCACTTGATTTCACATATTTACTCAATATTTTTGAGTGTAAAAATGTTTCATCAATAAAAGTGAGGAGATGGCTGTTTTAGTTTTTTCAGTGTACAAACTCAATGTAAAAATGTGAATAGATGCAAATTCATGTCCGATTTCACCGGGAGATGTCAATGATCCTAATTGGACGATGCACATACAAAAAAATTCACATATTTGTTAGTTACTAATGTTAAACTTTGAACAACATACATTTGCATGTATCTGAGGGCCTTGGAGAGTGTTTTGTGTGACCTGTTGACAGAGGGAGGAAAGCTCAGTTTATGTATTTATTTTTATTAGTTTATCTTTATTCCCCATTTGCATTGCATTATTGTAGCTTAAGTATTGTGTTGACAATGCATAACATCTCTACATCTATTCACAAAGGTATTGCCATATGCATTATAAATGTACATAAATTTACATCCACATAGTGACATAGAATTATATTTTTTACGTTTATTTTTTTAAGGCATCAACCTGTCTCTTAGAGCCCATTCCAACTAGGCTGCTTAAAAATGTTAAACCTTTATTTAGCACTTCTTTACTAGATGTGATTAATCTGTCTTTATCATCAGGCTATGTATCACAGTTTAAAGTAGCTGTAATTAAACCTCTTCTCAAAAAGCCCACTCTTGATCCAGGCGTTTCATAGCAACGAGACAGCAAAGTTACAAATGACCCTCTAATTGCATCAGACAAAGGACTTGTCTCTGTACCTGGCACTACATGGTGCCTGGACCTAATTGGCATTAAAGGAACCGCACTAAGCTGGTCTAAGTCCTATTTATCAGAACAATCTCAATTTGTACATGTTAATGATGAATCCACCATGCATACCAAAGGTAATTATGGAGTTCCACAAGGTTCTGTGCTTGGACCAATTCTATTCACCTTATCAGTGCTTCCTTTAGGCAGTATCACTCAATTAACTTTCATTATTATGCAGATGATACCCACTTATATCTAATGATCAAGCCAGATGAAATCAGGTCACTTCAAGCATGTATTCAGGATATAAAAACCTGGATGACCTGCAATTTTCTGATCACAACTCAGACAGAACTGAAGTTCTTGTTACTGGCAAATACCTCAGAAAGTCTTTATCTAAAGATATAGTTACTCTATATCAGGGGTGTCGAACTCAAATACACAGTGGGCCAAAATTAAAAAATTGCTACGAGTCAATGGGTTCAATGTTTATTGAAAACTTATTGAAATGACTTTATTGCTTATATTGAACCTGGAACTAACAAGGCTTATAGATTATTGCCTATAAAACAACATTAATTATGAAATAAATGAAATAAAAATAATAAATAAATAAATAAAAATAAAAGAAATAAAATCAGTTTCATTAATTTCTTATGGCTCTATCTGCAGTTTTTCCTGAGTAATTTCAAGTGAAAACATTTTCTACAGGCAAACAACAGCCAAAAGTAATTTACTTCAGAGAAAAATCAAATGTCCTGTAGTAGCAAGAGACAGACACCAGTGACACCAGACTTCTTTTTAACTCTTCTCCCTTCTGTAGCCTTTGTGTCGTGTCCAGATGCTTGTATCTGTCGTGGTGCTTTGTTTCATAGTGTCTTCTTATGTTGTATTCTTTCATTACAGCCACACTGTCTCCGCACAGAAGACACACAGCTTTGCCCTTTACATCCGCGAACATATACGCTGCCTCCCACCTGTCTTGAAAACCCCTGTTTTCAAAGTCCACCTTTCGTTTAGCCATTTTTTGGGGAGAGGGATAGTTGAAGGTTGACACAAGTGGTGTGTAATACAATAATACTGCTGATGAACGAGTGAGGTGCGCGTTCGTGGGCCCGTGATTGACGTGCCGATGCACGGGCAGTGCATTGTGGGATTTGTAGTATTATGGTGGTGTGTGCGATATACCGGTGGGCCAACTCTAATAGTAAATAGATTTTATCATGTGGGCCAAAGATAATTCATTCACGGGCCAGATGTGGCCCGCGGGCCTTGAGTTTGACACATGTGCTCTAGATGGCATCACACCAAAATAAGTTTCTTTTGGTCTCATACTGCTGTAATAAACCAGCTTAAGGTCAAATATGTACCCATAAGTAAACTAACATGAGAATCTGGGAATCTGGCTTTGCTTTCTGTGTGAACACACCTTTACTCATATTAGGCAATGCACTGTGACTACCCTGTGCAATTAGCACAATGCTCTGACATTTTCTCACTCTTCACTCTTGCTACAGGCTCTTGTCGAATTGATCACTGAATGAGTTTGAAAGCATCTATGAAGACGATATATCTACATTCCAGCTTTGCAAATTGTGATAAGAGTGAGACGAAAGTGTATATAATGGATGGCAGTCATAAATCAACAATTAGTTTGACAATGAAAAATTATAGTTATTATTTACTGCTGCTGTTTATCACAGTTAGCATGGAAGCGGGCACTTGGAGAATTTAGTACTACTAAATCTAAATCAAAATGAGATGAAATATTGATTTTTTTTCATTTGGCAACTTACAGTCAAAGATTAATACTTAAATTAAATTAATGTCTATTTAAATGTATAATTACAAATATCAAAATCCAGTCAAATTACAGTTCAATTTAACTGAGCTAAAACTGAATCTGAGCAGAATTTAAAATCATCGACCATTTAAAATCAGATGTTATAAGAAGTATGATTTATCATAACTTTTGATCTAATTTTAAGTAGAATTTTGCTAACTTTGATTAAACATAATTGCAGATAAGTTTTGTTTCCAAATACTTGACTAAACCCAATGTTTCTCAGAGAGGAGCTTGCAGGTGCACCTATTTATACATTTTGCTGCTGGACTGTGTGTGTGTGTGGGTGTGTGTATGTCTTGAATATTAAGTGACTGTGATTTGTGAGAAGTGAGAGTGTTTGAGAGCACAGTGTTGTGACATTCAATCACTCTGACGTGGAAAATGAGTAATTGTGGGTCTTGAAGAGGAAAACCCAGGAAAAAAATGTGACTCCCACAGGGGGATCACAGATCACTGACACATATCAGCTCTCTGATATCTGACTGATATGATCGTGTGGTTGCAGTACTGTTGACACTGGTACATTTTCTGTTTCAAGATGGTTATCACTGTCAAATGCTTAGTCTTGTTCTCAGTCTCTGCAGCTCCAGAGGCAGCATTTTGTCTGAAATTATTATTTGTCTTAGTTCTGAGGCTTGTAGTTTCTGCACAAATATTGAAATAGCTGTGCTCGACCAAAGGGGCCACATACACTTCAAATAACGTGGTTGAAACTCAATATATAAGTGCATGTAGACAGGGTGAAGAGGTCAAAGCTAGAAGAATAGAAATGACATCTAGTGCCAATCCTAGTAGCTGCCTCCCTCCTAAGATGTTGGTACACAACATCGTCTAGAGTTTAAAGCAATTGAAATACAAAGAGCATTATGCTGCCAGTAGCAATTTTGTGGGTCAAAACATCTCGTCAGGGAGAGAGGTCAAAGGAAATTGGCTGGAGTCATTCAGGCTAACAGGAAGGCCATGAGTACATGAATAAAAGTGCAGCACATCAGCGAGGTGCAGGAGGACGTTTCAGTGCCACATCGTGTTGAACCTTGAAAATGTGTGGGTTTCAGCACCAAAGGACCCTACAAGGTTCCACCGCTGTCATCTAATGAGAAGCAAATGAGACTGCAGAGGGCATATGTTCACCAATCCTAGATGTCTGAATGAAGGCAAGCTTTTGCCATGTTTAAAACTCTGGGTTTCTGTTACAACACGTTGATGGAAGATAAGGGTTTAGTGTAAATAGTGTCCTGGATCTGTGTCGAAGAACCAAGCTAGTGATGGTGGTGTAATTCTGTGAGTAGGGTTTCTTGGCAGACATTTGTCCCTTCAATGCCAACTGAGCATCATTTAAATGCTACACCATTCTCAGCTACTGACCAGGAGCATCCCTTCATGGCCACAGTCTACCCTTTTTCAAAAGGACTTCCAGCAGGAGATAATGGACTGTGTTACAAAGCACTCATTATCTCTAGAAGCTTCCAAAAAAAACAACAATGGCTCCCGTCTACTCCGCTGGCCTTCACAACCCCCCAGAGTTCGACGCAACAGAGCACCTTTGAGATGAGCTGCAATGGGAGGTTTGCAACTTGAATGCACTGCCAAAACCAAAACTCCAGAGAAAACAACTTGTGAATCCACGCCTGTAAAGTGCATTTTTTCCTAAAAAGCCACTGTGAGAGCAAAGCAACAGTAGTGTGATGCTCTGAGACGATTATATTGTTATCTTTATAGTATTACAGGACTATTTTGTGTGGTGGGAACTGTCACAGGAGGGAAGAAAGAAAGGTATAGGGCTGCATTTTTATTATAGTTTATTACAGGTTAATACTGATTTCTTTCAATTGATTAATTTGATAAATGGTAAATGGACTGTACTTAAATAGCACCTTTCTAGTCTTCCGACACCTCAAGGCACTTTTACTCTACAGATCTCATTCAACCATTCACACACTGATGGCACTAGCTGCCATGCAAGGTGGCAACTGCTCATCAGTTTTTAGAAGCTAATCATTCATACACATTCATACACTGATGGCGCACTTTAAATGTGGAATATCCGATATGGAAAAATGCCAGTCACAGGTGAAATCTTTATATTGCTTGTTTTGTCTGACCATTATCATGATCATATAATATACATGAAAAAAGCAGCACAGCAACACATTTGACAAGTTTGAACCAGCGGAGATTAAGCATTTTAGTGTTGCCAATTATTTTTCTTTGGGTCAACTGATCAAACAATCAACTAAGCATTCAGCACTGATAAGATAGCTGAAGCTGCTGAAAGTAAATGGAAAGGATTTTTCTCATTTCACAATTTTTTAAATAATTATTGGAGTGCTTTAATGCAGGCTACATGTGCAAAACCACTTGGACACTTAGAGAAAATCATGGATTGCTGATGTATCATTTACATTTTACATCTAAAGGAGAAGTAAAACATAATATCTTGACCAATATGTTAAAGAAAATATGTGAAAGAAGAGACCAGATTTGAGCAGGTTTGAGAAGAATGGAGCGTTTTATAAAGCATTCAGCACTTATCAGTGCACTGACAGCCCTAGAACACAGCAAATTAAAAGCAGGTTATTTGAGCTGAAGGAGTGTGTGCACATTTATTTGAAACCAGATAAGGGTCAGATGAGAAACCATGCTTTTAATGATAATGTAAGTTCTGCTGCGCGATATATCACAACCATATTTTAACCTCAGAATGTAATGTCATCAAAGCTGTCCCCTTCATTCGTGACCATGACAAACACAAAGCTGCTGCAGTAATGTTTCCTGCCTGGATATCAGCCTTTTCCATTATTTCTCATCCATTATCGCTGAAGGTCAACACAGAACATCAGTCTGAGTAGATTCAGACACCTTGTTCCTGTTGGGTGACTCAGATTTTCACCGGTTCACCTGACGTGTTTCTGTCAGCAAGCGTGTGTGTGAGAGTGTGTGTCCATGCATGCTTGTGTATAGATGTGCTTGTGGATGTGCATACTATTGGGGAAGAGGGTGAGCTGAGGGCTTTTTGCAGCAGACATACTGTAGATAGGTTTTTTTCTGCCTGGCAGGGCAGGCGGACAGAGAGGAGGGATGATGGGAGAGCAGTTGCGTGGGTCTGCCAGGGCTGCTGATGCACATCTAAGGATGACCTTGGAGGTCTGAGGATGAAGACTGAGTGAAATTTTCAGAGGACATTAAAAGGAAGGAGACAGAAAACTGCCTATCATATGTCACAGTGCTGATAAGTTGTGTGGGTCATGCAAAGTCTGCCATAATGTCACAAGCTGCGATTGTTTAAGCTAGGAGGAAAACAAATGTCTGATTTCAGTGGGGGTTTTTTTTCTTTTTTTTTTTTTTAATAAATTTCGTTCCTTGTTGAATTTTTTGACACAAGGGGAAAGAGTGACTCATGTTATTGTAAGTGAAGTGGGTTTTAGAACAGTTACAACCTCTTTCTGCCCACTTCCAAACATAAAATGTTGCTGCATGGTAGAGGCTACACCACAAATGTTTTTTTGAGCAGCTGTGTGGCTCAGTTCTTGGTAACATCAGTTGGCCAGTCAGTCCACCACTTTGTTTCAGTCTGTAATACCTTAATTAACTATTGGTGACCCCTGACTCTACCTCTAGCCCCAGCGTGAGGGTGACATTTTTAGTTTTTAGTGAAATGCCTCCACAAGCACAGGAATGTATTACCATGCAATGAGGTGTGCACTTTCACCCAGGTATGATTTGTGATACTACTCTCCTGCCATGACCAAATACCTGCAAAACTAATGACATTCCCATCAGCCTCAGCTGCACTTTGTGTTTAGTGCTAATTAGCAAATGTTAGCATTGATTTTTCTGCACTGGGTTTGTGTTCGTGTTGGTGTCCGTGTGCCAGTCATTAAGGCAGCTGAATAGTCAAATGACACCACACCACTCTACATCCTATTCAACCTGCTCATCTGAAGAGAGGTGAAAACGTGTCGCTTTTTTTTTACACAGCTGATACTATTTGAATGGAGAGCCAGCCTTGACAAACACACGATGAGTGTTGTTGATCACAGAGGTTTGAAAAAAAAGAAAAAGTATTTTGTTTATTTTCACCATTTATGAAGTGAGACTGCCTTTTATTGATGGTAAACACGTCAAATCTAACAAGTACAATAAACAACCGCAATTTGATCCCTTGTCGAGTTTTATGAGTTGTTAATCATATGATCTGTGTGGGAAGCATACTCATGTCAAATATACTTGAAATAAAATGTTCACTTTACAGTCATCTTATGGCACTAAACGGTTTCAGCTTCTACACTCAGTGCTCCTCCTGGTGGATAGATAAAGTATTGCAGTTGGTTTCCACAAGGCGCTTACGGCCAATACGAGATTGGGACGCGTTCACTGTGCATGCAGGGGGGGAGGGATCTCCGCCAAGGACCCAGCAGGAATCTGTCACACACCAGCCAGAATATCTAAATAGCTGCTGTACCATGCTAAACTAAGATGTAAACATAATGTAAACATGATACCTGCTAAATATGGAGATGTTTACATTGGCATTATGAGTGTGATAACATCGCTGATGTAGCTTAAAGCAGCGCTGTACACAGCTGCTAGCATGGCTTATAGACTTATTTTTACTTTAAAGGTTAAAAAAAACTCAAATGGAAACCAAGAACACGAGTTATTACCTCACCTCACCAATGGCGGAAGTAATGTGCAAAACTGCAACCATCTCAACAGTCAACATCAGGGTAAAGCTCATAGTGATCTGGTCTCAGAGTAGTGTTTTCATTCAATTTTTTCATTACAGTGAATCATTGTAAGAAATCTACGGTGCCATTTTAAGATCACATCTAAGCTTGCAACAGAGAAATTGTGACCCGTCAGTACATCCTTGAAAGCATCTTAAGTAAGAGCCAGAGAGACGAAGTACAGACAGTACGAGGAGGGTCCATATCAATTTGCTGCCGGGCTATCAGAGAATAAGTTGCTTTAATGAAACCTTCTGCATCTGTGCTTATTGATAGCAGACTTTTTGGTAGATGGACTGTGCGTCTGACACCGAGCTGATTATTAAAACTGTTCACACAATGATGTGTGCTTGCCCTTTTCATGGTTCATTAACACAATGAGATGTCCTTCCACATGCAAGCCGCAGCTCATTAAGCCAGCCATTAAATCATGCATGGTACGAGAAAAATGATTGAAAAACGGGAATGTGCCGTTGAAGATAATGACAACTTACTGTTGTTAAAAAGCTTTATTTAACGAAAACACAAACACCTGGACAGGAAATGATAAAGAAAATGCAAGGTTTTTATTATCTTACAATAAAAATGTCATTATGTTTACTGTGCCAAATCAAAAAGCAATTGCATTTTATTTTCATCCAAGCAGGGTTTGATGGAGGGTGGGCAAAGACGTTCAAAGCACATACACAAGGTGTGTATTTCATCAGATATTGAATGCAATCGGAGCTGTAACCATATGTTAATACACAGCAGATATTAATCTGTACGCTTTCATCTGCCTGCTTTGCGGCTTACTCATGTGAAGGGTACAAATTTTCTTATTTGGAAACATGCAGCGACAAAGTCATTATTTTTCTGCGTACTTGAACAAGGACATTAAAGCAAAGAGAAAAAGCTCTGGAGCGTTTGGAAAGCAGAAGGTAAGTCTGGTCATACAGTGTGCTGATCTGCACTCTATGTTATAAGTCCCTGCACGGTATCATTATTTATTGGAAAAGTGTAAATATACTTTAGATCCAGACTGTCCATGGCTCTTATGACCTTAAAGGGATATCTCAGGTATTTTGAAGTGGGGTTATGCAAGGCACATATCCATAGTCAGCAGTGATGGGAATAACGCCGTTATAAATAACGGCGTTAGTAACGGCGTTACTTTTTTTCAGTAACAAGTAATCTATCTGATTACTCTTCCCATCATTGTAACGCCGTTATCGTTACTGCCAAAAAATGCGGCGCGTTACTCTGATTGAAGGCAGCTGTTTCTCATCAGACCAACTAGATCTCTAAGCCGAGCGGCAAAGATTTTTCTTGTTCCTCCTTAATCCTTGGTGAGGGCGGGGGCACAAGACATCGCATAAATGATGACGATTGGCTGAGGTTGAGTAAAATTCCATGGTAAGCCAATCAGAGGTGGAGTTGGGCGGGTGTTGCTTTGCTTACACATATTCGAAAGCCCGCGTAGCCGAGTGACTAGTCTGATCAGACACACAAAGACAACACAGGACATTCACGTGAGTCAACGAGAAACAGGAATGGCGAGCGCGAATAGTCCAAAAGTACTGCTTCTTCCAACTACAAAGAGTGAATATATTATTTATTTCTTGGTACATTGCTTAACAAGCATAATTTAATTTTGCTTAGTTGTGGCCTGTTGAGGTGCAATAAATATCAAAAGTTCCAAAACATCTATTGTGTTATTTTTATCGATCCACTCTATAAACATAGTAATTATAATATCTACAATAATCCATGACATTTTATTGGATGCTAGTCTCACTTTCCCACAGCAACGTTAAAATAGTTTAGATTTGTGTACTGTGGATTTCTGTTATGTATTGTATGAAGTGTCCATTTCATTATAATATTCAGATTTACCATAAATAATTGAACACGCACATGTATTTTAAGTTCCGTCAAAGAGGGGTGGAGGTGGGGTCCAGATTCTTTGACACATTTGAGCATTTAAAAAATTACTTGAAAGTAACGCAATAGTTACTTTCCAAAGTAACTAGTTACTTTTATAATTTGTAACTCAGTAAGTACTTTAGTTACTTTCTGGGAGAAGTAACTAGTAACTGTAACTAGTTACTTTTTTAGAGTAACTTGCCCATCACTGATAGTCAGTGTGTTACCGAAAGTAGACAGTCAGTGCGCCCCACTTTGGAGTAACAGGAGGGATCCTGGCACAGAGGCAGAGTTATGTACTTCTGTGGACAGGGTCAGCACAAAAACATGTTTTAGCAACATAAAAAAGGTCCAAAATCAATATCTGCTTAAGTGTATACTATATTATGAATATTTTCACTGTTTAACCTTGCCTACAGACTACTTTTTTCTTTTTCATTTTTTTTGGCTGTAGAACTTCCAACTGCTCTGTGCACTCTATAACGCCCCACAGATCAGCTGTCTGGGATGGAAAGTTGCAGGTTGGACTGAAATCAAACTTCACGTTTTCTATCAATTTCAAAGAGGGCTCGTGTTTTTCTGGCTGTGCCACTGGAACTCTGATCCAAACAGCTGCTCTGTGGCGAAACACAGTGCACAGCACAGTTAGGCTGAAAGTCCAACAGTTAGTGCTGTCTGACGACAAGGTAAAGTGGTGAAAATAGTCTTAATATAGCTTTCACTTAAATAGATGTTTTTTTGTTTTTTTTGTGGGTCTGACCCTGTCCACAGCAGTGCATAGGACTGCTTCTATGCTGGGACCCTTGTCTGCTTCTGTAAACTAGGGGTGTACTGATCCCTGTTTAGTGTAGGAAACACACTGACTATGCATAAGTACCTCATACAACCCCACTTTTCAGCAAAAGCCTGCATTAAGGTGATATATTAATACATATTTAATGCAGTATCACACTGTTGTACATACCTGTGATGCATAAAGTCTCAGATCTGAGTGCACAGCTTCACAGACTGTATTTGTTTCGCTTACATTACCTCCCTAATTTTAATCTGATATATATAAACTATACTGATAAGTCACTCACGTCTGTCATTTCCAATAGTTGAAAGCAGGCTGAGTTGAAGAAAGGTGCATGATTATCCATACGAGTTAGATAAGCCCACAGCAAACGGGGGAGGCATTCATGATGAGTCACAAGAGACTGATTACATAAACTAATCCCACAGTGAAGCCAAAACCTCGAACAATCTGTGGATGAGTAGGAGGCAGTCGGGTTAATATGTTGTTTAAGGTAGTTTAGTATCTAGGGCATGTCAAGGTAACCTAAATTCAACTGAGAAGGTAACATTAACATACAATATGCTACTAAAAGACAAACAGGTCTAAAGTTACCAAGGAAACATTCACCGGGCTCATACTCAGGCACTTTCATAGCTTTGAAAAACAGATTAAGTCTAAAATTAAGCGAAAGGCATTTCATTGTGTATTACCTGACTTTTTTTTTACACAAATATTTGATATACAGTATATAAGAAATATAAAGTTGTCAGGGATTGAAGCCCGTGGTGATGGAATTACAGTGTTTGTGTTTTGGTAGATTTTTCTACCAGTATCGTCCACCACCGAGACTGCAAGAACAACAACCCGATCTTGGATCGGTTTCAGAGCTCTCCAACACTATCCAAGCAGCAAAACTTACACAGAACAGCCAGTGGTGTTATGAGACATAGTGCACATGTTTGGCCAATAACTAACTGAACTATGAGGTCTAGAATTAAATATTTTCCCTCAGGTTTCTCAGCTCAAGATAACTCCATTGAATATGAAGGTTGTATTTCTGCTGTCAGACTTTGGAGAATCCAAACTGTTTGGCTGCGGTATAAAAATGAAATTGATGCTACAGCAATGTCTATCATTGTAGAGCAAGATCATCCGATGCCAATGGCCAATGAAGGCAGTGCAACTTTTATTCTGCTGCAATATTTTTAAACTGGCTTCCTACATTAATTTACCACAACTTTTGAGTATGTATAAATATTCTGAGAAAGAATAGAGAGAAATTAAAGAGAAAGGACATTGTTTTGTATTTCATACCGAAAAGATCACCCAATCCAATTGGGCAAGCCATGTTTCATTGACCCTAGTAGTGTTCCGCTGCGAATGTTTTGAGGAACTCGAATTATCAGAAACTAAACCTGTATTTCAAAGAGGAACCAGGACCTAAATTAGCTTCAACTTCATTCTTACACACAAGGAAGTCAGCTAGGATTGATACCATCAGGACCTTTTTTACCTGCAGTTGTGAAAATGTAATCAATGAGACAGCAACTTTTTAATAATGCTGACACTTTATTCTTGTTATCAAACCATTTATTCCATAAGCTCTGGACCCCTCTAATGGCAGATGGTGTCTTTTTCTGGAAATCTCTGTCAGCCACCTCATCTGTCTGCCGATGACAGGAGCAATTTTACTAATGCACTCATGACTGCTTCGTGTTTCATACAGCGTCCTTGACTCTGACCTTGACTGTCTCCAGCTGCAGTAGAGGTAGATGGACTTTAAGTGAGAGAGTGTGAATTGATAACAACAAAATCCAGCTGAATATCTGACAGCTAGTAAAGCATACTGTATGTATCGAGGTAATACTTATAGATGTTGCCTTTCTGGGCTCCTATGGCTATCCTGTCTCCAGTCTGTCCTGTGGCCTTTTCATACTACAACCCCTTCAGTTCCAATTATTCTCCCTCCATTTGCGTCTACCCAGCTACATTTTTCCACTCCAAATGGACTCCCAGTGTCATTACAGTAGATCCTCTTGTCATTCAGCTTGATGGTTTGCATGTAGATGGCTTGAATGATGTTAGCACCCCGCATGAACCTTTATCCATTCTCCATGGTTACCTGACTGAACGGGTTAAAGCCTATGCAGATTAGTATGAGCAGCAAATGATAGTCACTTGTGTGATCGACTTTGCGAGCAGCTTTTAGCGGTTTCCTCTGTGAGTCTATTGAGTTTCTGATGAAGTCTTTTAGTGTGTTGTTGACCTTGAGCATTGCGAGCCGTTTCAAGGATCCACGAGTGCTGCATGTTATGGCTGTGTTTATAGTTCAGTATAGCTGAAATCAACATCTATGTGTGCTGCTGTTGAACTGTATTGCATCACTCAGGGAGACATTGCTGTTATGCAGCTGAGCTTTATTGGTATAAATAAGGTAAAGAAAGTAAGGAAAAGTAAATAGTAGACAACTTTAACGGCACCACAAACTGCACCCTCCAAAATTAAGGTTAAAGTCTGTCTAAAGTAAGAATAAATACGTTTGTCAGACCAAAGAGGAAAGTGTTATTAACCACCCAGCCAATTTTAATGATTTAAAATATCGTCAAATTGATGAAATTAGGTGTCAAAATCAGGTAAAAATGAGCAGTATTCTCCAGGACAGTGGGGGCGTGTCCACTGCATGTGCTGTAGCCAAGCCCACTTGTGGCAGCAGTCAAGCAGCAATTTTGAAGCGACTGAAACGTGTCAGATAAGTTCAGAAAATGACATGACTGACTTTGAAACACTCTGAGCGAGATTAATTCATCTTTATCTCTCTGCTAGGGGTGCAGGGGTATGCTCAGGGTGGCCTCAGCGTGTCACCCTTTAGGACACAAAGTTCTGGACTGAAAACTGGTGAAAAACTGTTTTAACCTCTAACTCCACATTTCAGTAATATATTGTTCAAAGTCTTTTCATGTGTTTTTAGCAACTATTTTCCAACATATTTAATGTATTTTGAAAGAAATCTCAGAATTGCCTTTACACAGACATACAACCTTGGACAGATTGGCTGAACAGCACAACCTTCATGAATGGGATTTATTTATCTTTGGACTGTTGTATTAGACTGCATTAGTTTCAGCTAGGGGTACCTCATAAAGTGATTATGTATATACACAGTATACGTATATGTCTATATAGAGAGTGAAATCATAGCGATAAACTGTGTAGTATACTGTTATTTCAAGTACATAAGAAAACTATAAAACAAAAACTTCCAGAAGTTATTTTGTGTGGCTCAATTTAAGTTTTTATAATTTGCTTAAAAACATTGTTTTGGCAACAGAGTTTGGTATTAAAATATAACATTATGGTGGAAAGAACATTTACACAAGGTTGTACATAAAATAAAAAAAAATTGAGGTAAGTGTTATCTATTGTATTTATTGTTTTCATGCTACTTCTATTCCATTAAAGAAATACATTTTTACCTCAACTAACTACAACAACAAAATGCTATTTAAGTACATTTTGCTCATAGTATTTATTTACTTTACTTGTTATGGAGTATTTCTGCAGGGCGGTATTGCTGCTTTTACTTAAGTAAAGAATCTGAATACTTCTTCCACCACTGTTTGATCCACACTATGCCCAGCTTCATCTTTTTCAGCTTCATACAGTGACAGCTCTGTCTTCCAGTAGCTGGTGCTTTGGGCCTCTGGTGTCGTTTCCAATCCCCCGCTGAGCTTTGATCGTGTATTGACACACACGTCCCTTCAGTTTCAAGACTTTGATGTTTGACAGGAGTTTCAATGCTGGACGGTAGTTGGATAGAGCTATTCCCTAGTGGGTGTCTTTCATGATCAATATTGTCCTGCCTTGTGTTAGACAGCAGGGTGGGAGTAACTGGTTCATTTGTGCTGCTTGGTGTTAATGCAACACTATTAGTTTCTTCAACCAGTAGGTGTGGATCATTTCAGGACCCATTTGTTTTTCTAATGGTGACTGGTTCCTGCTCTGGAGGACTGCAATGGTCTGGTTTTGGGTCGATTAGCCACTGAGGATTGGTTTTGCCTGATTTTCTCTTTCACTCAAACATGTTTTTACGCAGGTCTACAGTTCCAGTCTCAGACCAAGTCCGATTTCAGCATGAGCTGCTAAAGCTTTAATGACATGATATTTTATTACAGCCACAGCAGCAGTTTGAGCAACAGCAGTTCTTTAATATCACATTCACAACAGGATCTACATTATTACCTAGATTTTTGCTTTATTAAACCAATTTTCACTCAAAATGTTTAGGGTTTCCACTGTGTTCAGTGTTTAAGTGTTCCTCAGCCCATGCAGTGATGTTCACTACAGAATCATGTCTATTTTTGATGCAGTGCAGTCTGAGGGCCTGAAGGTCACCGCCATCCAATATTTATTTCAAGGCTTGTCCCATTCTTCTGCAAAATTTCTTCTGATTCTCTGAGTCTTCTAATAATATTAACTGTACACAATGAAATCAACAGATTCTTAGTGATTTAACGTTGAGGAACATTATTAAGTTGTTGCACTATGCCAGCGCAGTCTTTCACAGAGTGGTGAACTCCTCCTCATCTTTACTTCACAAAGCCTCTCTTGGATGCTCTTTTTATACCCAATCATGTTACTAACCTGTTGCCAGTTAACCTCATTCATTCTGAGATGTTCCATTAGGTTTTCTTTCAGCATTTCACAACCTTTCCATCTTTGTCGCCACTATTTCAACTTTTTTGAAATGTGGTGCTGGCATCAAGTTAAAAAAGGCCATATCATTTTCCAAAAACAATAAAATTTCTTAGTTTCAACATTTGACAAGTTGTCTTTGTGCTATTTCCAATTCACATTTTGTTTCTGTTCCAACGTTTGTGGAAATGGGGTTGTACAATGCAGTATGTTGAAGAAATATTTTTGCAAAAAATTTAGAAACTAAATATGGTCAGAGCTGCTTACTTTACTAATTCTACAATATATTTTATTGAATATTCAGCATTTACTGAACATACACTGACATAAAACTGCCCTATTTGTAAAGATACAATTGCGCAATCTTCAAGAGACATTAAAGTGATGAATCGCTCAGTTATTAATTAGTTCAGTTTGTTAATTTAATCAGATGATAAACAGACAACCTAGGGGTCTTCCCAGTAAGGCTCACTGGTCAAAGCTCATGAGACACACTGCTGTAAATGATTGTTATCCCATTATTACTGGGACAGAGGAGGGCAGCAGTCACAGCAGGTGACCTAATTTGATCTCACACTGTAATGAGAATAAAGATCTTTGTAATAGGCCAGTAAAGTATTACAGGGTCTGTTAGTAAAACCCAAAATGGCTCCCAGTGATAGGCCTATTACTGTATATGCCCTGTCCTGGGGCTTTGATGTAATTCCTTATCTCTCTGATCGCTCATTTAGATCTGGAACATACGCAATAACAACACCCCCATTGAATGCTGTTGTGCCAATTATTACCTGACATTAGACTGTTCTACATGCAACAGCTACATGCATTTATCACTAGCCTGCGAGGTAGAAGCTCAAACAACATCAAATACTACTACTGAGACACCACTAATTAATAAGAGTCATGGTAAAGGAGCCTCTCCCCTTCCCCTCATTGTGCTTACTTGCTAGGAATTGATTTGTGTCTCTCCTGCTGCCACAGTGTCTGACAGATGTCTTTTTGCAGTACAACACTCGTGCTGCAAGCAGTCACAGTGTCTGCAGCTGAGCCACGCCAGGCCAGATAAGAGGCACAGAGCTGCCTGTTGGGGTTGGAGCATGAAAAAAAAAACCTCTTAGTTGTTCTTCACTGCGAACCTTGTTGAGAGGTCACGAAAGGTTTACCATTGGAAAAAGGGAAGGTGAGAAAATCCTCTGTTTTTCTTCTTCAAGTATGTTGTAACCAGGAAACCAGGAAACGGCCAGGAAACATAGGTAAGTTTGTTTTCTAGCTATGCTAGCGGCATGGCTCTAGGGAGGGCAATGTCAGCCTGTCAGGCCACCATTTTGGTCCAGATTGAAATATCTCAACAACTACTGGATGGATTGGCAGGAAATTCTGTACAGACATCCAGGGTGCCCAGATAATCAATCCTTATGACTCTGATGATCCCATTCATTTTTATGTGGGGTCAAAACGTTTGAGTCTTAAATGAAATACCTAAACTTGAACTAGGCGATTAATCCTAATAACTGTGATGAATCTGTGACTTTTCCTTTTCAGCCACCAGCAGGTTGACATTTATGGTTTTGAGATAAGTGTCTCAACAACTACTGCCACAAAATTTGGTCAAAACATTCATGCCCTCCTTATGTCTCTGACTTTTCACAGCATCATAAGGTCAAAATATCAGATGGATACTTCAGACAAATACCTGCAGAACATAAATGACATTCCCATCATCCTCAGCTGTACTTTATGTTCAGTGATACCAAGCAAATGTTAGTGTAGCCCACTAACATGCTAAACCAAAACCAAGATTACCAGCGTGACATCTCCATGTTAGCGTGCAGACATGAGAACTTAGCCCAAAGCGGCGCTGGGTTTGAGTGCAGCCTCACAGAGCTGCTGGCATGGCTGTACTCCAGTTTATTATCTAACCAATGTGTCTAATTAATAAGCCACCATGGCTAAAATGGCAAAACTGGATTTATTATATTCAAAGCTGAGCTAAGCAAGGTTTTTAATGTGACTGCTAAACTGGGTGTATAATTATCTCATCAGGCTCAATCAGAAAGTAGACCTGCAGCAGGGAAAGGTCTAGAATTCAGCTTCATCTTATTCAAAAACAGTTCTGAGAATCAAAGTTAATATTTCTCTTCCTGCTGTTATTTATGAGTGTAGAGGTGTCTCATTAGACTGAGTTTGGAAGTTGTGCAATAAGTGCAAAAAAGGAGTTTAACAATGGCAAACACAGTCACCAGCTCCACAGACATGCCATACATTATAGCTTTTCTTAATGAGTATTCCAATTATGTCTGTTATAATTAGAAATATAATCCTTGTTATTGTTTCTTTACATGTACTACAACATGCTGCAATTCACAACGCTGTGATCTTGGAATAGTTTTGACATTGAGGTGCGAGTTTTCATCTGTGTTAAATGCTTATTTCATTTAATTAAGGAGAGGAAGTCAGTTGTGTGTGATTGTTGGAGCAATTGGAGTGTAAAAAAACACACAAAGGACCTGGATACAGCCTCTCTCCGGTATGTTGTGGATTGCTGAGTTTTCTTCAGTGTTACTTGATGGGCTGTGAGCAGTCGGTGCACCTCCATGTTGAACAGGGTGAGGTGAATCAATCTTTTTTTTCAGTTTGCACTGTGCACCTTCAATAATTCTTTCAGCGTACACAAAAAACACACATCAGTGTATTTTTACAAAGACAGTGACTCGGTCAGGTAGCTCTGTAGTGCAATGCAGGGCATGCTAACCTGCTGTAACTGCTAAGCAGTCAAAAGTCCTTGATATTTCTCTGAAGGATGAAACTGCTCATATTGTTGCTTCTTGTCACACACAGCATTCTCACACAACAGTAATTCTGCTTAATGAGGATAATCCCTTAAATCAGGCTTGTATCGTCAGTATTGAGCCTCTCCCATTTTATTCCCTTATCGCCCAATCTATCGTCAGCGTGTTCTGCTGATAAACATCAAAGACGGAGAGGAGATGGATTATGGA
Organism: Sciaenops ocellatus; assembly: GCA_033000465.1. Classification (NCBI taxonomy): domain Eukaryota; kingdom Metazoa; phylum Chordata; class Actinopteri; family Sciaenidae; genus Sciaenops; species Sciaenops ocellatus. The sequence goes on along the minus strand of CP136888.1, from coordinate 5,689,190 downwards.
TAATTGCAGAAAGAAATCAAATTAAATCATACATGGTGTTTAAGTGTCTGACAGTGAGATGGCATCACTGTCAGACATGGAAACACAGTTTACTTTGACACACTGGCTTATGATAAAATGTCAGTTGTAGACGAGGAGCAGACTTTGCCGTGGAACACTGCGGGGAAACAAACCACCACATCAGGTAATTTTCTCACTTTGCTTTTCAACACTTTTTTCTCACTCTCCATGTGATTTTCACGATGGCACTTGTTATTTAAATTTCGTCTCAACTGTTGCTGTGTTATTAGCACTTTAGTTTTCATCTCACCTTCATGGATTTTGTTTTTTGTTTTGTTTTTTAACCAGGTTTTGTTGGTTGCATTTGCTTCTGGTTCTGGAGTTTTCATTTAATATTGTATTTTGGTCTCTTCGGCTCTCTGTTTTGAAGTTTTGCACACAGGCTGAAATGAAACAATGTTCATTAATAGTGTATCACCACCACTGTGATTTTTTTCCCTTCACTGTAGCCAATTTATCAATTCTGTTGCTACAGTGAGATGTTGTAACTTTTCAGAACTCTCAGCAGCATTTCAGCAAATAAAACTAAATTAATTACATTTCCCATCCATGGAGAACTAATTAACGTATTGATTATCAAACCATTTGGCGACAGTTCAGTCCAGCCGATGCAGATTTGCACTACTCGCTTGTCTGATCTAAACAAGTGTGATGATTACAGCAAACGCTCTCCCTGGACTATGAGCGGTCTGCTGGAGCAAATCAATGTATGTGCTATTTAGCATATGATGTCATCAGGCAAGTTAGCCAACACTTCAATTAAAGGAGAGGTCGTTACCCTGTGGAGTGTTACCCTGACGAACTATTAGCAATTACGATGTGTCATCGTGATCAGCCCATATGCATCCAGTCCCATCAATATCAATATTTTACTTACAATGTAGCAAAACTGTGATTATAGTACTTTCTTTATGAATTGACCCAAATACAAAGCATGTTGTATTGAATCTACACTGAATCAAATACCTGAAGTTTGACATCTATGTTGTGGTCATCTGTCATTTTTGATTGGTTGCCATTCTCAAGAAGGCACGTCTTATCAAATTTGACCTTGTCAACAAATATTACAAATTACTACAATATACATAGTTCATGCCCTCTAGAGCGACACACAGAAGCGTCTTCTGATCTGATGCCCCTGTCTGTCAGTCTCTTCTGAATCTGTTACAAATCACTGTTCAAAAGTAAATCAATTTTACAATCTGACAACGCTGTGGTTCAGCTTTGTTTAGGTTTAGGCACAAAAACAGCTTAGTTAGGTTTACAGCAGCATCATGTGACAACTTTGATATTAGAGGAGCTTTATCAGCTGGTTACGATGGTCACAGGGTTATGGAAAGATAAAGGAAATGAACAGTGGTCTCTCTTGGGCCCTAACCACAAGGACTTTGTTTCTATATGATATTGTCATGTTGACTTCCTCCATTGTTCTACAATGGCCGCTAGAGGGCTTTGCTACCTCTGTGAAGGTGAAGATATAATTGATGACGTCGTTCTTCTTGACACAGCAATCTCAGGCATAAATGTTGCATGCTACAGATGAGGAGCTTTTCCTTTGGACTGTGAAGGAAAATGAAGGATAACCCTCATCCCTAAAGTGTTCAGGTCTCTGTTTGCGTCTATTTGTTAACCTAAATGAACTGAAACAAATGCAGAAGTGAAGAAGAGTTTTAAGGCTCAGTGGAAATTAAATCCCATAGACCAAACATCAAATTATTTTATTAGGGCTACATGTGCCACAATCAGCGTGAGCAAGGTTAGCCTGTATGTAGCACTGTAGCATTATCTGATAATTAACTATCCTACCTGCCACACTACAAAGCTGGCATGAAAAGCTGGCTGTGGTTTTTAAAGGAGCCAAAGCAGTCATTAGAGGGAAAAGAAGAACTTTTTCTTCTTTTAAGAAATAGAAAAGAAAAAAAAGAAAAGAAATACCTTGGGAAGTAAACTGAAAGACTTCAAGAAGAACATTACAAGAGATCAGACTGACAAATATTTGATGAAAGAGATCAAATAAATAAAAAAAGAACAGGACATCGAGGTGGAACAAACAACACAATCACCCTTGCTAAGCAGACGTACTGTGACACTGTGACAGAGGACCAACAGTCAGGGAAATGTAAGCACTGACGTTATGAAGACAGAATAACAAAGCTAGTATATTAAAATGAAACACAGTACTGCTAATATATTAATAAAAAAATATGTTACCAAAAATTGCAGAAAGACTCTTGCAGACTATTCCAGAAAGACAAGAACAATTTCAAAAATACAAAAATAATCAACTAATTATACCAATAACTGAGTCAGAACTGTCTGCTATCAAAAAAAAAAGTCCCAGGAAGTGAAGGATTCACGAATGAATCGAAACATTCCTAATAGAAATTTATTCCCCAGAGTTCTATTAGGAATAAAAGCTGATTCATGGTGTCCGTCCTAATAGAACTCTGGGGGATAACGTCTGAAGAACTTTGAATATAATAGACAAATCTTCAAAAACAAAACAACAAATGATATTCTAACATGAGACTGACAAAAAGCATTATACGTGATGCGTATTTAAAAAAGTGTGATGTGAGTAAATTATATAATTTCAAATCCCTTCTATCTCTGTGGAACCATTTGGACTGATTCTGGGACACAAGAGCACAAATTATCAATGTATACAGATGACTTCTCTACCTAACTGGTATACAACAATCACTGGAGGAAGTCATGGAGATGTGAAAAAATGTTGTATATAGTATAGTATCCACAAACTAAATATGGGTAAATCAAACGAAATGGTAATGGAATCTAAATCTAATCTTAAAATGGGTCAAAACAGGTAAAAAACTAAATTAAAATATTTAGAGGTAACCATTAAGCTATCAAGAAAATTCAGGGTCTTTGGAGAGCCAAATTTAAAGATTTTTAAAAAATATATTGATCCTATTCACAAAAACAAAAGCAAAAGTGAGATTACCAAAAGAAATATTTTACCAGGATTCATTTTTTATTTGCTTATTTAATTATATTAAAAAAAAAATCTTTAACCAATGGGACAAAGTTTTTAACAAATTCATTTGTGGAGAAAGAAAACCTCAAGTTAATTAAATCAACCAATATACATGGGGGAATGGCTTTTATAATCAGTATTGTTATGCGGCTTTAATTAAACCAATGACTGTTTATGCAGCAAAGTGGAAAGAAATTGAAATTTAACAAATAGGACTGGAACAGTTATGTATCTACTACAACAACAAAAAGAAATTCAAGAATGGCCTGGCCAATGATAACACTTTCAAAAATGGGGCCAGTAAAGGATTTATTAAATCTAATCTGATGGTTAGATAAAGGAATAGATACTTCTGAGAACACACATTTAGAAAAATTTACAAATGAGAGTTGCCTCGTAAAAGAATAGGATTAAATAAAACAGCTGGAGCTGGATCTCTTAATGGCCTGTATATCTCACAGAGCTGACACAGGAACAAAGGTCAGATTTATCGTCACATTCTGGAGGAAGAATCTTCTTGTCATGAAATCAAAGCAATCAGCAGCTGGGATAAAGAAACTACTTTAAGTACTTCACCACAAATACAGATTACACGAGTGGAAGTTTATCAGTCTGGAAAGTTCAACTATGTTTCTTTGTAACACCTGTTATCAAAATGCTCTGAGGATGCAACACCAAGTTGTGGGGAGGTAGAAGAAATTTCTTTTCCTGTCCAGTTCCGCAGCAATATTCAACTGGCAAACTTTGGATACCATTTTTCAGTGCACACTCCTTTTTGGCCTTGAGCAATTTTTACTTAGCACACCATCACTGCTTTCTCAAGAAATTGATAAGTATCTCTTTAGAATTTAAAGAACAGCTGCACCTAAGCAGATAACAAGCCCTGACTGAAACCAGAGGCACTGCAAGTACGCAAATAGAAGGAAACAATTAACTCAATCTAAAAAGCAGAGCTAATAAATCACAGGATCAGGGACTTGGTTAAAGGTCCAGTGTATAACATTTACAGAATATGGAATATAATATGCATAACTATGTTTTCATGGCCGTATAATTACTTGAAAATAAAAACTGTTACTGTTACCTTAGAATGAGCGTTTTATATCTACAGACACCTCTTCCACAGAGACCATGTTGAAAGGCCATATCTCTACGGTAACCCAGAATGTACAAACTGAACAGATAGACAAAGAGGGTGTTCAATGTTTTTCACAGCTACAGCAAGTTAACGCATCAGATGGGAACTCAAATATATCTATTAATAAAGCAGGGTAAATCTGATTATATAGGTTTATCTCTAATAAGACTGCGTCATGGCCACCGTTTCTCTTTCATGCTAGGCACACGACGGCCAGTCAAGAGGTTTGCACTCTGCAACTACACCACTAGATGGCACTAATGTATGTAAATTTGGCTCAAACTTACATACATTAGTTTACATTTAATCTTAATGGACATGTGCATACATACAAACACATATATGCTTTTATTACTGAAACAACTACGGTAAAAACGCACATTTTCAGGCAGTCTCGCCTGGCAGGCATTCATAATGTTGCACTTGGTTGTACACCGGAAAAGAGACACAAACAGTTATGTAACTGAAATGTAAATGAAAAAAAGAGAGCTAGAGAGAGGTTCAAACCCAGCTTACTTTCTAACCTCTGCACAGCTGGCCAATCACAGCGTGAAGTAGGCGTGAATGTCGAATTGTCATTTTTGGAAAATTTACAGAAACACATCCCACCCAAATCCGACGTCAGAGAGATATCAGGGGAGAAGATTTCCAAAGCTATTTGTCCATCCAGCAAGCACTTCTGAAGAAGCACTGGCAGCTTCAGCTCCCCCGAGGGTGAAGTTATCATTTCTCCCCGAAACCCAGCTGTGCTGAGCTTGGCGGTCAGGCACCATATATCAATGCTGTACATATCCAACATTCACATAATAATACAGGCCATGTAAATTGGCTGACTGAACTAGAGGATTATTATAAGGCTATTAAAGAACTGCTGTAACAGATATTTGTGCTAACTTAACGACTCCTCTCAGCCATAAATTTATCACTTATCAATAGTATAAGATCCATGAAAATGATTATAGCCCATGAACTGTTTAAACCAAAGAAATACTTCACCCATAAAATGTACTGTGTTTAATCTTGGCTGCAGCAATGCCATTTAATGACAGTGAAATCTAAAAACACTGTTTAGCACACAGATTTGTGCTAGTACTGTATAGTTAGATAGCTAGGGATTGTAAATGAGGTTTTAACACATGTTTATTAACCTGTGTCAAACACCATTTAGTGTCTATGCTGGTCACAAACAATGACGGAGACTGAGTCAGAGGACAGTGTTATCTGTGACCTTCATTCACAACTACAGGGTGAAAAGGGGTTTCGGATTAAACCTCTTATATTTTTAATTTGTGCCTGCAAATAAAGATAATAATGAATTTTATGTTGAAGAAAAACATTGGATGGACTGATTTTATTTGTTATTAAGGTAAGGGCCCATTCAGACTAGAGTCCAAGAGCAGTATTCTCCTCCAGTTTGACTGTTCATAAAACATAATGGATAAGTACTTACAGTAAATGTTTGCTGTACGTCCAATCTGCTTTATATTGTGTGTAAGACTCTTATTTAGTATGAGAGCATTATGTTTATTGCTGTATCCTTGGTTTACATATTCTGATAATTCATTTAATTCTACAACAACAATAAAAACCAAGAAAACAACGATGCTATCCTCAAAAATGAACTCATTTCATAGCAACGAATGCAAAAAAAGGCAGCAGAATCTGAGGACTGACCACAGGTCTGGTTCAGGTGGGCAATCCTCAACATGTGTGATGGTCAGACGGCAGGGGACATGCTCGACAGAGGTCACAACAGACAGTGGGTCATAAATACGGGAGACAGGCTGATCTGGCCTATGACAAGGAAAGGGCGGCTCTACTGTAATGGGTGATAAATGTCAGAGCCTCCCTACAGCCTCACATGAGCGATTGTTAAGCAGCTTCCCACAGCCTGAGCCGCTAAAGCCTCGAGACAGACTGACAAGCACTAAAGGAAACATTTACACGGATAGAACTGCTTGTTTGGATGACCCCCCTTCCTCGCTGTCGCCGTAGGCAAAATGAGAAAGGTGATTAATCAGGTTGTTAGCATGTTTGATGGAGAGTCGAGGAGAGAGGAGAGGAGGAATCCATGTGCAGAGAGGAGAGTGTGAAAGGTAGCAAATGGAAGAGGAGAGCTCCACCGCTGTGATTCATCGGGGGTTACTGATCCTCTGGGGAGCAATAATTTTTAAAGTAACGGGCCATGATTGCAATAATGTCCCCATAGCAACTATTATCTTTAATGACTATTATTATGGCTGTCATAAAATGGAGACTGGAGCAAGTCTTATTAAAATATAGTCTTAACTGATCAAAAATTTTGGAACTTTAAAAAGGTACTGAGTAAAAAGCAGGATTTAATTCATGCATTAAAGATTAAAAGCATGAGAACATACATATTTATGATGTGTTGTGGTGTATTTACCGCTCTTTTTTTGCCAGTCACATTACATTCTTTTGATCTGATGTGCTTTGTGAACTGATTATTCTGCTTATATTTAATCCAATTCATTTAAAGTAAATCTTTATGTTTATGTTTTCTTTTTTTGCATTTATTTGTCAGGAAAAATACTCATAAATCTGTGTCTGCAGCACCTGGGCAGGCAAAAACATACAAATAAACGTTTAAAATACAAGAAATGCTAAATGCAATCATACATCGAAACTTAGGTTTCAAATTTAAATCATTACTCTCAGTCCTGTACAATCTACTCTAAACGCTTGTTCCCACTCGAGTGTTAGATTCCAGCCATTTAACTCCAACTCTTCAGGGCAAAATATGGGGGCTTGGGTAATGACTGCTGGGTAATGATGTCTTCACATGTTTAATTGGTTAATTGTTCAACAAAATTACAAAAAGATGAGACTTACATTTGGAGACTCTGGGGACGTTCTTCCTATTCTCGCCACCACCTGAACCCCCACAACCGTCCTCATCATCACAGTCGCCACTGTAACGTCCCTCTGCGTCTCCACTTCCTGTTTCAATCTGGTCCAGTGACCCCAGTTTAGGGATGGACTTTCCCTGCAACAGCTGGTTGTGAATAAAGAAAAATACACATTTTTTATTTAAAAAAAATACTCACATTTTGTAACAGAAATTGTTTTAACTCTGAATTTATGTGCCCGTGGTTTGTTGTTGTGTGAAGCATTATATCTACATTATATGTATACAATATTCACATTCAATATTCACAGCAGTGAACAAGGTCCTCTCTCATGGAGAGACATGGGACAGCACAGAATGTGCCATCAGAAAATGAAGGAGAAAAAATGCAGAGCTGCTGATTGTGCTGCTAATCAGCCACAGTCCTCCAAGTAAGCCTAAACACCCAGCAATCTACACTGAGCTGCAAATGTCTTCCCATAATTTGTCTGCATCCTGATTTTTCTAATATGAGTGCTATAAAACTAAAAATCTAAAATCTTTTATGGATGTATGTTCTTTAAAAACTAAAACAAGCCGAAAATATTAATTCTTAGGCTGGTGAATTAATGTTTTCAAATTAACTATGAGCATCAACAATCTTCCTGATCATCAAAACCTACAAACTACGCTTAAATAGATCCATAGTATGAGTTACATGATGCTCACCCCTCTCGGACACATTGGCCCGTGGGGCAGCTAAACTTTTTGCTGTATTGCTGTGCAGCAGAATCTCAATCAAAGACTTTGTGAACTCGATACCAGGGGAAATGCATACGCTAATTGGCTCATTTAAATTCATGGTGCGTCATTGGAAACAAGAGACACTGCTTTGTGTTGATCAGAAAGGTAGTGTCTATGCTAATTAGTTACTGTTGTGGTTCAGTGCGGGGAAGCAAGAGTGTCAGGGTTGCTGCCATGGCTGAGCTGGGACATATCTGTGCTAGTAATTAGCCTGTCTGGGCTCTCTACTCCTCGATAGTAACAGGTTAGAGGATGAAGAGTGTTCAGAGTTGTCTAATGTAACCATGTGTGTAATGGGCATGATTTCCTTTCCTTTTATGTAAGAAATCTGATCAAACGTTTAATAAATTATGTGGAATAATGAGTTTCTGTGTGCCTGCATGAGATTAGCCCAGTCTGGGAAATTGACTCAATTTGAACTTTGTGCTTCACAGTCTGGGAGGTGGAGTTCTGCTCGAGGGCTCAGTATGTCTAGAGTTCAAAGGCTGTTGACTCTGAACCTCGTTTACAGAGGAGACAGGAACTTAGTATAATTAGTCCGTCATGTAGGAGACAATATGCAACCTGAGCTTTAAGGTTCACTAACTTATAGTCTGGAGCTGATCAGTTAAGATGCATCTCAACAAATCTGAACAAGCAACATTTTTTTTTTTAAATTTCAGTTCAGTATATAGATATTCCTGTGTATACACATACATGTGTGTGAGTCAGAGCACTTTCCCACATAAATATAGTAGCCCAATCACATGACTTTAGGTCAAGTCACAACTTTATCTTCTAGAAACTTTGACGCATTAGGAAAATCATAGTAGAGTTGACCCTATACTCTGTTCCCAGTTCTCTCTGGTGTGTCATGGACAGATTAAACATTTATTGTAATTATAATTAAAAGAAAAAGCTATATTCTAGATTTTTCATCGAACCCATATAAAGATCAAGACCACTAATGAACTGATGCCACTAACAAGCTGTGCCTGTGTAGCCAAAGCCCGATATTGCTTATTTCTCCAGAGGGCTCCATTGTTCTATTAAGAATCTATTAAAAACATGTCAGAGTGCCGTTGCACAGGGTGATATGCTCCCTCATTAACAAGGGCACTATACTTTATTTTGAGTTGTTCCCACATAAACATAGTCCTGCTGCCATAAATACTCATTAGTACAACAAATCCTCGACTGAGAGGATAAATACACTTTACTTTTTGAGTAATGTTTGTAAGAAATACGGCATTTTTTTCAAAGATCTTTAAAGATCTTCAATAGAAACTATTGAGCTTGAAGTTGAGAACGACAGACAAGGTAGGAATGTCAGAAAGTATTGAGCGATTTTGACAATGACAAAAAATTGCATGTTCACAGTCACTTAGTCATTATACATTTAAAAAAAAAAACTGGTGTGTGTTGTGTTTGATTTGCATTTCACAGTTGTAAATCATTCATCAAGTCTTGTTAGCTGACGATATTTCACAGCAAACTCATTTGTTCCAAAGCACAGGAAAGATTGGTCATATTTTACCAAGTCTGTCAATCAGCAGCAGGCTGGTCAATACTTTTATTCTTCAGGGCCAAGAGAGTAACTGCTCTGTATTTGATTGTATTGAACAGCTGTACCACTCTTCCTGACACACAATGAAGCATGCCTGAATAGCCTAACTGTGTTATTAGCCACACTTCTTTGAATGACACGGGGCTTTGTCTAACACTGGTTGTGAGACAGGTGCTCTGATTCATCAGTGCATCTCCAGATGAGAAAAGGCTTTGAGCAGGCACCTTTGGGCAGGCCTCTGGCTGCTTCTGCATTGTCCGGAGAGTTGGTGACGACCAAATAATACCAATCACTCTTTTTTACAAAACAAGAACTGCCCATACGCTCATGAACTACACTTGGAATGAAACTTCTGAACATGGCCCCTCCTAATTGGTCATTTTCTTTTCTTTTAAAACTGCTGCACCAATTAAGAGCAAACACCACAGGAGATAATGATGAACAACACCTTTTCTTGCAGTTTTTTTTTCTTACAGTTCGAAACTAGATGCCAACTAGATGTTAAGATTTAATGAAAATGTTGTATGTTTTAGGCACCAGTGAGGTAAAAAAAGAACACATGGTATTGAGATTATTTCATGAGCTGTCTATTCAGTGCTACTAAACTCTCCATAATTCTCAAATTGTGAGCAATGCAATGATTAGCCCTCAACTAAAAAGGTCACCGGACCTTTATTTGACGCAGTCTTATTAGAGATAAACCAGATCAGATTTGCACTGCTTTATTAGTAGATATATTTTAGTTCCCATCTGATGTGTTAACTTGCTGTAGCTGCTCTTTAATGTTAATGCAAATTCAAGCACTTTGTCCATCTGTTTCATTAAGACATCTGATTGGAAAGACAACTGGAACTTACTGTAGAAATCAAATTCCCATTTCTTTCAGTGACTCATCTGTTATAATTGTTAAATCTCTTAAAAACATTTTTTTTAGAAGTTTACTTCTTCCCAGAGTCTCTGTTTTCTCATCTCACAGGTTCCCATGGATTAGGATTGAGGTTGCACCTGCTGCCATGGTCTGTGCTTGACGGCCACTGCCAATATTATTATTATTACTATTATTATAGTATATATCTTTACTTTATTGTTGTTGGGAGTAAGTCTTTCAGCCTTTCATTTCACAAAGCCCAAGCCCCACAACTAAAAGTCAGTCCCAGACTCTTGCCTGTCTGCTTCTTGCTTGGTCACTCTCCTTTTCTCTTCTTAGCTTCCTCTTCTGTCTGGTTACATATAGCCCATCTAACAAACTGAGCTAACATTAGCTAACAGCAGCTACAGTTTGCGGTAGTTTGATGTCCATCAGGAAACTCTGTGAATCATGGAGAGTTGAGGTGGAGCAGCCAGGGGACATTAAAGGGAAAAACAGAAAACATTTTCTCCATAAAGTATGATCCATTCAAGTTACATGTAGATTTAGGTGCTACATTGGTTTTGTGTCAGATTTTGTATCCAGAGCTTCACTACAGAAATTAAACTTTGACTCCAAACACACTAATCTCTACCACAAATATCCAATTGGATTCTGTTATTGATAAGAGTCAGAAGTAAAGGTGATGACAATTTTTCTGTCAAGAAAATGGCAAAAGTTCATTTTGTGTATACCGCAAGGTAGAAAATGATTACATTCCTAGTTGGCTCCTTTGTAGGAGTTTCTGCTGCTCTTCTGCACAAACACAGTCCTCTTGTGAGTTTAGTCTGAAACCAGAGTTACACAATATCTAGTGGCCTGTGTGACCACAGGCTTGCAGTAACTCAGAAATGGCTTTCATGTACAAGTAAGATACAAAAGATCATCTGAATTATGGCAGAGCTGATCCACCTATCAACTTTGTAAAAACTCTGACGTAAATGCACAGGCAAACACTATGATGGTAACCATAGCAACCACTGCACAGTCAGTAAACGCCTCATGTACTGTCCCCTGAATTTACTGTTTGATCAGTGTCAGGAAACGAACTCAGGAGAAAAACTGCTGAGCCTCTGCTGTTTGCTGTTAATAACAATGAGGATAAACAAGCGATGGCTCCAGAAGGTAAGAGAGGAACCAAATGGAGCTGGAGTAGTGGAAATTAGGAAAGTGGTTGAACCACAAACAATATTATCAAAGTAACAGAATCATTTTCTTAATTAAGAAATGTTCTTGAGGCAGTTTTGGTCATTTCACCAATAAAGTTTAGATAAAAGTAGTTTTTTTAGCCGTGCTGGGGGCATGGCTCTAGGGCTAACAATATTAGAAAGATGGTCGGTCCAACTTTTGGATGGAAAGTCACTGAATGTGATACAAATATCCATGTTGCCTTGAGGATTAATCCTAATGACTAGGTGATCCTCAGACCTTTCCTCTAGCATCATCATCAGGTCATTGCTCCTTTGCAGTGATATATCTTGTTGATTGACACATACAGATGGGTGACAAATAAAAGGGAAAGTGTTATTAGTAAAGTGTTGGGCAAGCACATGCTGCCAGAAGATATTCATCGCACCTTCGCATTGATTCTCCAAGACTCCACTGGAGGGATAACACTGTTCTCCAAAAAGGTATCCCTTCTTTTGGTGTTCTAATGACAGAGGTGGACAGAACTGTCCAACTCTTTAGCCCAAAATCTCCCACAGATGTTCAATTGTCAATATCAACCATTCCGTGACCCCTCGTGCCCTATGGATGGGGGCGTTGTCATCCCATCAGGATAGATGTTTCATCGTAGGATAAAGGTGATCACTCCACACAGTCTTATAGCTCCTCTAAGGGGACAAGAGGTTCTACACTGTGCTGGCTAAATGCCCCCCACAGCAGAACAGAGCCATTGGTTCCCCTCACTGCTGGGCTTCAGCATTCAGGCCTGTAGCATTCTCTTGGTGTACACCGCCCGTGCACTCACCCACTTGTCAGGACCATGGGAAAGAATATCTCATATGACCACCTCTCGGTGGCCCTGCGCCTATAATTTTTGCACCACATAAATCTCCATGCACATTCATCTTTGTCATGAAGGGTTTATGCACTGCAGCCCTACTGTAATATCCTCTCCATGTGATTGTTGACTGACTTGACATTCTCAGTCATCTGAGTTGGTCTTTTCCTTTCATATCACAATAACGCACAAGAATCATGTTCATCAAATTTGTGCTGTCGACCATAATGTCCAGTCCTATTTACAGATGTCTGTCCCATAGATCTAAATACAGATGTCACTTTAGTCACTGTTCCTGCTGAAACATGAGCCAGTTGAGCAGTCTTTGTGACTGAGGCTCCTGCCATCCGTGCCACAACAATGAATCTTCTTTCAAACTCACTTAAATTGTTTCCTCTTGCCATCTTGATATCATATCTTACCTAATTTATTTCAGTTTTTCGTTGAATTTGTCACCCATCTATGTTTGTTGTTTACATGCTTTTGATAACCTCCAGTCTCCACCCTCAACACAGTCCTGCCCACCTGATATATTTTATACATTTCTAAAGTGTATACATCACAAACTTAGTCCTAATACCAGCTGCTTCCTCAGGAAATCACAACAAAGGCTGTAGTTTATGAGGCGTCTAAAAAAGATTTGCCATGGGAACTGAGGCTCGGTTCAACTTTCATCACCGCACCATAGACAGTGCATGTCTGACAAGTTGCAACACTGTATACGGGTTTGGGAGTTCTGACTGTGGAGGAATGAAAACTGCAGTAAAACACTGTAAAGCCAGCATCAAAAATTTACTGGCACAGACCTCCTACGGCTCTATGATATCTTCATTACCTGCTGCATAAGGAAAGCCCAAAGCATCATCAAGGACACCAGTCATCCAGCCCACACACTATTCTCACTCCTGCCATCTGGAAAACGCTATCGGAGCATTAAATCATGCACCACCCGTTTCATAGAGACAGATTCTTCCCACAGGTAGTCAGAATAATGAATAGTAGCAACACACACACACACACAAACAGACACTAACACCGTGATGGGTAAAGCTCTGTGTTTATTGTGTATTTTCTGAGATATCACTTAATTATACCATCTATTGTGTTTTCTGCATTTCTTGTTCAAGGTTATGAGTGTCACAATGCAGAAGCTGTGTTTATTTTTTAGCACAGATGAACTTGATATATATAGAGAGATCTGCCACTGAAGAAGGTGAAACAAAAACGAGTAATTAAACACTAAATCAGGTATTTTTGGCTGTATACGCATTTATTTGACCTGAATATAAAGTCATTAAAAACACACTAAAAGCATTGTTTCAGCTTTTCTAAAAGAACATCATGCAGCAGAGGAAACGGGTAGAAAATCTGATTTCACAGCCATCTAATGCCTGAAATTTTCACTCAGCTGTCAACTCCAATTCATGACCTCAAGCCATTAAGGTATATACTTTAGCCACGTATGCAGTAATGGAATAAGGCAACAGCCATGTTAACCTGTATCTTGCAAATGTAAAGGCGTTATCACTATATCTATCCTGGCTACACAACCGTTCAGTAAGCACAGACATAGGCTGGCCTGCTATCAAAATTTCACTAAATTTTCACATTTACCTGTAAGTGACAAGTAAAAGCATATTTACCGTCAATTAAAATGCACAGTGCAGATTATGTATGCTGTGGATTTCCTAAAGATGTGCAGGGTGTCATGTGGCAAAGAGAATCACACTGTCAGGGATCTAAGAGATGAATCAGGCGGTGTGTGGATTTTTAAGCTCATTAGTATTCTCTTTGAGCACGTTCTTCTATACGTAAATAGAGGGTGGAGGAGAGATCTTACAATGATCATATTTGCCAGTCAGAGGAGAGAAGTGTCAGGATGTGAATGGGCTCCCAAGACACACACTGTCATTTTCCATCTCCTTCACTGCTGCAGCAGCAGTAGCAGTGGCAGCACTGGCGGGATGTTTATCCAGACCAAGTGCAGCAGCAGCCGCAGAGAGGCAGCGGGTCAGTGAGTGAGAGGCCAGAGTAGAAATTAGAGTATAATGTGAATTTCAGAATAATACTATGATTCAAATTACCCCTCTGTCCTTTGACTCCTATGACTATGAAAATTTGATATTCTACATTTTCCAGACTGCCGGCAAATCTCACGAAATGACCTAAACCATTGGTGACGTGATCCCAGTGAAGTGAGCCTGATAGCTTATTTCTCTATGCAACAGACCACTATTGTTGTCCAAAATATATTAAAAACACATCAATGAACCACAGCTTTGCACTGGCTGATATGTTCCTTCACTATGATGAACAAGGGCACTGTAGTAGTTTATTTTGAGACAATTCTGCACAAACCGTTTTGCTGCTGTAAATACACACTACTGCAACAAATGTGTATTAACCCACGGTTGAAAATAGTCCCCAACAAATACACGATTTATTGCCGTTTGAGTAACATTTGCTGAAAACGACAGTGCCCAGCTGTTAGAGGACATAATGAAGCATATTTTTATGACCTGTTTTTAAAGATTTATGTCTTCGGGCTGACTCACAAACAAGGTGGTGAAGTCCTTCCATCCCTTAGCCATGACCATCACGTTCCTGAATCCTAACCAAGTGTTCTTAACTCAAACATGTCTTGGCCATATCCCATTTTGTTATGTGCAGATATGTTAGAAATATTCTAACATATAAATGCACAGAAATACAATAAACATTGTGCAAACATTCACTGTGAGCATTTCTCACCAACTTGAATAACACAACTTATGACCAATTACACAAAGAGGATTATGCTGGATTTTAATCATGGATAAGCACATGCAATCATTTAAGATAAGGTTGTTATCTGGTCTGCAGCTTAGCTGGATTTGTCTTTGAATGTTTTTATTTACTGTGCTTACCTCGTGCATGTAATGAATGACACAATGAGTGTGGATTAAGGAAAATATATATTATGCTGCAGGTTTTGGGGTTTGTCTCCTATTACGACTTGCTTCCACAGCCCTGACGTATCTTCCTCTATAGATTTTTTGCTGAATGCCAGGATGAATTAATCGAACAAATTGAATTTGCAAGTCAGAAAGAGTCGATACTGTGTGTTAAATGTGTTTATAGAACATGGTTATAACTAAGATTGTCTTTGCTCCTTAACTGGACTTCTATAGCAGACAAATGTTAGGATATTTTATGCACATTTAGGAGCACAACAAATAAATGTGAATATATTCTCTGTGTTAATCCTTTGGACTAAAAGGAGAGGGGACATGAATAATTCACAAGCAAAACTGCTGGTCAACCACCACATCAATGACTGGTAAATAATTCAGCCCGCAAACTGGGTGAGGAGCTGCTTGCTCCTGATTTTGATTGAGAGACACAGGGACAGGACCTACTTATAGATTCTTGATGGGTTTTACCACATCAAGAGGAGAGGACAGGCAAGGAGGAGAGGAGCCAACAAATAATTCATAGGAAAGAGCTGCTGATGAGCAAGATGATGAAATCTAGAGTTTGTATGCTCAGATTGCATGATGAATTTGTCAATAGCTGCTTTGCTGTTTTGTGTTTCCTGGAGTCTCGGCTCGGAATAGTAATGATACATTTCCATTTGCTTCTGTGGAAACTGGGAGCGCATTCGCACTTAAGTTAGTCAAGGTCAGGGGCGGATAAATGGAAATGGTAAAGAACATTTCTTATGTAGATGAAAAACATGAAAATCAACATTTGCAGGCACGCATCATTCTTATCCTCATAAAAATGTTCAACAGCAGCGTCTTTAAAAGGTAATAAAATCTCACCTTTCGCCTTCTTCCATATTTCAGTTTTCATACACATCCTTATTTATCTCCAGCCATTCAAACAGGCGGCCTGCCATTCATGCACACATGCACATGTACTTTAAGGTAAGTTGCATCACATTAATGAGGTGCACCAATACTATAGTGATTTATAGAAGTAATATTCTGTGTAGTGTACACCCAGATGTGCACACAGTCACTCATGTGTACAGCTGAATGAGTGTGTGCACTGGTATATGTAATTGATGTTTTTTCCGGTCATAAACTGAGCTGCCATTAACCCCCCCTACACAAACACACACACACACACACACACACACACACACACACACACACACACACACACACACACACTATACTTCCTCCTCTTGCATCTTATCCAACACACATAAATTCAATAAATTTAAATTACAAAGACTCATCATTTAACACTGGCTGTATTTAAACATGAACGTGACCCACATATCCAACCCCAAGCCCCCAGTTCACTTCTTCCATCATTGTCAGTGAAATACATGATTACCACTTCCTGGGACTCCCTGTTGTGTGCTCTGTTTAACTTGGCGTGAGCCTCAAAACATGTGTGATCAACATCTTTAAGACAGCAGAGGAATAAAATGTGTGGGGTTGAAAATTGATGTTGACAATTCAGGTCAGACACCACAGGCTGACACTTGTGCCGCACTTCACCACCTAATGAGATGCCAATCAGAACTATTTGCAATTCAGGTCCCAATGAGATGATAATGCAAACTAGACTCAAGGACTGTGAACACACAGGCTGTTAAATGGATAGCACTAGATCTATAATATAGAGGCCTGCACCAGTAGGACCGAACATCACTTAGAAGATTTCACCTTCCTCTATGTCAATTTCTAGTATGAAACTGGTATGCAATAAGTACTCTGATAATATGGCCTATGATGTGTACTTTAATAACATGATCTGTGATGAGTGCTGTGATAAAATGTAGTATAATAAGCACCATGATAAGATACACATATGATCATAATGTCACACAATACCCACGATGGAGGTTTTACTATTATTATTATTTTATTTATGTTTTTTTTTCTTTATTTATTTATTTATTTTGTCTGTGCTGCTGAAATTGAACATATGTTCCAAAAACAGACTCTACAGTGGTTTCCAACCTGGGGCCAGAAGATCACATGGGGTGCACGAGGCTTTGTCTGCTCTGAGGTTGTTAAAATTAGCACAATTAGTATTTTTTCACAGTTAACAATAACACTTATTATCACACATACTGGATCATTTACACAAAAACATAACTGATGCAGAGGTCTGTATATAAAACTATTTAAAACCTTTTTTTTTTTTGGTCCTCACTCTTTTAACAAATTCATATTAAATCTGGCTCTGCTGTGAAAACTGCATTTTGACTACGGAGAAGTTGAGCCAGATTCAACTTCTGTTGCAATACAACCTGACATCATGCTGCCATGGCCAGTCTGACAATCACACATCGTCAGCCTGAAATGTCACTGAAACTGAGCGCTATCCAGTTGGAGTTCATGGACAGTGGGTGAGTGACATAGACAGTCAATGAGAGTAAAGGAGCACCAGTATTGAGAAAGTCCGTAAATCTACTGATATTTATTGATTGTTTTATAGCAGCTATGTTCAGCACAAATACACATCCAACCACTATCACCCCTTTGACACCGCCACAGGCTTAATTTGAGCTGAATGAGGCCTGTGACTTGCGCTCTTAATCTGTTTCATCAGGTCAGCGCGCTGCTAGCCCGTCTTCTATTTTCCTGCAGTCAGAGCATCATTGTTGTACAAATAAAGTGTTTTTTCCAGTCATAAAAAAAACACTCGTGACTCAGCAGTACCAAATAAACTGTGACTATATCTCAAGAGTTACTTTAACTTTAGTTTCATTGAAGGATAGAAAATGCCTCAGCGAGAATCTGTCATCTGTGGCAAGAAGCTAGCTAATGACAGCATGAAGCCAAACAAAATGCAACGACATCAAGAAACCGGACATGTTATGTGCGTGCAGGTTGGGGTGGTGGGGGTCTCTGCTTTTCTTAGATACAAGTAGGGGGGGCTCCAAGGAAATAAGGCTGGGAACCACTGCTCTGCAGGAATCATTATAGATGCCATGTTGATTAATTAGCTCCCTTTAAAACATTTCTTGCTTCAGAAAGTCTGCGCTCAACAGCATGAGTATTATACTCATGACAGCAGGGGTTTCTTAAAGTACGGCAGCCTGCCGGATGAGGTGTTTTTACTGAAAGTAAAGTCCATGCATAACACTTCACATAATAAGTCCTAATGAAACGAAAAAATTAGGCTGCCTGTCATTGCCATCTAAAATGCTGTTAATGACAGTTTATCATGCATTAATCCACACGTGATGTGACGAGACGTGACTCTGCATTTTGAATTTTTTTAACGCTCTTAGGTGAGGTGTGTATACATATCGCCTGTCATGTTTAAATGTTCTGAGGTAGCATTGACTGTGCAGTCACATCTGGCTTGCCTTGCGGTGTTTAAGAGAAAAACCTAAACTGTAAGTTATTTAATAAGATGTTGTCCTTTTAGGGTTGTCATAGCCACTGCTACCTGTGCCTTCATTTTGTACATGTATTCATATTCGACCCAGCTAAATGGATAGGCCATAGAAATGTAAGCCAATGGCGAGGGTTTGCTAATGTTTTTTTCTCTTGTGTAATCTGACCTCAGCCCTGTTAGCTTATTTTTCCTGGTATTCCTACAAGACAGACATGGTGGTGCACTGTTGGTGTCCCTCTCCCCTTCACTGCACACTGGTGGTCTGTGGTATCTGTGTGCACTTATAACTTGGTTGCTAATGTCTGATTCTGTTGTGTTTATGTGCGTGCATGTCCTGGTATCACTCATGTAACCCCTTTTATGTCTGCTGTCTACAAACAGAGGTGTTTTTCCAGCAGACTTATTTTATCTTTCTCTCCTGCATCTATGGCAGGTTGGCGTTAAAATTAGGTTCTCTCGCATTAATGCATGTTTGTGCTTCTATCATGTATAAACCTGATTTTCTAATCAGCTAACTACCCATGCACAGTCAAAACCTCAGATGATGCTGTTCAACCTTGAGGCCTACTAGTCTTATTTCTTTGCCCTGGTCACATATACAAACAGAAACCTTTTTTTTTTTTAAATCTCATCTGTAAAACGGAGTTAGGACAAATTCTGTAATGCTTTTGAATACTGTTTCTGATCTGCAGATGTGACTGCAGGAAAACACACATGGAGTAAATGATTCAGTACATTTTGTAACTGATAGCAGGCGTACAAGTAGCATAACAAAGCACTCCCTCTTGGGAATCAGTTTGACCCAGTGATGGGGTGTAATTTGGCTCAAGTCTACTCGAGTTGTACCTAATAATCTTTAGTTATTTGCATCTTGAATTCCCAGAAAACCCAAACAAAACCTTAGAATATTTTACAGCTCATTGATGGTAACCATCATGACTACATATAAAACAGACAAGGTTCAGTATTTACCCTTCTGAACAGGCGCACTATCTTTATTTTTATTGTCGGCATGTGCTGGAGGCAGTGCTGGCACAGCCCATGAGGATTTGGCAAACAACACTTGTGCAGAAGGGCAAATGTTGAGTTTCAACACAAGTAGATTTTAACTACAAAATCGAAGTTGTGAGGGCTCTTCTTTTCACAAGAGCTGCTCTTTGCACATGACTGAAGGCATGGAATATTATTGAGTTTAATTAACAGAAACACTGTCAATACCACAGATATTTCATCTGGATACTATTTCTATTCTGTGGGACTAATTAACACCATCTTTTGTTTGCTATTGTCTATTGTCTTGTCTATAATGTTTCTGCTGAAGAGTGTCAAACGTGTGTGAAATAAGCATCACTTGAGTTCAAGAAGCACCATGCCGGTTCGAAAGTTCAGTGAATTGGCACAGCAGCCTTGACAATTTATAATGCTAACAATGTTATCATGCTCATGCTCAAATTTGTGCTTCATGGTCGGATAACCGTCGGAACTGTAATGAGAGTGTTTTAGAAGATAGCTCAATCTGTTCAGGTGTCAGCTGATTTAGTCTCTCTAACTCTGTAAGGCTATAGGCGCAGTGGTGCTAACACCAGCATGGTATGAACATGCCTAACATGTTAATATAATGTTTGCCATATTAGTTTAGTGTGCTAGCAAGCTCTTGGATAACTGGCACTAAACTAATTGTTGAGGTGAGATCATGTATATTCAATGTAACAGTGAGAAAAAGCCCATTGTTATCAGCTTTGGTTGAAAATCTGTTGAGGTTGTCGTTTCATTTTGTGCTGCCTTTGTTGATAAAATTCTGTAAATGTATTTCAGTGAATTTAGAGTCGGCTGATTTTTAAGGGCAATTGAGTGAGTCGGTGTTAAATGGTAGATTTTTATTCCAATCACCCCAGACGCTCCTTCTTATTCATGCATTAATAAAGTACTTACATTTTATTTCCAAGTAAACTTGAAAGAAATGTTCCTGGACAAAACCACAATCAGAGCATTTGAACAGAGACTGTGCATCTGAGTACTGGAGGTGCTGAAAAACACAATACTGTTATAAAACAAGGCAAAAAAACCTTAAGATACCTATTGTTATACCCTGATTTTTGTTGTGGATCTGAAAATCAAATGTCACACTGAGTGTTTTGTTTTTGTCGCAGCTTCTTTGCTATGTGTCAGACTCGACACACCAGAGATTTGCCTCTCAGATGAGTGAGTCAACTGATAATGAGATATGTATCAAATATTGTGCCAAAGTGTCACTTTCCATCACTGTTTGTGACAGCACTAACAAGTTCTCACTGTCTCATAAAAAAAAAAAAAAGCAAAGCATGTGTATTTATAAAGCATACTGTATAAATGCTTTAGATATACTAAAAATAAAGAAAGAAAAATAAAAGAAAGAAAGAAAATAGAAAAACAAGAAAGACACAAAGATTAAAGAAGAAAGAAAGAATACAACTTCCAATCAATAACATTTTTACCAAGTAAATTCAACTTAAACTAAAGGCTACAGTATGTCTTCAACTGTCATCAGCTGTGTTTATGATGATTACTGATGTAAACTATTCTTTAACAGTGTCAGGAATCATTAAGAAACATTAAATTAATGTGCTTGTCATCTAATATCACTCCATGTATCGCAATACATGCCATTGAAACTGGGAGGGGTGGCAGATCGAAAGCAGTTCAAAAAAAAAATATTGTATTGTATTGAACCCCCAGAGTGTCAGATTTAGGGGGCTCCATTTCCAGAATATGGCATAAATAAAATATAGTATGCATAACTATATGTTCACATAAATTAGCTAAAGTCCATCATGTTGAACCTCAGCCCAGAACAGAAAAACTAAACACTAGCTCTAGATAGGGCCTTTTTCACAAAGGAAGGAGAGGATGAGGCGAGGGGGTTACAATCGGCAACTATAGCTAGATGCCATTTTATTACTAAACAATGCTCTTTTAAAGTAGTTAGTGTTTCCTACGCACTAAAGAGTGTTTTGCCCACCAGCCTTTCAGATTTGGTCATTTTACCTTGGTTTATTTGCTTCTAAATATGCTTGGAAATAATACATATTATTGTAAATATGCTACATTATTAAATTGTTTCCCTTTTGTCTGATTTAACAACCGGCAGTTTGCACTGGGTGTTTTATTTTGAAATTCAACCAGTGCTGTGTATGCCGTTTCTGTGTCTGACTTCCTGTCAGCTCGAGCTGCTCTGTGCAGATTGACGCGGTGTCCGTCAAAAATAGAACAGCTGCGTATTCTCCGGGGGGGCCAAGCAGGGACCCGCTTCTGAAAAGGGCCGCGCACACGGAACACGTCGCATCCGTGGAATCCAGTGGAAATTGGGGGTGAAGGTGGTCGCTCCTTGTGATGAATCCACAGTTCAGTGGAGCGTTTTGGCATCTTTCAGCTCATTGTTTTTGTTGACCATTTTGACTCACTCACCACTCTCATCAGCCTCATTGCTAAAACGCAGACAGCTGTTTTCAGGGAACCAGCTCTAAAATAGTGAAGCATTTAGCAGCTAAAGAGGAAGATATTTCCCTCAGGAATTGGTGGAGACTAATAACAAAACTAAAGGAAAAGTGAATACTGGGCTTGTTTGCCAAACAGGCTGAAACGCAACTCTGAATGAATGATAAAGTTGCTCCTTAAGTGCTGAATGTGTGAAGGCTGCCATATGATGATATGTCACTGCTTAAGGCTCATTTCTGCTACCCTGAAGTGGCTAAAAAGTCAGTTATTACAGGTTAAAAGGACTCATTTGTACAAAGTCAAATGTACAAAAGCTGTCTCTAGATATAAATGTTGATCTATGGTGTCTGGCTGCTGCTGATGATGATAATGAAGTTAAATCTCAAAGTCTCATATTGATGGAGACATACATTTACTACAGGGAATAAATGAGTGGATCACTGATTATTGATCGGTTTTTAAATCAGGGGTAACCAAAGGCTGGGTATGCAAGGACAAGAGGAACAGGTGGCAAGCTAATGATGCGGATGAAAATGAAGAGTTAGCAGAAAAAGGAGATGGGTGGAGGTGAGGATGTGCAAAAGACACTGGGTGAAAGAATAGAGGGTTTAAAGTCACACTCAGTGAAGTACTTGCTCTCACCAGATTATAAATGATTGCATAATCTGGGTTGAGCAGACGATCATGATCTTCTTCATAGTATTTACAGTAAATCATGTGCAGCAGATAAACAATTTCTGGGTATTCCAGCTGATGAAAAAATGTAAAAATTCAAGGAACCACAAGAGAATACCAAGAAGCGATTTATGATGCAAGTGGCAAAAAACACAGAGAGATAGAGAGGAAGACGTACGCACAGTGAATGGCAATGAGGCAGATCAGGAGCTCACAAACAGTTATGATATAGATTTATGTGTTCTGACATCCCACAGATGGTGTGAATTAGTCAGGGAGGGGGTGCCAGCACGAGGTCAAGAGAGATGACCTGGCCTTCAGCCTGCCACTTGGGAAACCAAAGCAACAGACATGTGAAGCTGCTGCTGCTACTGCTGCAGAGAAACAAACCAGAGGCGGCTACAGCAGCTGTTATTGAAGCTACAGAAGAGAAAGTGCTCCCGTAAACTGCCCTAATCTCATCATCCTGAGAGATAAACAGCAGTGAAAGGAGCCACAGCAGCACAAACGCGCATAAAAGCAGGCTGGGTGATAGAAAAGCTACATTGATTTTGACAAAGAGGAGAAAAATAATTTTGTAAATATGAAGACACGCAAACCAGATCAAATGGGTTTCTAAATGCATAATGATTGATTTTTTTTTCCTATTGCCTGGAGATGATTTTGCATTTGAGACTAGTTTTCCAGCCTGTACTTACTGGTAATAGGAAGGATGATATAAATGAATTTTTCTGAGAATTACTCAAAGAGTAAGGGGCTTCAGCTCTGTGAGCAGGCGTTTCTTTTCAACGAAGCCGTTTCTTTTCACCTTAAAGAACCAGTCAAAAGCTAACGAGAGATTCTTAATGTTCCATAAAACAAAAGAAGCAGAGAGAATTAGCAGATTGCCTAAGGAGACAGTAACCATATGTGTGAGAGAAATATAGACTTAAAAGTGGACCGAGAGCTGTAAAAGATGCAGTAAATATGTAGAGACGAGAGTGGCTCACCTGATTGATGTGCTTCAGTTTGTCAATGATCTGATTTATCACAGGGTCCGCTCCCTTCACTTTGACTTCGGGGTTGATACTCTGAGCCTTGATCCCATTGCCCACCACGCGGAGGGTGTAGCTGTGAACAAAAGATGGACGGGTGAGTATTTTCATGCATCCATCAGTCATGTTAATGCACAACCGGAGAAAAACAAATCGTAGGAAGTAACTTGAGGTGTTAACGTGAAATTAAACCAGTACTCGTTAAGGTCGTTGTCACGTTTCCTTTGTTTATGAGTTGAAGAGACATTTCCTCTCTAAACTTCTCGAATGGTTTCAAATCCTTGAGGCCCAAAAAGTTAGAACTCTCCAATATTTCAAGCAAACATTAGAGAGAAGTCCAAAAAACTAGTACAGATTTCATGGAAGAAATGAATTACCTCTCCCATTAATCATCTCACGACCTCTCAGATGTATCCTGTGACCGTTTAGAGGGGGCCCGACCCCCAAATTGAGAACCATTTGACTAAACTACCTTACTGTACAAAAAGGAGTTAAAACAAGCTCCACCTTGAGCAGCTACAACAGTGAAATACTGCTTACACGGATGCAGCAGCAGGGGTTAAATTGGGCAGGGGCTCGACACCAGCACATAAACGCTCCTCTGTCATCGAGCAGAGCCGGGCAGCTATACACAGGTCCCTGCAAATTACACCAGGGTGCAGGGCTACCCCTCGTGTCGATGTTTACAACTTCATTGAAAGCAGAACTATCCCTCTAGTCAGAAAATAACACACACAAAAAAACACCATGAGAGTGAACAGTGGGAACAGCAATCAGGTAAACTCGTGTTTGACGTCAGGAAATAACAGTAACGTTAAGTTGATGTGCTGCTTGTGATGCATTTCTCTGTCTGTGTGGGCCGTGTTCTGTGACTTCATGCCTGACAAAAGTGACAACAACCTCTGTGGGAAACAGTCCAGACAGTGTGTGTGTGTGTGTGTGTGTGTGTGTGTGTGTGTGTGTGTGTGTGTGGTGATGGCACTCCTCAGAGCAGCACTTTAAAACACATCATTTTAAAACAAGACAATGATCTCGCCTCTCGGTTACAACTCTGGATTAATACAAGATGGAAAGCACTATTGACTATTGATTATTGAGTTTAAATTGTTGATTAGCTGGACAGTGTATGTCAACCCTGAACCCACACGGCACTGTGAGCAATCTGCAACATTAACACTCTAATGCTGTCGTATACCATTTAATATTAAAGTTACTTACTTAAAGTATATTCCATGGTAATACTTCAACACTGCACAGTACTTTAAATGTAGGAGTTGTGGTTTTAATGGAGTATTTTAGAGTAAAGAAGGCAGAATTTACTTTTACAAGTAAAGGAACTGATCAATCCTCCCACTACTGAGACAAACACCAGCGATGTGTCGCAAAAGCAAACTCGCCGCTTTCACGCTGAATAAAGTTCGATCTATCATCGCCTCATCTCTCATGGACCGGTGTTAAAAAATGATCAATATTCTGAACTCACATAGAGGTAATGGCACAATTCATTTGAAGGCAAAGTAACCCTGAGGTTAAAGTGGGATCTGAAACATGATTCACCCTACACATGCACACATGGACATCTGTCTATACAGCAGTGGTGCTGCATATCACATATATGCTTTATAAAAACCATGCATCAAGCCCTTCATGGTCTCTCTCTTAGAAATGAAGCTATTAAACTATATTTTTAGTACAGTGCTCATTCATGAATTGTGCCTTAACGTTTCAATATGTGGCATTAATTTCTTGTTTTAAAGCAGTACATTGTTGTTATAGCCCAGTAATAGGCTTCAGCTCACCTCAAGGACTCCTAACTCTTTAGTTTCAGTACAGTCTGTCAGCTGGAATGACTCTGACCATGGCGGCCAGTGAGAGAGCGCAATTCGCTTACATCTCAATCTTCAGCATATCATTTAATCAAACTAGTAGATCAAGGTGAAGTCACTCATTGCTGAAAGACCTACTGAGCTCTTTGTATATGCTGTGTGTGTGTGTGTGTGTGTGTGTGTGTGTGTGCATGTGTGTGTGTTTGCAGCAGTTCTGACAAAGTGCAAACGGCACATGCGAATAAGGCTTCAGACAGAATTCTCTTTGAGTTAACACATCTGGATTAGAGATGCAAAAATAAAATAAAAAATCAGTGGCCAAAATGTGTGGTGGGTGTTTTCGTAGCAGTTAACACAAAGTGGGTGTGTTATCTTCAAGCAACGCAAGGTCAGAAAAAGAAAAAAAAAAAAAAAAAAAAAAAAGAGTATGAATAAGTAAAGTGCAAGAAGCCAGGATGTGTAATTTATTTAAAAGAAAAGGTGGGTGGCAGAATTCAAATTTAGTCTAGATGCCTGAGTCCTTGAGATGTAATTTTGATGTTAAGTTCCTGCAAATTGGAGCTCCGTAATGTGATTAGTTTTGGAAAAATAAAGGTGCCATTCAGTGTCCTTTTTCACTTTTTTACCAGCAGTTTGTCTGTTATCAGCACTATTTTTCTCATTAGGCTCTTTCTTCTTTTCATGTGGCCTTTGTCCTCGTCGTCTCTGCTGCAGCTCCTGTCTTTCATCTGGCAGCCACACCAAATGAAACATTAAAGCGAACATTTCAAATCTGTCCACAATAACAGCACTTTGGTAATTTAGAGAGATGCAGACACTCAGTGTTGTATTTATAAAAATGCATTTGTTTGACAGATTTATATAAAAAAATTCATTGAGTTTGACTCGTCGTTTCCTTCCTTTACACTTTCATTTCAAAATCACAATCAATTCCATGTGCAAAAATCTGAAAAAAGGTGACAAAACAGTTCACATTTCAGTTAAAAGAGCAATAGCAGTACAGCTTACAGACCACAATATGGATTCAAAAGTACAAACTAATTCACAATTCTTTGACTTTTTTTTTTTCAAAATACAAAAATGAATTCTGGAGTGATGCTCAGTAAATTTTCTTCATTGTTTTACAGAACTTTCTCTGTAAGGCTACATTCAGACATGATCAGGCACTGCACTGCGAATCACCAGGTTGTGCAGCCATGTGTGGGGGTGAAGGGGTGATGGAGGCTGCTGGGGGTGTATCTTGTAACCGCTTAGAATCAGAGAAAAATTTTTTTTTTTAATTTTGCTGATTAACCGGGTTTATCAAGGCCAGTGCTCGTTACTCACGGTCTATGTCTCTAAAATGAAGCTCTCTCTCTCTCTCTCTCTCTCTCTCTCTCTCTCTGCCAAACCATAGGACATAAAGCAAATTAAACTTCTTTGCATCTCTATTTTTCAGCATAAATTGTGAGCCAGACATTTAGATTTAGAAGCTGGTACATGAAATAGTCAAAACACAACAGGTAATCAGAGTTTAGTTCATGATTCCACCTGGATAGTTGCAGTTTCAGAGACACTTCAGGCTGACTGTGGAGGTTTGCTAGATCTGATCATCTGATTGGCAACGTGGCCCACATCACCACAGCCAAAATGACTATCCCCACTCAATTGAATTGAAAAACCAGCGTTTTCACTGCAGCACTGGCTCGGTTTGAATGCGGCTTGAAGGGTTGTGTGAGAGAAAATGTCTTTCTAAGCTGAAGTGCAATGTCGATAGTGGCCACTACACCATCACTGGCCTGGTAAGTTTGGAGGTATTGTGACACTTTAAAAAAGTGATACTGCTAAACAAGAAAGGAAGTGAGTAAGAAATCAGTGAGCACTGAATGTTGAATCGAATGTTAAATGAAAATGCGCTAGTGTGCAAGTGCAAGTAATATTTAGACTCATAATAAACAGTCAGTCTTGGTTAACTTTGGCACTTTAACATCGCAATGTTGATTAATGAGCACTGTCCAAGATAAAGAAGTACATTAAATTACTGTGACAAAAAAAATACACTAAGATAACTATAAACTGAAGCATCGTGCTGCGTGTGCTGTGCTCTTTCTTCAACTAAAATTGAGTCGACATATCTCATAAATTCGATTCTGCTCGTTTGTTAGTAAGAGACTGGAGACAGCTTGTGGGCTGACCAGCTGCATGTTGTATTACACCAGGTTACTGCAGTGCACGTGGATAACTTCTCAGGTTTTCCTGCCATAACACGATTTCTCTGAATAATTCTTCCTTCTTGTGTGCAACTCAACATACTGATAGACCAAAAATGTGAGTGTGAAAAGTGGAGGTCCTGTTTGCTTGCTGCAGTAGGCCCCTGCGGCTGGAAGTTGATGTGTTGGGACTAAACTGCACCTGAACCGTGCATACTGGAGGTATGATCCGCTGCCTGAAGCTCCTTTTAATCCCTGGACACACCGGATGAGATGAGATTGTATGTGTGAGAACTGGAGTGAAGATAGTCCTTGTTTGGTCTGGAGCTACTATCAATCGCTAAGCATACATATATACCTGCTCAAAAAAAATGGAAAATGTAATGAATGTAAAAAAAATCAATAGTAAAAATGAGATTACTGCGCCCAGTCAGACTTGTAGCTTTTGATGATCTCATAGATTGTTTATAGTTATCATGAGACGCCATCCTATGTAATAAATACCACAAAATCCACCTCATCATGACCTTTACTGCTGTCTTTTTCCTCCTTTCTGTACACTGTGTGATTAATAGCAGATTGAAGAGATTACATCAGAGCCATCTGTGCCCAGCTCCACACAATAAAAATGTGTACAGCCACACATCTGTATTAAAAAAACGAACGTTATTACCAAAAAACTGTTTTATATCAGGAAAAGCACAGACATACATGAATTCAGTGCAGTTAAATGTGGAAGAACACATAAAATATCATTGGTATTCATGCACGCTCAGACACATACAGCCATTATTATGCCACGGGGATCCATAACCTGAAACACATACAATCTCTTGTAACGTGCTGCAGGGCTGGCAATGCAACAGAAAGACTCTCCTGGGGTTGCAACAACAGAAAATGAGGGTCTGCTCCTTAAAAGGTGTCACAGATAAGAAGCATTGATCATAGTCATCATATGTTCTGCGAGGTGAGTAAAAAGCATACAGTAGCATGAAGCACAAACTACAACAGGATATCAAACAGCTGAGTGATTGCCTGTTCCTCTGTGGACCAGCAGCAGGATCTTGTAATCCATATCCTTTTCCCCCAAAGGGATGCTTGGTTTGCATCTCATCTCTGCTCACACTGTTCAGCCCTAGATTGAAATTTTCAATCATTTTATTCCTGGCTCTTATCTCATCCTTATCTCATTCAACTATATTTGTCTGTGAGTGCAAACCCTTCACGTCTGGAACAAAGAAATCTGAGGCCCTTTTTGCCTCATTCCCTGACTTCAGGATAAAGCAGGATTGGTTTGTCAAAGTAAATTACTCTGATTAGCATGACTCTTCTCTAGACATCCTCGATCCAGTGTACTGTAACACTGTGACCAAGCACAAAACACAGACGCAAGCTCCTGTGAAGGATTTGATGCTTTCTGTTTCTGATACTTTGGTCTGAGGTGCGTCATCTGTGGGCTGACATTAGGGCTGTGACGAGGACCGGTTGAGAATTAGGCATGAATTTGACTGCACTGCAACTCACTGCAAGAGAACACATCTGGACAAAACTAGTGAAGAAATCACCCTTACCAATTTGACATCACATACACTGCACATGAGAAAACACAACCAAACTCAAACAGCACTACGAAATGCTAGAAGTTGCACAGAAGACCAAAATGAAGTTTGCACTGAACACTGATGAACATGCCTAAATTGTTGTGGCTCATGGAGTTACTTAGTAGCTCTGTTTTTGGTCTCCACCACCTCCTGAGGCAAATATCTGGCTATTCAGTTGCTAAATGTACCACTATATTCAACATCTAGGTGGTAACTGTATCTGTCAGCTCTTCGGAGCTGGGCATGTTCAGTGGATTTTCTTGTTTGGCTTTTTTAGCAGCTGCTTGCTGCAGACGAAGACAAAGATGATGCTATGAGAGCGTTGAGTGTGAACCAGAACAGTAAAGCTGTTCACACCTTCTTATCATTTGATAACACCATAATTGCAGCATTGTTAGTTACACGTTCCAAAAGTAACGTGTAACAGGAATAAATTAATTTTAGCACTAACAAAGTTATAGCACACATTATGTGTAGAATTTCTTTCTCTTTCATTTTATATTGTTAATTTAATGGTCAGCTTTAGAAGACACAGTAAGAGCAGCGACAGACTCTTGTTCAGCGATCTAAGGAGCACATAGAGGCCAGCGGGGGAAAACAGCATGTAGAGACAGAAATTTTCAGCGATATTTTCTGATTCTGGGGACAGGAGAGGTTTCAAGTGGAAAAGGAGCAGGAGGGAGGTCGGCATCAGAGAGGCAGCGACAGCGCGCCTGAGACAGAATATTTTTCACATAAACTCCTTAAATTAAGGGTTTTTCGAACAAACGAGAGTTGGTGATTGTTTTAACCGTGGAAAGACGCACCAAGACTGTTTTGATAAGTTTCGTTTAGTTCCTGTCGACTTTGAATTAACTGTTTTACATGAGGTAAAAGCCAAATTAAGTGTTTACTGAACTCATCCACCAAGCACCGCTTCAGCCACTTTGTTTATTTCAAGAAAGGACCAGGCTATTAAATGGTTCATTATCATCACTGTTCTTATAAGCAGACCATTTTAATACAAAGTGGCAACCACTGGGTCCGTGCTCCAGGCATATAAATAAATAAATAATTTGTATTTCAAATTTATTCATTGTGGTTTGTTTGAATCCATTATATTACTGTTCTTCTTTTTTTTTTTGTTTTTGTAAATTTGCTTAATGGAACAGCAACAAACATATTTACCAAGTCTATTTATCTGCTTGTTGTGATTTTGTTTAGAAGTAGTTGTAGCAGTTGTAACAGTTGTATTAGTAGTCATAGTAGTTGTAGCAGTACTTGTCGTAGTAGTTGCAGTAGTAGTTGTAGTAATTGTAGCATTAGTTGTAGTAGTAGTTGTAGCATTAATTGTAGCAGTAGTTGTAGCAGTACTTATAGTAGTTATAGCTGTAGCAGTAGTTGTAGTATTTATAGTTGTAGTAGTAGTTGTAGCAGTAGTTGTAGTAGTAGCTGTAGCAGTAGTTGTAATAGTCATAGTTGTAGTAGTAGCTGTAGCAGTAGCTGTAGTAGTTATAGTTGTAGTAGTAGCTGTAGCAGTAGTTGTAGTAGTTATAGATGTAGCATTAGTTGCAGTAGTTGTAGCAGTTGTTGTAGTGCTACAGTAGTTATAGCAGTACTTGTAGTATTTATAGTTGTAGCAGTACTTGTAGTATTTATAGTTATAGCAGTACTTGTAGTAGTGGTTGTAGTATTTATAGCTGTAGTAGTTGTTGTAGCAGTAGTTGTAGTAGTTATAGTTGTAGTAGTAGCTGTGGCAATAGTTGTAGTAGTAGCTGTAGCAGTAGTTGTAGCAGTAGTTGTAGTAGTTATAGTTGTAGCAGTAGCTGTAGTAGTTATAGTTGTAGTTGTTGTGAATTTCCGTGGCTGCTGAAGTCGGTCTGTGGATGCTTGAAAAGAAAAGAGCCGCAACTCGACTTGACTTGAATAATTAGGACTTTATTCAAAGAAACAAGTGAGTTTGAGATGCATCTCCTGGTCCAAAACCTTCAAATCTCCATGCCGAATCCCTTTTCGCGAGTCTCCCTGGGCTAGCTTTTATACCCACCGGAAAACCCCCAACAAACATTCTGCATTGTCTTGTTACAACATACTGTACTGTGTCTGTTTAACTTAATCAGAAAGAGATGACAAAAGGTCCTGACACAGAGCCCCTCAAGGTGAGATAAGGTCCTGACACAGACCCAAGCCAGGAGAGGAAGGTATAAACTTCAACAGAACTTCCTGCCATTTCCTTAAGAGAGGTCATCAATACTTTAGGATGTTTATTCTTCGTGAAGAGAGGAGCCAAATTCTATAGACTGATTAATCTTCACACAGAGAGGAATCATTACAAATTCTCACAGACACACGCCTCCCATTCAGCTGTTACCTTAGAAGATACCATTGAAATACTATGAAATGTTTATAAGAAAATATACCACATAGTAGTAGCTGTAACAGTAGTTGTAGCAGTAGTTGTAGTAGTTATAGTTGTAGTAGTAGCTGTAGCAGTAGTTGTAGCAGTAGTTGTACTAGTTATAGTTGTAGTAGTAGCTGTAGCAGTAGTTGTAGTAGTTATAGTTGTAGCAGTAGTTGTAGTAGTTAAAGTTGCAGCAGTAGTTGTAGTAGTAGCTGTAGCAGTAGTTGTAGTAGTTATAGTTCTAGTAGTAGCTGTAGCAGTAGTTGTAGTAGTTATAGTTGTAGCAGTAGTTGTAGTAGTTAAAGTTGCAGCAGTAGTTGTAGTAGTAGTTGTAGCAGTAGTTGTAGTAGTTATAGTTGTAGCAGTAGTTGTAGCAGTAGTTGTAGTAGTTATGTTTGTAACTTCTGTAAAGTTGGAAAGATATTGGCAGATTCGAACTTCCGGGATCAATAACTCTCAAGTGAAACGTTGTTAAAACACAAAACACGCATATTTTCAACTGTAGTAAGACAGACAACAAGCTACAACCTAATTTTCATCAAAACGAGCCATCCTCGGAGCCACACCAACAACATTAGTGTTTACGTGCAGCCGGCTGTGAGAGCAGCGCGCAGGGACCGTCTACAAAGTGCAACACCGAAAAGAGATACTATGAAAATATTCAATAACTTCACTATAATACAGTGTAGTGTCACCAAACTCACTACACACTTAATTGATCCCCTACAGATTACACTACAACACTTGGTTTGAAAAAAGGCATTTTTCATAATTTCTGGGAATTCTTATTAGGAATATTAATCAATAACTTCAATATGATACAGTGTAGTGTCACCAAACTCACTACGCACTTCATTTATCTCCTACAGATTACACTACAGCACTTAGTATGAAAAATGCCTTTCTTTCAAACCAAGTGTTGTAGTGTAATCTGTAGCAGACAAATTAAGTGCATTGAGTTTGGTGACACTACACTGTATCATATTGAAGTTATTGTTTAATATTCCTAATAAAAATTCCCAGAAATTATGAAAAATGCCTTTCTTTCAAACCAATTGCTGTAATGTAATCTGAAGGGGATCAATGAAGTGTGTAGTGATTTTGGTGACACTACACTGTATTATAGTGAAGTTATTGAATATTTTCATAGTATCTCTTTTCGGTGTTGCACTTTGTAGACGGTCCCTGCGCGCTGCTCTCACAGCCGGCTGCACGTAAACACTAATGTTGTTGGTGTGGCTCCGAGGATGGCTCGTTTTGATGAAAATTAGGTTGTAGCTTGTTGTCTGTCTTACTACAGTTGAAAATATGCGTGTTTTGTGTTTTAACAACATTTCACTTGAGAGTTATTGATCCCGGAGGTTCGAATCTGGCAACATCTTTCCAACTTTACCGAAGTGTAGCAGTAGTTGTAGTAGTTATAGTTGTAGCAGCAGTTGTAGTAGTTATAGTTGTAGTAGTAGTTGTAGCAGTAGTTGTAGTAGTAGCTGTAGCAGTAGTCGTAGCAGTAGTTGGAGTAGTAGTTGTAGCAGTAGTTGTAGTATTTATAGTTGTAGTAGTAGTTGTAGTTGTAGCAGTAGTTGTAGTATTTATAGTTGTAGTAGTAGTTGTAGTTGTAGCAGTAGTTGTAGTATTTATAGTTGTAGTAGTAGTTGTAGTTGTAGCAGTAGTTGTAGTATTTTATAGTTGTAGTCAATTATTTTCATTCAAAATTTTAAATCAATGTCAGATCTAACTGCTGTGTGCTTTTTTTCCAGTGGTGTGAAAAAAAACCCAACAACAATAAAAACAGTGGGCTGTCGGGATGCAAAAATGTATTTTTTCCTAAGAGCACCTTCATCAAAATGTTATGGATAGAGGAGTTCAGCAGCTCGGGAGATGAAGGAGGTAGACCATGCACACTGTTCATGGTTGGCTGAGTGAGAAACAAAGCAAGCCTGCGGTTAGTAGGCTAGAAGGCGATACCTGCCTTCAAGTTGTCACTGAGGAAACAAAAGTCCTTCTGGCTCTTTGCCGAGCGCAGAGAGGATCTGGGAGAGTCCGCTACTTCAAAGCAGGCTGTTCACTTTAAAGCTCAAAAGGACAGAAAATACTAGAGGCAAGACAATGGAACATATGCAGTTTAATGTGTAAAATCAACAAGAGGGCCATGCTTCAAACAAACATCTGTTGGGTACAATAACCCAGAGTTAATATGGCAAGAAGGATATTAACTCTGCAACACTGTAATTAAATATTCAATCAAGATCTCTCTACCCTGTGTAAATAAGTGACTATTTCTATTCCACAACGTGTGCACTAAATCAAGACATATCTGTCCGAAAGTCACTTTATTTGTGCACAAATTCAGGATCAGATAAAGTAATTGACTCACAAAACTTTTTCGCAGACAGGTTGTAATAAAGCTATTTTCATAAAGGATTATTATAATCAGGATTACATGGTTTCCTATCTGTATCTAGAACTGTGTACCTTTACTGAGAGCTGTGACAAAGAGGATAATACAACAGCAGTCAAAAGTGCCTCTGGCAAAGATTTAGCTCCAAACATCACTACTGCCATGTTTGTTCCAATTACTAGGAAGCCCTGAGCCTTGAAGTTGTATTGACTTGTGCCAGAAAGACACTATGGAATTAGCCAGACAGAGCTGTTTGAGCAAGGTGGCAGCGGTAATTAATGTGGTCTGGCAGTTGGTCGGTGGGTAATGGCCATTTTGTGTCACGAATCTGTACTTAGACTGTTATATTGAGATGTTGGGACTCTGGGTTCTTATGCAGAGACAAAATAATTACCTATTCATAAACACAAAGTGAGAAACATAAAAGAAAGAGTGTGTAAGTGTAACAACAATGAAGCAAACTGCATTTTGAGGAAATGAGGGAAGAAAAGTAGATTGTATAACAGACACTGTCTGACCGTAAGTGCTTATGTTTATTGCTCTGATGGGGACACATATTATATTTAATTTACTTGTGTTTATGTTGAGAAGGTAAAGATTTGGCTTTTAGTTTGAAAAGCACCTTTTCATCTTTTAGCCAACAGAATTAAGTCAACTATTTCATCTAAGTTGTATGTTGCTTCTACAACATTCAAACGAGTTACAGCCCAAAAAAACAGTTTTCTCAATTTGTTTCTTACTATGAGAAATGTTGTCTCACACGAACAACAACACTTTGTCAACGTTTGTACTGTTTCTGAGCACCAATCAGGAAACATAATATATTATGTTTTTTGTCAACTGGTTGCGGCAAATAACCGCTCACCATGAGCTGGATTCTGCTCAAGGTTTCTGCCTCTTAGAGGAAGTTTTTCTTTGCCACTGTCACCAGGTACTTGCTCATGGTGGGAACTGTTGAGTCATTGTAAATAATATTATAAAGAGTACGGTCTAGACCCGCTCTATATGAGATAACTTATGTTGTGATTTGGCTCTATATAAAAAAAAATGAATCGAACTGAATCAAAGGAAAGGTTTTTAAAAAACATATTTGCAAAGTGTTAAATGTTAATTTTAAGGATAAACTGAACACTGTGCTGGATTTACTTCTTTCCCTATAATATCCACTCATGCTAACTAAAGCATAATTAATATATTTTTATAGTTATGTTTAATTAACTTGAAGCACTGGGATAAGGTTGTATCTTAGCAAAATACTGCAAAGAGACAAAGCAGGAAACATTTTTTTTTCAATATCTAACTGAAACTACAAAAGTCTTAGCCTAAAGCTATCAACACACTGGGTGAATGATAGCCTCCAGTGTTAAAGTGTTGTGCTGTGTGGATCAAAACACCCACCTCGACTTCCTGGAATGGGAATAGTGCAGCTGGGAGTTAGAGACAGAGCTGATATCAGCGTGTCCACATGAATCAAATATTACATGTTTTATACTCTGAGTTCTTCATTTGATTAATCTTACTATTGCTTCAGATTTAAGCACCCATTCAGTGTCTTCAACATTGACACAACAGTTTAAGAGGTGCACTTTGTTAAACGGCGTTTGTTGTTTATTCATTCAAGTTTCTTACAATACACGTTGCTTGGGGAAATTACAACACACACTCTTTAAATGGCACAGAGCCCCAAGATCCCTGCACAAGAGGAGCTCAGTGTGAACCGGAGGAACAGACAGTGTGCTAAAACTACAGGGGTCAAAGTCAATACATGAATTTTTTTTTTTTTTTTTCCAACAGTTCTCTCAGTAAGAACATTATGCCATGGGCACAGTTTGGTTGCAGCTGGTGGTGATATCAAAGTCAATGAGAAATTTAAATAATTGCATTTCAAATGGTGCAAGCGGAGAAAAACAAAGCTAATATCTATTAGTAGCTGAATGAACATTGACCGCTGCATGTTTAGCTTCATTGTTTCCAGCACTGTTGTTGTTGTAGCTGTAAAATCTACTTCATGCACCAGCTTCACCTTGATAGCAACGACTAAACTCTTTGTTCACATCCAGAGCAAACTGTACATAAACAGCATTCCTCTAACGTTTTAAACACATTTACGTACAAACAAGTGCCAGCATATGGTGCTGCACCTCTCTTTACACTGATGACCAAAATGACACCTACCTCCAATTCACAGAAATCCATTATTAGGGTTGTAAAATGAATGTTATATTGTACCGATAATTCCCCCGCGAAGTTAAGTGGCTCTGTGTGCACATGAGCTACTGCATCATGCGCGCTGTTAATGCCAAATAGATATCAGAAGTCCTCAAATGGCAATGGAACTTTTATAACACCTCTTAAATATTTGAGTTTTATGGAAGGTAATAAGGACAAATGGAAAAGTTTGCTATCTAGGAGGTACAATGGCCTCATAAAAGCAGATGGTCACTGAAAGAGGGAATTTTTAAAGATCTTAATGCCCCATAAGGGCAATAACGTTCAGGATTAAACAGATGTGGTAAGAGCAGGGCAGACAATAAAAGACTCATCAGGGCTTTTATGATATCAGTGATCAACATGCTCACATTGAAAATAATGTTCTGCTCTATATTCTTTACAATCCATGAATATGGTGTGTTTTCCGTCTGTCTGAAGGTTTTATTTGACCGCAGAGCAGAAATAAATATCCCGTAGAATTTCATGTAATTGGTCTCAGTCCAATGCAGATTATCAAAACTGTCACTCAGATGAAAAACATTTTTCCTCTCTGGCACAAAACTTAAGAGGCTTAGTCGTCTTTGCCATCTCCATCTATTGACCGAGCTTGTCCAAATTTCAACACCTGCTTCACGGAGGTGGAGAGGAAAAACATTGAGAGGATGATTAGGAATTTATGAGTTCTGTAAACATGCATAGACAAATCACCAAGCCTTGAGCAACACCCTTATTCCCAGGCTATCAAATAGTAGAGCCACCAGGGATGTCAGGCTTAAAGTAAACACTTAGGCGATGATTGGACTTCCTCTTACAATGCCACTGCTCCATAACAAGGTATCTATCCAGCCCAATGGTGGAGCACAAATAGAGTGTAATAAGATTTGAAGAAGAATGCCGCACCAAGAATGCCGTGTTGTGATATTTAAGTAGGATATTAACATGTAATTTGTCAGCGCTACGCTCAGCAGCGCTGCAGCTCTCACTGTTTGTAAATTATCAGTCCTTTACTTTCAAAAGGTACGAGCAGCAGGAAGCACACAATTTCCACAGCAATTTAAAATGCATTGAGGTGAGCCCTGATAGATCTGTACACTTTTAATCCCATGCAGGCAGACTCTGTCTGCACTGAAGACCATAACATGGCTTATTGTTTTATTATTTTAACAGTTCTTTTTTAAATAAACTGTTATTAATGAAATATTAGTAGCCATGCATGAGGGGCTGTTTTGGAAGAAGTATTTAGCTCATTTACAGAGATAAAACTAGCAACACCACAACATAAAAACACAAGTAAAAAGAAAAAGATAATACAACACAATACTTGAGTAAATACATCCTCCTACTGTTTCTGCTTTAATATAAATAAGAAAAATCTGCTACTCAACTATAAATCAACCCCTATGCCATAGGCGTCGCCTTCACATAAGGCCCTTTAACAAAGCAGTAAGTATGAAACCCACCCTGAAGCAAGCAAAAACTATAAAAGTATAAAGATAATCGGGGAAAACATATGAAAAGGAAGAAACCTTTGGAGAGATAAGAAAAGCAGGACCTTCTTTGTGTTGTTGATGTTGTTTTCGAGTTTATCTTAGTCTCATGCCTTATGTATGGCGAGCGAGTTATTGGTTGCTATAATCATTGCTGCTCTGCTCCGAGCCATAAAGAGATCCTTTGCTAACATGACTACATTGTATGGAACAGGGTACAAAACTTAAAGTCCTTGTTCCATGCAAAAGCACATTCGAAAGTTCTGCAAAATCTTAAATGAGGCTTTTGCTGTCTTAAAGAGGCTATAATCGAAGAATGAATCAAATGATAAGGTGAAACATAGTGACAATATGAAAGGGGTCAAATCATCACTTAAATCTGCAGCTTCCTTCGACTTTACAGTGAGTTTCAGCTCATTGTTTAGCTCTCCGGTTCAAAACTAGTGTCATTTGACAGTAACAAGCAGCACTTTTCTGCAAAAAAAGCTCTAAAAAGCCACTGTACACTATCTGCTCAGCACCAACCAGCAGACAGACACAGCAGGAGGTGAATATAGTGGAGAGTTTAGCAAACACAGAGACAGATAATTCCCTCAGGGTTCGCCTCAAAAGCTGAGCTAAAAACAGTGAATATTGAACTTGCATTTGCCAGGTGGCCACAAGCATGACTCCACATTAATGTTGCTAATGTAACTGCTAGATGTGTAAATAAATAAGTTTTTCTCACAAGTTCACCATATTAGCCAGTGACAATATGTGAGTGCTCCGTTCTAAACATGTTTCTTCTGTCCCCAAATGGACAAAAAAAATAGGTATTGCAGGTTTAAAGGAGTATAGTTCATCAAGAGTCCAGTCTGCCCTCAGGCTAACATGAGGATGTAGAAGTAGAGAATCGGGCGGAGCACAGGGACAGAGCTGATGCTGAGGCCAGGGTCCCTGGCCGGAGCTGTAGATGAGAGACCCAGGGGCAGAGCCAGAGCTTCTTAAGGAATAAACACCCAGAGTCATGCTGGATTCTGCTCTGATCTGGAGCTGTTTACTGGTGGAAGTTTTAAGGTTTTTAAGCTTCAGGGATTAAAAAGTGGATTTATCTTTACTCTTACTACTCAACCTGTCTGCAGCAGCAGAGGTGAGACATCCATTGTTGTTATTGTAGCTGTCTGTGGGCACCCAGAGCTCCATTATACTATTCCATGAACAGAAACCTGACAAAGAAATGTCAGAATCCATTCTGTAACATTAGTATGTGGGGTCAACGCAGTGGCGGACTGGCCATCGAGAGCACCGGGACATTTTCCGGTGGCCTGGCCGCCGAACTGGTCCGCTCGGCGATTGCTGACGGTCGGGACCAAAGGCCCGGTTTGAGTCGAGCTTGATTTTTAAATAAATCCATCGTGCAGCTCATTAGGGTATCTGCCTCGCTGAAGCTCACACAGACTGAGCAGCAACGCTGGGCACAAACACACCCCCTCCTCTCTTTTTGTGAAGCTCTCTGTCACAGCACTGCAGGCACACACACACACACACACACACCAAGTTGTGCCCCCGCCCCCCTCCTCCCGCACCTGTAATGGAGCGAGATCGACAGCCCAAGAGGAAAGGTGGAGCAGAGACTGGCCACAGATGCAGCGAAGTGCTGTAAAATAACTGACATGTTTGTCAGTAAGGAAGCAGGTAAGACGTTAAACACTAGTGGTGACAACAGACGCACAACCATCCAGCACGACTAGCTTAATGAGGAGGTTAGTTCCACTTTGTGGAAACTGATGGGGCTAAAACTCAAAACGTTGTAACCTTTTCTTTCTTTTTTTTTTTTTAACTCACTCTGACTATTGTATCATATTTTAAATTTCTTTCTGTGTGTGTTTGAAGTTTCCATGTTTAATGTTACAGAGAATAAACCTACACGTCTGCAGTGCACCACCTGTGTACCTCTCGCTTGTGGTATGATACTATGGTTGACAGTGGTCAAATTTATAACTAGTCTGGTACCTGTTACATTAAAAATAGGATTGGTCTCAAGTTTAGGTGGATGATGGTGTAACCTATTTTATTTCATCTACTACTACACTGTTAAATGTGCAGCCAGCACATTTAACAGTGTAGTAGTAAATGAAATAGAATAGAAATTATGTTGTGTATTGTGTAATTTCAGTTTATGTGATTTGAGTACAGGTTATTGCAGCATAACAGAAACATTTATTTTAAGCTGTGTGTGGGCGCATGTGGAGCCTTTGCTTTATTATTTTACACTCCTACATCAGTAGGGGCGCCCAACCTAACTCACTCTTGGTGTTTTGCGTTAATCAGGTTGTGGTGGCCTGGGATGGTATCAAATTCCTGGCCTGAATTATTGTCCCAGTCCGCCCCTGGTTCAACAGTTCGTATACTCATGCAACACAAACGATCCCGCGGTCATGTAACCACTTGGTATTAGTGTTTTTCGAATTTGTACAGTTTATTACACTTGTCTAACAATAAACAATCTTGAACAGTGTCATCGCATCAAGGGTGGGAGGAGATGAAGTGCTGACCCCTATTGTTTTGGAGCATGTTACACATTGCTCCTTTAAGACCCTGAAGTACTGGACAGCCACAGACAGCAAGGTGGACAGCAGTTATGCACATGGCTCTTTTTAAGCTTTATATGGTGTCTGTGCATGTGGAAGTGTTCATACATATAAAGTCCATGCTGGTGAGCACATTACAAACCACAGACACTCAAAAGCAGCCAATAATTAGAGCTCACATTAGGTAGTGTGTAGGTTAATTTCAGATTTTGTGTACCCGTAATAAACTACATGTGACTACTGGGAAGTATCCCTCTGCCGTGCCTCAGCAAGGAAACATTTTCCAGGAAAGACAAAGATGTAATTTTGTACTAGAAGATATCTTGAGAGCTTGATTTGTCTATTTCTGACTGCTCATGCATATTAGCTTCAGCTGAACTTTTGAATGCATTATTGAACAGAACGAAGTCTGTGAACTCCCATCTCCTAAGTTGGTATGGTAATAGCATTGATAGCTATAGTATTGTATTACAATAGACCTGAAAAAATCAAACATATCCCTTCAAGGCAAATAGGTATATATTGGGCAGCAAGACCAAAAGCATACCTACATACATACATTATCTGTAACCGCTTATCCTCACTAGGGTCGCGGGGGAGCTGGAGCCTATCCCAGCTGACATTGGGCGAGAGGTGGGGTACACCCTGGACAAGTCGCCAGCTCATTGCAGGGCACATAGAGACAAACAACCATTCACACTCACATTCACACCTACGGACGATTTAGAGTCACCAGTTAACCTGTTAAGTGCATGTCTTTGGACTGTGGGAGGAAGCCAGAGAACCCGGAAAGAACCCACGCAGACACAGGGAGAACATGCAAACTCCACACAGAAAGGCCCCAACATTGATACAGCTAAACCCTTAAACTACTTTTTTCAGATGAAAGCCAGCGTGTATAGGTATTTAGTAGTGTTGTTGATCAATTCAGGTCCAAATCTTAGACAGTTTAGTATTTACAATTTTCTACATATTGTGTCATAAATGTGCACAGCTACCTCCATCTATTGGTTGAAACTTGGCAATTGTGTTGGAATTTTGCTATTGGCAGATTTTGGAGGCTGTGATGTAAAAGATGACAGATGAAATTGTTCAGCATCCAGTATGTGATGCCGCAGAAACAGTACAGAGGTCCAGTTTAAAGCTCCAGGATGTATATATGTATATATGTATATATGTGTAATGTATGTCGAGGCTTTTGCCGTCACATCTCTGATTATTTTACTACAGCTGGCAGAACAAGTAGCCTCATCTGTTCTTTCTCCAGACGCAGACACTGCGATCCACCACACTATCACTACACCTCTGAGAGAACAGTGTAGATGCACAGCAGTAAACAACACATTGGCAAAAGGGACCAAAATACCAACAGTCTAATCACCTCAGTGAAACTGTTTGTGGATATTTGCTCTCAGCCCCATTCTTCTTTTCAGTCAGCATATCAGCAGCTGAATGGACCAAAAAAAAAAAACACTGCTGCTGATGGTAAAGAAGCTCGTAAACCTCCGGCTCTCGAAAGTGAATGACAGCTGCAATACACCGGATTTGAGTTGTATTCAACAAATTTAAAAGAATGAGAGTCATCATTGGGAGGTGAACGAGTGCAGCTGCAGAGAAGCAGCGTCAACGGAAGGTGTGGGTGAAAATGTTGTTTTGTTTGAATATCAGTGCTGTATAAACTTTATATTAATATGCATACACAAAAGGAGATGTCCCTGATATTTCGCCCATCGTGCACAAAATAATAAGAACATTTGACTGTGCCATGCATTGCAATTAAACAGCGGTTGATTCTAAAAGAGTTTCAACATACACCAATCAGCCATAACATTATAACCACTGACGGGTGAAATTAATAACACTGATCATCATGTTATCATGACATCGTCAGTTTGTGGGCTATATCAGGCAGCAAGTGAACATTTTGTCCTCAAAGTTGATGTTGATGAAGTTCATGCTGGTTCTGACGGAAAGGCGCAGAACACACAGTGCATCACAGCTTGTTGCGTATTGGACTGTGTAGCCAAAGACCAGTTGAGTGCTGACATGTGAACATTAGAAATGGACCACGGACCAATGGAAGGTGGCCTGGTCTGATGAATCACGTTTTCCTTTACATCACATGGACGTCCAGGTGTGTGTGAATCACTTATGTGGAAAACACAAGGCACCAGGATGTATTATGGGAAGAATAAAAGGCAGCAGAGGCAGTGTGAATGCTTTGGACAATGTTCTGCTGGGAAAACCTCATGTCCTCCCATTCATATGGATGTGACTTTGACATCTAACACCTACCTAAGCATTGTTGCAAACCATGGGCAACCAGTCATGGAAACGGTGTTTCATGACGGTAGAGGCCTCTTTCAGCAGGATAATGCGCCCCACAGCGGCCCCACGCCACAACTTACAGGATTTAAAGGCTGCTAGCATCTTGGTACCAGATACAGTACCACAGCACACTTTCAAATGTCTAGTGGAGTCAGGGCTCTTTTGGCAGCAAAAGAGGGACCTACGCTATATTAGGCAGATGGTCATAATGTTATGGCTGATCGATGTAAACTGAACATCGGAACTTAACAGTTACCACCATTTAACCACCTTGCAAATCCTGAAATAGCGTTTACGTAGATCCCCCATTAACACTGCACTACTGCAGTGCCTAAATCCCTATATACCTGTCAGTGTATTGAGACAGGGCTAATTCACCACTGAGACAGCTCTATTACCACAGCGGCATCATCGAACCACCACTTACTTGTGCTACACTGGAAGCAAAACAAACATGACACGACTTACAGAAACTGTTAAAGGAGGGAAGACAGACAGAAAAAACATTCATAAGCAGCCCAAGAGTCTGGTGATCCTGACACATGTACAAATTCAAAGCAGGAGGCAGGAAAAACTGTCCAAGCTGTGGATCTAGATGAATTACTGTTCTGGTAAATATTGTTTAAGGCACAGCGTTTAATCCCAAAGAAAACAAAAGGGCAGCCGCACTGACAGAAGTGAAAACACTACATTGAAAGC
This sequence comes from Sciaenops ocellatus, assembly GCA_033000465.1. Classification (NCBI taxonomy): domain Eukaryota; kingdom Metazoa; phylum Chordata; class Actinopteri; family Sciaenidae; genus Sciaenops; species Sciaenops ocellatus. Next base: position 5,645,664 of record CP136888.1, on the reverse strand, counting down.
TGCTATAGAAATGGCTGGCAGATTTTGTTAATACAAGGACTAAGACGCCTCAGCAAACTGTTGTTTTCTCATGGCGTGAACAGGTTGTTTACAGTAACAATAAATGAGCAACTGAAAATAACTCATGCTCATTTAGCTTTAACACATGAATTCCACATCAGCCAGTTTTGCTCTTCTCCACATCAACATGTAATCAAGACCATAAAGACTGTGTTTGAATAGAGTTCTTTACACAGGCCGATGTGTTCATCCATCCATCCATCCATCCATCCATCCATCCATCCAGGCCTTCATAGCTCGAATAAAGTAGCTGCGGTGGATAAACCCTTTTATTTACCTCAACAGCCCTCATTATAACCTTCAGGGAGGTAGGATTTACAGCAGGGTTGTTAGCATTAGTTCCAGTTCTACCTAATAAACTGCAAACAAAGTGAAATGTAGAGCTGAGAGTGAAAGATAAAATGCAGCAGGACTGTTCAACAGTTTCCCTGCATGTCATATCAGCCATCTTTCTTGAGAGACAGTAAAACCTCTTGGTCTGAGTCAATTTTATAGTTGACGGATCACGTACTGTAGAGTGTCTTCTTTCATCCTCTGATGGGCTTATCTGTGTTTATGTTTCCGCGCGGTGTCTCCACACACTCGCCTCTCTGTGCGGCCAATCGCAAGAGGGTAATACCACTGCAAAACTGCACCCTTTACCGCTAATACGGCTCTTCAGACTACCTCTGTGCTCCCCCAAAGGTCCATCACAGTTACGCTTATCTCTCAATCACTCTCCGTTTGATGCTAAACCAGTCCATATGCTTTCCCCTCAGGTACTGCTCATTGTTTAACTTGCTTTTGTACTTAAGGAAAGATTTAACAAACACCAGCTTCTGGTTGCTGTTCTCACAGTTGCATTGCATTCATTTCCTTTAGAAAAAAAGAAGCTTTAAACAACACATTCATGCATTTAAAAAGGGATGAGAAGTGTGAGCAGTAAACAAACAAGTGCAGATGAAGTGAAAAAAAATAAATAAAAAAGTTGATGCATGAGCTTCTGTAGCTAATTTGGTATTAGCATATTCAACAAAAACATTCAACAAACAGCCCGTGCTGTTTCGCACCATTTTACAAAGTAAGATTAAAGTTACATGTTTATTCATTTAAAGAACACAAATTGGGCTGATCCTTATTAGCACAAACCATGATATGCTTCCTTGTTGATTATAGACTTTAAGGGAGGGGGGGGTGCAATTTATCTTCCCACTGTCAGCCTTGTACAAACAGGCCAACTCTGCAATACTCTGTGAAGATCATCTTAATTCATCTGCATTATCCTCCACCGCAACTTTTCAGTTACATTACATAAAGCACTTAACTCCGGTTTACGAGCCTGAAAACCACCTCCACGTTCATAAATACCACTTCATGCCTTCGGCGAGGATTGCGTGCCAGTGGTTTGATGGGTTCATTTATTTAGTCTTTTTTTTTTTTTCAAAATAACAAGCCCCAAGGTCGTCCGTGAAGTTCTGTGATTATCATCTGTCCTGTTACCACGCTTTAACAACATGGCCTCACCTCTGGGCACTGCGATTAAGATTTAGTCCTTTCTCAAAGAGACTAATTTACCGCTGCCACAAGGTTCTTTCACGACAGTGTAGTGTCAGAGTAATTTAAATGTCAAAACAATGCCGTCAACTGTTTTTTCACTGCGGAGAGCAAAATCATTTGCTTCTGAGTGACAAGTAATTCTCATTCTACAAGCCTGACCCTCAGCCCAAATTTAATTACAACAAAACTTTTACAATATTACTTGTTTTGGATAAAGTTAATAAGAGAGAGACACCCATGTCACACTCCTAAGCTGCTATGTGTCAACAAAGTATGAATTCCAAACTTATTTTATGATTAAGTGTTGTAATTAATCAGTTTATTTGACATCAACCTGCCTCGTCTGCTTGTCTAATTAGCAGTTTTCTAAATTTGCCTCAATAGCTTCCAGTAGAGACATTAACGACAGTCACTCAAGTCCATTTTATGTGTATATAACGCAAAATCAGAGGTTTATCGCAGGACTTTACAATCTGCACAACACACAAGAGCCTCAACCCTTAGACCCTCAATTCAGAAAACTGAAATATTAGATTATATTCAGTAACTTTATTAATACCTACAGGGGAAACTAGTTTGGTCACCCATGAACAATGACAAATAAAGGAGATAAGAGTCAGAGAGGACACAGCAGACAACATACAGTATGAAAGACAAACCACCACCAAAATACAAAATACACTCATATTCCATGAGGACATTAATGCAGCTCAGAAGCCACCTAACAATGTCATCCAAACAATACTATAAATTAATAAATAACAGGCTGGCTATAAGTGATGCACCTGAAAAAGGGACCAGCAAGACAGGCAACACATAAAATGAAACCTTCTGAAGAATGAGATTAACTGCATTAATCCTTCAAAGGGGAAATTCACACAAGTTTTACACATAAAGGCCCAAAACACAACCACACACACACGCATACACACACGCATACACACACACACCCACACACACACTCACACACACACACACACACACACACACACACACACACACACACACACACACACACACACACACACACAGACAGGGTTTATAGACATGCAAATGTGGAGAGATGGTGGAGTGATGGGCAGCCATGTAGCTGCACTCTGGGAGCAGTTAGGAGTTTGGTGCCTTATTCAAGGGCACATCAGCAGTGTCCAGGAGGTGAACTGGCACCTCTCCAGCTACAAGTCCACACTGTGGTACATGCTGGATTAAAACCGGCCAACCTCCTTAAGAGTAACAAAACTAGGTCTGCAGAAAATAGTTATGTAATGTAATTATCAGTGAATCTGCTGATTATTTTTTAAATTTTTCGAGGAATCATTTTCTTTCTATAAAATGTCAGGAAGCTGGAAAATGCCCATTAAAATTCCCCAGAATCCAAGGTGACATATTCAAATTGCTTGTTTTGTCCGTCCAACAGTTTATTAAATATGACAAAGCAAAGCAATTTGCCCACTCGAGATGCTGAAGCCGGAAAAAATATTTGGCATTTTTACTTGAAAAACTAAAACGATTAATTTGTTTTCAAGATTGCTGTGCCAAAAATGTGACTCATATCCCAGAAAACAAGCGAGTATCACATGCCATTCAAATATGACTCCGCCGTGGGTACAAAAGACTTTGTAAATCACCCTGTGGAGCATCTCGTCGTCTGTAACCGCTCACTCAACACACTGAAAAAGCCTTTAACAGAGGAGGGGGGGCGGAATGGGAAATTTCAGGAAGGAGCTAGCAAGCCTAGCCTCACAGTATGAATTTCATTTTTATAGATGTGTTGTAATGAAAATTTATCTTATTTTATAACAAAAAAAAAACCTTCCCCCGTGCAATTCTGTAAAACGTCAGAGTGACGAATGGAGCGTGCCGTGTATTCGGGTTTGCTCATCTTTGACTGAAGCAGGTTTCCAGGCTATGCAGCGAGCAGCCGCGCTAATCTTCACAACCTCTTCACACTTCTTCAGCTTGTGTCAACAGCACTGTGAGTCAGTTAGCCATTCATATGCTGCTACAGATGGTACCATCCCTCTTCTTCAGCTCAGCTGCTGACATGATTCATGGGGCTCTGTGTCTTGATTTAGGGGCTCTTTCATATTTCTTCTTGCCCACAGCAGAGAAGCATTTCTCTAAGATACCCCTGAGGCAATGACCCTGGTCTGCCTGGCCTGTCTGCCTGGGAGTACAAAAAAGGGGAAAAAAAGAGCTCTGCTGAGCAAAACTGGACTCGACACAACACACACACACACACACACACACACACACACACACACACTGGATATAATAGGTATAGAGGCTGCTGTGAGCTTGTACGGGCAAAGGCAAACAAGTCAAAGTCTCTTTGTCTTCCTCACAAGCACGAAATGTGCTATATCAACAACAAAATTATAAGTCAGGATTAAATGGACAAGCAAAATTGTGCAAATAAGCACTCGTTTCTTGCGATGGCCAAGGTCTCAGCAAGCTCATTAACAAACAAGAAAACAGACCATTCCACCCTTCACTTTCCTGCTGCTGCTATTACTCAGCTGTTATTTCCACTCCCAAAGTCAATGGAACAAGCATGTCACTAAAAATTAAACAAACAGTCACGGGTGACTGTTACCCCACTCAATCTCAGTTTGTTGAATATATATAATAATAACCTTGCATGTTTCCCCTTCTATTTGCACTCAACATTTTCCTCCAATTTAGTCTCTATGGGCTTCAGATTGCCCTGTCAGAAAGGACTATAACGAAAGTCTGTGCGCACCACTTCCTTATCACTACCAGTAAATTACTTCAGGATCAGATACAGGCTGCCAACTCGCAGAAACTCCACTCACCAGACACAGACAGAGAGAAACAGAGAAGGAGATAGGAAAGAACGAGAGTGGAGGAAAAAAAAAGAAGTGTCAAGACATGACAAGAGGAGTGGAGTATCCCCAAGAGGACCGATACTTTCAGCAGCTCTCAAAGGTCATCTGATGTTATCTAAAGATCATCTTCAGTCACCAACGCTCCCCTCTTTACACTCTCCTCAACAGCTGGAGTCAAACGCCTGTCAATCAAATCTTTCATAACCTGCAGAAACAGTGCAGTGGCTTTCTCTTCCCAATGTAATCAATCTGAAAGACAATAATAGTGCTTTGTGCTTTGCACTGTCAGGCACACTCATTTTCACTGAAGTGTCCACACAAGCACGAAATAAAATGACTGAAAGTAAAATATATCCATTGTGTTTCATTTGACAAAAGAATAAAGCAAAAACGTACTTATGTTCATCATATACACTGAATTTACACTGAAGAAAAATAAAGTGGAAAATAAAACAAATCAAGCACAATGTTATAAATATGCATTATAAATATGTTAATGATACATTTTAATGTATTCAATTAATCATTTTAATTATTTTCAAGCAAAAATACCAAAGATTATCTGCCTCTGTTTGACAAAATACAATTTAGACATTGAAAATTACAGTGTATACATGTGTAGACTCATATCCAGCATTATTGTCTCATTTCTCTTTACTGTATTTTATTAATATCCTAAAATATGTTTGTATCTTAATGAGGATCTCTTTCATCCATTTGGCCACTTTAAGAGGGAAGTTAACATCTGAGATATAAAAGACTCATTCAAAGGCAATAAAAACATAATGATTCTTATTTTCAGGTGATTATAGAGTGATGAAAACATAGTTATGAATATTGTATTCCTATTCTGTCATATTGTGTAAAAAGAGCCCACTACATCAGACACACTGGACCTTTAACTTATCATCTCAACATGTGATGTTGCTAAAAAAGTTAGAACCACAGTCTTATCTGTTGACTTGTCCTGGTTGCTCATTTAATAAAACCAGAGACATTAGCAGCAGCCTGTGGTGTGAAGGATTAAACTTGTGACGAGTCATCGGGATGCAAGCGGCGGCCTATCACACATGTCGAGGGACACACGTACTGGTGGTACAGACGTGCTTCGACTCCTCTCTGCAGCATTGTGGGGAGCAGCTCCAGCGTGGTGGAACCGAGCAGATGGTGAACGTATGCGGCGCTCATGCATGTCATCATCACCTTCATTAGCTGAAGGTGACATATGACATCATCTGGCCCACGTGCATTATGGGGGCCAGAAAGAGTTGTTTGCTTCTTTTTCTTCTTTTTTATTGCAGCACGGTTCAAGGTTGTTGATGGGAGGTGTTGTGAGTAATCACCCCCCCCACACACACATACGCACACCTCCCCCACCGCCCCACGGGCTACTCCTCCTCAAGCCTCCTCCCAACATTAAGGTAAATAAGGGCTTCCAGCAGAGAGCCAATGAGCACGGGCCACTGAGCAGAGATGCATGTTTGTGTTGCCTTCCTCCCAGGACCCTGCTCGTTTATCTTGGCTGTCAGGTAAAAGGGCAGACTCAGAGAAGGTGAAACTTTTTTTTTTTTTTTTTTTTTTTAATAAGGCCGGCTTGGTTTCCATAGAAACTGCAGGACAACATTACAGGGACAATGATAAGAGAGCAAAGTCTGGTCTCAGGGCATCCCGCAGTGTGCCACATTGTTGGTGGAGTCATTTGTGTTTAGTTTACGTCAGAGAAATGAAAGAGCTATTTAGATTAATTCTCAGGGAGCCTCCAGTCTCAGACCTTTTACTGTGGAAGGTGAGATTAATGAGAGCATATTCACACCTAGCTTTCAGCTTAGGTCAGGAGCTAAAAGGTAGGTTTCCACTTATAAAGAGGCGCTGAGTCTTCTGTGGGTACAAGCTCCCCGATAAAGACAAAACAGACCTCAAATGACTGTCGTGCATTTTAATTGATAAGGATGTGATACTGCAGAGTGTCATAGTTCAGGAATATTTCAAAGATAAGGGGCAAATTCACTGGCTGTAACTTTATTTTTGTAAAGTCATAAATAATAAAACATTAAACAGCATTAAAGTCGACTTCCAGAACTGTCAATATTCAAAATGCAGATTCAGAATGATCTCCAGGCTAAAAGCGCATAAAGAAGAAAAACATTGCGCAGGTAATGAATACTTAATGACTACTACATTTTTCACTTTGTGGTGGTAAATGGGAAGCATGTTTAGTTAACAAATGAGTGGAGAAATCAAAGGAACAGAAGGTACCACACACATTGTCAAAAGCCTGCAGCGGCGAGATAAACCAAGACAATGATGCAAAGATATGAGAGTCTTTGTTTCCAGTCGCACTCCTGCGAGAGAGAAATTAAGTCTCTTCTGGAGCAGAACTCAACATGGATACGGTCCACACGTAGTCATAAAGTCGATATGAAATAAGGCGCCCTTGATAAGACGGCGTACAACTCTCATTCATGTGCAGACATGCTTAGAGCTGCTGCAGGAAAGAATTGAATTCAACATTAGCCATTGAGCTTTTATTCTATATTCATTCCATTATGATGGTCTCAATAACAGAGAAAAATACTTATGGGAATGCACTAGCAACTCTTCATACACAAAACAAAGCAAGAAATATCTGCAGCTTTATTGTAGATGTCCATTATTGAAATTGCTCTATTAGTCTGTTGTTTACTGGTCGGTAGCGCAGAGCTATACTCGCGAAGAACTGCGAGAAACAGTCTTTGTTACCAAACTATATTACTATGTCCTGGTGATTCAATCATATGATGGAACTGTTTTTCTGTCAGCATCTCTAATTCTTTAAGTCTTTTTACGATGGAAGCAAATAGGTCCAGCTCACGTCAAGGGTTTTCTCACCAAAGATGTGTTCCCTCTGCTCCTTCCTTTATGAGCATTAACTTCACATTTTTTCTAACTCTTTGTTCCCCCTCTCTCTTTCCTGCAGGCCTCTGATTTATATCTGAGGTAAAGAAGAAGAGTGCTCCGCAGGGACCGAGTGTGTGTGCTCGACGGTAGATGGAGGCAAGCCGATATCACACACAAGGGTGAGGGTGTGTGCTCTGACAGCTCATCAGTGGACAATAAGGCCTTGGCTGTTAATGTCCTGCTACCTGGCACACTGCAGGGTCACAATCTGCTCCAGATGCTGGAGGCAAGCGTCCAAGTCGTGGTGGTGGAGAGATGCGAGAGAGAGAGAGAGAAGGAGGAGGGGGGGATATCAGTGCCGGCGAAGCAAAAGGGAGTGGACTCACTGAAAAATGAATGGGACTAGATAGACACGCACATACATGCACCACCTGCAAGCAGCCAACTCTGAATTTACTGTCTCCTCTCTGCACAGCGGTCTCTCTGGTCTGGCAGTTACTGTAGCAACATCAGGGATAATATCAGAGCACAAATAAATGAAATCTCTCTTTTCTTCTCTTTTCCAGACAGCTAGATTGAAAATTTATCTGCTGAGAGCAATCATGCATAATTCGAGAGACAGAGACACACAGACACACACACACACATCTGTACGCGCATACAAGAGGGACTTATGAACTCAATTTAGTCAGCCAGACAGAGTTCTTGATTCTGTCACTTGGGATAATCGTCAGGATGTGGTACTCTGACCGAGCCCCTGCGTCTAAACCCAGGCAGGATATAAGGTCATGTTGGAGTGGAACTCTAGCCATGCAGCACCCAGACCTCAAGTGCTCCAGTGGTTTTGTGGTTATCTGCAGTAGCCAGCTGTCGCAATACCAGAGGAGCTCTTCAAGAACGTCCCCTGTCCTCTTCCTCTGCCTCTCTCTTTCAATTACGACTGTCCAATCAGCACACCCATCTCTCTTCATTTTAGGATGTGTACATATTATAAATGATTGTTATGTGTTTTCTTGCAAGCTTTTAGTGTTTTGCCCCAAAAGATTAAGACGTAGAATGAGTCAAAACAAAACTATTACGGGTGGTGTTAGGAGCCGGAGTCCTAGGACAAGACAATTACCCAGCTGGTTCCCAGGCAGGAAAAGAGAAAAACCCGCGGCTATATTTGTATTCAACTTTATGAACTGTTGGCATCCTTTGAGGTACTGAGGATTCTATGCCACATTTATTTCAGGCTGTTTTTTTTCATGTGACGGAGGGAAACAACTCCAACTCTTTCTTTCCTCGCATGAGTGTGACTAAGAGGACGGCTATGCATAATATATTTGACAGCTCATGTTTAAAAGGTTATTCCTTTCCGTTCAAAATTAGGTCAGTTCATCACTGCAAACGAATGCTGGAGGAGGCGGTGAGACTTGGTGTTCTGCAGCGTTGTTTATCACTTAAATTTTGTTTCCTGTCTATCACTGTCAGGGACAACATGGATAAGAACCACCACTCCACGCCTTACATCATCAAAACTGATGCAGGGAAGCAGTAGAGTGAAGCAATCTGGCATGTTTCAGTGAGCGTGTGTGTGTGTGTGTGTGTGTGTGTGTGTATATATATATGTATGTGTGTGGAATCCAAAGTCCAGAGCTCCACCTGCTGGTCATAAACTGCTACAACAGCACTAAAATAGGCCTGAAGCACAAACATTTGGATGTATTGCTTCAATGACTACTGTCATTTTACTGAATGGGACCCCACAGATCTGTCAGCAGGTTTATTAATGGATGGACATGAATGTGCACTGAACAGAGATATACATGTGTATATATACTCTGATGTTATGTTTATTTGAGGCAGTATATCAAGAATTAAGTGTATAATACAGTATATGGAGGACCTGTAGTATGAGTTTGACGTACAGTTATGTGTGTTATGTTGAAACTAGCTTTAGGAAGGAGCTTTTAGGAAGTCCTTCATGAGCTCCCACAGATCCTCACTGCTATACTTCACTTTTCCTTTACTGCAATATTGCCATCAACTCTAACTGCTGCTGCAGTACCAGGACTGATGATTTTGTGCAATACCCCTGTATACACTTGTCAGACTACTAAAGAAGTGTAGTAATATTGTAGTAATAAGATATGGCAGTATATCCGATTTAAATGTTGTACATATGTGATACCTTTCCAATATTTTATTACACATGACGTAACTGTTTCACATTTATACAGTGTAGAGTACACTTTTACATACTTAGACAGTCCACTTGTACATACAAGTTATATTTTGTATATATATATATATCACTCCAGTTTGTTTTACTCAAAATTTGATTGTATTCTCTTTCTTTAGCTTATTTTTATAAGTGTTGGTGTTTATAAGTGTTAACTGTTGACCATGTTAACCTGCTTATGACAAACAAACAGAACTGAACTGTATGTGCGATGATAATAATATTAGCAAAATAAACCCATTTTATACATTTAAATATTTTTATCGAATTCTTACCTCATAATATAGAAAAATATTGAAGTACTAACTTTTTCCTGCCCATAAAGCAGCTGTGCACATTCCAGGAAGATGATAAATAACTATTATTAACAAATAATATTTCATGCTGTTTGTTATATGAGCTATTCCTCAAAAATGATGTTATTGATTATACCGCAGAGAGTGTTAAAAATGTTAATAACTGTTAAAATGGGAATTCAAATAAACTAATTTGAGACTTTGGGGAGGTGCTGTGTAAAAAGTGCTGTCAACAACAATCCTAGACACACACCATAGACCTTTGGTCAGCTAAAAATCATATTAATCAATTGTTATAAAATTAGTACAAGTTGTGAAGTTGTGAGCTGACTTACGCATGTGTTAAATTAATATGCAGTGAATGCTCTATTTTAGTGACTCCCAACCTTGGGGTCAGCACCCCTGTAAAAGGTCAGAAGGTAAATCTGAGGGGTCATGAGATGATTAACAGCACAGGAGACCATTAAAATATACTTCTATGATATTAATGTTTTTATAAAACTTAGTTTGACTTTTTTTTTCTTGTAAATTATTGGATTATTGAAGGAAAATCTGGGATTTTGGATAACAATTTGAAAACATGTGTTTTGTTTTAAAGGGGACACAAGCTGAAAAGATGTTTTATTATTCAACATATGCAATCTCCTGATGGGAACACGGTGAGGATTTTGCAGTGAGACTCAGACAACCCTAAAATGAAGAAGTATGTTCCCTGAGCAGGCTGGGATAACCTAAGCCCTTGATGCTTCTTCAGTGGATTCCTATTAGCAGAGCTTAAAAGCTGTCATTTCAGTTAAGCCAAGGCAAATTACCTGAGCTTCATGTCTACACGGAGAGGGAAGGGGGAAGAGGAAAAAGAGACAAATGATGAAATGGGCAAATGACGAAACAGTCATATGAGGAATAGAAAAGAGTAGAACACAGTGGAGTAGATATGAGCGGCGCAGAGCTGCATTCACAGAATGAATCCTTTCCTCCGCTAACTGGCCACACATTGAGGAGAGGCCCGGGCTAAGACTCAAGGGCTCTTATTACCATGTGATTAACCTCTTCAGGATTATCGGGCAGCAAAAGAGATGCAAGAAAGGTCAAAGGTCGCTGCTCAGACAGCCACTCCAGCATGAACGGTGGCCTATTACACGAAAGGCTACGCTCATATCCGCCTGCCTGTCTTCAAGCATCTTTTCGAGGCGTCCGTGTTAAATTTCAACAGCACGCAAGGTCAGCTGCCTTATTATCGGAGAAATAAAAAAAAACTGTTGTACTCAATTAGAAAAAGGCTCTTTGAAAATATAAACACACCGCCAAACACCTGGTGTGTGTTGGCAGCCATAAGACAGACTGCAGGTGGGGATGAATTAAAGCGAGTCTACACCGGAGGAGGTAATCATGAATAAAACATCACACTTTTGTACTTGTTGAGGCTGTAGCTTTTTAGCACTGCTATAACTCCTGGTTGTTGTTCCCCATTGGCAGAGAAAATGGGAAAAGATGATTTTTTTATGTATATATATATATATATATATATATATATATATAATAAAATACAATCCAAAATAGATTTGCTACCTTGCGAACGCTCACATATCCGTCTGAAGATCAGGTATCAAACTGAATTAAAGAGTAAATGTGTGGCAACTGAGAAGGAAGAAGGATCTCTGTAATCCCTTGACTAATGCAGTTTTGTCTTTGTCAGTCTGTTACTCCAACAGAGAAACAAAGAAACATGGTAGCTGTGGAGTGTGTGTGTCTATGTGTGTGTATATAGAGAGAGGGGGGCAGCTCATGGCAACCTGCCATTCCTTCAGTGTGTGTGTGTATCCATGACGGATAGAGAAAGCATGTGGGAATGTGTTAACCTTTCTGCCCAGGCGAGGACAGCGTCTCCAACCAGAGAAGATCACCGTCATTTCCACAGTTTGAGGGATGTTTCACTGTTTTATTTTTATCTCTCGCTGTCCAGTCACATAAATCACAAAAACTTTTTAATCAGTCTTGAAGTGTGACAAATGTAAGGGCGCAACAATCCCACCGCCTCAATCTTCCTACCACTAAACCGTAGGTAGCTCCAATACGATGCCAGAGCTCTGGTTCTTATGATAAGAAAAATCTAAGGCCTTACTTAAGGTCTGAAAATTGTAAAAAAAAAAAAAAAAAAAAAAAATGTATAGACAACATTTTTTGAATTTTAAGCATCCGTAATCAATAGTTTTTATTCACACTGGATCATATGAGCACCTTTATGTAAAAAAGGGAGCTCATAGTGATGAACCCACGGAGAAATATCACCCACCTCTGCATTTCCACACAGATCTATGGAGCTTTTTTAGCATCTTTAATCTAATTGGTTTTATGGCCACAATTAATGGTTTGGTTTCGCTCTCTCCGCTCACGCCGGTGTTGTTTTTAGCCGCAGCATGCAGCTGTTCAACATAAAAAGCTCTAAAAGCCCACCATACACTACCTGATAAGCACCAATCAGCTGACAGACACAGTTAGCGGCTAACTGGTGAACATATTGGAGCATTTAGCAGCTGAAGAACCGGATATTGCCTTCAGGAGTTGGTGGAGGATGGCTGCTCTTTTGTGCTGCTCCCAAAAGACACCAATGCTCTTGGCCTCAACACAAGCAGCCATGCAAGAACTCTGCCAAAATATGGTTTAAAAATCTTAAGTCTAAATCTGGCAAAATGTAGCTTTAGATCAATAAATGCTTGATTAATAAATAAGTAAACAAGAGTGCAAATTGGCATTAGATACCAATTTTTGGTACTCTTCACATTTCTGATAGTATCAAAACAGTATTAAGGAGTGATACCGTACACAAGTCTTGAGAACATGTTATGATATCCCAGGGCAAAAACAGCCAAAATCTCAGATATTGGTTTGCTCCACAGGTATAGCAAATTGAATTCTATTTTATTTAGCATGTCATTTCACATTCTCGCCGTGAGTACAACAACACCTCACCAGACTGCACATTGCATCAGTCGGGATTATTTCAGGTAAAATTAGCTGTCACAAAAGATGACAAAACTGTTAATATCCCATAAAACCAATCAGAAAACTTCATGTCCAATCTTTTTTTTTTTACTTCCTCGCTGTGTGTAAGTGAGGGACTGAACCAGGGGACGGAGAGAGACAAACAGAAAGAATGTGTTTACCAAATCTCCCCCGAAGCGAGACCCAATCATCTACATTCACATAGACACTGAGATGAAAGCTGCTTGTGTTCTTCCTCTATGATCTTATCCGACTGATCTTTATCTTTTTGTTTACCAGGGACCCAGATGAGGACGTGCATTAAATCTCCTGTAAAGGCTCCTGTGCCCTGTTCTTTTTTAGTGCGTTCACCCCATTTTATTAAATAAGACAAAGCTCTGGTGCTCACTCAATACTTCTCTAAGACCTTAAAACAATCTGCAAGAGCTATTATAAGCCCACAAAGCTGTTTTAAAAAGGTATCCGCACGCATTTGAATATGCAGTTTCATGCACGCACGGACACACAGAGCAACTGAACCAATCGTTTAAGGTCTCTGAGGCCTCGATAAGCTTCTGTAAATCAGCCGCCATCCGGGAGTGAGTTTTATTCCCCTCTCTCTCGGTGGATGTTGGGTTATGACCCGTAGGCAGGAGGTTATTTATTGCTTCTGTCTCAGCTTGTGTTGACTCCCAGCCACTCATCTATGGTTCTAGGCTAATAGAAAGCAGCACAGAGTTGTAGATCTACTGGAAGCCCATTCAGCTGCATGGACTCGGCTCGATAGTCTCCTCAGACCCTCATCTCCCCAGATTCTTAATGTCCCTCACTTCCTTAGCTTTCTTCCTCTGTATTTTTTTTTTTTTTTTTTTTTGCCTTTAATAATGATCGCATCAAGATGAAAACCTGCGAGAGAACCTGTGGCGAATGAGTCACTATCAATTCATGTTAGAGTGAACGAGGAAAAGAGGAAGGAGGGTTAAAGAGCTGAGAGGCCCCACAGACCATAAACATTTCCAGGAGGCTGCTGGCAGAGATGATAGACAGTCTGCAGCCTGCCGGCCTGCTTCTTTCCACGGCGCAAGAGAAACATCTCTATTCTCAGAGAAGGCTGCCTCCTTTGTAACGAAAGGTGTTATGTTGGAGAATAACAAAAGAAGAAACAGGCAAATTGTCAGTGCCAGAATGAAACTTAACCTTGATGCTGAGATGCTAAGAAGGCAGTGAAGGCACCTTCCCCTCCCTCCCCGCCACCTCCCCCACCCCCCCAACTCCTTCTTTCTTACCTTCACACAGCTGCTGTGAAACAATCTCAACAAGGCTGTCATCCTTTACAATGGGCCGTCTAACCCAAACTGGCAACTCCAACCTCACCGTGGTTTGAAATACGGGCCCACTTGCCATTTCTACAGCGCTGACAGCAGCTGACAGTTAAGAGGAACAACCACAGACCGAGGATATACGAGGGGGTCCTTGAGTGATGACAGCGCGGGTAAGATGGAGAGCTGTGATGTAATGGAGACAAGGCCACTGACTGATACTATGAAAGAGACCAGTTTGTCTGCTCCAGTTCACAAACATTCATATACAAGATCTATGCCTATGAGCACTAACGGTTAATAGAATAATTCTACATTGGTGTCAGCTTGTTTGTGTGGCCATACACCGTGCGTGACCGAAGTCAAACATTGTATAAGTGGTCTACTTATGTCGGGATCATACGGTGAGATGTCTCTGCAGCTTGTAAACCACGAAAGTTAAAGCCCTTTTTACACGTGGAATACATAACATAACCAGCTTCATCTTTCTGTAACAGACAGAGAGAGAGTGGTGTGTTAAAAGTGTTATGAAATGAAGGAATAAGACTGTCTGTTGTCACACAGACTGCATCACTGATGGATTTTTTTAACTTAATTTGCCGTTGAAGCTTCAGTTAATGACTATCATGAGCGCGTGGGACGCTCCGCCCTGCTTGTCACAGTGAACCCGCTACTCACTGATACATTTCATCAGTTTCACCATTTAAACTTTATCAGAGAGCAAATTTCTGCTGCCTGTTTTTATAACATCCTAAAGTGCCTGAGCACAGAGTGACAAGATGCTAATTAAATGTTAATTTAATAATTTTTGTCAGCTCACATGCTGTTTGCGAAGCATTTTGCTAGATATTCTGTATTTACTGTATACTGTGAGTGGAAAACAGTTTTTATAGATTGATCTGATCGCAACAACTGAAAATTTCACAACGTTTCCTCGTTTGTTAAACTCATATTGTGCATAAGATAACACCTTAAATACTACATTTATCACAGTGATCTTTGGTGGCACAAAATGTACATCTCTCTCCTTCTCTGCAGCCTTTACGTTCCTTTGACAGCATTCAATTCAGACTTGCCATGCTGAAAGTGTTACAGGAATGTTACGAGGTCTTCTGCCAAGGTTATTTTTTCACCCCTGTTAGCTTGTTTAATTGCTTGTCTGTCTGCCAGCAGAACATGGGAAGGTTTGTGAGATATTAGTGGGCCAAGCAGGTCTTGAGCCAGAGAACCAGGGTTTAGTTTAATAGTGTAATGGAAATGAAATCTCTGCTCCATCAATCTTGGTTTGGTACTGAGATACCAACAGAGATTGAGACTTAATTAGCCTAATAGTATGTTTTCATCAATAAAACGTAAGAAATTAAAAATCCCAAACAGAAATGTTTCAAGACAAATAAAAATGGTCTGCTCTGAATGAGAATAATTGTGGCTGGTTGTGGTTTTTCCACAAAAATTCTTAAAATTACATCTACTCTATAAAAAAAATGTCTTTGACTTCACTAAAAGTCCATTCTCAGTATATTTACGCTGCATATTGTACCATGATTAGCTTTTAAGCTTTGTTGTAATGTCAATATATTATGCTCATACATCTCAAACTCAGATTTAAGCACAGGGAAACTTTCCACTGTCAGCAGATGGATGTAAAAACAGACTTCCGATATCAAACTCAGTACATACATCCTCCCTGCACAGTGAAGTAACTGCACCAACAAAACAGAAGTAAGATTGTCTGTACTCCTCAACTTGGGTATAATAGTGATGTGAGAAAGATGTAATATTGACTGCAGCCTTCAGGGGTTAAAGTCAGATTTGGCCGGTGGGGGGAAGCCCTCGTGTCAAAAATGTCATAATACACATCAATAAATAACACTGATAAATATTTAAAAGAAAACTATAAAAAGATGAGTTGGTAAAAAAAATAGCAAAATGCTTTGAATTTATTTTCCTTTACCACCAGCTTATATATTATTTAACTTTTTTTAACTCCTTCTCTCCTATTTATTTTGGCACATATTATATCAATTATCTATTTCCCCTGCACCACATTTCTCATTTCCTCTTCACATTTCAGTCTGTGCAGCTGCCTTAACTGAAAACAATGATAGCTAAACACATTGAACAGCAGCTACCTCACTGAAGCTAACCTTTGTGATACAACTACACCAGCCAGTGCAGTTCTTATTAATCATTCATGTTCTCAGAGATGTAAGGAGTTGTGGTCAGTCGTACGAGGGTTAAAACAGGAGAGGTAGCGTATATCACCTGTGTGTATGTTGACACAGAGATATGAATTTGTAGCACCATAAAAATCTCAGAATATTGACACCAGGTCTGTCTAAACATATGGGAGACAAATCAAAGTTAAAAACCTGACTAAAAGGGTGAAAAAACATAACAGATGTAGATGCTTCAACAACACAAAGCGTGAGGAGTCGCTGAAGAAAATCATGGGAATCATTTGCTATGGCTGTCAAAGTCACCAGATCTCAGACTAATGGATCCGCGGGGGATTTTGTATGTGCTCGGCACCACACATCTTTCAGCAGAATGCTGTTCATCCTGACAATAAAGTTTCAGAGACTTTGCAACGACGCACTGGAGCCACTCTGGAGGCCGTTGGTGGCTTCTTGCCTTAGGAAGAAACTTGATGTTGGTTTTACTGAATCTGTCACCCATCTGTATCATTTAAAACAAACCTTTTTACAATGTCGGTTCCATTCCAGCAGGACAGCCCGTCACCTGGGGCCAGCTCGCTCACGCACAGCTGATCCGCCAGGCCACCGTAGTACGTGCGGTAGAGACGTAGACTGTTCAGAAAGTCCCTGTAAAAGCAGCCACATGCAGGCACACAGATAATTAACTTGTTTAACAAAGTGTTTTACATATTAATTGTAGATTTAATGAACTAAAATCAAAAGATGACACTCCTTTCTACTCACACATCTGTCATTTTTCACCCACTTACCTTCTTCTCACAGCGAGCGAGTCCCCTGACACCCTGACAGGAGCTTTAAGAGGGATGGATTCTCTGCTGCTGCTGCTGCTGCTGCTGTGTTGGATGCTGACTGACTGTACAGGCTTCCTGTTTGGTGTGCCACACAGTTTGTGCACCTATATTACCCAGTGAGACAGACACATATGTAAGTCTAAACACTGAGAGAGAAACATGCATTTGAAATCTCGTTACATTATACTGGTGCATGAGAAATAAGCCTTATTTTAGATGGCTGAGTGACAGCTGTTTATACTAAGGCCATTAGTGCAGCCGAGCCTGTCATCTCCCATTTCTGAACGTGCCGCATGTGCACCCTACAAAGCAGCCGTGACACTGGACGACCACAAGATGGAGCTGTGGTGTCCCTATGGCAAAAAAAGACACTGAAACATCCTGAGCAATTAATTTCATAGCAAATAACATAAATGTAGACAGACATTTACATGTCATTACCTAATGGTTGGGCTTTAATAGATTACTTTTATGGTTTATGGACAAACATGGAGTGGCTGCTGACACCCTCCCCCTTGTTGCCTGAATTTTTCTCTGCCTGCCAGTTAAACTATGGAATTCCTGACCGCCTTGGAGCTGCCCACATGGATGTATTTCTGGAGAGTTTTAGCCTGTTCTGGTCTGACAAACCTGTGTGGTATGAGCAATTTCAAGCAATTTAGCTTTGGTCTCTACACCACATACCTATCTGACATGGAGCCAACAGCTGGAACAGAAGTGTAATTTAGAATAAAAAAATAAAAAAAACCTCTCCAGGACTGACCGACAGGGTAAATGGGAGAAGAACCCATAAAGAATAAAGCATTTCAGATTGCAGTGTCAAGTCTCCCAATCCTAAACAACACGACTCCCTCCTCAGAGATGATCTGACCTGCGCTGAGAGGCGGGGTCCATTTTTCTGAGCTTGTCCGACGGCATCGTGAAGCACCGTGTGAACCCCCAGAAGCACTTGCTCCAAATCCTGTGGTCCGTGCATCCGCGCCGACAGGCCCTCCAGCGAGCGAACAAATTCCCTCCAGTGGGTGTCAATCTCTGCCATGCTCGCCAAACAGCCCCGCATCACATTGAGGCAGTAACCCATGCAGGGCTTAGACTGGGTTAAGCCCTGTGAAGGAAATTACTTTGGGATCAGTGATGCTGGAAAAGGCCTTCATTAATTCAGACCGATAAACTCACTTCGGAGACGTGCATCCATACCTGGCAGTGAGGACAGTAGTGCATTTTGAGCAGGGCCCGTCTGCACTCCCGGCTCAGCTGTAAGTGGTCTGTGGTATTGATGACCTCGATGCCGAGGTGCAGGGCCTGAAGGAGAAGCTTACCGGAGACCCCGGAGCGAGTGATCTGATCGGCCAGGACGCTGGGCGTCCCACCAAACGGTCTTATATCGCGGCTGGACTGCCTCACGCACTCTGCGTATCCTGCCGATATGTCGCTGAGGCCTGGGTTGATGAGGTGATTGTAGACTAGCGGGAAGAGGGCGTCAAAGAATCGCTGCACCAAGTCATCAACGTTGAGCTCAGAGCCGAGCAGGAAGAGACCAATATCGGTGAAGAGTTCTTGCACAGGGCCCATGGCCTGATCAGCCATGTTGCGGTACGACTCCTGGAAGATGACATTAGTGTGATTCTCCGCCTGCCTCATCAGGACCTCGAAGGTGTCTGTGGGGTGGACAGCAGGAGAGAGAAAAGAGAGGGGGAGAAACAAAGATAGACACATAAAAGATTACAGAGAGGCTGCAGAACATTTCAACACATTATCATCTTTACCTTGCTTCAAAGTAAAGTTGCCCTCGGTACCTGATGAAAGCCAGAAATGCAACTGGTAACACTAAAGGCTGAAACTACTGTACAGTTGTATGAATGGGGCTGTATACAATACAGTTCCGTTATAGAGCTTCAGGGGAAGTAATTTGCTTTAATCAAAAGCTGAGCTGACAAAGACAAATGGAAAAGAAAGTGGCTACAAAACACCACCATGGAAGCTGCTATGATATAATACGAACAGAGCAGCAGGGTTTTAATAAACCAACCACTTCCACCAAACCAGCACGAGTGGTGTCAGTGAGGAGAGGAGAGGAGAGAAAGACTTCCCGGTGCCATGGGAGTTCTTGGAGTGAGAACAAGTACGAGTGGATAAAACAGAGAAGGGAGATAGGAGGAGAAACATGACAGCAAGGAGCAAGGCAGAGGTTAAGAGACTGAAATGAGGGGGAAAGAAAGGTTAAGAGAGAAGAGCGGGGATGGAGAACATCCGATCCTCCATATACTTTACAAATGACTTCCTCAGAGAATAAGTAATTATAATAATGTCCGTGCCATTTGCATTCAACACAGGTGTAGTTGGCATTGCGCCTTCCTGAATCTTCGCTCGTGTTTTACACGAATAAGATGCTCACTTTCAACCAAAAAACATATATCCACCGTCCTCAGCACTTCATTTTTCCCCACTCATGATTTTTTCATCACCATGAAAGTAAATGTCAAAAAGATTCAGCTAAGCTCCACTCTTGAACATATTTCTGTCTGACAGATTCTAATGCTCAGGCCGCTGCATCAGGAGGCAAGAGATATCTTGCTGTTGCTCTTTTGTCTGTCACAGCAGCATACGCAGCGCTGTAAGCAGTATCTAGCTTTGCTTACGAATGTGTTTCTATGTGTGTGTGTGTGTGTGTGTGTGTGTGTGTCTGTGTGTTACTGGAGCGGTTGTTTGGGGAAAGTGAACAGATAATGCAGCATTATGGCATCCAGCAGTCGCATGAGGAGAAAAAAATGTTCAAGTGTGGCACAGACACATTTGTAGCCAGCTCCCACTGCAAATTCTGCAAAGTGAAGCGCAGTTAAAGAGTTTGACACTTTGGGAATGTTTGCATGTCTGTTAAATATAAAGTTGTAGCCAGGAGAGTTAGCTTAGTTTAGCTTAGCTTAGTTTAGCTTAGCTTAGCTTAGCTTAGCGTAGCCAGGAGCACCACACAGTGACAAAGACTCCAGGAAGTCATTGCAAAAGCTAAGATGCAGACCGGCATATAACCTTCTGCAAAACCATAAACTTGTCTTTATTTTTTTTTATTCAATATCAGAATCAGAATCACTTTTATTGGCCAGGTATGAGTATGCATAAAAGGAATCTGACTCCGGTGTTTGCTCTCACATAAATACAGCTAAAAAACAAGGACAACAAGTGCAACAGGTACAGATAAAATATGTAGATCTATAAACTGTATCCATAAATAACAATAACATTTATAGGCAGAATAAGAATTAGACAACAGTGCAATGGTGCAAGGAGTGCCAAGGATGCTAAAATAAATATGTTTTATGTAGCAGGTTGCTGTACATGGGGAAGTTGGATAACAGATGACAGTATAGTATGAACAGCATTCATAGACTGTGTATGAGTGATGATATTTACATGTTTAAAGAACAAAAGCTGGATTTAAACAGTGAGAATAAATAATTCACAGGTACCATGAATGTTTGAGACACAGGGAGTGTGTCTGGTGTTAACTGTTCAGAGTGATGGCCTGTGGGAAGAAACTGTTCTTGTGTCTGGTTGTTGAGACGAACAGTGCTCTGTAGCACCTCCCAGAGGGGGGAAGTCAGAACAGGTTGTGTCGAGAGTGTGACGAACAAACAAAATATAGTGTTTTCCCTCTGCTTCCAGTCTTTATGCTACAATAAGCGAAACATCTCCTGCCTCCAGCTTTATATTCCACAGACATATAAAAGTGGTATTGATATCTTCTCATCTAACTCAAGGAAGTGAATTAACATGTTGACAATGAGTCAGCACACACAATACCATCAACCATTTTAAACCCATGTGCTCCACTGTGTTGTGTGTTTGTGATGATTCTCCAGTGTAAAGGTAACACATGGGTCAAATCTGACTGATACTTTAAAGAACAACCTCAGCACAACAGAAAATGCTTCACCGGCTCGGCCTTTATCCCTTTGTCTCTCTTTTTTCACTTTTTGTCTCAGCTAATACCTGAGCCACAGCCATTCTCACATCATGTGCTTGTCATGAGTTGTGAGGTAATAGTCAGGGTGAAGGCCTGGAGCTGAGAGCCTGAGGAGGAGGAGGAGGAGGAGGAGGAGGGGGTTAACCAGTGTGATGGTAGCTTAGACGGTCGAGAGCTGTAAAATATGCACAGGCGTGGAAAGATTGACCGAAAGCCCCCTGGAGAGGGCGACTGCGAGGGGTAACAGAGAGGGGGTCCTGCATGCCTACGGGCACGCCGTCTCAAGCTGGAAGCTTTGAACAGAGAGTTACCAGAATCTGATCGCAGGTCTTCAATGACTTGCACGGACGTGATGGGTCTAAAAAAGATCTCAAGACACAAAGAGGTGTGTTTATGTGACGAGAAAAGAAGCACTCCGGTCAGTGAACAGCATAAAAAACAGACAGAGAATGTGTTGAGAATGGCAAAGACTAGAGTGGCAGCTGTGAAAGTGCAGTGTGTGTGTGTGTGTGTGTGTGTGTGTGTGTGTGTGTGTGTGTGTGTGTGTGTGTGTGTGTGTGTGTGTGTGTGTGTGTGAGAATGAAACAGACAGAAGACAGGGCACGCAGACAAGCGGAGGGAAAAGTATGTGCTCGTGGAGATTATTACAGCCGTCGGGTGGATGAAGCAGAGCAGGCAGAGTTATGAAGGGTCCCACAGGGATTACAGCTCGTGCTTCGGTGTGTGTGTGTGTGTGCGTGCGTGGGGGGGGGGGGTACCAGATTAGATTGTAGAGTTAATGAATCCCACCTGTCAAACCATATAACGAATATCTGTGTAGTAAACAAATTTCGCTGTGTTTTATCTCTCTCAACAGTTTCTTCTTGTGCTTCCAAGGATGTAAATCTTGTCATCAAGTCATTTAACAGTTTTCCCGTGATAGGTCCATAAAGGCAAACTTAAAAAGGCATGGATAATAAGCTGTTCAGTAATTCTGCTGTCTAAACAAGTTTGCTGTAAAACACCCACACAGAAGTTTCAAGCTGTCCGGGCACTTTTAATGACATTATTTTTCACCAAAGACAGAGTGTGAAGCGGCTCTTCCCACTCGGAGGCTGAGACCAGGGGCCAGGCCTCTGGGCAAGCCCGAGGACAGAAATAACACATGGAGAGAGGGAAAAAAAGAGAAAGAGTAGTGTTGCAGAGTTAAAAGGAGGTGAATGAAAAGAAGGGATATCTTTAAACTTTTTGAGACTGAAAAAATTCAACCTGACACTCTGAAAGAGCTCTGTTGAGCATTTTAGTGTCTTTCAGCTCATTGTTTTGGATTTACAGCCCGCAACGTTTGATTTACGCTTACCTCTCTCATAAAGCTTGTTTTCAGGAAGCCATTGTCACCTAAAAATCTCTGCTAAGCCCACTGTATGCTCCCAAACAGCAGAGAAACAAAGTTAATAACCAGCTTGTGAACATAGTGGAGCATTTAGCAGCTAGAGAGACAGACATTTCCCTCAGGATACCAAAAACAGATGACGACGTGATATTCTAGGTCCTTATATTCATACAAGAACATTTTGAAGATTTTTGAGAGGACCTCTGGGTGAGTTTCCATCTGTTTTAAATGAGGATGCCACAATGTGCCTGTTCTGCCTGTGTGTGTTCTGGGTGTCAATGACCCGGCTGATAAGAAGAGAGCAGACATGTTTGCATTTCTGGCAGCGGGAGGAACACAGAGAAGAGGCTGAGCCAGCATGATAGAAAACACTCTTACACTGTGGAGAGGCTTCTTACACCGTTACTGAGGCTCAGCTCGGCTTCAGTTAACTATAGCAGCTGGACTCATGGTGGGTTTTAGGCTCGATGCGGGGCGAAGAGTTGAGGCAGTGAAGAGTGTGTGTGTGTGTGTGTGTGTGTGTGTGTGTGTGTGTGTGTGTGTGTGTGTTAAGGGGAGGCTATTATTTCAGTGTTTGTCTATTTATTTTTTCAGCAGGGAAACAGCAGAGCGGTGAAAAACTTTAGCAGCTGTGGGCATGACTCAGTTTAAAAATTGTTTTCCAGCAGGTGTCCTGCTGTTCCACACAATGAGGACAAAGAGCAATAAAACAGCATAAAGACAAGACAAACAGGGAACAATACAAAGTTAGACTAAACAGTCTTCACACATGAAGACTAAAAAACATCTATTTTGGGACGTGAATACATAATAAAAAGCAGACAGTATAGTGGGAGTGTTTCAAATGTGACATAATATCTTATTCAAAATTTTAGCATATGAACAGATGGCATGCACGCACGTAGGCTTCAGTTTCACACTGAAAATGTATTTCTGCATATATTTATGAACATCAAACTGTTTTCATTAAGGAAAGAGTGTGTAACCTTTAATCTTGTGCATCATTTAGAGTCACTATAAGAAGCCATTAAAAGATGCCACCCATCAACCTGCGTGTGTTTTTTCTCCCTCGACTGCTGGCATGTTATACAAATTTTGATAAATGAGCAATTGTTTGAAAGCTTTGGCATCACAGGCCATCATCCAGATATACTGGCTATTATATCAGTGACAAAGCCCCTTCAGTTAAATTCCACAGCAGCTGAGCTTTTCTCCATGTCTAAAGGGCTTTTAAATTTGATCCCATTTTCTTCCTTTCTCCAATAATTGCTGCACTTCTCATTTTCTTTAATGTAGGATGATCTGGTTAACTGTGACAGGGGTGGCTAACCGAGTGATGAGTTACACTTAAGGTCAGAGCTTCTGGCAGTTGGCACTAGATTTTTATTTCACTTCATTATACCATCTCTCTCTCTCTCTCTGCGCCCCTCTGCATATGATTGGTTTGGGAGGCAACAGTGACATAAATTAAACAGATCAGACATTAGACGATTACTAGTCGCCATGGAAACTACAATATATGACATAATATACGAGACAATTAGCGCAAACAGAGGTTTTGTTTCAGCCAGTTGAGGATGTGGACTGATAGGAAAATGCAGGGTCTTGCTTTCACCACCAGAGGGAGACATTCTTCATTTTAATATGTGGAGAAATTAGAGGAGTGTGATGTTGAGCAGGAGCAGAACGGGCTGTTAAAACTGATCAACTACTGCCCACGGCAATCTCCAAGAACAACCACAGACAAATAATCCAGATTATTATTTTATACTTTGGTTAAAACCTTCAGGTACACGCCATGAATATTAAATATCTTATATAAAACATAACAACAGCCCCAAAGGAGAAGATTTGCACATTCCCGTGTACCCACATCACCTGTTTAGGCTCAAATATTACAGAGGATGTAATACTGTTTGTTCACCCTGATTTGTTCTGGGTGTCAAGTAAACACCAACAAATAAATGTAATTCTAACCACGATGCATTCAAACAAACACACCGTTATTTGATATCAAGGTCAAGATGCACACAGACACACCTTTCTGTGCCGCCAAGTGAGAATTAGCGATTTTTTGTGAGCATCAAATTTAGTGAGCAAGCAAGTCTTGGATGATTGTTAAAATGCTGAAACATGGCCCTCAGATGTGGTTTACAAAGCACACTGGCTTAGCTGAATTATTTACAAGTCCAAAAGATAAAAGTGGTGCTAGAATTTCAACAAGATTAGCTGATATAAAGGCTTAACGGGCATTTGTGAAGACGTTGTTAACATACTGCACCAGCCAGTCTCTGCTTACTTCTCTGTTTATGTGGGTTTGTATTCAGGCATGTCAATGAGGAAAAGGATCAGTCGGCCGGATGAGAAATAAGATGAGTCTTTGTAGTTGAAGATCCTTTTAAAACAAACAAAACACCAAAAAGCTCTGGCTCTCTCCCTCTCACACACACTCTTACAGAACAAGCAGAAGCATGGCTGGCACAGTGAATACTGCAGTGCATCCCTAAACACCCATCGCAGTTCACATCAATATCAGCTACTTCGTTTGAAGCTTCCCGTGTATCCAGGTTTCGAGCACTCAAAATGCCACCAGCCGACCTCAGCTGAGCTGTTGAGCAACGCAAAGATGGCTTTTATTAATGTGATTCATCCTCTCTGAATGGCTGCGACCACAACAGAGGAGCCCAGTGACATCTGATAGGCTGCAGAAAAGGCCATTCTCCATCTAGAGAGGATGAGTCAGTGGCTCTCTGGGTTCAGCTCATCACAGAGCAAAAGACACACAATGAAAGTCGATGACTCGCACGGTGGCACGGACAGTACAGTCAACAGAAAACTATGTCTTCGTTGTGGCTTATTAGAGGATGAAAAGAGGCACCCGTGCGCTTTGTTGTTCCAGGATGGAGTTGGATGACAATGTCTTCTGCACAAATGTTTGTGGTGACTGAAAAAAACAGAAAAGCTCTGACGCTGATAGTTGTCAAGCTCAAAAACATGAATGATAGAGAAACTGACTATACAATTGTCTTCCCCGTACAGTGCTGAGCCACAGGCGTGGTAACACTTCTTTTACAGGTCAGAGTGTTTCTGAACTATTTCTTAATAATTTCCTGATAAGTTTCCCAGAAAGAATTTTGTCCTAATTATAATGAAAACATGGATTTCATGGGAAAAAAGAACAGCTACCTTTAAGTAAATGTTTATATAAGATGAATTACATGCTTGTCTGTAGACACATTTTTACATTTTCGCATGTCTGAGTCTCAGTTATGCCTGCAAATAACTGGAATGAATTAAAGGTCCCATATTTTACACTTCCTGGTGTTGTATTTGAAGTTTAGATATCCATAAGAAGGTACCAAAATTGACCCGCTCTCGCTTCTCTCTGCATTCTGCATGTTGCATTTTGTCTAACGACTTATTTCTGAGTGACATACGACCAGGTAACGGATTGTAGCTTACTCAGATGGCAATATGGGACCTTTAATTTTAAGTGTATGAATTGAACTCTGTCTCCATTCTCCCTGAAATTTGCACCAAATTACAGTTATTTCTGGAAACTTCTTGGAAATTATTAAGGAATATATCAGAAATTACAGACTCAAAAGTGGTACCACATGCTCTTGACTCCCGACCGTGTTCATCAAGTTTCTTTGCCGGCTATTTTATTTGACCTAACATTTTCCTTTCCTCTCACTTTACCTCTTTACAAATCACCGTTTCAATGTGTTGCTTTAGATTTAGCTGCTAATAAATTAGGTCTATCTTAATACCTGACCTGCTTGGCTCTCAGGCTGTAAACTGGAAGTTGGTCTGCTCTGACCGAGTTATGCTAACAAACTAGCAGACTCTTAAGCTGCTGGATATAGAATGTAAAAATAAACCTGCCTGTAATCTCTGCAAGAAGCTGAAGTACACGTTTACACCATTAAAGCACTTACCAAAATCCAGTGAATGCAGCACTGTCAGGGTTCTGATAAGACTTTTAAATAATGTTATTTTAGCTTTTCTGGCATGACAAATTTGAACACAAGCGTGCTAGTTTGTGAGCTCTGTTATCACAGAACACGACACAGAGCTGAGGAAGTGTCTGACAACCATACCTCGCTACATCTAGCAGAAGACAAGCAAAGTGGCTGCTCGGAAAGCAAATCAAAGTATGAAAAGTTAAGAAAGTGTGACAAGAAAACAGATAAGGCTTTACATCAGACTTGCATCTTGCATCAAGATAGCTTCATCGTACACACAAACACACACACCACCGGTCACACTGTCCCGATTTAGCAGGAGACTGAAGCACAAAGTGTTATTCAGTGTGCGTGAGTGAGCTCAGTGTACCTGGCTGCTCTGATCTACAAACAAACCACAGAGTAGAACTGCTCCTTTTATGCACGTGTGTTTGTGTGTGTTAGGGCATGCATAAGCATGTTTGCACGAGGAGGGGCAGAGATGCATAAAGAGGCAAAGACCATATCAATCTGTCCCATCTCAAAATGTTTCTCTACGTCAGTTTCCACCTCCTGGATTGTCGATCTGCCTCTTTTTCAACTTTAAACTTGGCAACAGCAGCCAAGACCGATCACTCTGACCTGCAGATGGCAGAGAAAAGGTCCCTGAGAAAAGTTAAAAAGCCCTGGGATGTTTTCTTTTTCCTTCCGTCTTCAGTTCCCATAAAGGGGGCATTGTTTTAAAAGTGAAAACAGTCGCCTGCTCAGAGGTGTTACAGAAGTGTGTTCTGGCTCAGAGCTTCTCAGAGGAACGGAGGGGGGCGGAGTGTGATTTATTAAGTTAAAACTATGAGGAGAGGAGAGGAGAGGAGAGGAGAGGAGAGGAGAGGAGAGGAGAGAAAAGGAAAGGAAAGGAAAGGAAAGGAAAGGAAAGGGAAAAAAGGAAAGGAAGAAACTAAGGAGAGAAGGAGAGGAGAGGAAAGGAAGAAAGAAGAAAATGAACATGAAGAGGAAATAAAGAAAGGAAAGGAGGACTTGGAAGTAAAAGAAAAGAAAAGAAAAAGAGGAGGGGAGAGGAAGATGGAGAAAGGAGAGTAAAGAAAGAGAGAAGGGGGAAAGATGGGAAAGGAAAGGAAGAAAGGGGGGACAGGGGAGACAGAAGAAAGACAAGGGGAGATAAAAAAGGAGAGAAGGAGGAGAGGAAATGAAAGGATAAGAGGAGGGGAGGGGAAGGGAAGGAAAAGGAAATGAGAAGAGATGAGAGGAAAATAGATGAAAGAAAGGCAAAGGAGAAGAAAGGAAAGAAGAAGTAAAGGGAGGAAATGAGAGGAAAGAAAATGATGAAGAGGAGAGATAAAAAAGGAAAGGAAATGAAAAGAGAAAAAGAGGAGAGGAGAGGAGAGGAGAAGAGAGGAGAGGAGAGGAGAGGAGAGGAGAGGCACATTAAGACGGTAAGTCATTTAAATCTATTTTGCCTGGAGTCAGGCTCAGCTTACCATCAGCCTTATCTCTGTGTACTTCCTCCTACACGTCAATAAACAGAGTCCTCCCTACATACATTAACAGCTGGCTAACACATATTTAGCCAGAACACATTCAGCCCCTCTGTGAGAAACAACACCAACCTGGACTACAACAGCTGTCTGTCTGGCTGTCTGTCTGTCTTTCCATGCATGTACCTTTTTCCTGCTCATCTCCCTCTCCCTTTCTCTGCCGCTCTCTCTTTCCTGCAGAAGGCTTAAAAGTCAATATTTGATCTGCTGCAGCTCTTGAACACTTCAAAGAGCACAGAGCTCCGCTGTGAACATAGCCTTTAATATGCCGTTCAGGAAAAGAAGCAGAGAGGGTCAATAAAGTGGGACACAAGTGCTTCTTGTAGTAAAGTAAGTGTGTGTGTGTGTGTGTGTGTGTGTGTGTGTGTGTGTGTGTGTGTGTGTGTGTGTGTGTGTGTGTGTGTGTGTGTGTGTGTGTGTGAGTGTGTGTGTGTGTGTGTGTTCACGTCGTGTGTATAGGTCAAATATCCTTTCATACATGCTGCACATGTAGGAACATCAGGTTTAGCACATGTTGAGCGCACACGCAGAGAGAGAAACGCAGACAGACAGAGAGCGAGCTGCCACGGTTTTAAGAGCCAGAGTGAAAATAATAATATCATAATAAAGCTTTCATTAGCTTTCAAAGGTGGCTCTGTGTGAGGCTGTTGAGGGTTTCCTGTGGCTGGCCTGAGGGAGCTGTTAGATGCCAGCGAAGGAGCCAACAGGGCTGTCATAAGCCTGAATAGAGCGCCTAATGGACACAGCATGCCAGTGATTACTCTATTGACCTGGATAATTACATTACATTTTTTTAAAAAAAGATGATATGGAACATTATGTTCAAGGGTCTGAAAGTGGTAAGCTGTGTAATTTCACCTCGTTTACTGGCCTACAAAAGAGCAGCCATTACCGTATTGATGAACTTCTAATTAAAATAACCTCGTATGACTTACAGATGCGTACTGGTGCACTGGCATTCGGACAAACCCGACGTCTTAAAAAAAGGTAGCAGACGTGTCTGAAACAGTGAAGTCAGAGAAAAGTTTTAACAGCAGTGCATTTATATCAAGGCTTCTATTAAAGCCTCTGTCACAGCTCATACATGGGTTATTAACAATGAGTTCAAGACGTTTTGGGGGATTTTTTAATATGGTTCTGCTGTTTTAGCTCTTTTCTGATGTCATGAGATTTTCCAGTTTAGATCTTAGCTCTGATTATGTCAAATTCAGCTTCATTTAGCATTTCATTTTGCAGGTGGAAGCATCTTTCTGCCATCTTCCTGTTACCTTAACCAGGATAATGAACATTATTTACAAAGCACCGTTTTAAAACACTAAAGCTCAAAGTACTATGTGCCAGACAGAATTCAGGTTTTTAACGTTATTATTATAGAGAATATATTAAGAGTTCTTTTTAAATGTAAACTTTAAATCCCGATCCTGGTTCTGGATTCCTGGATTCTCATTCACAGTGACAGATTCACAAGTGTAAAGATCTGAGATGAATTCACAATATAAAACTTGTGAAAAACTCAGGAAACTCAAGATTTGTCCCAACTATTCATTTAGTAAACGATGAAACACGGACACAGCAGTCTCTCTATTGTTCACTTGTACAGACCAGGATGTTTCATTGATTTTAGGGCTGCAAGTAACAATTACTTTCATCATTGACACACTTCTCGTTTATTTTTTGAAAAATCTAAATTTTTCCGGAAGCCAAGGTGACGTCTGATCAACTGTCCAAAACTCAAATATATTCAGCCTTCAGTCATAATATCACATTTATGCATAACTGACTAATCGGTTAATCTTTCCAGCCCAACTTGATTTTATTTTTATTTTGTACTTTGTCTGTGTATGTTTCTAACCATGTTATGTCCCATTTGTGTCATTATGCATCATATGTATACTTGAAAGCATCTGATGTTCACTGTTTTACGACAGAATAAAACCAAATAAAATCACTTTACTCTTTAATGCAGTTTTGATTGAGCCTGAAAGCAGTGATTAAACTTATTTAAAAGTATCTCCTGTTGTGGCGCGTGCTTGTAAAGACCATCACGTCATCGCGAAGATGAGGAAAAACTCAAGTGATGCTAAAACTGCCCTGTTAATCCCGTCTGAGCTAGCTACAGAAAACAGATACTTCCATAAGGACAAATCAAGACTCTTATCAGCGGTTCTGAACCAGCCATCAGACACTGGACTCCCTGCTATAAAAACAACATTCATTTGTCACTCATGCCAGGATACTAGTGATAAGCGGGACAATTATACCATTATATCTGCCATGTCGGGGAGAAGGACAGGATGAGAGGAGGGGGAGGAGAATAGGGGAGAGTGGGAGCAGACAGTGGGCTTGGTGTGTTGCTGTGTGTTGCCGTGTTTAGGATTTCATCGCCCAGACGACTACAGACTAATCCCTGGAGACTCCTTCCTTACTCAGGAAATACTTCCTTCCGTCAGACTGACAGAAGAAGTGATTTCTCTTCTTCAAACAACTACAGTGAAACAGAGACACACAATCCTAAGAAACATACCAAAAGTCCTATAGTGAAAAAAAAACACTGACATTTTCATAAAAACTGCGGTGTGTTTGCGGTGAGCAGTTTCCTCTTGGTATCCGTTACATAAAGTACGTTTTCTCAGTCAGATGTTCTGATGTAGCGCAGCACAGCACTTATTTGTGTCTGGTTTACCGTGAAGCTGGACATCTAAATTATTTAAAGAATTTTTTTTTTTGGTTTAACTTGAGGGTTACTTCCAGAAAAAGGGCCTATTATGGGCCCAAACCGTTCACTTAACATACCACCAAATCAAAGTAACATGGTTTGTGCGGAAAGCAGCGAGCGTCAGCTCAGTCTTTGCTGTCGTCCTACACTACTAACAGCTGTAAATCTTTTAACTGCACAGTCAGCTCTCCTGCACAAACATCACACTGGAATATTACCCTGGTCTCCACACAGCTCTACACTATGTAAATCTCTAAAAGGGAAAAAAAAACGGTGTGAATGTGTCATAAAGATACAGTTCCTGTTTGCACGCTGTATCATCTAATCTAAAAAATGGCCCTGAGACAACAGCCAGCAGCCATAAATCTCCATTTCAAACGGGCACACGGGAGACAAACAATGTAAAGTGCTGACTTGTGTGTGTATTTTTAGGGCTCATCTCTATGCAGTGAGTGGCTACGGCACAGTGTGTGCAGAATGTGTGTGTTCGAAAGAGACAAAATGTAAGACAGAGAAAGTCAGTGTGTATTCATGTTGGCAAGTGTGTGTGAGCACCAGTGTTCACCTCTGGGACACAGCAGCAAGATTTGAAGAAGAAGTGTGTCAACAGAGCTCCAGAGCAGCAGTAAACTGAACGCACACACACACACACACACACACTGAATGATGGAGAGTCAGCAATTAGCTTCACGTCTGACACTGTAAAAGCTCTCAAGGGTTTCTCGGGGAGTGTCAGATGAGGATGCTGGGTATTAAAAAGTTATTTATGGAAAAAGACAATATAACTCTGCAATTTCCGCATCTTGGGTTTCTGTGGTTCAAAAGACAAAAGTAAAATAACAATGTGAAAGAATGACACAGCACAGAAACATGTCGGCAACGAAAACATGTTCACATAAAAACATTAAGTCATTCAAGAAATTGTTCAACATTGTAGCAGTGTTGAAGTCAAGACCAGCTAAACCGAGACCAAGTCAAGACCAAGACCAGACAGTACACAGCCTGCCTAGGTAGCTAACATGTAGCAAATATTTGCCAAATCTCTTTGGGTGAGGCCCACGCCTCCGAGCTTTCTCAGTAAGTGTTCTGTAGATGAACTCTTTGTGGTTTAGGAAGTCAAATTTTACTGCAGGTTTGGCTGACATCTCTCCTCACAGACAGACACAACCACTTTCTTGAAGTGCGTGTCAAAGAGGGCACCGACGGCTGACAGCTCTTAACAGTGGCAAAAATTTGAAAAATTAAAAATGACTCAAGCTATCTGAAGCAATTACAGTAATGACAAATCAGGCAATGTACCGGCACATTTATTGACACAGTGTTTCCTACAGGATTTTGTAAAACTGTTGAGGGTGGACCTCAGAACTTTTAGAGGCTTGCTCCCCCAAAGAAAATATTGTACGTTTAATAGTTAAATGCATCAGTCTGGTCTGTGCACTTTGAGAACAGAAATTTGTAAAGTTTGTGATCCTGTGAACAATTTCATCATAAACACAGTAGTTGTAAAGGTATGAATGGTGATGACATGGCAAAAACATCCCCCAGATTTCCTTTTATACATTTTCAAATATAAAATATTATTTATACTACACTATACTTGGCTTAATACTTGATGGTTAATACTCAGGATCAGGAACTTTCAGGATTTTTGGGGCCGATCACTGATCGCAACATGTGCAACTCTTAGAGACACAACTTAAACCAGAGCAGCCTGCACTTGGTTATTGGGAGTAATTGAAGTATAATAAAGCATTTCCCGCAGGAGGACAGCCTAACAGAGGAGGAGGGATTTCTAGTAGGATATTTCTGATTTCACCATTTTGATTCTACTCAATTCACCACCCTATTTTAGTGTTTACTCTCAAAGACTTTAAGGATGAACTAGCTTTTAAAACATAGTTTACAGTCCCAAAAATGCTGCTTTATAAGAGTTTGACTTGTTGAAGGAACTTTGCAGCTGTTGGCTCGTGGTCTTGTGGTTAAACCTCGAACTGAACTGTCCTCTGTTTAGTTTTCTGTGCCATGCCAGGTGTTTGCTCTGTAACCACAGACTGTAGAAGAACTTTGTGAATGTCGACTATATCTACTTTCAACAAAGCACATTACTCTGAGAAACGATATGAATGGAGTTGTTTTCTAAACAGATATGCAGATGAAGCAGGATTTTTGCCTGTCAAAAGCGACTGAAAGTGTTTTTGAATCTGTGCTGAACATGTCATTAGTATAAATTTCCTCTAATGGACTGCAAGCCAACAGCCAGGAGCCTAATTTGTCTCCATTTGGTTTCTGTGTCTCCAAAATTCCAGTCCCTGAATTATTCCAAAATTCCTGTATTGTTCTTGTCAGTGTGGTCACCTCTCCAAACCTGTGCTGTTGCAGCATTTAGGTACTTTTTTCATGATTTTCATTGGCCCAATGTGTGTTTTCATGCCAGATTTGATCATGGCCCGCGGAAAAATAGAACAGATGGCAAAACTATTGCTGCAGGTTGCAAGCCAGCCATGAAGCTTTTGGGAGCTTTGCGGTGCTTCAGCCTCCTGTGTGACCCTAGCGTATTGGCTATAACAATGCAGATGGAAGGTTTGGATAGAATTAAAATTGTATTGTGTATTGTGAATTTATATAAAACTTACCTGTTTACTGTCTTTGCTCATTTTTTAAATAGCCAGAGGGCGGTGGAGGTAGGACTGTCAAGACGGCGATGACCTGAGCCACCACTCTGAGCTTCGCAACGGTTCTTCAGAAACTCGTGTGTCATCACAGAGACTACGTCTATATTTTATACCTTCAATGGTTGTGCTACATTCCTGCTAAAGTGCAAATCTTTCTATCAAAATAAGTGGGCAGATGTGTTGATGCACTGTACAGTGTCGCTGTTACAGATGTTTGCATTGACAGGATAGGGACGGGGATTCAGTGATGCAACATTAGCGATGTCATTCTTCTTGGCCTTGTGACATACATCGAACTGCAGTTTGTGATCTTTTTTTCAGGTGTTGCTTTGTGTCTTATGCATTTTTTGCTTGTTCTTGCTCAACATCACTTTCCCTAAATCCCAAACACTTCCAACCAACAGACAATGACCCGTTTCAAAAGGAGTAGCTCTTCGCCTTCGCTTCTGGCATTTGAGTCTCGTTTTGCCCTTCTGCACCCCGTTGTATATTACTATTCTACTCCTGACTGCAGCATCCAGGAAATTCTTGCACAAGCTGCCGCAGGGTGCACGCACAGCGGCATGAAAGCTCCCCCAGAAGCGAAGCCAAAACATCTCGATCAACTGGTTGGGAGTTTAAGGAGCGCTTGATTTGACATGCAGCGGAGAAGCTAAGTTTCCTATGAGCGGAGCAGACATGTTGAATGGAAATATCACAGTCAGTCATGTTCATTTAATTGTGGTAAGCCAAAATCATGATCACGATTAATATTCGATTAATTGTGCAGCCCTAGTAACAAGATTAGGCAAGCAGAGGGAAGAACAGCCGTGGTTGGTCAGACTACGTTGTTTCTTTGCAGCAGCCCAAACGCCTGGATTGTTGAGGGGTATTGACTCTGAATAATCCTGCTTCCCTCTAAATCCTCATCCTCTGACTTCAAACGCTGTGCAAAGACTTTCAATAGAATCTGGCA
This sequence comes from Sciaenops ocellatus, assembly GCA_033000465.1. Classification (NCBI taxonomy): domain Eukaryota; kingdom Metazoa; phylum Chordata; class Actinopteri; family Sciaenidae; genus Sciaenops; species Sciaenops ocellatus. The sequence goes on along the minus strand of CP136888.1, from coordinate 5,611,335 downwards.
TCCTCCCAACTTTCTCTCTGTCAGTCGCTCATTCTTCTTCTTCGCATTCTTTTTCACTCTCTGTCCTCCCCTGGATCAACTGTCCAGCCTTGAATCACAAAGCCAAGCCCAAATTCTGTGAAAAATCTCGAGGAGAGGCCCCTGCAATGGCTGGCACACACACACACACACACACACTCCTCTCGTAGGAGTGACAACAAAGAAGGCAAGGCTGTAGACCCGGTGGACAAAAAGTCTGATAAATGAAAGGTCCCAACACAAAGGAGCAGAGAGCAGGTTAGAAAGGATTTGAAGACCAGCTGTGAGAATCAACCAATGAAATCTTCAAACAACTCCAACCACCACTCAGTATATTCAATTTATGCAAGTATTCATCACACGGTCATCTTGCAAGGACTGCATGGTTGGTTACTATTGAATCAGTGTTCTTACTTCAGTGTAAGCCTTCCCATCTTTCATTTCCCACACAAGCCAAATACATTCAAAGCTTTTCATCGATGAGAAAAAAAAAAGAGTATTCTTCATAGAAGGAAGGTTTGCTACTGTTACAGACAAGCAAGACTAAGGCCAGATTCAGACCAAATCCAGCGCTGTGGCAGAAATGCAGGTTTTTCCATTCATTTGCGTAGGGGTAGTGTGTTTTGGCATGCGATGATGCGGGCAGCAGGGGGGTCCAAAAAATAAATAAAAATCCAGCGACCTGCAGCAGAGAAGTTGAGCCAGATTCAGCTTTTGGAGAAATGCAACCCAACGTCATGTTGCAGTGGCCAAGCCCACGATCATAACCTTCCACAGTCAGCCTGAAATGTTACTGAAAGTGGGCACTATCCAGGTGGACTAAACTGTGATACTAGCACCAAACTTTTGAGTTGAGGCTCTTGGGAACATCATTATTTCCGCAGCCGTTTGGTTATAAACCAAAGTATTGGCAAAGTGGAAATATTGACCTGACGATGGCACTCGATATAAATTTCAGACATTACCAAAGTTATTTCAGTTCATCCTGAGGAGGACAAGAATGTCTCTCCTGACTTTCACAGCAATCCATCTAAACACTGCAGATACATTTCAATTAAAACCACAAATGGCAACCTTATGGTGGCTCTGGAGGAAAAGTCAGGGGATCAACAAAGTCATTCATCATCTGGGGGACAGAAATATCTGTTCAAAATGTTGTGCCAGTTCATCCACTGACATTTCACAGGATGAGTGAAAAGTCTGACCTCTTGGGTGCGCTAGAGGAAATCAGAAATCACCAAAGTGAGAAGGATTCATCGTCATCATTCATGAATGTCTGCACTAAATCTCATGGCAAACCATCCAACAGTTGTTGAGATATTTCAGTCTGGACCAAAGTGGTGGATCAAATGACCAAAAGACAGACAGACATTACCATCCCTGCAGCCATTCTGCAAACGTGGCTAAAAAAGCTTTAAATATCTAGAAATATGTCACTCAGATGGTATTCTGTGGATTACCTCCAGGCATTTTACAGAGAGAACTATTCCTTTAACAGCAACTGCATGTTTTCTATGCTGCTCACTCCCAAAATCTAAAACTGATGTCTTTCATCTCACACTTTTTCTATTGTAGTATGAGGTGTTTATTCACAACACAATTCTTGACATGATAAAACAACAACCGGCCTCTCTGTGAGACAGCCTGGTGTTTCTCGTGGAGAATTTAACATGAGGAATGCTCATTTTCAAGACAAAAGATCCTAAAATGCAGAGTCCTATAAAAAGCTGCATATTTTCCCTGACTGAGGCGAGCAGCCAATTTGTGACCAACATAGAAAGTTTACTGGAAGAGAACACTATGTTACTGTAGTCAGTGATGCAGTGCTGCACAGGGCTGGTCAGAGCACAATATCTGTTCTTGGTAAGAAATTACTGTTTTGAACTTGAAATTCTCAGAGAAATGTGGATTGCAAAGGAGCAGTTAGGTAAGTGTGGTGGCTGCTGCAGCACTGCTTTTAGAACAACTTTTTGTCTGAAATCTCCTGGAGGGTGTCCTGATTATCATCACACTGCAATGTTGAAAGTAAACACAGAAGAAGTAGTGCGTTTATCTGAAATGAAGACGTCTGAAGCGACTAGTCAACAGTGGAAATTCTCAAAATCTGAAACATCTTTTACGTCATTAGTAAACAGGCCAGAGCTTTCACCATGAACATTACACATGGACCATTTCATTTAAAAAGAACACACCAGATATTTCAGGTAGAATTATTAATATGTTAATTATAGACTATATTAAAATATCATCGACCAACCAGATGATAAATATTTAATTTACTTTGATGCGGCTAGATGATATTGCCATTGCAAACCAGACAAAACTCTCAATAACAGATTACAGAAAGTATCTCTAACAAAAGCATGACACTGATTTCACCTGGATGACAAAATAGATGGATAAAATAAGGATATAACTATCCATCTTTAACTGAGTCTTCATGATCGTGATTAAGTTGTGTTTTTTCAAATGCTTTTATGTTTTTGCTACCCAACTCCTACAGGAGGCTCGTCATATTGCGACTAGATCACTGTAACGCCTTCCTGACAGGAGGCACAGATGACCCAGAACGCGGAGGCACGTCTGGTTTTCAATCAACCCAAAAGGTCACATTATCCCGCTGCTCATCGAGCTCCACTGGCTACCTGTAGCAGCACACATTAAATTCAAATCCCTAATGCTTGCCTACAAAGGAGTGTCCAGTACTCCACCTAACTACTTGAATGACGTTATACAGGCATATGTTACCTTACGACCGTTGCACTTCACCAATGAATGACGCCTGGCTCTGTCACCCGTATGCTCAGGGCAATCCAAACTCGTCTGTTGTTTCCAATTGGTGGAACGTGCTACCAGTTACTACCAGAGTAGGGGCGTCCCTCTCTACCTTTTAAAAACCTCCTGAAGACCCACCTCTTCAGAGAGTATCTCCTCTCCTAGCACTACCAATAACTGGACATGCTAAATCTAAAAGCATCAGCGAAATGACTAAATGTAAATGTAATGTTTTTCATTGTTAGCAGGAGCTTGGTGGTCATGTCAGTTGTTTAGTTCAAACCACTTTGGGTGTAAAGAGTAGCATGACCTGTAGTCAGGGCCAGATTAGCCCACTAAAAATGTGTTGTCTTCCCTGACTGGCATTGGGTCTGTCTGGTTGACGAAAAATACTGTACATGAAATTTTGTCACAGGCTGCTTCTCAAGACAAATACACAGCACACAGACTTGGCACTGTGGGAGCTGGCCACTTGGCCCGCTTTTGCCCAACTGGTAATCCAGACTTGCCTCTTGGGACTTCAAGCAAGACTTTTAGGCTCTTATCAGGATTTTAACAACACACAACATGTGTAAGGTTGAGCATGAGCCAAAGCACAGTACATCAGAGAGTCACAGTTTGTTAATTAACAAAAACAGATTCACTAGTGAGATAAATAATGAGCCCAATTAATGCTTTTAGTTCTTTAAGTCACACAAAACAGTGTTAACATTCGACTGCAGGGAGCTATCGAAAGTTCATTCAGATGTAAGTGTAAACAAAGAATATGTGGCTGTCCAACGAGAACCATTCTTCTACTCTGTGAGCTCAATAAACCATTTAAAAACACACTGGATTAGTTGAAAAAGGAGCTGTTTTTCTAAGCTCGTGAAAAGTTGACATACATGGTTTGCATGTGACACATAACTTCTAGCTTGATCACAGGGTGCAGCTATTGATTCCTGGGTTGCACAAAATTGAACTGTCATTTCTTCGCAGTAAAACTCACCACAGATAAAATTCAAACTTATTTCAGTGTCGTAATGTCGCTGGACGTCCCTCAAAGGCCAGAATATTTGGAGATCAAAGCTGAAGTTGCTGACAGTTGCATGATTTCTTTTTCCTTCTTCTGACTTTTAAATCAAATCAAAAATATTTTTTATAGGACTCAAACCCAGGATGTTGTGGTGGCTTCGTGGTATGGGCGTTAGCCAACTGAGTGCGTACTTTACTGGGCTTACACAACCAATTTATGCACTGAAATGGAAACTCTGCTTCAAAAACCTTTAAAGCATCATCTGTCTAATCAGCAGCAATCAAAACAACTTTACTCGCCACCTACTGAGACCTCCTTGTTTGGCACAGAGTGAGTTGTTCTAATTTGATGGCTGATTGTGGTCTCCACTCAGTCAAGCTGTGGGGCCACTGCCACTCAACTATGTCCCTTTTTCAATTCAGTGAGTAAACGACGGGCAGAGGATCCTTAAAAAGCTGGTAAACAAAAACACAATTAGCATTTATGAGCGTAAAAAGCAAGCTCCAAGCGCAACGGGATAGTTTTTTCGGCAGTCCTGACACAGCCCTGGATGTTTGATCTTACGTCCATCAGCACCACTTCTGTTCCTGACAGAACAGTAGCTCACAATTAGAAGCATGCGGGGCAAATAAAAAAGCCAAGGCTGAGTAAGTGTGTCTGCTGGATTCCTGTGTCTCATGTTGACTGGGACTGTTTTTTCTTCCCAGGCTAGAAACCAAAATGACACATTGACTGGAAGGAAGAACCACAGGCCACAGAGTGTTAATGGACACAACATCTCATGCCACGGCCTCAGATCACTCATCAAATGTTCGTGTAATATTTGTGGAGGCCTTTAAATGAATTGTGGGATATTTTGCTATCTTGTTACTTTTAACATCCAGCCTTTAGGTTAGCCAGGAAATGAGCCTGCAAAGAGCACAAGTAGACATCACTTCTTATGAAGGAATAGGTCAAAATGTTCATTAATACACTTATTTGCTTTCTTCAAGAGTTAAAAGAGAAGATAAAACACTCTACTAAAGCCAGCAGGTGGTTAGTTTAGCTTAGCTTAGCATAAAGACTGGAGGCAGAGGGAAACACCTAGTCTGAGCAAGTTATAATGAAATCCTTGCCTTCTTAACATCGTAAAGCGAGGGATTGTATTATTTACAGAAGCTGGAGTACCCTGCAGTTTTGCAGTCAGCAATAAACTACTTTGCAAATTTCCTCCAATCAAAGCTCGTCCCAAAGGACGGCATTCCTCTGATGTGGTGATCTCAGACCGTTTTGCTATGATTTGAACACCCTCTCCTCAGACACTCTCTCAGGCATCTTAACAGCTGATTCATAGTGGGTTCTGTTTCACAGTTTTATTTGACTACAGCCTCGCGGGGCGCTGGGATTGCACAGGTTGGTTGCCATGGATGTAAGACAAACCTGCGCAGGATGAAAAAAGATCTCCCCTGAAGCCCAGCTCAGCAGGCTACATATTTGTGCACTGTGTGGACGACGTTCAGGAACCTCACAACCGGTGAATGAAAACATGCAATCCTGGGGGACTTACTGACAGACCGGGAGCGAGAGGGGAGGGAAAAAAAAAAGTGATGTGCTGGAAAACTCAAAAGGCCGTCTGCTTGACAGTATGCCATCAACTCAGCCTTTACTCCTTCTATTTTTTTCCGCCTCAGTTGCCCGGCTATCTTTTGGCTGTGAAATGACTTTAAAAGGCAGCAGTCGCAGTTCATTTAAGGACGAGATATTGAAATGTCGAGGCACATTTTTCCGAAGAAAAGAGAAAATTCTAATGAACCATTTACTGCGGCATGAGCTGCGCTTTGGAGCTTGACTCATAATTAAACAGCTTTAACACTCGTTTTTGCTTATTTGTGTTGCTCATTATGTTAAAGTATAAACGCTTTCTCCATAAAGACGCCCTTGAAGATTTTTTTTTTTTTAAACTGTTGCCCATTACACGCACAAAAACATGAGCATCAAATCCCCCAGGAAAAAACATTTTAAATAGCCTTTTATTGCTTGGTGTTATTTCTGTGTCTCCTGAGTGTTTCAGACTGTTATCCATCTACATTCCTCTAATTTCTTCATCCCCCTCTCCCTTCAGCTGCATCATATAAAGATGTCTAATTGAAGGCTTTGCACAAAACAAATGACCACATTAGCCTGCCCCCTTTTAACTCGTCCTTCTTCCTGTCTGTGGTTGTAATGCATTATACTCTCTTGTTCTCTGTTGTCTCTCAAATTACAGTGCAGCCTGCCAATCATTCGGAGACGAAAACTGAAGGACTTGTTTTTCTGCACAACCCACCCACCTCCTGTCTATTTTCTTCCTGTGCTCCGCAAACATGTTTATGTTGATGCAGAACAACAATACAGCAATGTAAAGCTTTATTCAAATTTCCAAGATGATCCATAAAGTTGTTGCCAATTTTTCCACTTCTATTATCATCTGAAAAACACCAAAAACAAAACTCGCAGTCACTCAAGATGAATAACAAACAATTCACTCGCGTTAATTCAGCATCGCTGAACACTGCCGAGATAGGAAAGGCGGATTAAATGCTTGACTTGTGTTTCTTTTATGTCTGCACATGAACAGCAAAAAAAAAAAAAAAAAGCTCTTTTTTCCACCCCACTCTGTTAAGATCTGAGAACCTGCCAGACATTTCTGTCCCTCTGTGCTTCCCATACATATGGTGCCACAGAGTGTTTTCTCCATGTGACAAAGGCTCTTAAAACCTCTACGGCCAAATAGAACAATGCCACGTGGGTGGCTCTCTGTCTGGTTGTGTCTATGGTATGTGTGTGTGTGTGTGTGTGTGTGTGTGTGTGTGTGTGTGTGTGTGTGTGTAAACAGATATTGTAGACTGAGTCGAAAAGTCTGCCTCAACATTTGAACAAGTATCAGCTTTCATCAGCGGAGATTTACTTCTAAGAGCAAGACAAACAATATTGAGCAGGTAGACAAGAAGAAGAGTTTAGTTTGTACAACATCTTTTTCATGTGTAACCACTTTTTACTATGTCACAATGATTATATATGTGATGTAACCTATAACTCTCAAAGGAAGATGTGTTTGGATTACACCTGCAAGGATTAGTCAAATAAAGGTATAGTGTGTAAGATTTAATGGCATCTAGTGGTGAATCTAGTGAACCACTCGCCTCATCCTCCCGTTCCAAGCATGAAAGATAAACTACAGAGGCTGTGAAACTTGCGGGGAAAAAAACAGAAAAGGTCCTATCTAGAGTCTCTTTGTCCATTCTGGATTTGTAGAAACATGGCGGATTCAACGGAACAGGACCCGCTTCCTCTGTAGATATAAAACGCTCATTTTAAGGTAATAAAAACATAACGATTCTTATTTTCAGGTTAATATATACAAACAAAAACATAGTTATTGTTACATATTTTATTTCTTCCTGTAAATCCCCTTAAATGTTACACACTGGACCTTTAAAGGTGTCCTTGTGGGTCCCTGTTTTGTTTGTATCATGCATGCATTTTACACGCTATTCCCCTGATTAACAGTTGGTGGCAGTAATGCAGCAACACGTCAAAAATCGGCTAAGAAGAAGAAGCTAGCAAGCAAACGTGGATGTAACCAACTCAGGAATTAAAATATGAAAAATCAGCATTGCCAACGTTTCATGGGGAAAGGAAATGCACTCAGCATGTTTATTAGACCTCAAGGATACACACAATGTGTTTTGATGAAAAACTGAATGTAAACATGAATTTTGTTTGTTTACAAGAAAAACCCCACAGGGCACCTTTAAACAATTAGCCAATCAACATAAAACCGAAAGCAACATCATTCAAGCAAAAACTATCAAACATCTGGTTCCAGCTTCTCCGACGTGAGTGTTTGCAGTTCTTTGTGGGGAGTTTTTGGACTAAACATGCAAACTTAATGTGTCAACTTTGGCTTTGGGAAACTTTGAAGATCATTTTTCTCCATTTTCTGAAATTTTAGACACCAAACAACTCTCAAATAAATCAAAAGAAATGATCATCAGTGATGACAAAACTATGCAGCTGCAGCCCGACTTTGGACTGTGTTTAAATAAATCACAAAAACACATTGGGAACACGACATAATGGCTTAATAAATGCAATATTCGGAGCAGTTATAGCGCTGCTGTGACTCCAATATGAGACTTAAATTGCTGAGCGTCTGTTGCCACTTGTATTATGCAGCCTGGATGTTGCGAGCAGCCGCCAATGTTTGTTGACTGATGAGAGGCGATGTTGACAGGGAACTCTGTTTGGTTTGGCAGGAGCGCACACTGGCTGCCATTCCACAGATGAAACCATGTGAGCGCTGCTCACTTTGTGAGGAACAGCTAGCAGCTCCTGCAGCCTTTCCTGTGTGAACAGACCTGCCAGCTTCTAGACGGTTATGAGGGTTTAAGGCTATATTAAAGGATAAGGCAGGTGATATTCTATTTTTCTTACTGTCAGAAAGACCAAAACCAACAATGAACTGATCCTGCTAACACGTATTGTCTGTGCAGCCAAAGCTTGATTTAACTCAGTCTTCTGTGCCAAAGTCCTCCATTGGTGTCCAAAAACTATTAAAAACCCATCAGCGAGGCACATTGTTGCACTGAACGACATGTTTCTTCATTTAACTTGATCCACACACACTCTCCCTAGAGCACTGTATTAATCCACTGCTGCAAATAGTCCACAACAAATGTACTCCTTACACCTGCATAAAGTAATATTTGCTGAAATCTGCATGTTTTGGGAAAAGAAACTATAATTTGTGACTTGTTTTTCTTCAGTTTGGGTGCCTCAGACAAAGCTGGGAAGCCAAATTGTATTCAGAGATGAATATTTTGTTCATTTTGTTCTTTTCACGGAAACTGACAAGCAAAATATAAAATAACGCCAAACAAAAAAAAAAAAAAAAGGCACACTCGAACAACTTTCATAGGGCTGTTTCCAACTTTGTCCTAAGTTAACAGTATTTTAGAGGCGGCATGCTTCATAAACTTTATCATAAATGCTGAGTATTTTAGCTCAACTTCAGAGGCCCGAGTAGACACATCAAACATTTGACAACCAAAAACCGGGCATTGCCCCTGCAAACCACAACTAAAACACTGTGATCACGCGAGACTCTCCTATAAATCATTTGAGTTTAGGAGGAGGATAACAGCACGTCTTTAAACTGAGAGACATCATTAAAGTGAATTGGCCTAATGATATGTCTGCACATTCAAGTCATAAGCTCTGTATTTGTTGCCCACCCATTTCAGCCGTCATATGACAGCTATCAGCTAGAGTGGGAGAAACAGCCCACACTGGGCAGGGAGGGAGCACGCAAGGCCGAGGCAAGTTGTTGCCTGTTAGTCCGTCAACTGTCAGTCATCGCTGAGTGAAAGGGCCGAGGTTTATAGAGGCTGGAAACTCATGTGGGGATGGACAGCAGCCAGTTTATGACGGGATAAATGTGTTCCAGTGCACTGAATATGCGGATACAGTATGGCAGGACACCTTGCACAGGAAGAGAAGCGATTAGTAAAATCCACAGTACACATCCCTGACAGGCATTCACCATTACAAAGAGCCTCCTCCGGAGTCTCCTACAGCCAGCCTATCTAATCTCAGATCAGAGTGTAGTGGTAGATCTGGAAGGAGGACAGACCCCGCTCTGTTCGCTCTGATGTGGAGTCTGGCTGCACGCACACACACACACTGACTCATCCACTGTTTTTACAGCACCCACACAAAACCAAACTCCTAAATGTATACTGCAACTCGGGAATACACACACAGACACACAATTATCCACGTAAACATTTGCGCTCTCATCTCAGCAGGCGTTTATGAAGTTTAACCTTTACTGCAGCGATGACTCAAACACACAAAGCAGTCGACTGCTTACCTTGAAAAGTGGCCACATTACGGGAGATTAGAAACTTCAGGCTGGAGCTGGACATCTGGATAAGGTTCTGGATGTCTCTCCGGGCTGCCACCTGGTACCGCTCCTCCACTTTTTTGGTGCAGCATGTCAGGTTCTTGGACGTGCACACCTGAAGATCTGAACCTGCGAGTCATTGAGATCAAATGTTAGGATTTTAAAACATGGGCAGGAGCTTGGATTATAAATGGGCCAAAGCGAAGAAGCATGGCAGCTCGGTGTTTGCCTTAGAGTAAAAAAAAAAGGCAAGTTTGTGGATGGTATTTGACAGCCCCAGTTTGTACCTCTTGTATACCAGTACATTCAGAGTCAAAGATAAGCATTTGTTTCTCTGAAAAATAAATACCCAGCGATGTTTGAACAACCCAGACAGTCTTTTAAGAACACTTCCCTCTGTTCTGAATTTACACAATCCTCAAAGAACATCTGGATGACCTGTTGCTCAAGTTTCATCTGTATTTCCTAATCCAGTTAGCTGGTATGTACGTGTCAATGTGCTTCACACAGAACACAGATGAACTAACTAAAATAGAACATGAATACATAAAAGAAAATGTCTATTTGCTGTTTTTGTTCAACACAAGAGAAATATTAACACATCCCAAAGTTGTCATAAGTAACCGCCTCCCACATCTACACCCACTATTAGAAAATACTAAAGAATATAAAGAAACATCTACATACTTAAATATAACTGATAATACATGATTGGTTAATTGTGTCAGACATATCATCTACAGGTTAGATCATTGTTTGGGTCAGGAGACAGACTGGATTAGGAGACCTGAGTTAAAAATCTGTTTTTTGTCAAGATGAAAAGTCTTTTGGATTTCAGAAACACCCTCAGAACTGTTTGTTAAACGACCTTATGCCTTTTTCCAACATCACCGGGTATTCATTTCACAGAGAAAGGAATGCTTACCTCTTTGACTCGAATGTCACGTTAATACGAGAGACAGAAACTGAGGCTGAGGATTTGCATGCTCTCCTAAGGGTGCTCCACTTTCCTTCACACATTCCAAAGACGCTCAAGTCAGGTGGATTTGACACCCTAACCTGCCTGAAGGTACGAATAAGTGAGTGTGTCTGACTATCTTCTGTATTATCTGTATGATGAACTGCTGACTGTCCAAAGTGACAAGCAGCTTTGCTTCCTTTAGTAACATTCATCAGTATGACTAAGAGTCTACAGCAGCCATGCTAGCAGCCCTGAGAGACTGTACCGGCCACAGCAGCGCTTTGAGGTATTCATAGGTATTTGGTCATCGACCAAAGTGTTGGACAAGTTAAAAGTTTGACCTGCCGTAGGTTCATGGTGAAACCTCAGAGGATCGCCAAATCATCCTCAGATGGGGGAAATGAATCTGTGGACCAGCAATCCATGCAACGGCAACATTTCACTCAAAGTCAACTCAAGGGTGATGCTAAAGGTCATAGTCAGTCTGGGGACCATGAATGTGTGTCAGACAATCCATGTCATTATATATTTCAGTTGGACTCACCAACAAATCATGATTGACATCCTAAAGACACACATGATGGCAAACCTGAATGGCTTACTCTTTAAAAATGTTGCATGATCGAGAAATGAATCACGTCTGTGTGAAACATCAGCAGCTGGTTCTGGTCATCTGAGTTATTTTAAAGCCTTAACACTACCTTAGGAAGTTAAAAAGGCACACAGACACAGTGGTCATGTTTTTCTATCAGTGGACAAGTTAAAAAAAACATGCCTAGATCCTGACAGAAGATCTGAGTCAAAGCATTATCGCCTCTCCGAGTGATGTGTCTCAGGTTTTCCACTACGAACAAATGTAAGCAATCTGCGCACATACGGGACAATCAAAACATCTTAAAAGCGACCCAGAACTGTGCAAAAGCCTCTCTGACATGCCTAGGCAGAGCGTGTGCAGGGCTGTTGCCAGAGACGCTATCAGCTCAGCTTCGTGAGGAGGGAGCAGAGCAGGCGATGGCACACGAGGAGGAATTCAAACTCTTTTTCTCTGATAAGGCGACTTGAAAGCACACAGGCTCTTGCCTTCTTTTTAAAAAATGTTACCCAGAATTATTCCCACTTCCAACACCACAGACAACACTTTTGATTTGCTGAGTTGACCAACTTCTGACTTGCTGTGTTCTGACCTAAACTGAAGGCTTTTGGCCCTTCTTGTTACATGGAAACAGCTCTTTCTCTCTCTCTCTCCTGGATTCCTGGAATTTCTGGAGGTTATTTTTCACAAGCCCACACTCAATTATAGATAACTTCTACAATCACGCTCTAAGATCAACTATTACTTCTTCTGCAATCTCCCATTACACTATCTGATGTACAGCATTTCACTACATTAATCTGAATCCATCAAAAGAAGCAATTTACATCTTTCCAATGTCAAGACGCATTTGGACTCGGAAGACCTTCTAGCAGCATGAGGCTGCCAGAAAGGTCAGTGGGGGTGCAGTTATAAACAGTAGCAAGTGTTTTTGCAGGGTTAGCAGCCACTGAATCAGGGGGTTATCATCGCTTAAACTACAGGAGACACACTGCACACAGTTTATCTCAGACAAAGTACTTTTCAAGTTGCAATTCTGCAAGAAAAAAAACAGCACAGAGATTTAAAATCCACACAGCCACACGGGCTCATTGCAGGGGCAGGAGTGGTGATGGCATTATAAGGGTTATTTAGAGGTTTAGGGGGCATTTGAGGGTTTTCCGTCAATTGAATCGGTTTCCACACTGCAGTGAAAAGGAGAGGATATGGGCGGTGAAGTTTATAGGGAGCAGTTTGTGGCAGTATGGCAGTCAACACCATTAAGATTTACTTTTCCGAGAGGAGCAGCAGCAGCAGCAGCAGCAGAAAGTCATCCAGTCAATGACGGCCCACGTGAAGTATCTACACCCATAATTCCCCCCTAAATCTTGTGAAGGAGTATCATGTGGAATTACATTATGGGTGGCGTTCAGAAAGTTAAGTGAAGCCTAGTTTACCTAACTTCACACAAAATAATTCCTGTTTATCCCTGAAAGCCACTTATCTGCTTTAGTCAGCTGGAAGGAGCAGAGTTTGGGTTTTTTTTTTTTTTTTTTTCGTTACAACCACCAAGCAATCTCAGCAGCTTTAGATCCTGAATTCATGGGATTAAAACAGCACTTTATATTAGTCCATGTACTGCTGGTAATACAGTGAAGTGAACAATAAATGATACATTTTACAGGCTGCTTTGTTGTACAAATGAAAGGAAAATCTATCTCCAAAGCTACCCTTGTTGCTCCACATGAAGTTCTTGAATGTATTATGAAGCTGACATACTGCAGAGCCTCAACTAGAGTAGATAAAGGCCTCTGACCAAAGATGAGTTTTATTCTTGCAGTAATTGAAGACACATGCAGTATTTCCTCTAAATATCTTAATTTAAAAGTCACATAAAAAGATGTCATTTGAGCAGCTCAAAGCTCTCCTGTTCTGCTGTCTATATCATTATCATAACTGCACACACGCCTCTTAAATGTGTTTAAAAAGGTGTGTTTTGTGACTACAAAGAGCACATCAAGAAGGCAGAAAATGACAGGTTAAAACGCTACAGTGCAGTTAATGCTCTCTCCGGGAAGGTAATATTGTGTTGAGTCACTTCTCAAGTATATTTCCATCCATCACAGGCTGGGATGTTGATTCTTTGGTTGCCATGAAGATGTGAATGAAGAAAATGCAACAAATCAATGAAGATGTCACGTCATTTGTATTAACTCTAGTAAATAAACCATTAAACCAAGCAGAAACACACACTGCAGGTGAGTGTGGAAGCTGAACTCATACATACCTGGTCGAGGACTTAAAGGCAATAATTGATTTGGTCCAATTTGTCTGAGTTGGAAAACTTTGCGCACTTCATCGCATCTGTTTGGGTTCCCAAAGCCTAATCCACAGCAACACGCCAGGAAGAAAATGTAGTTCGTCCACAGCACAGACATTTTAATGAAATCCAGAGATATTACTCCAATAAAAATAAAAAAGAAACACACGAGTCTATCTCTGTGTGGAAGTTAACCTACAGTCCGCTCAGGTGAGTTCCGTCCACATTTCAGATTTCAGGAGAATTCTGCGTCGACCATGTAGCGTTTGTGTTTGAGTCAAGGAAACGCTTCAGATGATCACTTCAGTCCGGGCACAGGGAGAAAGTTGCTGCGGTGTGACTCTGTTTGAAAGCGGCATGTTGTCCAAGTTGGTTGGACCGACAGCAGAGGCGGTACAGTGAACGTTACCTGCACTCCGCCGGCAGGACGCGCAACTGACCCGCAGCCCGACAGCGCCATCTAGTGGACAGACTTCAACTTCAATTAAAGACTTCGTGGTTTATTTTGTATGACAGTTTAATGCCATGCAGAGATGAAGTCAGCCTGGAGTCACTTCCAGACAGAAACCATGATTATTTGATCTTTTTTTTAATTAAAATTATGTCTGAAATAGTTGCTATGTGGATCTATAAGTGACTTTATTCATATGTTGATTCATAAAGGTGAGAGTAATTGAGGATTTTTAATGTCTCATAGAGAATTCAGCCAAGCAAAAATGTAATGACATCTGAGAGATGAGATATTGAGATGGAAAACGTTTTGTCTATTACAGTTTTTACATCCCCAAGTGCTAGCTTCTTGGTATCCAACACTTTTAAGGTTGAGTTTGAATGGCATCATTTAATATTTCATAAAATTTAACAAAGTGAAGAATTTATGGGTCGTGGTTATAGGCTGGTCTTAAATAAGGTGAAAATGTAAGCGCTCCTTTCTTACATCCAAAATAGTTTTAAGAGTTTGCATTATGATTGAACAGTTACGTTGGTCTTGAAGGATTTTCAGACTGCATACATTTTGATTAGAAGTTGCATGATCCAGATAGTTTCAGAAAACAAAGTGCATCACATCCAGACTGTAACTGAACTACAGATCAGGTATTTTAAGTGTTTTCAGGTCATTTCATGTTTAAGCACATCCATATTTGACATGCAGCATAATGTAAAATGAATTCCACCATTACTCAATTTTATTCTCTCTTATCAACAAAACTCTACAATAATTCCTGGGCTGTGATCTAGAATCACTGTAGACTGAATCACAACTGCAAACCCAACTTCATATTACAAGATTAGAACATTTGGCATAGAAAACTCCAGTTGGGTGACAATGAGGCAAAGCTCAACAAAAATATTCATAAATATAGCTTTGACAAAAAAAAAAAAAAAAAAAAAAAAAATTAAAAACCATCAGATTACATAAAGTCTTGACTAAAAAAAATTGAAGTGGCATTAAAAAGTGAAATAGTATTTTTAAGAACTAGATGTGCGTCAACTCTTAAACTCCCATCCAGAACATCCATGCAACCCGTTCATTGTGAGATTTGCATAATAAAGCATTCACAGAAAGGATGTGTAAAAATTTAATATATTTCAAGCAACATACAATAACCACATTAAATTGAGTTCCATCAGTAATAACATGCATTTCATACAGAGCAAACAGGACATGTAGATGAGTGCAGCAGTTTTTGATTTAACACTTGGGTCAAGATACAGGTCGCCTCCATCTCCTCGTTCCTACACAGGCCGGGACAAGTGCAATACCTCCAGGTACACAGCATTGCTACTAATCCCCACCTGCACAGGAAGGGACATCTCCAGATATCCAAAACCATCATCATACATGCACACCAAGTATGTACGAATACCCACCACATGGTTTAAAAAAAAAAAAAAAAAAAAAAAAACCTTGATGAAAGCAATGCAACTTGGCAGAACAGATTTCATCAACCTAGTCAGTTTTGCATGGATTTGCACAGCAAACAAAAGTTAAAGCTGAATGCAAACCAGCAAAACTGACCATGTGATGATTAACAGACGAGTCTTCAGCAATTATACGTGAAAGCTTCAGATGGACGCAGTTAGTTAGAAGTACTTCAAGTGCTCACATTGCAGTAGATAGGAGAAAACACTACCTGCACTATAAGCACTTTAGTACTGCTGAAACTGTCACTGGATGCCAACTGGCAAAACACTCCTGTTTTGTTTTGGGGTTTTTTTTTTAAAAACACAACAAGTGTTACAGGTGGATTACGCAATCGCTTTGTGTTTGATGTGACACCCCCAAAACCAAAAAGATCTAAACAGGTGGAGAGCAAGCAGGCCACCATCAGTTTTGCATAGATTTGCACAACTCATCTATTCTTGTAGTGCAACTATGCAAAACTAGCAGAGAACTGCGAGATATTTGAGCCCAATTAGAAATTAGAGGGAAGAAATGGTCTGGTGGCGCATATCACAGCCCCTTATGCCAGAAGGAGCACTTAGGGCAGTAGGTGCTAGTCTATTTCACTATCTGCACTAGATGCACCTTAGCACAAAGACAGTACTTCAAATGACATGTAACATCGATGGATCTGCACATCAGTGTCAGGGTATTGCTGTAAGTGCCTCCACTGCAGTAGGTATTACATAGTACTACCTGCACTGTAAGCACTTTGACAATACACAGACTGATTACAGCGCCGCTGTCCTCCAGGATCATGGGAAAGATGGGCACACCGCTCCATGCTGCCATTGTGTTTGGGGGCTCCTGCACTTCATGGTGGATGTGGATCTGTAAATTTAAAAACAAAAAGACACATCTTATTATGACGATGGATGCGACTTTTAGGCATTGCAACAAGTTACATACGCAGGTTGAGGTGTGCGCACGTGTAATCAACGCCTTGCAATTAAAACGCATCTAAAAAGGTGGAATTCGCTCGTCTAGCGTCGGAAATGTGAATGTTAAGACTAGTTGGTCGATAATTACTCGAGTTAGCTGTGGCACGAGATGTTATGATGTGTTACAGCAGCACGAGGTCACTGAAAACATGAATGAGCAGCACAGCCTGCGGCCCGCGTTCCCTGCGACACGGGAGCGCCTGCGCAAGGGAGAACGGTGTTGTTCACCCCTCCCCCACCTTCTTTAACATGGCGCCTCGAAGTGCGCCAACCTTAGCATAAATGACTTTAAAAAAACAAATCAAGCTGTACGCAAACGTGGTGTTGCACACTGAAATTTGCAATTGCGTGTTGTTTATTTTAAACAAAGGGGAACACGGTGGCTTGCGGTTTCGGGCTTCCTACAAAACAAGGCTGCCGTCCATGTAGGAGCAGAGGCTAGCGGCAAACAGCAAGCCGTGCGCTGGTTTAGGGCAGGTAGCTTAGCTGCTGCTGCGAGCTGGTGTTAGCTTCATGAAAACATGGCAAACCGTGTAAACGTTACTACGGTCGGCCTCCTAACTGTGGCTGGGGATGGCACAGGAGGAGCCGGGGTGTTTTCAGTGAAAGCAGTCGGCTTCTTTTTGTATCTGTTTCGCAGGCTAATAAAATTTTAAATTTGAGTTTGACGACACTGGTTAGCCGTTAGCCAACAACAAACGAGCACACGTTTGAAAATACACCAACGGAACATTTGGCTCTGTTTAACTCCTCTGAGCTGTATTTATCAGGAATACCTGCTTTAATATTGTTAGGTGTGTACATAGCCCGCGAAACTATTATTAAGTTTATGCGGCTAGGCTAGGCTAGCTAAGCTAAAACGCGCGGCCTAAAGCTGCCCCATGTGCTGCTGCTTTGTTCTGGGGGGCACTTTAACTCACACACCACTGCACTCGAGACCGAGCAACAAATTAACCACATTTACAAACTTATTTTTCAAAATATGGGACTAGCGTGTTTATACAAACTCGGCGTGTGTAATTAAGAGGCCGGATATTTTTTGAAGTAGTCGCTAAAGCGCAGCGGAGAAAAGCTCCGGACAGCTTTTTCAAATCTCCCTCATTCCCTCAATGGTGGAGCAGAGGGGGCTGCCATGCGCCTCACGTTACACTGTTTTCATCGCAAGCATATCATTTTTATGTGTTAATGTTTGGATATCCTCGCACGCATGATGTTAAGACGTGTAAAACAAACCTAAAACACACCGTTAGAGATTTCATTCACCAAAAGGGAGATTAGAAAAGAGCCCCAAACCCGACTTCCTTGCCGATAAACATGCGCTCGGTAGACACTCACCAGCCGAAATCCACCATCTTCGCTCACTTGCTTGGGCTGCCGTGTAGTCTCTTACCGACAAAAGAGAGAAATAAATACGTAACTAATCCGGAAACTTTTCTATCGGAGGACAAAAGCGAAACATAAAGTGAAGTCCGAGCCGATTGCGAGGCAATTTATAGCCCAGATACGCTGCTTAAAAATGATTGCGGGGTTAGGAAAGTGGCGCGAAGGCGACCAGTTGGTAACCATGTGGGTGAATGAAGGGCGGCTCCCACTGAACGTAAATATCTAGCTACAACCCCCAACTCTCCTATTAGCATACATAAACTACGGTACTTCCGACCCACATCTCCAACCAAACAGCCTCCACCTCTCCCGAGGAAGGAGAGGGAAACAGACAGGGATCACTGCGGCTTTCAACACCTTTAAATATAAAAAAATATATATGTATGCATAACGGAAAACAGCCTGCTTAGTCATACAGTTTAATGCACATTAAAGTTTTGCATCAAAACATTTTGCATTAAAAGATAAATCATTTATAATCATGGACTCCGTTTATTTTCATCAAAATAATGGCGCAGAGTGATCAAACTATTTTATATATTGGCCACATTTTATTCTTTAGGTGCTCTATATGTTTGTTTAACAACGAAAATAAAACGACTAATTAACCTGTTGCTGCTGTACAACACATTAAAATCAGCCCACAGTGACTTATTTCCACATGTATCAATCTGCAGATCATAGATATAATTTTTTTTTTATTTTTCTGAGTCTCCAACCAGAGAGAAAAAAATAAAATACATTTATTTTTTAAATATTTCATTATGAAATTAAGTGAGAGTTTTGTAAATTGTAATTCAGGCCTCCTATAAAGATACAATTATATGACAACTAGTCAGTTAAGCTCTTGTATATTCTTGAGTTTTAGAGCTTCAGAAGACATAAACAAGTGTGTGTAACATATTAGGCCTAAACTAATAGAGCATAACTAAAATATATACATCTGAGCACAAATATCAGTACATTTATTAATTAATCATCATAAAGCCAGAGTCTGTTGTTTGTGAACAGGCAGATGAAGTTCAATCAAAAGTGTTTCTTCCAAAAATAATGAACTTTAATTGACATTTAATGGATTCTTTGATAACGATTTAAAAAAAGGGGTTAGAAATAGAATTGTTAAATAAACATTATTCAGTTCATTAAATCAAAATAGACAGACAGTGATGACAGATTACACTTGAAAAGTTGTTTATTATTATTTCAAAGTGATTTGTAGTGTGACTATAATGAGATCTGAGTTGGAATAACAATTATCTGTTTTGAGGAAATTCACTTTATTAGTTTTGACTAACACTAATTCACTGAATAACAGAAATTCTACAAAAATTGTTCATACAGTTTTGACAAAAACGAGCCCCAACAAATGATTCAAAACATTTGTAACTGACATAATAATAACAATCTGAGAGCTAAATCAGTGAAATATAAAAGTGAAATGGGCTAAGTTTTAAAATCTAATTTAAACAATTGTTTTAAGTCGGTAAAACCATCTGAAGCATGAGTTTGTTAGTAATATTTTTATATTTTCCCTTCAGAGTAGTTCAAGCCAAAGTACACCAGTACTTCTTTTACAATAACCCAATTAAAACTGTTCAGATATTTGTTTTGTGAAGTGTGAAAAGTCAGAGTAATTAAAACTTACTCGGTAATTAAAACTAATCCTGATTATAAAATGTTCAGAATCATGACTTCCTTTTCTGATTGTGTGCTCCACTTTGAAATCCACAAACATTTCATGCTCACAGAGAGTTCACAGTATCCTCGTGCTCTGCTCTTGCTTTTTCTTCTCGGATTTAAAACAAAAACGGCTGGATGTTGTCAAGACTTTACAAGCAAAGGCACAAGCCATCAAACCACAACAGAGGAGTGCTGGAGTACTGCAACAAATTCAGCTGCCTCAGACAGGATGTAGGGCCCAGTCTCAATACTGCACATATTCTTTGCATCTAGTTAAAGGACCAGTGTGTAGGATCCAGTGGCATCTAGTGATGTTGCTACAGATTGCA
This sequence comes from Sciaenops ocellatus, assembly GCA_033000465.1. Taxonomy (NCBI): domain Eukaryota; kingdom Metazoa; phylum Chordata; class Actinopteri; family Sciaenidae; genus Sciaenops; species Sciaenops ocellatus. Next base: position 5,591,471 of record CP136888.1, on the reverse strand, counting down.
ACCCTCTCCGCTCACCCTGATGTTCCAAGCATGAGGGAGAAATTACTGTGGCAGCAAAAATGTGCAAAAAACGCAAAGGGGTCAGTGTTTAGTTTGTCTGTTCAGGGCTACTGTAGAAACATAGCATGACAAACTGAAGACCACCTATATCCTCCATAGATATAACAGGTTCATTCTAAGATCTGAAACATATAACAATTCTTATTTTCAGCTGATTATACACCAATGAAAACATAGTTATATGTATTAAATTCCATTTCTGACACATGATGTAAATAGAGCACCGTAAATCTGACACACTGATCTTTTAAAAGTGACATCTCTCTGTAGATTCATTTCAAAGTGTGAATTAAAGAATTGTTTAAACACTTTACAGTAAGATACAGATATGAAGATCAATATGAGCCACTGATACATTTCAGATTCTTTCTGCACTCTGCAAAACTGACTTTTCTGCATTATCTCTGCACAATGCCGTGTGAACAGTGACATTTGGACTATATTAAATAAAGGTTCCTAAACTTTAATGTTTTGTGTTTTCCTATATGTTTATGATGATGGGTTATACCATTTTCAGATCAAAGCAAGATTTTCTCAACCACTCTACATAAGTTTACTTTTGAGGTACTTGTAATTTACTTAAGAAATTCCATTTTATGTTGCTTTAAACTTTGACTTTACCACATTTCTCAGAGAAATGTTGTGCTTTTTACTCCACCTAATTTATCTGCCAGCTGTGGTTACTTTTTAAATAAAGATTCTACATTCAAAACATATTAAACTAATAAAATAAAATGCAAAATCACCTTGTGATGTTTTAGATGTATGTCAATTCATTTAGCTGTTACACCAAGCAGACATTACTCCTCTTAATGTCTCACATCTCATTTAAATAATTGTTTGAAGCCAAAAGAGGTCAAATAATCCATGTTTTCATTTTTAACATTGTTCTTCTTCCACCACTGAGAGATGTTGGATTTAGTCCCTCCTGCTGCTTTAAGAACAAATAAAATTAAATCCTTCCAATTATGTTTTTGTTCACAACATAAAAATGTACATTTGAAATGTACAGTTCAATAAAGAATAACAGAAGTGTTCTTTAGTACATTTTCTTTGCAGATAAATAACAAAGAAACACAGGATGATCCCTACAACCATGGAACCTTCCAAATTCATTACCAATGTTCCTTGCATGAAACACAACCATTGGGTAGTTAAGAGTATAATGGAGGTTTGATGAAATGCAGAGACGTGTTTTCACCTTTCAGTGCAGAGCAGTGGAATTACAACAACTCATTGTTATTGGTTAGTTGTGATGAAAAGTCACAAATTTGAGCTGCTCCGAGCTGCTCACTTATCTTTTGAAGAGCACGCTGACCTTTTTTTTATTATTATTCATCTGTTGAAATCCTGTGAATTGTTCTAAACATGGGAGTGATACAGTATGGTAGCTGGCCAGCAGAGGGAACTAGCAAACTAAGTACTGTACTACATGTACAATGGCAAAGATTGCTTTTCAACTGTAGGAGGAAGCACCAAACCACAACTTCCCCATCACTGGACTTTCTGTTGTTGTTTTTTTTGTTGTGTTTTTTTTTTTAAAGAAAAGTCAGCTTTATGCAACTCACTGAGTTTCACAGAGGAGATGGGAAGTGTGTGTAAGTCCAGCTGCTCATTGATAGTTTTAACATTTACAGTTATTTAACTGTGAAACCTCTTTTCTCTGCTGTTGTTGTTGCTGTAAATTCCACTTGGTTAGAAGCGTCCTCAGACGGGGACGGTGTCCCCTCAAATGTTAGATTTGATATTTGATGCTCTCCCCTCCAAACTGACCAAAAGATAGAAAACTTTTCACCAGAATAGCAGAATATCTGTTGTTCTCCGCCTCTCCGGTCACATTGTGGGAGGGGGAGCGCTCAGTCATGACCCCCCACCCCCCACACAAAGCCAGTGGTGGGGCTAGTCTCTCTGCATATGGAAGTGAGGTGGGGGGTGGGTGGACGCAGGGGGGGTTGTACTTCACATCGTCCCATGGGGTCAGATAAAAGCTTACGGCTCTCCTTGTTACACCACCCCACAAAACCACCTCCTCTTCTCTTCAAGCTCTGTGCTCTCTGCACAAATGATAGTTAAAGATCTGTGCTGGGATCAGAGCAGGTGTCACTTTCAAAAGCCTTTTTGGACACTTTCCACATGATAGTTTGTGTTATTTCAGGTAAAGATGAAGGAAAAGTAGTCTGTAGTCAACACATCCAGTCATGGAACCTGTTGTTTTATTATTTCTGCACTTCAAACTGCATAAAAGTGAGCAGAGAAAGGCATGAGTAACTTAAAACCACCACGTGTGTCATGCTGGTAGCATTTGTGATAGTCAAGCCTGTACTTGAGATCCCAAACATCCCCTCTGATGCAGCACCACTTCTTCCCCTTTTTTTCTTTTTTCTTTTTTTCTAAAATGGCCTACCATACCCAAGCCCCTCCCACGACAGGGGCCATGAGCCCGGGGGTCTCTCTGTTTTTGTTCTTCCTATAGAAGCCCCGGCCACCATTGTCTCCGTATGACCCCGGGGGTCAACTGAACTCACCTCGCCCGACCACAGCCCATTCAGCCATGTGAAGCTTCACATAGGACAAAAACATCTCACAAGAGCGAGGATCACTTGAAGCGAGGGGGTGGGAAGACACACACACACACAAACACATGCACACACAGACAGCGAACACACTCTGCAGTGTTTCAGAGTCATAAGCTAATTTGTGTTATATTGTTTTGTGTTTTTTTTTTTTATGTAGCGAGACACATGTGATCAAAAATTGAATTTCAAAGAGGCAGTGCGATGAATGAGTGCAGTGTGGTCACACAGTCAGGATAGTGTGTTTCTCTGTTGAAGACATTAAATGTGGTTTAAATTAGCCGAGGAAACGTTGGTCTATTAAAGAAGTCAATTATAGAAAGAAGTAATGAAGTTATCTTTGACACATTTTCTAATCTTCCCTCAGATATTTTAAAAACACATCTTGCTGGAGGGGAAATTGCATTTCGCTTCAGGTTAGGAATGAGGCCATCCATGTTAAATGTGTTAAAGTTTATATATCAGCCTGCAAGCCAAAAAGAATAGTATGCACTGTGAGAAATATAACAGTAACTACATTTTAAAAAGTCAACTCACGTGTTTTTTTGAATAAAACCTGTTTAAGTGTAACTGAGTAGTTTCCTTGCACGGTGCACAGAGCACATGTCCTGAAGATCCTCCTCTCTGGCTTTTTGCTCTCAGAGGCAACAGTGTCCCTGGTGGAGAGAAAGCTCACAGAGGCTGACAGGTTGAAAATGTGTGCTATGATGTGGCTGAAGGAGCATGAAACATGTTCACCCATGGATGCTGTGCGGAGCGCCACAGGAGGGACCATGAGATGAATAAATGACGAGTGTTTTTATGTTGGAAATGACTTTCTTTACCTTTACATATAGTCTGATATCTTATAGGCACATTACACACGTTTGTCGACCTGTTAAAGTGACGATGCAGCTTCTAAACATGTTCATGAGTGAGAGCTTCAGAGAAAGTGGTAAGAAAAACAATTTGGGATTTTAACAAATAAGCCTTTTCTATCTATTATCTATTATTATATCTATATTCTATTCTACTGTTATGACAGTGAAGATATTACAAAATTTACCTCAGAACCTTCTGCTCTCACAAACTGTATTTTGCATTCTGACATTTTTTTGTCCATCCAACCTAATATGACATGGTGTAAAACTCATCATGGTGCTGTTTACTGCAGAATGACAATCTCGATCCCATGAGCATCATTAAGTAATGAGGAGACACGCTCCTCTGAGCAGCATCTACACACCAAAATCATCCAGAAAACTGTTTTGAGGTGAAAGTTACTTTCACATCAACCACAGATAAACTGTACAATACTGTTCAAAAGTCTGGATTCATCTGTTACATTGACGTTTCCTTCAATAATGACTATTTTAACACAGATATAATTCAGACACCAAATGTGTTGTTTACATTTGAAATAGTTTTGGCCCCCAAAGAAGAATAATGCATTGATCAAAACTTCCATTTAGTCGATGTCCCTGCTGTGTTGCTGGGTTAGTTGTTGTAACCCTTCGATTTTTAATTTGTTTTCCAGTCCAGAAAACCTGAACTGACCTGAGATCATTATTGAACCACATGGCGCAACTGAGCTCTGAACATTTTTCTTTGGGCCCTCTGCAGTCTACTCAGTGGTCAGATTAAACAGGTTTAAACTGTGATTTGTCAGTTCATAGTATGTTCAGCTGATATTCTGAGATCCAGTTCAAGTCGTGCTAACCACAGACCAAACTTCTGTGTGGATTTTGAAGCATTAAGAATGTCTTTGCTAAAGCAACACACGTGGCATGATTGACACTGAAACAGGAACTTGTTTTTATTTAAATCTGCACAGATTTTGATGCTGACCTTCTAATTTCTAACTGTTGCTCAGAGGTATGTTTGTCTCTTTCTGCCCTTTCAGTTGTTAAACTATTGTAGGGTGTTTTTTTCCTCCATGTAAAAAACATTACTTTTGCAGACCCTTCATACAAAATAACATCTATTTGTAAAGAAGACTTCCTACAACCTAAAAGCATGAAAGACCATTCAACCTTTGTGGTGTAAACCAGCAAAAAAAAGTCCTTAACAGTTCTTTAAATGTAACATTATCATTTCTGAACTGGACCACAATGTCTGTATGCAAATAGTGCTGCTGCAGCTATTGCTTTACATCATTACAGACTGTGCTGCTTAGTAATTTTGGAACCACAGGGAAAGCTGTGGGCATATGCACAGATTTATCAGCAGCCTTCTCTGATACAAACTTTCATTTCACCATTTTACTCTCTTCATTTTCTGCCGTTGCCTCCGTCACTTTCGTTGTTGCTCTTGTTTATTTTTGGAAAACAGAGAGAAGACACTAAAGAGGAGATTAATTGTTGCCTATTGTTTTTACACGTTTAACAAGAAACAACACCACCCCACTGCCAAGTAACAGTATTTTTAAGATGATTGTATATGGTACACTGTTAAACAGAAGGCGATGTAATATTAAATGTAAACATGAAAACAGCCATGAGCAGAAATAAGAATAAGCATGAAATCCATTGAAGTGGATTTACTTTAATAAAAGCCACAAAATCATGATTTTCATCTTCATCATTTCAAACAAAATTCACACAGTTTAGTTGTAACAAATTCATATTTAAGTGCTCACAAATTTAGTTTGTTGGGGTACACCATCAATCTTCTTTCAGATTATCAATAAAATAAGTTAAATGCACATTAATGTACAAATGAAGCTGCCATGTGCAGTGACACATTTCCTTTCTTTGAAAATTGCCAGTGGTGGAAGAAGTATTCAGATCCTTTACTTAAGTAAAAGTATTATTAGCGCACTTTAAAAATATTAAATAATATAATATAATTTAAAAACAGTCCTGCATTCAGAATATTACTCAAATAAAAGTGTTATCAGGAAAATGTACTTCAACTATTAAAGGTTAAAGAAACTTAATGAAGAGACAAATAAATGTATACATTACACTTTATTATAGATTAATCTGCTAATTATTTTCTTGATTAATCCGTTTGTTTGGTTGTAAAACATAATTGATGCATCACGATTACCCAGAGCTCTAAGTCACTTCTTCTTGGCCCGTTTTGTCCGATCAACATTTCAAATCTTGAAATGATTCAGTTCACTGATGAGGAAAAGAAGCAAATCATCACATTTTAGAACCTGAAACCATGAACCATTTGGTATTTTTACATAAAAAATGACTCAACAATTGATCCATTGTACTAACTGACTCATCAGCTAACCAGATTTTAATTATTGTTGGAGAGTAATCTTTCTAACATTTCATCATATCTTTAAAGTTCTTCAGAGGCTTTGCAGGAAGTATAAAGTGTCATGAAACAGAAATGCTTAAGTAAAGTGCTGATACCTCAAAATTGTACTTAAGTACAGTACCTGAGTAAATGTACTTAGTTACAATCCACCTCTGGCATTTGCTGCACGCTTCCAAACTGAACACTGATGTGATGTGAGGTGACACGTCAACTTCCTCTCTTATTGTCTCTTCAAGAAAACAAAGTGGTTCAACCGCACTCGGTTCAGTGTGACACAACGATAACGCTGATATCTGGCCAGTATAACAGCTCTTAGATAAGCCGGTGTGACTTTCCTTCACACCCCCTACAAAACTTAATCAATAGAAGTGTTGTGTCATTGACTGAAGCCTGAGTGTGTCCACACCGGTTCAGTTGTAGGATCTTCTGGCATAAGAGCAGCAAACACTAGACTTTGTAGTAGATGTTGGTGGGACTCTGCGGCATTATCTCCTGAACTATGTACACAGGGGGCCCATAGTCACTGCTCACACGCTCATAGTGACGGCAGACCATGCTGTCAGAAGCCCGCAGAGGAAAGACGACGTCGCTGCGGTCCGAGCTGTTGTTGTCGCTGCTGATGCTGTCCCGCTTCGGCACAGCCAAAGTGTTGAGGGACACGGAGGCAGACTGCTGGCTATCTGGGACACAGTGACGGCGACGGTACCTCCACAGCACAGCCAGCAGAATTATGATGACCAGAAGGAGGATCACGCAGCCAGAGACAACCCACATGAACAGTCCTGGCTCAGGGCCACCGCTGCCACTGGGGTTTGTTTTTCCTGTTTCTGAGCCCGTGTCTGCCATGAGAAACAGAAGAGAGACAGAGGAAAGGACAGACACTGGAATGAAAGAGTAAATCAGGACACAGAGGTTTAAAACACACATACACAGTTTGTGTCCTGGTACAGTCTGATCAGTATGTGTTAACATGAAAAACCTCAGTCAGAATTATGATGCTTTAATCTTCAGTGTCTGGTCCTCCTCTGTGGCACTGAAGGGGCCCAAAACTAAACTTCACTCTCTGATTGTTTCATGTTAAATGTAAAATTATTCCTGCTGTCCAATGTAAAGACATTTTAAATACAAAAAACTTAATTAGCAAGGTTCATCCGTAAAGATAAAGAATAATTCTGGTGATATTTTTTCTTAGTGTAGTAATGTCTGAGTAGTGTGCGATACACCTCCTTAACTATCCTGAAAATCAGCACTATAGTTTATGACACCATCCTGCTGCTTTAAATAATCATTAAAACAAATTTCTGGCTGAAAATAGTCCTCAATGAATAAACCTTTAACTCCTGTTTGAATAAAAAATATTATTATAATTTAGCCTTAAAAAAGTATCTTTGTTTGTTTGTTTGTTTGTTTTTTTTTAAAAAAGGTTTTTATTTACAGTACGTGAATAATTGGGTGCTTATAATTAATAATAACACATTTAAATTATGTTTGTAATGAATTCTCGTCACTGACAGAAAATATTGATTAGATTGTTTCTTCTTTCACATATTTGAAATTAAATCAAATACTTTCATGTAAGACTCAGAACCAGGACAGGAAACTGTCACCAGCTAACAGCCGAATGCTGCCACAATATCAAAGTGGTCAAAATAATGATTTACTGTTATGTGTCTGGTGAATTTCAACATATTTAAAAAAGGTGATTTCCCACCCTGGTAATAACTATGATTTATGTCCTTCAGCCACAGTGTGCTAACAGTGTGCCATGCCCAAGTCACAGGGAAAAAGTAGTGTTATTCGTAATATTTAAATAACACCATATGTTAATGAGTAAGACTACCCAGATAAAGTAATCGTGACCTTTTTTACATCTTCAGTAGGAAATAACAGGTTTATCACTGAGGTCAGAAAGAGCTAAATTGATATGTTGTTGGATTTTTTATGGAATTTGTTGACAATAACATAAATATAGAAGCAGAATCTTTAAGAATATACTTTGTAGTCTACAGGTTAAGACATGCAAAAATAGAATTCATTGTAAAGGTTGTACATATTCCTCAGGCAGGATGTTCTGCTTTGTCTTCACTTTTATTTTTGAAATGATTTTCTTTACCAGAGGAGTCTTTGGCTGTCGTTCGTGTAGGTGGGTATCTGGTGGGGGACTCTTGGAGTGTTGAAGGTGCATCTGAAGAGTCTGGAAAATAAAGCAGGGCAGTTGACGTAAAATCACAGTTAGCACCACATCTCCTCATTTTCACTGTGTGCTGGTTGTCCGTGTAGGTGGGGTTCTGTCATGGTAAAATGGTCCTAAGACAACTATTTTTCTGTCTGATGATGAATCAATAAAAATAAGGAGACTTTTTTTTTTTTTTGACTGACTAACTGTCTATTTTACACCAACACTCATTGACGTAAAAATGCATCACAGAAGAGTAGAAGAAATCATTTTCTAACCCAATTAGACCACAAATAAGTGTTCTGAGTCATGGCTGTTACTCTCTTTTGTGCTTGACTGGAAAAATCACTAATACTTTCATTTTTTCCATCTACACGTTCATAACTGAATGCAGCCAATTCAACTTTTTTTTTCTCTTGGTTCTTATGTGACTATGTGAAACATATCTTACACTGCCACTTCAGCCAAATCTCCCCTGTAAAAGAGACATCTCAAGTAACATCCTAGCTAAATAAAGGTTAAATAAAAATGTATTGAAAAAACTGTTGGGGGCTTGAGCCATATTACAGACTAAAGGTCAGGATTTCTGAGTCTCTTCTGCTTGGATCTTTTTCTCTTGATGGCTCTGGTACTCTCTAACAGTGCTAGGAAGTAATTAAGTACATTGATTTAAAAAGCTCTGAGATTTCACTTGAGTTTTTATACTTCATTACATTTCATATATACATTTATTCATACATTTCAGAGGGACAACATGTATTTGATAGCGCTTGCTAGTTACATGTCACATTAAGATTTGACAAAGTCAAATATAATAATCTTAAAATAACAATTTAACTCCCGAAGACAGGAAAATTATTCAATTTTTCACAAACAAGGCAATAAATCTGCCCATAAAACAAGCACAAATTTGTGGAGCAGAATTTGTTTTGTTTCTCTCTCTCTCTCTCCTGTCATCATAATCATCTCACAGCGCCTCCCATTTATCTTGTAACCCTTTGAGGAGGGCCTACTCCTACTCTGGGAATCACTGAAACAAGTACTTTAACTTTGATTTGACTTTGTTACATTTGTGTGATATTACTTATGTGGGAAATTTCAGACAGAATTCACTTGAAAGAGATTATTTTACATATTTATTTTAAGTGAAGGATCTGAACTTCTTTTTTTTTTTTTTTACACCACTGCTTTTTTAAATCTCTGCCAATTCTGTCAATTTTATGGAAGTGCAACACTAAATTGCTGGAGTGCCTCAGGTGTTTGAAGGAAAAATGTGGAGGCCTGCAAAGAAATAGACGTGAACAACACTTCACAGATCACAGAGGAATTCATTTAAAGGACCAGTGTGTGGTTTCTATCCCCTCACCTCACCACGCTCTACATAACATGAGGAACATGGCCTCAAAAAGTGCAAAAAAATGCAAAATGCCCTAAAGTTAATCCAGTGTTTAGTTTGTCCGTTCTGGGTTACTGTAGAAATATGGCAGTACAACATGGTGGGCTGTGAGAAAAAGGATCTGCAGCGTCTGTAGATATAAAATTCTAATGTCACAAAAATAGGATTCATATTTTCATTATTATTATTATTATTATTATTATTATTATTATTATTATTATTATTATTAATATTATTATTATTATTTACAAATTATTTATTAATGTTATATTCTATTTCTGCCATATTCTGAGCTATATAAATCCCCCTAAAATCTGACACACTGGACCTTTAACAGAATACATTAGTATTATCTACTGTGTGTAAATGACACTGAGGAGTTACCCAACAAATACAACCCAGAAATCTTAGTAGGTTATTTCCTTCTCCTCAAATTTTAGCCAGACTCATTTCAAATGTATGTATTGATTCATCACATATTAATCAACATTTTTGGATGTTCCTGTATCACCCAGCCTCCCAGCTGTCATCTTATAAGTTTTGTTTCAGTGCATTAGTATTCATTCAGCTCTGTTGTTATTAAAATTTCACGCTACATTTAGCATGAATGCACAGACACATGTAAAGAAATGTGGGTTGAGACACTACCAAAGATCTAAACACAGGAAATTCCTTGATGATTCCCAAATTGACTGACAGGACTTTTAATATATGCATAGATGAACGTGAGATTACAACAAGATCTGGATTATTAATGTTTCCTGATGCTGTGAAAAGGTTTGTTTACATAAACAGTGTTTGTAAACAGCCCCATATTTTCAGTTATGATCAGTTGAGAAACACACAAAGTGCTGATTTTTCATCTCTAATCCAAACTCTTGAATAATTGATGTGAATAACACTTCACATTCCTGAGGTCAAAGAATTACATGTTGGGTTTTTTTTTTTTTTTTTTTTTTTTTTAGCTTTTAAAGTTTTTAGCAACACACACACACACGTACACACACACACACACACACACGTGCGCACGCACACACACACACGCGCACACACATAGTCAGAGCATCTGTTTATTTTATCTGATTTTTAATTTATCAGGTCATTCGCATGCCTGACATACAACACATGCATAAAGCTGACTATGAATGCTGGTTTCTTGCCTGATAAAATGACAAATAACACTGCCATAATATTGTACTATAGTTTAAGAAATAAAAAATCTATATGTTTCTGTATGAATATTGTATCACAGAGCGATTTATCTTCAGGACATTTAAAGTAATGGCTGTGAATATGTTCAGAATCTGCTTTATTCTTTTTTAATGTTATGATAAGAGCATGAAATGATAAAAAAAAAAAAAAAACGATTCTGATGTTAATACAGAGAAAAAAAAAGATTATTGACAGCTGCCACCAGTCCAAATGATCGCATGCAGGATAATACAGCTGGCCTTAAGCTGCCAGCGGTTTGAATTAGGGATTTGAGATAATTCATGACGGCAATCTCTCTTCAAGAGAATGAATAGATGATCAAGATCATCTGACCACTGAATAACTCCACAGAGGAGGTGATATTATTGCATGACACTAATAATAACCAGCAGTGAAACAATGTAGCATGTTTGTCTGACAGCATCATCTCTCTCATTCACACATTCAGCTTCATGCTGGCACACAAACACAAATTACTTACTTTGGCCGACTCTCAGCACCAGCTTCATGGATTTGGTTCTACAAACCCCTCCATCAGTATTATCCAGACCTTGCAGTGAGCCTGCAGAAGTGGCTGACAAACACACAAAAACACACACACACACATAGAGACAAGGCAAACATTAAAATAGAATTCCTTTATATGTTTTAAGTTTAGATTTCATGCGATCATCATAATATGAGATGATCAAGCAACAGTTTCTTTGCAGACGGTTTAGCCAGTTGCTGAATGTTGCATCACGTTGGCGAGAAAAGGCAAACACACAGAGCACAAACTGTAGTGTTACATACAGTGTACAGATAATCACACAGAAATGCAACAAAAGGTGCAGCCATGGCTGCAACAAATGATAATTAATGAACTGTTTGTTCTAAAAAAAAAAGTTCCCAGGGCCAAGCGTAGTGTCTTCATGTCGCTTGTTTTGTTTGATCAACGTTCCAAGATATTTGGTTTACGATCGCATAAGACAAACAAAAGCAGCAAATACCTAGATTTCAGAAGCTTAAAGCTGAGAATTGTCTGCTAATAAATGACCAGAACTATAAATCCATGATCAAAAACAGTTAAATCGACTAATCGTGTCAGTTCAAGATGTAAAACTGGGTGGTGGACAAACAAGTTTTTATGTTATCTAACAAAACACATATATACTAAGCAAGAACTCTTGTTCAACCCTGCCACTCCTACACACGCACACACACACCTTCACACACATAGACTTGTTAGCAGCATTTAGGTCAGATAACAACATCTCACAGGCCACAAGCCACGTAGTCATGAAAGCTCCCATCAAATCTGCCTGATGCTGTAAAAGCCTTGTGTGATTTGGGGCATGTAAGCCCTTGGAATCACACTGGCCTGCCAGAGCGAAGTGTGCTGTCAGAGCGCGGCGAGGTGGATGAGGCTACGCGGTCAGACTTGCTCTCTATCTCATGCATCACTTGCCACTAAGATGCTGGTTTAACAGACAGCGGCCCAATAACGAGGCCACGTTTTTTTTTTGATTCTCATGCAAACTGACAAATTGGAGAGGGGGGTTGGATGAGGATGATGGCTTCCTCTTCCTCTAAGGAGAAAAAAAAAACAGTTGCTTGCATTGATTCAAACGCTGGTCAACCTGTAGGAACCAGCAGCTTGTGTCTACTGATTTAAACAGCAGCCGTGGATTCACTCAGATATCATTCCTGTGGTGAACATGAGCTGTGTGGTTACACACAGTTGACTCACAGGTGATATAATAGTCCCTCCCCTTGAGGAACTCCAAACCCCACAGGTTGGGGCTGAACTCCTGGAACTTGAACGTGAACTTTACGTCCCGGTGAGGTTTGTCACAGTTTAGCAGGGGCGTGTCCGTCTTGTCGATGGTGCAGCTCTCCATCTGACTTCGGGAGACCAGGTAGACTCGGTAAAACTCCTCCCTCTCCCCAGAGAAAGCATCTGCACGGGGACACACGATGTCCATCTTGTCCCCGATCTGAGGATACAGGACCAGACCCTGACCTGGAGTAAATCTGTGTGTGAGAGACAAGATGAATAGAGATAGAGAGGGAAGCATCACTGTTTTATTGAAGCACAAAAAGGCAAGTTTTGGATGTGTTAAAACTTTTGATCTATTATCTGATGAATCAATCAGAAAATAGTGGAAAGGGACCATCAAAAGTTCAAAAAAAGTCTTTAAATTGCCTGTTTTGTTTGAAGATGCCAAAACCCAAAGATATTCAGTGTTAAATAAAAACAGCGATTTTGATGATCGATTAATCCTTTAAGTCTTGTTTCAAGTAATAAGATCCAATAATCCTTCTCAGGATCAGGAAGCTTTTCTTCGTCTTATGTGATAGTAAACTCAATATATTCTGGCTTTTGGAATGTTTGTTAAACAAAATAAGTAATTTGAAGCCCTTGAGATCTTTTCATGGGTGATTTTCATGATTTTCTGACATTGTATGAATCCATAAAATAAATAATTTATAAAGAAAATAACAGGCACTTTAACTGACAATAAAAATAGTTGTTAGCTGCAGCCATACTCAGGTTGCAATGATAGAAAATCTCACATTGGAGAAGCTGGAAGCAGAGGATGTTGTTGTTCTTTTGCTTTATAGATTAATTAATTTCTGCATTACAGCTGAAACATGAAAAGTGTAGTGTTAAATTCTTCTTCTTGACTAACTTCAGTAATTAGGTCACACTGAAATGTCAAAGCAACAACAGAAAGTTGCACCTGTCTCCAGGTGTTCCTCCACTTACTTTGTGTTGGAGCTGCTCCAGAGGATGGACTCCAGTGTGACGGCGCGACAGGAGCTAATGACGGCCAGCAGGATCACGGCACCGCGGCTCCATGTGATTCTTCTCCCCATCACAAGAAATAAACGGCAGGTCCACAGCGGCTCAGCATCATAAAACAAAGTGAACGCAGGCTCAGATCTGTCGCCTCTGCACCACTCTGCATGGCTCCAGGTGCGCGCAGAGGACACGGTCCTGAGTGAAATCTAACCAAGTTGCGACTCTTCCTCCTGCAGGTGTGTGAAAATTTCCACATTGTGCGTAATTGGCTAGAAAATCATTGGAGTGATGAAATCCGTGTACTGAGGACAGAGATTGTGTGGAGTATTTGAGTCATCAGCTGACTGACCGGCCCGCCCATGTACAGCCTCATGCGTAGGGGAGATCAGGGCTGGTTTGCACAGTTTTATTTTATCTCCCCCCTCTCGTGTTTTTCACTGTAAGACATTGAAATAATTATGAAGATCAATAAAAAACATTTATATCTGCGGTGGAAATGATTCAAGATGGTTTTATAAAACATATATTTTCCACTTTTCTCAAAGGCTCTCAGTTGTTATATATAATATCCACGTCTGTGAGCTCATAATTTATCAAATTAACTGTTTAATTTACAGCTTTTTACTTTCTAAAAGTGTTTTCCTCATCTGAATAAAGGGTCTAAGAATGGAAATATTGAAATATATTAAGTTCTTTGAGGTAAATAAATAAATAAAATTGACTTGATTTGACTGACAACTTTTTAAAATTATAATAAAAACATATTTACTCCCCCTTCCGAATGCAGAATGTAATTTGACTTGGCATTTCCACTATATAGATGCTATGATATGTTACCGTTATTTATACAACATATGTACATGAATGTGTACTCAGTTCTACAAGGATGTTGTGTGAGGTGTTCATAGGCTGCATGTTGAAGTGTCCTTGGGAAAAATACTGAACCCCAAATTGCTCCTGATCACTGCCATCAGTGTATGAATGAATTAACTTCCTTCTGACGAGCTGCTGGCATCTTGCATGATAGCCAGTGCGTATGAATGGGTGAATGTGACAAGTGGTCAGAAGAAGACAAGAAGAGTGCTATATAATTACAGTCCATTTAACATTTACATCATATCATGTCAGATGTTTGTTCTCTCTGTGTTTGTGTTCATAGACTATATTTCTACATGGCTTGACCTGCAACATATGTTTGGATACTGTTTATAAAGCATGCATCTACTGTAGTTAATAAAAATTAAAAAAAAGAACATAACTCAGAGTTTGAATTGTGGTAACCAAATGAAGACGTTCAGGACAAGAGAGTAGAGATTTGATTGGGGGGTGGACTGCTGTGGTGACAAGTGAAACCTGTGAAACCTGTGTGACTCAGCCATCACCTCAAATGAACCGACGGGATCCACAGACTCTGATGAGATCAGGTCATAAAGATGTCCCACTTATAAACATTGAGTAAATTCAGTAGTAACCAAATGAGTTTGGGAAATCCTCCATCATATCCCGAGCTTGATGGTTTATTGGTATGGTTTTTATTTTACTATGGATCAATACATCTGAAATCATCATCAGATAGATGGATGGATGTTCTTTAAAATCCTGTATATTCTGAATTTAAGGATCCAAAGCTGTAATCCTCTCATTTTTAGGGAATCTGAACTAATGACAAAGTGGTTTAAAAGATTACACTGGGCTTCTGTCACAAGACTAAAGCACCACCAATGACGGCTGGACTGCACATGAAATGTCGTTGAAGTGCTGGCAACATCTTTCATATTTAGAATTTATCATTTTTTGTTGACATTGATTACACAGAGGATGTTTCCTCGTGTGAACACAAAATTAAACAGGTTTCACCTGTGCTTTTGTTCGAACAAACTTCAGATGAGCAAAAAAATCTGATGTTTACGATTTTTATTTCTTGAACTCAGCTGCTAACATACATTTACAGGGCAAACATAACATAAAGTCAGGACTCAACAAAAGGTACAGAATACACACAAGAACCAACATGAAGCAAGTGAATTGAATGACAAATCTCTGCAAGTTTTTGGTTTGTCCGATGATGAATTAGCTCAAATAATTTTCCCCTACTTTAAGACTGCGATTAAGATTTTTCCTCTTTTTTGTCTCTAATTGCTGCAATTTCAGGTAGTTATGTCCAGTAACTGATTCACAAAACTAACAAAATACAGGGCAGAACATCAGCTTTTCACGGTCAGACAGGTCAATGGTTTACTTAGCTTGTGAAATATGAGAATATTCCTTAATACTTACTGCACTTAATACTTCAATTTTCCACAATACAATGCACAGTGTCTCACCATGTTGGCTGTACAGTATCACACATTACTTTCATATACTGAAATATTCCTTTATACTATGGTGCAAGTCATATAATATGGGTGATTTTCAGAAGGATGCATGCTTTCAAAGCCCAAATGTGTTTGATCAGGTTTATGTTGAGCAGAGCTGTGCTGGGTTAACATTTTGAATCATGTTATGTTTCCACAAATAAGAATCAAAGATAAGTTTAACTTTAAATGTGCTTTTTCTCATGTGCCACACATTACTGCAGCATCTTGGCCATTTACAGCAGGAAAGTAGGAGTGGGTGATACCACAGAAATTTGGTCCTAACACCAGGGCGAGGATCACTGATATCAGTACCAATATTTTTGATAAGCAGCTAATTTGCTATCCTGTAATGAAGGGAAATATGTCATAATGAACTGCTGTACTTCACGAGCCAGTTCTTTTTACTATCTGTTGAAACAAAAGATGGATTTTGATGGTAAATAAATGAAATGTTCTTTATGTGACTGATCACTCAGCACATGCACACAACTGCAGCAGAGAAGCAAATTTTGCAGCACTAAGAAGAATGTTCATGTGCCCAGGTTGTCATCTAATGTGATCGATCCATTTTTTTGGTATTGATACTGGCTAACAAAACTGGCAGTATCGATACCTACGGGGGAAGTCTCTGATAACAGTGACAAAGGGTTCATGTTAGTCCACTCTTCACTTCTTCTGTTCATGCATCATATTCCTCAGTTGTGTAGGCTTCAGTGCTGGATGCAGCCATGATGGCCTCAGTTAGTATTCTTTTGGTGAGAGCTCCCAGAGTGAAGCTAATGCTAACATGTTAGGTGTCTGCCTATGAACAACCCCTATCACGATTAGCATTAACTTCAACCTGGGACTTGACTTGATGCCTGTTTCATCATCCACATGCTTACCTCACTTGTTGGTGTCCATGCTGGTGAGGGTGACCTGCAGGGGGCGACAGGAGAACACTGATTGGTTTTCAAAGATCATTTAAATGTTTGAAATGTTTTGTTTCATTCACAAGTTTTAACTACATAAACCAGTAACTAGATATTGTTGTGACTTTGTGGTAACTTCTTAGATTACGGTTACAATAGCAACGATTTTGGAGAATGGGTTAATAAAAAACTGTCATTTAGTTGAACTAAACACTTTTTTAAGTTGCTTTACTGCTTTGATTAGGCTAAAGTTTAGAATATATAATCTCCATCCTAACTCTTGCTTTGCCACACAATTTCCCTATTAATTAGACAACAAAAAGTACATATGGAACCCCAATTTTTACTCTATCTTCCTTACATTTTCCCTGAAACAACTTAGGTTTCAAGTTTGATCAAGCATCATTTAGACAACTTCTTATATATGCTCTATTCCCTGTAATTCAGCCTTGTATCATTAGAAACATGAAATACATGAATTTAAACCATGTTTTTGTCCCTTTAAGGGGCTTTAGGACTGACAAGCTTAAGAGAGTAGACTGAAGTAACAGGATGAGCATTAACTGAGTTTACAGAGACTGAAAAAGTCCAGGTGTGTGACAGCTGGAACTAACAGTAAAGTTCTGTGTCTATTATCTCTCTCCAGAGACGTTGTGAGTTCTAACAAGATGTAACAGCTGCTAATATGTCGACTCTGCCTGAGAATCAAGACGCCAAACTACGCTGAAGTGTTTTCAGGAAGTAAGTCTGTTTGTGTGTGTTTGCTATAATGGTAGATAGTTACTGACCTGGCTCCTGAGCACACCACTTCCTCTTTCAGCAACTGGTGTCTCTCTCCTCCTGCGTCTTCTCTCCACCCTCAGTATTTGTCTCTCTCTCACTCTCTCTCTCCCATTGAACAGTAAACCAAAATGTGGGTTTACATCTCTTTTATACATTTGCGTGTGAGTCATGAGAAATCCCCTTCTAACAGAATGACTATTAAAGAGAAAATCGCACAACAAATTTGCAGTACCATTTGTCTTTTATGTAAATGCTGCCTACAGAAGAGAAAATCGATTCATTTCTTGGATTTAAGCTGGTATTATTTACAGTTATGTCAACTGTGATGACTGGCATGAAGATGTTGGCATTATAAGTTTAAATATGGAACACGTCAAAGATTTGACAGGAAAATAGATGAAACGCATGGCTGCGTTTGACATGTAAAAACTCAATCTTCTCCTCTTCATATTCATATTAACAGGACTTTTAACCTGATATTCAGGGAGATTTGATGAAGCTTGAGGTAATTTAAGCAAACAGATATGGGCCACATTGTCACACACTTCCCAAATTTGATATATAATAATAAATAAAAAGTTTGAGCTCTCTCTGTGGAACCAAACCCTATGAACCCATCCAATAGACAGATAACAGATCCATCCAAATAACAGACAATACTGGATAAATTAAGAGGACTTAAACACACAACAGTTAATGAGTCCTCACTTTGCCTTAAGAATTAAGACTGAAGCTGTGTCTCGAATCCAAACCACATACCATTATATACAGTGTACAGGATGTAGTACACACCAATAGCGTGACGTCAGACATCCATCAAACTACATACTGCGAACTTTGACTGCAAATTAAACGTTGTTAATAGAAAGCAAAATATCTCTCCTATGATTTAATATTTTTTCTCTTTGTCAAGACTCAACTGAAATGGAGGCTGGTGGGAATGTTTCAGAGGTAACTGGCCATAAACTAGGGGAATTCTTAAAGAATCACCACATGATCCTGAAGGGGAACATGGATGTGTATTTTCTGTCTGGCAATCTATTCAATGGCTTCTGCAAAGTTTCTCTCAAAAGCCCAAATGTTAACCTCACAGTTGCGAGAAAGTAAAAGTTAGAAGATCACCAAAGTCATTAGGATTTATCATCTGGGAACCATGAACATCTGTGCCAATCCATCCCAGAGATGTTGAGAAGTTTCACTGGATAACCAAAAAATTTGACCTTCTGGTGATTGCTGAAGTCGATTCATTGTCTTGGACTGTGGGAATCTGTACTGATTTTCGTGGCAATCTTTTTAGTAGTTGTTCAGATACGTTACTAAAGATAGGTCAATCGTGTCAGTGGTTATAGTTTGTCTTTGGATCAGGATGTTGAACTTTTAATAGACGTTCCATCTGTAATCATTTCAACTATTCCAGTCACGTTAATGCTAAACCTGCCTCGCACTTTTCATATTGACACCATTCCTCACACCTTCGCTCGTTTCTTATCAAGCCACCTGTACAATCATGGATCATTATGACTGTGCAGGGTCACGAAATGAAATGACAGTTATGGGAGTGTCACCAGCGGGGATTTTGAAAGAGACCCTCTTCCACTAAATGACTGTGATCCTAGACACTATCCACGTTACATATCTCAGATTCCGCCTATGAACTGGCCCAGAATCTCGCTGCCCGCAGTGTTTGCTTGTGGTAACCCAGTAACCAAGTCATATTGCTCGTTTTCTCAGAAGACAAGGTGCCTCCCCATTCATTCTCAGTATTTACCCCTCTACCCAACCTTCCCTCCCTTCCTTCTACAGCATTGAGAAGAGCATTTTCTGTCTCTCTTTAGCTTCATGCAAACCATTTTTCTTCGACTCAAGCAGCGGACGAGTGTGTCAAGCACATCACATTCCTGTGAGCGTGTTAAAGAGGAAACACAGTGAAAAAAGACAGGCTGACGTTGTAGTAGCTGAAGGGAAAAGGTTGAAAGTACATGAGGAGGTGGGGGAAGAAGCAGAGCTGCGGTAGGGACCCCCCCTCCCCCCGCCACCCCTCCCCTTCGCATACTGGAAATTCACAATGTGCAATATGCCAGCTGAGGATGCAATCCCTTACTTCTTCTGTCTGGCTTTCTGTCTCCTCCTCTTACAGATCATAAACTTTAGAGAGGAAGTCGCTTTAGAAGTTTCCCTTTTCATTTTAAAGGTTGTGCATTGTGTCAGAAAATTTCATGTAAAAAAATATGAGCTGAGAGACAGAGAAAGTGACATCATATCGCGGTGTTCAGGGGAAAGCAGATATAAAAATTCTCTCGAAGTTCAACTGAGGGGACAAAACATTTAACAAAGACCTTTATAACCGCAATCACCTTCGCTCACATCTCACCTACTTTCATTTCTTTAATGACTTTTACTGCCAAAGAAGATCGAAATGACAGCCCGTCTGAAAGTTTGCTCATGAGAGCAAAAAGGATTTTATGAGTTGTATTTACGTCTAGTCAAAAGACAAACACATACAGTACTTTCTTTTTCTCTCTGTTTCTACAGTGCAGAGCTGTTTCAGTGTTTCCACGTGGGCAACCTGACTCTTTTCCTGTCATATGTGGGATATGCATGAGAGGCCCAGCAGTCATACAGCTGATATGATCTAACAACATTTCCAGCTCTCTATGCCGTCATCGTGTCTTGTCTGTGTGTCACACTAAGTGTGACACATGTGACACCGCAAGGAAATTTTCAGACAGAGGCAGACAACACAGGCAGACGTTTTTTATTCTCCGGAAGACATATAGATTCATCTTCATATCATTAGCTATATCTGTCTTACACCGAAAGCAACTACTGTTTTATTCTAAAACAATATTAAACATGTGATATTTAGCCATACACTGTGGCAACAAAAAGAAAGAAAGCAGAGTTGTCTTTCATTCCTGCTCTCTCTCTCTCTCTCTCACAGTGACATACAAGCACTTTGGTTTCCCCCGATTAAAACCCCTGCATCTAAAATTAGCAGGTTTAAAAGAAGTGTGGGTGAGCATCAAAGGTGGAAAGACCAACACCGGTTATGATTCAATTCCACAAACTCATTTTAATATACGTATAGTTCTCAATCATTTGGTTATTGGAACTGCAAGTCCACACTGACTGATTCCATTATAATCTATAGGCTTCATCGTGTTTACTTAAACAAGAGGACTACTTGCAAAATATCACTTTTTTCTTATTTAATGTATAAAGGTTGTCTTTTTGAGCAGTTATCATTAACTACCACACAATCAGATTTTTTCATACATAACAGGTTAGTATTGTAAACTGCCTCAAAACAGAAACTAAAGCGTGTTTTGTCTCCACAACATGTGATGTCACACTTATGTAAAATACTAAAAACCGAAAGGCAAAATTTCCAGAGCTATAAATAATTACTTTAAAAAAACATCACTTGAAATATCTCCGATATACTGTCAAATGTAGTTTGCAGTATGTATCTATGTAGGTATGTATGTATGGAAGTAAGTGTTAAGTAATTATTAAGTAACTCCGTCTGTCAGTGTTAAGTAAGTTTGTGTTAAGTAAGTCAGAGTTAAGTAAGTTAGTTGTTCAATCATCAAGTTATCTAATGTTCAGTGTGTCACACATATGGGGGCCTAATTGCAAAATATAGTAGAAATTGCTCAAATAAAAAAAATGCTGATGTTTTTGTTACCTTAGAATACCCTTTTTTATCTAGCTATGTCCTCTTCATGGATGTTTTAAAGACCTGGATCGCTGCTCAACCTTATTTCCAATTTTGCCCAATTGGCCACTCATACTTTCCACATTCCCTGTGGCCCAAAATACATCTTCTGGTCCTCTATGTTGAAAGGCCATGTTTCTACAGTCACTCAGATTGGGCAAACCAAACACTGGCTCCATAGGGCATTTTCACAGGTTTCATAGCCACCCTAGTTTCTCGCTAGGAACGGGAGGGTGAGGTGAGGAGGCTTCAATCATCATTCAAACAATAACTGGATGCCACTAAATCCTACATACTGATTCTTTAAGTAAGTCATGTTTGACAGTATATCATTTTCTGCATTAGTTTAGTGACCAGCAGGGGAAGCATCATTTGCTGGAATAAAAAAATCCAATTGCACTGAGCCTAATGTAAGTATAAGCCAACGTCTCATGTAATTTATTGGCTCACTAAACAGTTTCCTCATGAGTTTATAAAGATCAGATCAAAATCAGCAGCGCTGGTCAAATATGAATGAAGATTCTGTCAACTAGAGCTAAAATAGATCTTGGCAATAAAAACTATAATGAAATGTATTAAATGTACTAAAATGCCAGTGAGCTACTGGGCTTGTGTAAAATGTATGGTATTTTCCCCCAGTAAGTAAAGGAAATTGGACCCAACCCAACTTACAACCTGACTTACAAACCACCAACTTTATGCATTATTTATGCCCATTGTAGTAGCAGAGTTGTAGGCCACCACACTCTCCAAGGGGATGCTCCTGTCACTGGAAGCAAGTTTCTTTTTTATTCTCCCCCGCCTACAGTGATGGGAAGACCTCAGATAAAGTAACAGAAAAAAATTCCAAACCTGTTCGTTATTGTTGAACAGCAGCAAAACAAGTAACGCTTCCATAAAGACATGCCTGTCTCTCTCCTTCCCTCTTTCTTTTTCACACATGTACATATTGTTGCACATATTATGTTCTATTCCTGCCATAAAGTGCCCCATAAATGTGACACACTGGACCTTTAAGTCACTCAGTAAGTTATTAAGTCAGTGAGTGAGTTAAAGCAGCATAATGTAAGAATTGGTATTTTCATCATTTAGTGCGCCCAGTCTCAATATCACACCCACCTCCTCTTCCTGCTGGTCCAAAACGCTTGTGATACAAACACTGATACTCCCCCGGTGCTCTGAGCTCATAGTTTGGGCAGCCTGGCTAACAAACAGAGCAAGCATTAGCTAACAGCAGCTATAGTTCGCAGTAACTCACTCCACTGTTAAACAGGAAACTCTGTAAATAACAGAGAGCTGATGCACTGCAGCCGGAGGACATCAGAGGTAAAACCAGAAAACATTTTCTCTATAAAATATGATCCAAAATAAGTGAAGTAGTTGGCAGTGTGTGACTTAGTGCTCCACAGAGTGGGAATGACAGAGGCATCATTCACCTGATTAAGTCTGTGCAGCTTCAAACGATTTAAAATCTGTTACTTTAGAAAAGTTACACAGTGTTGCTTTAACTAAGTCAGTATGTAAGTAGCAAGAAGTAATTTAATTTAGTAAAATATCATTTTAAAGTAAAATATTTATTGAATGATTCAGAATAGGACAATGTAGGGTGAAGTGAGTGAAGCACCATTATTTGCATCTGTATCTATTCAACCACCTAAAATCATCATATTTACACAGCGTCTATTCTCCTTTGATGTAGCGCCCAGGGCATATGTAGGGCATTTGACACATTGTTATCATTTCAGCACTTCCTGGTTGATCAGCAACTGAAAAGACAATGGGTGGTGAAAATCTGAGGGTACATCGGGTCATATTTCAAGGTAAAACAACATATTTGATAACCGATTAGACAACAGCTAATGGTAGCATTAGCGTATGTTGACACATTTTACTCAGATGATCAGACATACTGGTACATTATCTGTACCAGATACGGATTTCAGCTGAGTACAATGATAAGCGATGATCAGTGTCTAAATTAGATTCAACAGACAATAATGTGGAACTTGTTAACTGTACTGCAGCAAATGTTTTTTTGTAAGAAAACATAAAATACTTTAAACAGCATATGTGCATATTCATGTATGAAAGGCTTTGAATGAGGAGGTTTAGCTACTTTGATATCATGGAAATTGGTTGTCATGACAACATTGCAGCTACAAACAGCCTCTGTCTCTGTTTCAGACTTAATTTGATCCATTTCTCAAATACATTAGTTCAAAACATATAAAGCCAGTTAATTAATTTTATTTTCATTCTTGTTTTGCTCCTTTGAGTGGCCGCCAACCATCATAGTATTTTTAATCAGTCAAGGCAAATGCCCAGAGAGACTGAGAGGACAAAATGAAGTGGCCTCCACTCTGTATCCAAAAGTATTCAAGAGCATTACATGTTTAAACCCACAATTAAGCGTAATGAATAAATAAATCTATCTATCAGAAATGTTGAATGGCCTTTATTAATATGGTTCCTTTATGGATGTGAGATTAAAATAGATGTTTTTGCTGTTGTTTTTTGTCTGTCAGTGTCAGTGTTCTGTAACCATTCAGCTGATGTAAGAATGCTGCATAAAAGATTGGTAATTGGAAATGTAATATAATAAATAAAATGATGATGAATGAATGATAATTTAAATGAAAAACAAAAAAAAAACATGAAATGTTTTTAATATAGAGTTTTAATAAAAAATGTTAAAGTTTTAAGTTTTAATAAAACGTTTACCAATTTGTTTTCAGCTCACTGTTCCTTCTGTACTTGTATAACATGTTGGGGAGTTTAACTTTTTAACAGGATATCATATTTTATAATCTCTTCATATGTTTTGTGTGCAAATATCTTAATTTGTGATCAATGTAGAGGAGCAAAAAGTGCAATATTTCCCTCTAAAATATAGTGGTGTGAAAAGAAAGGACTCAAGTAAAGTACCCACATTTATACAACAATACAGTACTTGAGTAAACGTACTTAGCTATTTTCTACCACTGGCTGTAGTAACATGAACATGTGTATTTATTAAAACAGTCAAATATTGCTCCACATAAAAACATGTCACTATAAGTTGGTTGTTTTTTATTCAATGTCTGCATCTGTGAAATGATGTTCTGTATAAAAAAGGTCTCATGCTTCCATTCTGGGTTAAATATTCAATCACAAACAAGCATTGAAATTGCAATTATGGGTTCCTTTGTTTTTGTTTGTTTGTTTATTGTGTTAATAACTGTACAAACAAGCTGATGATGTTTATTTTTTTCACATTCTAATCATCAAGATTCTGTTGGTATTCAGTTTAAATTTGTGTTCAGTGACTGATATACAAAATGTTCTTCAGCAAAACTCATTTTTTCCAAGTTCCATTTGTAGACAGACATCTATAAAATGTACTTCACTAGTCATCAAATGTCACAAATCTGTCAAATGTGACAATAAAATCCCCTAAAATGACTAAAACGTTGTCTAATTGATTCTAGACATTTAAAGTTGCTCGTGTATTCAGAGTCATTTTCCAGTCCAGTCACCAAAAACCCAGTCTTTAAAAAAAAATCATAAAAAGCACAGGAAGAGACTGATGACTAATTAGATTTCCTCATCGTTTACAAAATGAGCAGCACTGCCATCTACTGGTGAAGGGCAAATATTGCATCATCATTATAAAAACCTCATAAATGGTGTGGCTTTGGCAACAGAGCCCGTCCTTCCACAGTCAATATCATTCATGGTAAAGGAGAACTGTGACCATATTTAGTGATCCTGTCTGACCAAAACAATAAGTAAGTAATAAGTACAACAATAAACGGATACGATCAATATTGACGTATTTCTCTGTGTCACAGAGCTTCAGTGTTGTCCAAAATGATTGAAAACACACCAGTGAGCATCACTGTTGCACTGGGCCACACATTCCTTCACTGAACATTCACTGATATTGTAGTTTATTTACTCAACATCCTGATGCTGTAAAGATGTGTGTCCAGTTAACATTAGTTTAGGTCTTTCCTTGGGAGTCGTTGATAACAACAAAAATAGAGAACATCACCAGCCTGGTACCTTTTAACCAGTTTTCATATAGCCAGTATCATGATATAGCACAGTGCAGTACCTCAAACAACCCATATGTTGTTGTAACAACATCTCTCTAAATGTCTGTAAAACAAGATGATCGTAGACTACAGGAGACAGCTTGAGGGTGGACACCTCTGACCTGTGGTCAAGAAAGGTCACCAGGTGCTCTGTTTCCTGAGGAGACTGAGGAAACTTGGCATGAATGCCACCAAACCCACAAATCTCAGGTGCAACATTGAGAGTCTGCTGACAGATTGCATCACTGTGTGGTACGAGAACTGTTCTGCCCACAGGCCATCACCGCATGACACATGAAACTCAAAACTCTGTGGCTGTGAGGCGCTAAAGTTCCTGAAACAGGCATTTAAGGCTGGCTAGGCTACAGAGTAGGTCAATTTTCATAACCCCCATATTAAAATGTCCAACTTCACATCAGAAATAAACATGTTTACAGCCTGGTACAAAAAACTGTTTTGGTCTCTATAACTAATTTACCCGTTCATAGGTTTCTATAGAACTCACCCGACAGATGATCCACGTCTTTGTTGATTTTCAGATTAGTGTCACAGGCAGGACTGCCAAGATGGTGGTGGCCGGAGCCACCACACTGAACTTGAAAACAGCTCTTTAGAAACCTGTGGGTGACATTAAGGATACAACATCCATTCTTTATACCATCATTCAACCCACATACTTCTAAAGGTCTGGAGGCAACCGCTCTGATAGTTGAGCTACTGCCTCTGCAAAACACACACTTAACACCATACTGTGTAGACCCATGTGAGCTGTACGAGGATCAGGCATAAGGAAAGTGGAGAAAGTCAAGAATAAACTTTACATTTCTAGATTTAGGTCAAAGTTTTAAGAACAAATCATACTGCTAGCATTATATTATATAGATGAATTGGTGGAATTGTACTTCAGACCCAGTTTAAGTAACAAGGAAATTATTTTTCTTTAGAGCAGTGAGGTAGTGAATATGAGAGGTTTGAAGAGATTGTACCCAGATTTGGGTTTGCTCAGAAAGAGAAACCACAGAAACTTGAAAGAGGCGTCGGCTGCTCTGCTAACGTGATTTGATGGACCAGATATATTTGACTTCTGGGTGAAATTTGTGGAAAATGTTAGAATTATAAAAAATATATATATGTCATGAAAGTATGGCATTTAATTAGAAGAATGCAATGGTAATATCTTCATCTCAAACAATTAATTGAAACAAAAAAAAATGTTTAGAAAAAAATTTAATGCCAACAATTTGTCATGTAAGCATCGATTACAGCTCAACTAGACGTCTCATGCTGTTCACAAGTTGACTTATCGCAACCTGCTGATGACACTCTGTGACACTCTAAGCTCAGTGGTAACTTCCTTCTGAGTACATCCTGTTTGAGGCCCCGCACTGGTCACGTACTGCTGATGGACTGTTAGGTGTCGTCTTGGTGTGTTGATGACATTTTTGTGGTTAATCACCTTGTTAGAGAACAGCATGTTATGCAATAAGTACTGAAACTTGAACAGTTGGACATGTGCATTTAAAAGTTTAGAGAAGGTCAAATTAAAGCATTTCAGCCGAATATCCCTAACTGTACATTGAGGTAACAAAACTGACTCAACACACAAACAGATCTTAACAAGCTCTCTTTCCTCAAGTCTAATTAAACTTGAAAGAAACTTGAA
The DNA here is from genome assembly GCA_033000465.1 of Sciaenops ocellatus. Lineage (NCBI taxonomy): Eukaryota > Metazoa > Chordata > Actinopteri > Sciaenidae > Sciaenops > Sciaenops ocellatus. The sequence continues at coordinate 5,564,506 of CP136888.1, read as the reverse complement.
AGAGGCGTCGGCTGCTCTGCTAACGTGATTTGATGGACCAGAAGAGTTGACTTCATTATCCACAATTCCACTTTAATATCCATTTTTTCCCACTGTAATACTCTTCCTTAGAGCTGGACAGTCTTGTAATAAATCAAACAACTTTAATTATCATGACAGTATTTTGCATATTTTTGTCACCGCAAGAACCAAACCAGGGGCCTTCATACACTACTCACAAAAATTTGGGATATTTGACTTCTGGGTGAAATTTGTGGAAAATGTTAGAATTATAAAAAATATATATATGTCATGAAAGTATGGCATTTAATTAGAAGAATGCAATGGTAATATCTTCATCTCAAACAATTAATTGAAACAAAAAGAAAATGTTTAGAAAAAATTTAAATGCCAACAATTTGTCATGTAAGCATCGATTACAGCTCAACTAGACGTCTCATGCTGTTCACAAGTTGACTTATCGCAACCTGCTGATGACACTCTGTGACACTCTAAGCTCAGTGGTAACTTCCTTCTGAGTACATCCTGTTTGAGGCCCCGCACTGGCCAGGTACTGCTGATGGACTGTTAGGTGTCGTCTTGGTGTGTTGATGACATTTTTGTGGTTAATCACCTTGTTAGAGAACAGCATGTTATGCAAAAAGTACTGAAATTTGAACAGTTGGACATGTGCATTTAAAAGTTTAGAGAAGGTCAAATTAAAGCATTTCAGCCGAATATCCCTAACTGTACATTGAGGTAACACAACTGACTCAACACACAAACAGATCTTAACAAGTTCTCTTTCCTCAAGTCTAATTAAATTAGATAGATTAAATCAGAGAGACGTGAGGAAATGGCCCAAAATGTGTAGATGTTAGATCCATCATGCACATCATGCACAAATTTCACAAGGATTAGTAAAGACAGATTTCTGTCTTCCGTTTCAGTTGAACATTTCTTGCCCCGTCAGCTAAAGGCACATTTTGACATGCAGTGATCAATAATTCGTGCATGTGTAGATAAAACCGAGACTGTAAAGCAGTTTTATTTTTTCCTGTTAAAACCACAGTTGATAATGTCATGCCACCATGTGTTTCCAACAGACTACTTGGTCATGTAATTGGAGCATCTTCAGTTCAAGGACAGGATGTCTAATGAAAATAAAAAGTGGGCAAAAATTCTTTGGACTATTGATGGAGATATATGGAACCATTTACAATAAGTACAAGCAGGGGAATAAAGAACTGTAAACACGAAACATTCATCACTAATGAGGAAACTGTGTAAAATCTGAAAGCAAAACTGTTAACCACTTCGCAGCAGGTAGACAATGAATGCCAGTTTAATGTACAACTTTGTTCACATGGCCATTTTATGACCTCAAAAGTTAATGTTGACTGCAGCATTTTGGATTCAGAGGAAATGGCATTTCATTGGTTAAAAAAATATCATCGAAACTAATGTTTATGATCATGGTTCGTAGGAAGGAGTGTGTGTTGCAATCACACACACACAGGAAAGAGAGAGAGAGAGAGGGAGGGGGAGAGAGAGAGAGAGATTGTTCTTATAACAGTAAGTAGGCACTCCTTCTTTCTTTATCTCCTGCTCCATTTCTTCTACACACACACACGACAAATAAAAAGGTAAGAAGCTAACTCTTTATATTAACATCCACATGATGTGAGGGAACTTTTTTTTAAACACTGACCTTAAGACACAGGCTGACTTTTTTCAGCTTTTAACTTTAACTTTGTAACTTTGACACAGGTTAACGCTGCTATTGTGGACGTGGAGGTGTGTTCATGAGCACAGGAGTGTTTGCATGCACGCTGTTCTCATTCCAGCTGCACACAAACAGGTCCAGTCTAGATGTACATTCAGGCAAGCATGGCCCTGGGGCAGCTGTGGCTGCAGGAAAAATAGATTCCTTTCCCTGTAATCATTAATGCTAATACCTGACAGTTCAAGTACAATGTGTTTGTGTATGTGTGCACTTATATTAATCACATTGTGACGGGACATTAAGCTGGTTATTGTGTGGTGTGCAGCAAATGAATGCAAGTCCATGTCATGTCCTCTTAAGTGATTGTCAGACTGACAGAGACATGAAACAGACTGTGGTGATGAGCCCTCTGGTCTTTTATCTATTTTTGTTTGTATTTATTAGCCATGAGATACATTTCTCTGCAATGAAAAAAACAACGGAAGGAAGACTGTGGTATTGTACTGGTGTGATGAGGACCACAGAAGTATGAAATGCATGTGTAGTAACACATGTTATGTATAATTACTATTTTGTGACATGTAATATTTCTAATAAAATTTCACAAGACTAACTCTATACACCTGTGACATCAAGTCCACGTCTGTCTGTCTTTCAGCTCTCACCTCAATGGCTGATATGAATGGAACACATTCTCCTGCCCATCCCGCCAACTCCAGCAGCACTTGGCAGGGAGAGGCATTGAGAGGGATCCAAATCACAGCTACTCTGCTCATCTTCCTGGTGAGAAACCCTTCACGGCTCTGGAGATTGTACACTAGCATTGCATATAGGTCTGGAAACACTGACAAAGGGGCATCATAAGAGGATGTTTGTGTGCTTGTGTGTTGGGTTACCTCATTTATTTAATTCACCCGAAAACGACAAGTAGTGATTTTACAGGAGGGTTATGTGTGAGACCGTTTCTTGGCTGGGAGCAGTGATTTCCTGGAGTCTGCCCAAGAAATAATCCGACATGTCATTTTTATTATACTTTGGTTTTTATAACAAGACAAAACGTGTTCATTAAGGAGCTTTAGAGGTGCTGGCAGGCAGATGTTCTTCCCTTTAGACAGACTAGCTATTTCCGCCCATTTTTTCCCCCTATATGCTAAGCTATGCTAATTGGCTTTCCGCTGTAGCTTCATGTTTATGTAACACACATTAAAATGGCATTGATGTTCTTATTTAATTGTCTGCAATAAAGCAAATACGTTACCACATGTCAAACTGTTGCTTAAGAAGTTTGTCATCCTGAATCTAACTGATGTCTGGTCCTCTTTGTTCCCTCAGGTGGGGGTCCCTCTGAACGGGCTGGTGGTTTGGGCACTTGGAATGCGGCGTAACCGTCACCTGGTTCGCAGAGGAAGCAGTGAGGAGACCCGTGCAGCTAGCAGTTTCCGTATTTATGTCCTGAACCTGGCCCTGGCCGACCTGGTGTTGGTCCTGCGTAGCCCCCTCATGTTGGGCTACGTCGCTCACAACTACAGCTGGCCGTTTGGCCATGTCTTCTGCCGCCTGATCATGTTCCTGCGAGGCCTGGGGTTATATGCTTCCGCCTTCCTCCTCTGTGCTGTGGCCTTGGAGCGATGCCTGTGTCTGCTGAGGCCCGTGTGGGCTCGACTGCGACGGCCCTCCTGGGCTGTCCCATTGGCCTGCGGTATCTTATGGCTGTTAGCCGTGGTCTTGTCTGCCCCTTACCTCCACAGTGCTGTCCTTGTGGAAATAAACGGGACACACCAGTGCCTGGAGAGCGGAAAGTTTGACATGGCCTTGTTTCTCACAGAAACGATAGCTGGTTTCATCTTGCCGCTGCTGGTGTTCTTGGGAAGTAACCTGGCTGTTTTGCTCAGCGTTCGGCAAGCAGTACCTTCAACACCTACTTCCACCCCCAACCCTTCAACCGCCCGCAGGATGACCAGGATGTACCATGTGCTCTTCATCACCATGCTCCTCTTCCTCACCTGTTGGGTGCCATATTTTGTTTGTAGGTTTCTGCTGGCCTTGACCCTAGGACGCCCTGAGAGCGCTGCACTGCATAAAGCCGCACGTCTTGGCAAATACATATCTCTGTTCCTGGTGTACTTCAAGAGTGGTCTTAACCCTGTGCTGTATGTGTTTGCAGCCCGAGGCTTAAGTCGTGCTATCAAAGCTTCACTTGTCTCCACCATTGAACGGCTTTTCAATGATGAGTCCTCAGAATCCATACGGAGGAAGTCACTTAAAAACTCACTTAAGAACTCACAGATATAAATGAGAGGTCAATGACGTTTCCACATTTGTAAAGAGTATTTTTTAGAAGTTATAATCATAAATGTTGCAGATCAATCAAAATGTATTAAATATTACTTTTAACTGGTTTTCTCCATTTGTGAAATTTGCTCATACCTCCCAAAAAGTGAGCCGTGTAAATAAAGTAAAGTTTAAAGGAGGCTTAGCACTAGTGTTTTTCAAAGCCAAAGCAAATGGAAAACTAGGTAAATGGCATTAATATTAGAGATATAATCATTGAACCAAAGGTGATCGGTGCTGAATCAGTTTGATTACTTTCCCATGCCATGAACACTTTCTAACATGACATTTATCACCAGTGGAGGGATGTGTCAAAGACAACTCTCAAGTGCTATGATGTGTCAAGTGGACCATAAGTGAAAAAGAACCAGACTGTGTTTCAGAAGTTCAAAGTTATGTGGACATGAATTTATCTAGATGACTGAAGACTTCAAAAATGTTTGCACTTCTGTTGAGGCACGCCGAGGGCAGGGTCATGATTAGGCACGAAAATGAGTTTATGAATCATCTTCCGTTTATTAGCGGGCAGAAAAACGCCTTCATAGTAAACAAGTTGGCAGAGTTTCCTTGCCCCGGGACAACCCTTGTCCTAAAGATTCCAGAGATAAAGCATGATTAAGCTTGCATGTGCTGCCTCGTATGGTCCAAGGAACGTGTTACTGAATACAACAGTGATCTGAGTCACTGTTGAACTCATGCTCAAGGTGCCCAGGTTAAAACAGGCCCTAGTTCACATATCTAGTATTCTTTGTGCCTAATGAACCAATGAATGTATGTATGTCTATAGACTGTTAGGACTCAAGCAGTAAAGTAAATATATCACAGGCTTATTATTTCATTGTGAATGTACGAAACAGATTTACTATTGTTGTTAATAAAAGCACGCATATTTTCATTGTTGACATAAGAGTAAAAACTGGTATTAATTGTAGCACTTTACATTTATTTTCTTTCTGCATTAAAACATGAATAAAAGTCTATTTCTTGAAATGATGTCTATTTATTACATTACGATCATACAGTACATGTCTACAGCATGACAGCACTCATGCCTTCAAGGCCCAACACGGGAGAATTTCAAATATGAGCAACCAGTTAGTCTTGATTAGTAAGTACAGTATTTCTTCAATGACGTGTACGTGTTCTGGTGTTTAAAATCAAAGGGTGACAGAGACAGCTGAGTTTTCTCTACCAACAACAAAAAAAAGCAAATCAATTTATAATTTTCATATAAAAATGAATACTGTAAAATACTGACAGCATAAAATTGGAGAAGGGACATTTTCCTTTTATTTTATAAAAACTGCTTTTAGATTTTGCAATAATTACAGCTCAATTTGCTGTCCGCCGTTGCCAATGTTGGAAATGTAGTAATTCTACACATTTCAGCAATTCAGCATTTTTTGGGGGGCTGTACTGCTGCACCACAGGTGTTCCACAACCACAAAAAGTGGAACTGAGTATTACGAATGCAAAACAATGTGTACACACTTCTGGCATCTGTAAATGTCCTTTTTTTTAAAAACTTTTATTCAAAGTATGGACAAATTTGCTGAGGATTCAGTCTGAACAAGGTGCACTGCTGATTGGGGTGAATCCAGGATTGAAGAGCTGATCAGCCTGTTTGTGTGCCTGTAGAAGCAGCGCCTGGGCATCCTGGACAGCCTCCGATTCCTGCAGTATTTTGCCCAATTTCCGGGCAGTGGCCTCACAGTCACCGTCTGGTATCATTTTTCTCAACCGAGACTGAGGAAAACAAAAAAATATCAAGCACTGCTGTATACTTTTGTGTGTTTCTAGTAAACGTGGTTTTATAAAACATTCTTTGTGAAAGAAAAGCAAAGTTTATCCTGTTGCTTAGAAGATCAAACAAGACAGTGCAGAGCCAAAGATGTCCTGTTCTTTCTGGGGCTTTCGTAAGAATTGCAACATGTTTAGACTTTCCTGTTACAGTAAAGGGGAAGTGTCAGCTCAGACACTTTGACCGCATCTTATTCACAAAAAAAATGGCATAACTATATGAATGCTATTGTGCAATAGGGATTATTCAAGCGGATACTAATTTTATCAAAGTGTGATTCGTGCACCGCTCATGCTCACCTCTAATATCGTTTCATCTTTTTGTGGAGGCACACGTGGGAGGTTGAGAACTGTTTGCTCAGTAATCTGTAAGATCTGTGCGAACACAGGATGAGAAAAAAAAAAACCCAGCATGAATGCCATTTTAAATCTTTATCTCTTCATCTAATAGTCGACTTAAATGACAAACTCTGCACTGCAAATCTCTGCTGTTGAAGCACATCATATTAAATGACAGCTGACATTTGGCATTTCCTGAGGGCTCAGAACTATTTCAAGAATCACCCATTATCTCAGATCCCACACAACAAATATATCAAGCTGTTAAACTGGATCAACAACAAGTGTGATGTGATATTTCTTATGATACTTATGTGGAGAAATGCACTCCACCACTTCTGTTCCTGGGTTACCTCAATTCTAAAGTCTATGGTGATGAAAGACCTATTTAGTAACACTGCAAAGAAATTATGACAATCTTATGACAAGACAAATGTTTTGGTGTTTTTGAGAAACGGTTGCGTGATGAAAATAATGTAGCAATAGTTTTTCCCTTTGAGTGAAAGATTCTCAATAAGATCAGAAACATCTAACTTTACATGTAATGTTTGAGAGATGACCTGTTGGATACTGTACACCATCGGGATTTTTGTAATGTTTATGCTTTCATTTCTGTATCGTGTCTTTGCACCTCTTTCGCTTTCTCCTCCTCATCCTCCACCTTGTCTCTCATCATGGTGCACCGATGCTGTAAAGAGACAATCTGCTCCTCTGCTTTCTCCACAGCACAGACCACAGCCTTCAAGTCTTCCTGGAAACCCAGACAAAACACAACAAGACATCATGCAACAACTCCATGACCATTTTATACACATACATACTTTATTCTTTTCTATTCAAAGGTAGTTGAACTCCAGTTAGAGAAGCAGATTAAAGCAGCAGTGTGTAGGATTTATTGGCAACTGGGAGGGAAATTTCTATTCTAGCATACCACATATGGGGGTGTGCACGGGGTCAAGCATATGTCCTGAGGTCACTGTTGTCAAACTTTTAAATCTATGGTTGTCATGGGGACACTGATTTCTCTCTTTGAGATACAGAGGAGCTGTATGGTTGTGTTTAGGGAAGTAGGCCCTATTCTGATCCTCATTATGTTAACCAAGGTCGGAGGACAGTCTAACAGTCAGAGTCAGATAACAATGTCAGAGCACTAAGTGTGATTCCTTGTTTGTAGACTAATGACCATTTATGGACACACAGTTGTTGTGTCACTGTCCTGAGGTCATACAGACGAGTTGGTGAGGAGCTCCATGTCATGACAAGTGTACTGATAAATCCTCCATTCTCCTTGATCAAGCTTCAATAAACCTTTCAGCATAAGACATCTTTGACTCCTGTGCACTTGTGGAATTCTCCACAACAGCATGTAGTGATGTAGCTGCTGATTGTAACCCCCCTCATCTCAACTTCCTGTTCCGTGCATATTGGAGACACCACAGTTGCTGGGTAACATGCAAAAACCTGAAAGGTCCTGTCCAGAGCCAGTGTTTAGTGTGTCTGTTCTGGGCTAAGTCCCAGAGACCAAAGCAACATTTGATATTTTAAATAATATACACAGTTAAATCAAATCAAAATTAAAACTTGAGAAGCTAAAAATCAACATTTTTTTCTTTGCTTGACAAGTTATTGAAATGATAACTGACCTAACAAAATGTTGCAAATGAATGTTCCATCAAATGACTGATTGATAAATCAACTCATTGTGAACCAACTGCAATTTGAAAACAATCAAATATGTTGAATTTTGAAAACATCACACTGAAACTATGACATTTCATCTGTGCCTTCCTCCTCAAACCACAACGTTTCTCACCTCCAGGGTGCTCAGATTTGTCTTTCCAACCACTGACTTCTTGGACTCCTCCTGGTGGCGGTGGGATGAACGGTCCAAATCGTTCTGTTTCTGCACTGGAACTTTGAGCTGTGCACACTGAGCAAGGAACCTAAAATGTTTGAAAAATATCTCATCAAAGAAAAAAAGTGGAACTAAGACACAATACGTTAAGATCAAAGATAATATTTTTTCCTGTTCAGCACTTTGAAACATGTTTGAATCAATTCTTGAGGATCAGATAAAGGACTAGGGTTGGGTGATTATTCATCAACTTTCACCAGAGTCGTTTCATGATGATGTGACCACATATCAAGTCTTTTCACAAAGGTCTGGGTCCAAATCAATGATTCAATGCAAACTGTAATTAAAGAAGACGCTACTGACGTGTTGTTTGGCAAATATGTTAAGAGTTTTGTCTTGTACTGTATAAACAACTTAGTTATGTGAGTTGACATCTTTTACGTGCTGTGATGAGACTGTGTATTAATAATCTGCCAGCGGCAGATGATGAGAGATTTGTTCTTAGCTCATCATGACACAGGATGTCAGAGGGCTTGTAGAAGCAAAGCCAAGCACGATCAGCAAAAACTTCTTCTTCAACAAAAAACAACAAACAAGAACTCCTTTATAACAACACGATGGGATTTAGTGCTGCCAAGCTAACGTGTTCGGGTCACTGGGTGTTTATATAGCTATGTTTGTGATAAGATGCCTATCCACCATCAATGTGCATACCTGTCATTGCCAGCAAACATGAAAAGATCAGCCAGTATTTGGTGGCAGATTCAAGCGATGCAACCTATTTGACCAAGTTGGGTGTCACCGCTCTCATAAAAAAAGAACAAAAAAACAGTGGCACAGCCAGCGCAAAGTAGTTTTACCGCTGATCATGTGTGGGCAGCCTTCAGTCTTTTTTTTTCTTTTTTTTTTTTTTTTTTATTATTTTTTTGGCCTTTTCAAGCTTTATTGCGATAGAGACAGCTGAAGACAGGAAATGTGGGGAGAGAGAGATGGGGAATGACATGCAGGAGAGAGCCACGGGCCGGACTCGAGCCCTGGGCTCCCGCAGCAGGGACTGAGCCTTCGCACATGGTGGCCTGCTCTACCAACTGAGCTGAACACCGCCCCCAGCCTTCAGTCTTTAGATGAAAACGATTATTAGTTTCAGTTACATTTTTATCTTTCATAGTTTTAGATGACAACAACTTAAAATATTTTAGTTGATGAAAGTCATTAAATGTTTTCTCTGTTTTCTCTCTTTGTGCGTCTTTAATGCATGATCGTGTGTGTGTGTGTGTGTGTGTGTGTGTTTGTGAGAGCAAAAGAAGCATGTCTTTAATGAAGGCTTACTGTTGTAAGAATTCATCTGTTATTCCAGCTGCCATCCACTAACATCTTAGTGTGTCATCGTCATGTTGGAGCATTATCTGCAGGTGCTCTTTTTATTACAGCTGATTTGTAATTCTTGATTTGTGGTTCAGAAGAAATGAGTTTTTCTATGATCAGCTGACTGGTAACCAAGCTAGGCGATATATTATAGCTAGCTGTCTAGAACTAATGTGGTGCTAATGCAATTTTAAGTAACTAACTGTTGAACTACTCTTGGGCTCATGTATTTCACTCTAATTCTTGTGGACTTTATGTGCATGTTTTAGATTACTGTTTTTATTGATTGATTGATTTATTGTCTTTCACTGGTGACACTTTGTTTCTCACTGACATGAAGCTCAATGTAGCTGACAAACTTTTAAAAACATTTTGAAGAATGTTATATTTATTCAAACTGAGAATTAACCATAAATCTAACACAATAATAACACAAAGCTCTCCAAAAGTCTAATCTATCATAAAATAAAGGTCACATGCTCAGTTAAGTAGTGTGTTTTTTTAGTCAGTGTAAAAATTCAGTGGCATGCATAAACAGACGCTACTATCTCAACACTATCAGCATCACTTTACCTAACCCTGTGCAGCTCCACCAGCATAGACAGATAAAGTCCAGTCATTGAAGAAATGATGAGAATCAGCACAAGATTCTTCAAAGTCTTATCTTCTCTTATCATATGTTATCTTGCACATCATGAACTGCTACAAGGGAGTACAAATTAAAGGAAACCTTTCATTTCTACATTCTGGGTATTTATTTCCAGGAAACTTAGTGGTCAGTATTTAAGGAGGAAATTATGAACGGGTATGGATGTGGTTTTATGCTTAGATTTAATCAAACTTACCATAAAAACGACCATGTTTGCACAGTAGCTCTGAATGGACTGGCTCTACTTAGGGCATCTTGAGTATTTTGCATGTTTCGCAAGTCACCATAGTTTCTCCTTCATGCTCAGAAAGAGAGGGTGAGGCGACAGGGTCACAATCAGCAACTTCACGGCTAGTTACACTAAATCTTACACACTGGTCCTTTGAAAGACGCTGGAGGATAATTCAAGAACAAAATAATTCTCTGTGCAGTGTAACTAATTTACTCTCATTTGTTAATTTTTTACTAGAAGGGGTTAGTGAATGTACACCATTAGAGAGCAGATAAAGGTCATTTATGAAATAGTGCTCACCTGTTTTTCATAATGTTCAGATGCTCCTGGCTCTCTTTCTTCTCTGCCCGCATTGAAGCAATAGTTTCTCTGTGAAAACAAAACAAAGTCTCTGTGCAATGTTGATTTTGACTATTGTTCATTGAAGTGCCTCCTAGCTTTGTCAAGGGGGAAAGCAATGGCTGGCTTAAATGGTTACAATTCTAGCCTGACCCATACTGGTTTTTGAGGCCGATACCAATATTTGGGAAAATCAGATAACATTACATCACCCAGTAATTACAACCAATATTTTTAGAACTGTGATGAAGATCTCTATGATGATGATATGACTATGATGATACTTTATTCTAAATTACTTTGCATTTCTGTACTGCAGCTTCTTGTTACTTATCAGTCAACATATACACTATTATTATTCCAAAATATCTGGAATAAGTTGCAGTTGCAATAAGCTGGTAGATTTACTGAGGTACAATAGGTACAATATATACGTAGGTCAGAACATATACTCAACTTTACTAAGTATGCATATACAATTTAAAGCAGTCCAGTTCAGCTTCACTGCAAACTTCAACCTCAATATAGTTACATTTATACCTCTCTGGCAGTGTCAACCAAAACTGGACATTGTTATCTTTGTTAAAGCAGAATTTATGGCTGTTATTGGCTGTATAGTTGTATTGTTTTGCACTGAAATTCACAGGTGTACCTAATAAAGTGTCCACTCACAGTATTGACAAGTCCAGCATGTTCTCCAGAGCAGTGATGGAGGACACCGGCATCAGCTTCCAGTTAGCCTGACCTTTGACTTTGTTCGGGAGTGAAGGTGAGCCTTCAGCTGTTCAACACACGGTCAGGAAGGTTAACAACAGTTCTGTCTGTTTGTTTAGTGGTTCAAATCTTACAGGGTGCTGCATCATTATCACTGCATGAGGGAATATGTAGCTACACATGTAACGAGGAAGGACACGGCGCTAAGAGCTGCTCTAACCTCTCCTCTTCTGTGCTGGTTTCGGGTCGGTGCTCTTGCCACCTTCGCTGTCGCTGGTCACCGGCTCCCATGAAAACAAAGCCGAGCAAGTTAACCAGAGACTGACAGAACAACACAGACTTATATAACTTATAAACGTTACCGTGTCTTACCTGATGCTCGGTTGCTTGTTTCGTCGTCTTGTCTGACTTTTTCTTGTTTTTTAAGTTAGGTGCTTTTGACGGGGCCCGGTCAGAACCGCGTACGGGCTTCATGTCTGCTGCTGGCTCAGGTTAGATACAATATATAGCAAATGTAGCTAACGTTAACTTAACGCTGTGTAATAACACACGGTTAAAGTGACACTAGTAGAGGAAACAAAAGGCGCGAGCTTCCGTCGTGTCAAAACACCTAAAACAAGTTATATAACGTAAACAGACAGATGTTGTACTCATCTTCGAGCACACCGCTCACTGTCAGCAGCAGAGCTACTTTTCGCGGCGCTGTTTTCGAACGGTTCAGCGCACAACACGCATGCGTGATACATTGAGACCATTTTACCCGGTTTATGCTTGTCAGGCAACTTTTCCTCCCAGGCTGAGACTAGCGTCACGTTACCAGGGCCACACACCAGATAGGGAAGGTGCCCATTAATAACCTAGATTGAATGTATTAATTCAATAAAATATTGTCAAATCCACAGCTGCATTCCTTGAGATGAAAAACAACAAATTCCAGACCGGTCACACCGCAAAGACGCTACCTGTGAGGTACAGAGCAGGGCACAGAGTTTTAACAGCTGTGGATTGAAGCCATTTTGGGAAATGTGGACACACACACGATCGTGCAGTATCAGCTACATTGAGCTTCATGTCAGTGTCACCAGTGAAAGATCAATAAATCAATCAATCAGTAAAAACAGTAATCTAAAACATGCACATAAAGTCCACAAGAATTAGAGTGAAATACATGAGCCCAAGAGTAGTTCAACAGTTAGTTACTAGACAGCTAGCTATAATATATCGCCTATCTTGGTTACCAGTCAGCTGATCATAGAAAAACTCATTTCTTCTGAACCACAAATCAAGAATTACCAATAAGCTGTAATAAAAAGAGCACCTGCAGATAATGCTCCAACATGACGATGACACACTAAAATTTTAGTGGATGGCAGCTGGAATAACAGATGAATTGTTGCAACAGTAAGCCTTCATTAAAGACATGCTTCTTTTGCTCTCACAAACACACACACACACACACACGTCTTTATGACATTATGAGGACCACGATCACACCACCTGCAGAGGCAAAATACTTATGCAATCCATTATTTTGTATATTGTTTGTTCCTAATTGTGTTCATTTGTTCTCACTTCTCTTTTACATTTTTCTGAATCGGTTCAAACAAAAAGAACTTCTAATTCACGTGAAACTGAAATACATAATCTAGTTTATTAGTTGTTGAAGCAGAAATGGGAAAACATATCCCTTAAACAAAATGTCAAATTTATTTAACATGTTTGTGTAAAAAAACAAAAACAAAAAGCAAATATAACTGAAAGTCAGAGCCTTTCAAAATGTTGGTTGCTTCTTCATTGGTCTTCAGTGGTCTGGATGGTGTCACAGCATGAAACTGTATTGTTTTCTGTCCCTCAGGCACATCACACCCTCCCCAGGTTGTGAAATTTGCCCGAGAAGCGTCCATTGTTGGCAAGGTCAAATGGGCTGAGCACCTTCCTGATACCCAGCATGTTGCCGTGCGCTATCTGCTTGAAGGTCCAGGGATTCTGGTTGTTCTGCTCCATGTCAGCCTGCTTCCTTTGCATGTCTGCTAGGCTCTCTCTGCTCATTACCTGAAATAAATACAAAAATAGGAATAACATACTGTAATGCACAGATGTCAATGAACAAAAACTGAAGGGCAGTCATTTCAAATCAGTAAGATTTCAAGTATTTTGCTCAACATTTCTATTCCAACAAGAACAGTTGTTCTTAACAGTAATGGTGCTAAACAAAGACAAATATCAGTGTGTATATATTTACTACAGTTATATTATTGTTCAAATTCATCTAGGTAAACTACTCATTGCATTGAGTTGCAGAAATTTTGCAGAGAGATTTCATCAGAGCTTTGTAGATGACTATCATAAGTCATAATTTAAAAAGTGGAGTTCCACAGGGCTCTGTCCATGGTCCATTTTTCTTCAGTTTACATAATATGAAATCAATAAATAAATTGCATAAGTGCATGCAGATGTATTTTCTGTTTTATGGAGGTGTTGATGTGACAATAATTTTCCGTGCTGTTATGTATTCTCAGTTTTTAGACCTCAGTATATGTACAAATTACAATCATTGAAACTCTTTAAAGTCAGCAACTGGCAAAGTAGTATCTGTCATCTCACCTTAGCTTTGAAGGGTAGCTTTTTTGCCACTTCAGTCAAGATATGCTCAACCTCGCCCAGCTCCACCTTTCCTCCCACCTCCACAATTAAACGGCCGTAGCGGACAGGTGTCACATAGTGGTCGATGGCTCCCTTGCCCCCACCCATGCGCTGACCCAGACCTTTACGCGTGACGGGCTTATATGGGCCATTGATCCGCCATCGAGCAAATGTAGTCCGGGAATCCATCTTGCGGTTGACGGTTAGACGAATCATCTCTATGTGACCCCAATGAAGGTAGCCCCCTCCCATGGCCTGAGCATCAGAGACAGAAAAAAAGGGAAGTCACGTATTTTGTATTTTGCACTTGGCAAAAGTAGAGTTAGAATATGTAACACAAGATATGTTACAAAATACTGCAGGAAACACAATCTTCATAGACCTCAATGCTTCAAGCAGCTGTTAGATTTCATTAAACAGCTGTGTTTACAGAGAATAAACACTCACCACAATAGCGTACTGTCCTGTAGTGAAGTTATTTGCCGTCTGAGCTGGGCCTCGGATATCCCGTAGCTTCTTCATCTCTTTCTTGGCCTTTTTAAAGTTAGGCACCTTGTTCATAAACTTCAGTTTGGGTTTTTCCGGCAACACCACATCTTCAGGAAGTAAAACAAGTGTAACAACATTAACACACGGCGTCAAAGATTGAAAAAAATCCAAACAAAATGGCCTTTGGAACTCTATGGTGTGTATTTCCATCACATCTTCCACTTTACTGTATACATGTGTACATATAACAATGTAATGTGTTCAATCATATAATATATTTGAAAAAGCATAAAAAAAATAAATGACAAAAAGATAAACAATTACCACTGAAGTCTGGAGGGACTTCATATGTCTTCAGGCCAGCAGCTAGGACTTTCAAGTGGCTGTGCAAAGGACCTGTGGAACAGACAGCAGTTCACACACATTGGCATGAAGATTAGCAAAATTCAGCCTAAAACACTAAAAACTATTATATGTTACTGCTAATATAGTACTGCTCAGTTTAAATGTGTGAACTCAAACAAATCTCTTTAAGACTAGCACGAGCAAAAGAGAGACTCTAGTGACTTTATGATTTATTTTCTGATTTTATACAGCTTAGGATTAACTGTGTGGGTTATTCATCTTAAGATGACAGTTGATTTTAGGCCATACTTTTATTCGTCCTTGTTTTAGACTGCTGTTCCCATATCACATGTCATACAGACTTTGTGTCACTTGCTTCTTTGCTGCATATTAATAGTTGTATGGGTGTATAGAAGCTAGATGCTATCTTAACTATAGCTCTGCATGCTTATATCCTTCTTCAGTAAAAGATTTAAGTTTACATTGTTTTTAAGGTGACTATGTAACATCTGTCTGGGGACTAGCTACATGTTAAAAATAACATTTTATTTATATTGAAGTCTGCGAATCATTATTAACTAAGCAATAAATAAATAGGCACTTCCACAGCAGTAAAAACAGGCTCAGTACATGCTGGTTTGTGTTTCTTCTGGCTAACTGTCACTGTAACGTTAGCTAACTTGTTACCTTGGTGACCGGTGGCTCTACAGATACCGGTCAGTCCGCCGACAGCAGCCTTGATGAGGGATATCATGATGTACACGTTGAAACGGACACTATAAACACCAAACTGTCACTCTGAGAGGTCGATATAGGAGCATTTTAGGTGGTTCGCTCATTAAACTGTTACGAACACCATGCTCTGTACAAGGTCGCTGCCATTGCGGTGTCGCTTCCTTCACTTCCGCCAGAAGAGAAGATACTTCCGGTATGTGTTTTTCACAATAAAAGCGTACACTCTACAAATCTACAAAATGACAAAAACTTCCTGTCTGCTAAATGATTCTAGTGTCAGACCAAATGTCAGCAAATTGTGCTCACAGAAGTGGAGACTAAACCACGCTGGAAAACGTATTACTTGTTATTTCTGAATTACTCTAATTGTTTTGTTTTGAATGAAGTTTGACAATCATCAGCTGATGTTGCTTCTAGTGGTGCTCATTCACAAGATGCGGCTTTATGGCAAGATGTGTTTCCGATATTTAGTATTAGTGCGATTCCTCAGGACTCAGTGAAATTCATATTGCTACGTGCTTTTGTAATGAGACAAGTCGATCAAGACAATCAAGATATGTTCTGCTAGATCTTACAAACAGAAGGTGACAGTTTACATTAATTTATACACAAATAAAACGCACAACTAGGGGCTACAATATAAAATATAAAAGTTTATTATAAAAACACAGCATGTGCATTGCATCTTTCTGTTGATATGCAGTTCTTTTCCATGGGAAACATTAATATGACACTGCGTTTTCACAATAAATAAATAAAATTTGAATAGTTGTAGAACCTCTGTTAACCTGTTGTTAATACATTGGACTAGGGGAACTTTAACTAAGCCCATTACATTGTGTGTATTTGCTTATTTGAACAGGAGCGCAGGAACACAACAGGGACCACACATAACAACAATGCTCCATGGTGTTAACAGCGTTCAAAAACTCTACGGGAACATTTAAAAATAGCAAGAGGACGGTGGCTGAAAGCTATTTTTGTCAGTTAATCAACCAGTAATGGTTGATGCCACACATCATTATGATCATTAGGTCGCACAGTAGGTGTGGATCCTAAATTCCATGGTAGAGGAGATCATATTTGGGAATATTCTGAGGATCTATGGGACTCTGGACAATCATCTTGCCCCGCATGGCTCCTCTGTATATGACCTCGATCAGATCCATGAAATCTTGCTTGGTTTTGAAGCTGCCGACAAACTTGGTGTGATCTGGTGACCTGAAGGAAAAACACAAAACAATTATCAACCAAATCAGAAAAACTTCTTTTTGTTACATTGCCTAAGTTTGTGGTATATAAAAGTTTGTCTGGCTATGTATTGATATTAATCCTTATCATCCAAAAGAGCTGAAATAAAGTCATTTTAGGCAAACATACAAAAGCTAGCTATGGACTGTTGGTCAGACAAAGCAAAGAATGTAGAGATAACTTTTGGAATCATTTCATACAGAGAATCTTACATAAATTTAACTGTCAATAGACCTTTTTCACAGCAGCCATTTTGACATGTAATAGCAGGGTCAACACAGGTGTTTCCAGTTCTACTAATTAAGGTTCAGTTCCATTTAGTGTAGTAGAGACTTTCCAGGGGGCCACACCCTGACTCTGTTTGACCTGAATGGAACTGAACCTTAATTAGTATCATTGGTAACACCTGTGTTTACCATTTCGTGTCAAAATGGCTGCTGTAAAAAAAAAGTCTGTTACACAGGCAAGAAATAAAAAACTTCGTTCACTTACCCATAGTCCACTTTCATGTGCTGTCCGTTGAAGAAGAAGACAGTGGAGGGGATGTAACTGATGTCGAAGTATCGTGTGTAGATGGGAGCTTTGTCCACATCAACGATGTAAATGGACGCCATGTTGCTGAGGTCATGGGCAGTCTTTGACAGCTGAAAGGACAGACATGACGAACATTAACAAAAGCTAAATAACGTAGTTAGTCGTGACGCTAACATGAAGCAGCAGTTTGGGTATATGCATTAACGGTCCTGCTTACAATCTCATCCAGCTGGAGACAAACCGAGTCTTCATCTCTCCCAAACCTCAAAACGACGACCTTCTCTGCCACGCCTTTGATAACTTCATCTATGTCTTTTTTACAGGCTAATTTAGGCAGAAACAAACTCATTATGAAGGCTAACAGGTTAGCTTCTGTTGTTGTGCTACCAGGAGGAAATTACGTCATGACGCTGTACGACGCTGTGTCTAAATCCGCCTGGAAACCACAACGAAGAAAATAACGTTTGTGTGAAACTAATCACCATAATTTATATGGGCGCGTCACATACAGTGGAAGCTTTAGTACATTTTTATTGATGGAAACATTTTGATGTGGTCAGCTGAATAAATATTCAAGGCCAGAGAAAGCTGCGTCATGCTATATGGTAACATTTCACTATAGTGATGGGAAGTTCGGTTCTCTTTTAGAGAGCCGGATCATTTGACTCAGCTCACCAAGAAGAGTCGGCTCTTTCGGCTCCCAAACGACTCTTTGTTTTATCACTTATACCTTTAATAATTCAGCCAAATTTAGCGCTGTTTTGACTTGTGATTTATATGTGTACTCATCACTTAAATTATTCAATACATTCTTTGTACTGAAATATTCAAAATTAAAAATAACAAAAATGCTGTAGCACTAACCTCTGCTACACAAAACAGATTGAAGCACTAATACAAACTTAAGCATAGAAATAAAAAAATCTATTAGAAAGCTATTGTCATTGCATGTACGTAGCGCACCGTAATACTAAAAAAAAAAAAAAACTTAAAAAAAAACAAAAAAAAAAAAAAAAAACACCCATCGTTCACTTAAAAGAGCCGGCTTTCTGAACCGGCTCGTTTGCGACCGACACATCACTATTTCACTACGACACATTATAGTGTGACACCGTGTAACAACGTGACCTTCCCTGAATATTCAACAAGCATGGACGCTGCGACAAGTCAATACGACCTGAACTCATCGCCGGGACATGTGAAGACTGATCAGGACTATTAACAAGATGCGAATCCTACCTGTGACACTTTATGACAGCGAAAGCCGGAGAGAAACGCGGTCATAACACTTTTGGTTCCGTTTACACTCTTTATCACAGTGACAGCCCGGCAGTGACAGTCTATATTTCCTAGTTTCACTACTTTTTACGCAGCTTCAGTTACATTTACAACCATGTTACGACTCTTCTCTAGCCAGTGCCTCCATGAACTCCAGAAATCCAGTCATCTTGTGAAATCCTGTGTTACCAAGAGGAGCTCTGTCCCAGTCAGGAGCGCCTGTCATCACCGATCACTCGACCTCCTTGCTCGCCACTTGAACACTGGGATCCCACTGAGGAAAGATGCCCTCCAACCAAAACCAGACAAACCTGAGGAACTACAGACAGTAGATCTGGACAAATGGAAATCAGTTATGAGAGCCCAAGCTGCTTCAGAAGAGAAACAACAAGTCAGTGATGAAGATGAAGCAAGTGATGATGATGATGATGATGATGATGATGATGAAAACCTCAAAGAAGCAGGAGGTGATTCAAAGGACAGTTCTTCGCTGGAGGCGACCCGAGATCTGGTCGCAATGTGGCGGCATGCCGGGAAGCTTGTACCTCAAGAGATGACCGATGAAGAGGTTAGAGCACTGGCAGAGCTCACCACCAAATCCTCCAGGAAGAAGTTCCTGAAGTACCTGGCTATCAAGGAGGGCCACAAAAGGGCCCGCAAAGAGAAGCAGGAGAAGAAGAAAGCAGAGAGGGAAGCCTCAATGGAGCAGAGTAGAGGGCAAAACAGCAGTGCAGAGGAAGGGGAACCTAAAAACACATTCCTCCTCAAGTTCTGGAGCCGCTCACTGGACAAGGTGCTGGCCTGGAGGAGCGCCCAGTCCATGGTGTTTGGTCAGCCGCTGGTGTATGACCTGAGCTACGAGTCCAACATGTCAAGGCGGGAGGTGGAGAACACGGTGTCCCAGCTGATGGAGGTGGAAGGTTATAACCGGCGTGCCACTGAGCCCTTCCACCTCCACTTCTGCAACCTGCAGCCAGGCGGGACCTACAGGCAGGAGCTGCTCAAACGATATGGCGCAGAGACCTGGGACCGCCTGCTCATCACCAGCACCGACAGGCAGCACGTCGACGTCTTTCCCCGCGAGCAGCTCGTCTACCTCACCGCAGACTCTCCCAATGTTCTCCGCAAGTTCGACCACTCCAAGGTCTACATCATCGGAGCTCTAGTGGACCGGTCCATCCAGTCAGGCCTGTCACTGGCCAACGCCAAGCGTCTCAAGCTGGCCACAGCCCGTTTACCACTGGATGAGTTCCTCCACTGGGAGATGGGAGCCAAAAATCTGACTCTGGACCAGATGATCCGCATCATGCTGACGCTCAAGGAGACAGGGAACTGGGAGGAAGCGTTACAGTTCGTGCCTAAGAGGAAGCATGATGGATTACACCAACAAGAGACGCAGAAAGAGATGACCAGTAACAGAGTGAGGGGACCAAGAGAGGAAGGTGACAGGGGGTTGAGATCTGGTGAAAGGACTTTTAAAAACGAGGGCCACAGTCTTCACAGGCCCCACAAACAGCCTGGTTTCACCGGTAGAGACAGAATGGCTAGACTGCCCGGTGACAGAGAAAACAAACCAGCTGCAAAAACAGTACGGACATCACTGAAGAACAACTTGGAGGGAAGAAAAGGTGCAGGCAAAAGCAAGATGTGGTGGGCTGACAAGTGAATGAATTGTACCTATGGTTGAGAAGGACATGTTTACAAGCACTGTCTGAGAAATGAAAACTGAGACACGTGTAGAATAAAATGTTGTAACGGGCTCACATGTTGCCTTTGTTTAGTGCTAATGCACGGTTATAAACAAGACAAGAAGAAGACATTTGAAAAAGATAGAATCTCCTTTGGTCTTTATTTTGGTCTGACATGGAACACAAAAGATGTAGAAATATTTTCACTGTGTGCTTTTCGCTGTAAATTATTATTCTCACTCGTCACTGCGAAAAGCAACGTTTCCAGACAGATAAAACAAATCAAAATATACAGCATGTTTTTTTAAAAAGGCAATATATTACAATCATCTCATAGTAGTGTATTCTGAATCTTTTTTTAAATAATGAATTATAAAAAACATCACCGAGATGAATGACATGATTCAATAAAAACAAATTAAAATCTATTTGGAAGATTTTTGGAAAAAAAGAAGTCATTTTTCTTTGAAACACCACAAAAGTCAAACTCTTTGCAAATACTGGACGTGTGTGTGTGTGTGTGTGTGTGTGTGTACAGATAATATCAGGGCTTCCTTTGAACAATACTGCTGCACAATGATCGTCTATCATAGTACCACAGAATCACTACCAAAATAATCCATGTATATCAGAATGCCTTCTCAGCATGCAATATACAAAGTTTATGAATATGATATGTTAAATATATGATAGCACCATCATACAGAGAGACTGGGGAGAACCCTGCAGTGTAAGAGGCATCCTCACTCTCAGTGCGAGTTAAGACTGCAAGCAGCTCATTATCTGTTGTTAACTTCCTGGAGGACGTTTCCACGACAACACGCCATCCAGTCGAGCTTCAGCCATCGCAGCCCGTTTGGCTCTGTTGTTTGCACACTGACTTGTATGTAAATACGACACGCTAGCTTAAAGTTCAGGTTTGAATAAGCAGACACTCGAACTGCGTCTTTTCAACACGTAACACTGACTCATCATGGTCTCACATCCCTGCAATAAATAGCTTTTAGTCTATGATTTAAACCAGACTGCAACGGCTCTGAAATGCATTCCGTTGACATTATTTTAACACTTGAGTCTGAACCTGAACAAACAACTTATTTTTCCTCTGCAATAAAAAAAGAGCAAAACAAAATGTTTGATAAAAACTTAAAACCATTATGTGAAATTGGAAAAAATCCAACAATCAGAGCTGCTACACACTAAAATGTAGCAAAAAGACTTAAAAAGAAAATGTCTTGCTTCAGCAGAGAAGTTGTGCTGTTGACTCAACACAGAGCAGCGACATCATCCTCCACAGTCCACTCCTGCTCGGCCCTCAGTCATTTGAAACACACTCTGACGCTCCAGTGGTGTCAGATGAGGACCTCTATGACCTCTACAGCACCAGGATGTCTCCAGAGCAGCGCTCGCAGCAGTTAAAAGTAATGTTCTCGTAGCGGGTGTATGGGTGAAACCTGCCGATGCTCTTCTTGTTGCTCAGGAAGTTTGATGGGCTCGAGTCGCTGAGCGGAGGATCTGTGTTGTTTTCTGAGCAGGAGATCGGATCTAAAATCTTCAGCACCTGAGACAGAAAACAGAGAAACGTCTGTGAACCTCTGAATTTATTTTTACAAACGTCAGACCTCAGATTTGTGTGAAGACGTAGAGTCCGTACCTTCTCAGCCATCTTTTCAGCCGGTGTGCTGCAGAGATGCTCAGCTGTTGTGCTGCTGCTCTTCACCACACTGCTGCTGCTGTTGCTGCTGCTGCTGGTGTTGCCCAGCAGGTGGGAGTTGATGCCGTCTGCGAGCTTGTGATTGGCTGCTGCCAGCTCTCCGGTGCTGAGGGGCTGTGCACTGGGGTAGTACGTCTGCTGTCTGCCCCATTGCAGAGACACCAGGAGCTGCTCCAGAGATCTGGACAGAAAAACAAGCAACGTCAGCAAAAAAAAAAAAAAAAAAAAAAAAAATATTGCAAGGCTGCAAAAACTCGTGAAAGGCCGTAACCTTTGGGGCTTCAATTGTACCCAACTGGGAGCCGGTGCCCACATGCTATGATTTTAAAATGAAGCAGTGAATAGAAATGCTTGCATCAGCAGATTGGACGTCACTAGGGCTTAAAATGGAACAGAACACTCCAGAACAGTGTTTTATCCGACCTACAGGTTACATTGAATTATTATTACACACTGAAGATTAAATAAAATAGATAAAAGCAGCAAATTATTACATTTTGTCTGTGAAGTAGAAAATACTCCGTGGTTCACAGGTTGACACCGGATCTTAGGGGTCTGCTACCTGTCCAATCCCACTTTAACCCTCGTCACTGTCACTCATCCATGCTTCAGTATCAGTGGCTCCGCTGTATTGTACCATCACTTATTAATTGTTGCAGTGATAAGTCCCAACAGAGTCCTTGTTGCTACTCATATTTTTCTGTATACATCAAGTCTCTGGGTGAAGTTTAATGTATTAAAGTTGCAAAATTAAGGTTATAAATTCCCTAAATTTCATAACAATATCAAGCCTACATGAATAAACAAGAAACACTATACACGTGTACTGTCAAATAAAAGCAAGCTAATGCTCAACATGTGAGAAGAAACTCAGTGTAAATATATTTCATTTCACATGAACTTACTGGTTTACTCACACTTCTTCTATAATATCCATTATTATTGATTATTCTCATTACTATCCTTTTACACTGATTTTAACTGTACAAACTGTAAATTGAGCTTACAGAAATACACAATTATATCTGTGTGATTATATGTGATCATTAAACTGAAGTGAGCCATGATAATATGAGGTTTGTTATTAACTGATGGTCCACATATCCAAAAGGACAGTAAACACCAAGAGGAGAATGTTTACTTACTTAAATTAGCAATATAAGGAAACGTCATAAATAGATCTACAGTTCTATTGATTATTGATCTGGTGGCTGGATCAAAGGTTATAATGGTGCAACATTAGCCTGCCTTACAATAAACAACTTGACTTCCTTTAGTAATGATGGATCAGTAGTCACATTACCTGTGAGTGAGCACCATGTCCCTGGAGAACTCCTCTCTCTCTAACAGCAGGTCCTGAATGGCTCCTTGTGCCTCTCTGGTCTGTCTCTGCAGAGCTGCTCTGGCATTCGTCAGCTCCTCTGCCATGACCCTGAAGACACAACATGATGCAATTGTTTATTCAGCATGACAACAGTAATTATGTCATCTCTTATAATGGATTCTAGGGCTGGGCGATATGGACCAAAAGTCATATCTCGATATTTTTTAGCTGAATGGCGATACTCGATATATATCGATATTTTTTCCGTGGTCGGATAATTTCATACGTCTATTATTAATGGTCAGCCGGTAAATCGCACTCCCACCACTCATACTACAAATCCCACAATGCACTGCAACAGCATTTCCTGTCCTGACAGTGGAGGTGGCCTGAGAGTGGAGCCTACGGTGATAGCGACCCCACAGTGGAGGTCTGCAGCCAGGACCTCTTGGGCTGCTTCGGTTGTTTATTGACACACTAATCAGTGGTCCAGTGTTGACAACTTAGCGACTTTGTCGCTATATTTAGCGACTTTTCAGACCCTCTAGCGATTTGTTTTTTCCCAAAAAGTGACTAGCAACAAATCTAGTGACTTTTTCTGGAGTTATTGGAGACTCTGACGTGACGACGTCAACGAGCAGCGGGAGACCTGGACAGAGGGAGAGGAGAAATAAAAGCAAACTGGCAGCTCAAGGGAAGAAATGTGTCATTTTAACGCAAAATTAACTATATCGATATAAACGATATGGTCTCGTGCTATACTGCGTTTGAAAATATATCGATATAGATTAAAATATCGATATATCGCCCAGCCCTAATGGATTCTTGCTCCTTTAAAACAGGGGATAAGAGATGGTGGTACGCTGAGATAAACCTCTCTTTGTCCATTTCATACCTGCTGGCCAGGAACTTGCTCCTCCAAACGTCACACTGGATGCTCATTCTCTCCAGCTGCTCCGCGGTGTGTGCCAGACTCCGACCCAGAGCCTCGTTCTCCAGAATCAGCTGGTTCTTCTCACGTGCCAGGCGCTCAAAGTGGTACTGAAGGTCATCGCCTACAGACGCCACCAGCAGCTTCTTTAGCTCGCGGTTCACCTGGCACACGAAATGGAATGAAAGTTACCAAATTACTTTTATAGCTGAAGACATGCATGACTACACATTCTTAGTCTGTCTAATATGATAAGATAGATGAGCTTCATTGGGGCCTCACCTCTGTCTGCACGCGGAGCTGATTTGAAAGGCCTTCTTTGTCCTGCAGCAGCCTGCGTTCAGAGTTCTGCAGCTTCTCCAGCTGTCCTCTCCAGTCCTCCACCAGAGGCAGCGGGGGTGAGCCCTGCTCCTCATTCTGTTGCCCAGCCTCCCCTTTCCCCTCAACAGGTCCTGCACGGCTGGTTCGGCTAATAGCGGCACGTGGGACCATGATCCTCACAGCCTCCACCTCTGTGCAGGCCTCTCGATTCACTTTGCCCAGGTGGAGCACCCCGAGAGGTTGCGGGGTAGCAGGGTGACTACATTTAGGGTTGCGTTTAGGACTAGCCACCTTCAGGAGGAGAGGTGCAGAGGGAGCAGGCGGCAGAGTTTCTGTGTTTACCTCCGGGACGGCCGGGGTTTTTTTAGTTTCCATGCCATCGCCAGCGCTTCGGATAAGCACCTTGGCAGAATCTATAAAGACATGAGACCAAGTTTACACTTTAGTGTTTAATCACAGTGAATGAGCTCGTCATCTTTGTTTGTGTGAGTTCATTTGCTTACACTTAACTACACAGACAAAGACGATGATGGTGTAGCCCCCAGAACCCCTCAAACCTCAGTGCCTTTTTGGCACTCACCAAAATATGTCAAAAAACTGACTTGTAATTTTTTGACACTTGATCAAGGAGAACGGAGGATTTATCAACACACTTGTCATGACATGATGCCGCCTCAATTCAGAAGAAGCTGTCCTCTCTGGCTCGTCTATATGCTCTCAGTATAGTGACACACTTCTGTGCTGAAGCAGACACTTTAAGTCTTTTGCTTTAAGTCTTCTACATTTTAGTGTGTAGCAGCTCTGATATCAGATGATTGTTTTAAGCTTTTATCAAACTGCTGTTTGTTTTGCTCTCTTAGTCGACAAACAAGGAAATAGGTTTTCCCTTAGTGACATTGTCATCTGACTCTGTAGAGGCTTCTACATTATTTACCTAGATGTTGTGTCTAGGCAGTGAGACAGCCCCATCATATGACATCAGTTATCACAGCAATAATCAGAATGTGGCCGCTTTCCTAAACACAAGCACACAGCTGCTCTGTGTCTCAGGGAGAGAAGGCAGAGTCCACATAACAACTTCAGATTAAACACTACCCCTATAGTTACAGCGAGACATATGGTTGACCCTGTGTAACCCGCATGCTACAATAGAAAATACCTTCCCATTACAGATGAGCGCAGATGTTCATTTTTAAAGAGTTTTTACCTTATGATAAACTCACATTCTAGTAGACTTTCTGTGCAAGTAAAAACATACTGCTGAAGTAGATCGATTGTAAACCTCCATCACTGGCTGGGTGGCACAAAGTTGGTCAAAATGTACTGCTTATAGTGAAGTACAGAACTGTTTGTTTTGAACTTGTTTTGTTTGTTAAAAGTAAAATGTTCAATAAAGATATTGTTTAAAAAAAACTTCCACATAAGTCAAACTGTATGTCATTATTAACTGATTCACTGTAAAGGGGTATAACACAC
The DNA here is from genome assembly GCA_033000465.1 of Sciaenops ocellatus. Taxonomy (NCBI): domain Eukaryota; kingdom Metazoa; phylum Chordata; class Actinopteri; family Sciaenidae; genus Sciaenops; species Sciaenops ocellatus. The sequence continues at coordinate 5,538,448 of CP136888.1, read as the reverse complement.
GGATTAGTGAGGGTGTGTCTTGTTGAAGTGGTCTCAAACACTCGGCTGTTCATCACTTTGAACTGGTGACAAACGCAGACGTGTAAGTTTCATTAAAACGGCTCGTACCTCTCACAGCAGCCGTCATGGTGGAGGTGTTGCTGGTTGAGAAAGAAGTCTGCTTCAGCTTCAGGGGAAACCCGGGTGACTCTTCGTCCTGTTGACAATTCACATGAGAGTAAGTACATTGTTGTTAACATGATTAGCCCTCAGTGTTTATGACAGAGAACAAAGACGGCCGCAGGTCAGCAGTCAGCGCTAACAGCTGAGCTGCTGATAAGGTTACACGATAACGACGGCTAGCAGATAAGCTAACGGGCTAACGTTACAAGTTTACCGACCCAAGTCTCCGTGACGTTAGCTTATGTTATCATGATAGCTGTCAGCTACACGGCAAGACACTTCCGAGTGTATCTCAGATCATTATTTTATTCCCATTCAGACACACTGGTAGATAACATACCGGTAAAACAACAGCTCCAGCCTTCCCGACTTACTTCGCAGCCACAAGCCGTTTATTGTGTCACCGGACCGGACACAGTTGGCCTGTGACGACCGGAAAAAAATGTTGTTTTTTTCCCGGAGTAAAGTCTCTCAGGCATAACTTCCTGTCCTGTTTTGCCAACTAAAGACACAGGAAACACAATGTGCACAAATAAACACCCCAAATAGTGTCTCTAACATTTACTCCGACTTTATTTACATTAACTGTAACATATCCATATTGCCGACATAGCGGTGTTATAAAATAAAGCCTGACAGGCCTTACCCGTGGAAATAAAACCCTCTGTAAGAACTGTCCTGTCTCCACAGAACTGACCTCAGATCGGTTCCTGTGTTATTCCACCAGCATTCTTACGGCAGAAACTAAACGTTAAACTGATCAGAGATCAGAAAATGGATGCTGCTTAAAGCCGGGTGTGTCACAACTAAATATGACCCGACGCGGAACCTTCATGCGTAGTCGGTATGTGCTCTACGGACAAAAATATTGTTACAAGAAACATAGTAAACGCCGGTGTGATGGTGTCTGCTGAGAATTAACTTGTTGGCGGGAGTTTTTGTTACGCACAGGACGTCAGGTGAGTTTTAGACTGCGCCATGGGAGTGCACGGACTGTGGAGGCTGCTGGAGAGCACAGGGAAACCCATCAACCCCGAGACTCTGGAGGGAAAGATCCTTGCAGTTGGTATCCTGACACGGTGGTGATCTATTCTACCTGTCATTGTTTGAGGATTGTCCTCTCATCTTTCCTTCGGCTCTCTGTCACATGTGTTTATCTGTTAAGTCATTGCGTTAACCTTAACCGCACACCTCCAGACATTAGTATATGGCTGAACCAGGCAGTGAAGGGGGTGAGGGACCGTGAAGGCAACAGTGTCCAGAACGCCCACCTCCTCACTCTCTTCCACCGCATCTGTAAGCTGCTCTTCTTCCGCATCAGGCCAGTCTTTGTGTTCGATGGAGACGCCCCGCTGCTGAAGAAACAGACTCTGGTACGTCACATAACTAGTCTGTGTTAATGTTAACAGAGTTTGGATGTTTCTTGACATGTAACATGGCTTTGGCTGTGTCTCTCCCTCAGGCTCTGAGGAGGCAGAGGAAAGAGGAGTTGAGCAGAGAGTCCAAACAGACCAATGAGAAACTCCTCAAGACCTTCCTGAAGAGACAAGCTATCAAAGCTGCACTCGGAGACCGCAGGTAAGAGACGGGGGCAGCGTACAGGTGGAGGGAAAACCCAGCAATCGTCCCCTGTCTCTGCATCCACATGATAGTAGCTGTAGAAGCAAGTTCTGCTGGATCTTTCTCCCATGTTTCTCCTCCGTCTCCCTCTAAACGTACATACTGTCTAAATAGATCTTTTGAGTCGTTGTAATCTCAGTGGTTTCATCTGAAGTGTTCCTCTTTTTTCCACCTGCCACAGTAAGGATCCTCTACCCAGCCTGTCCAGTGTGAGGAGAGATGAGGTGGACGACATGTATGTTCTACCAGCCCTGCCAGCCGCAGAGGAGAAGGACAAAAGCAGGTCAGAGGCCAGTTACTGTGGAAACAGTGGTGAGAAAACCAGGTGCCCTCACTAGCTGAGCCAAGCCTTGTTTCCATGGTCACATTTGCATAAACAGAACTCATAAATAACTAAATACTAATTTCCTTTAATTTGTGACATGTTAACATCAACTGTGTCTTGTCTTCTATTGTTATTTCAGCTGTAATACTGTAATCATTTTAATGTGTTTTGTTCTGGCAGTTCGGAAGAAGAGGAGGAGGAGAAAGAGTGGGAGGAGATGGTTGACAGTTATCACATGTATCAGGTAAGATGATCACATGCACGACAGCATCAAATCATATAAAGAAACACTACCAAAAAATAATGTAGCTTCATATAGTTTGTGTTCTGATCCTGCCTGTATTACAAACATAAGGGAGAATTGTACGAAGACCCAAACTCAGTGGACATCAACTCAGAGGAGTTCGCCTGCCTGCCGCCTGAAATGAAACACGAGATCCTCAAAGACATGAAAGAGTTTTCCAAAAGACGCCGGACCATGTACCACAAACCTCCAGAGGTACAGTTCACTCCCATTCACACTCATACACTCGCTCATCTCCTCCACCTCCTCCTTCTCTTCAACACAGACTCTCCTCTTCACTCCTCCTTAGCAATCCGGAGACTTTTCCCAGTACCAGCTGGCCGGCCTGCTGCAGAGGAACAAGCTGAACCAGCGTCTGTTGGGTGTGGAGAAAGAGATGAGCCAGCGGAGCGCCGGCAGCGCTCCACAGCTCTACGAACAGGACGGGGAGCAGCAGAGTCACAGCGTGGAGTCACAGCGACTGGTTTCAGAAGACCATTCCCACTATATCCTCATCAAAGGTGATGATATGTTCACAGCTTGTCAGGATTTTGCAGGAAAATCATCAGTTGCCTGATTATTTCATATTTAAAACACCTCATCATTTTTCCTTTAAAGGCTCTAATAATAAGAATGAGACTGCCCCTGAGAGCCAACTCGCAGCTGCTCCCTGGTCTGGTGGCTTCCTTTCGGGCAGCAAAAGACGACCAGCGGGCAGACCCGAGCCCCTGTGGCGTCCTGTTTGTGAGGAAGAGGAGAAAGTGCATGCTTCCTCCTCAGAAGACTCCAAACCGTCTGTCTCAAAACCGTCTCAGGGAGACAAGTCACCACCCTCACCTCGTACACTCAAGGCAATCCAGGCTGCAATGAACGACAGCTCGGATGAGGAGAAGGTGGACTGGGATAAGAGGGGGGGCAGTTTGTCCCCACGTACTCAGCTGGCGATCCAAAAGGCTCTCGCAGAGGACGACACTGCTGAACACGGGACTCTAACCAGCAGCTCATCCACCAAAGTGCAGGCGACTATTGATCATCCTGTGCCGCAAGTGGTCATCAGCAGCTCAGAGGAAGAGCCAGAACCTCAAGATGTGAACTCGTTACCGACAGGACAAAGATTAGACATGAAAGACAGTTTGTTAAATAGTAGTTCTGAGGATGAGATAAAGGAATTGATTGCACAGAGAAATAAGGCACTTCGCTTTGCGGCGCTGCAAAATCTTCAGAAGGAAGAGACGAGGTTAGAAGAGGAGACAGAGAAAGGACAAGTGTCAGAGGAGCTGGAGAGAAGAGAAGCAGAGCACCGACTGATCACAAAGAACAGGGTTCAACCACAGGCTGCTGCTTCTAATCAAAACACGTTATCCATCAATAACTCTACTCAGATACTTGGGAATCCTCTCAGTGTAGAGACTGAAATTCATCCTGTGCTGTCAGAGCAGAGGAGCGACAAGACTTCTGAAGCTCCAGAGGAGGGGAGCGGAGAGGATGAGAAGTTGGAGCGCAGTGAGGAGAGCGAGTCAGAAGGTACAGTTAGTTCAAGATCACACTCATTCACAGTTTCTTGAATCATTATATAATAAAGTGCTTTTGTGTGTTTTTCTAGAGAGTTTCATCGAGGTGTCAGAGGAAGAATTTAAAGAGGAGGATGAAGATGATTCACTTGTAATGATTAGAGACGAAGGATCTCCAGATGAGCTCCATAAAGAAGAAGAAGAAGAAAGTTCATCAGAGGGTCCCAGCGGTCCAGATGCTGCTTCGACATTAGAGGAAGACGAGGACAAAGAGAGACAGACTGAAGAGAAAGAGCTGAAGGAAGGAGCGCAGGCGGAATCCAGCTCCACTCCAGCGATTAATGAATGGGAACACTTTGATGCAGTGAGCAAAGCGATGATGTGTTTGAACTGGAGAGCTGTGCTTTAGGCTGAGCTGTCGAGCAGTTGATGGTGTATGAGAATGGGGATGACGCAGTCTGTGTGTGTGTGTGTGTGTGTGTGTGTGTGTATTGTGCTGCAGGATGAGCTGGAGGCTCTGGAGAGCTCTCTGCAGGTGGAGCAGAGCAGCCTGAGGGAGCTGAAACAGCAGCAGGAGAGGATGGCCAACACGGTCACTGGACAGATGTACCTGGAGAGTCAGGTGAATCAACACATAAGGACACCTATCCCTCAGAAAATAGTTAAATTATTATCATAAGAATCAAATAGTACAATACACCTGCATACACTCTGTCATTAGACTGAGATATGACAACCCAGAGACGAACTTAGACCGACTGGTGGCTAAATTTGTTTGTGGTGCCTCTGCCAAACTTTCCCAGAGACATGCAGTCAGCATCAACTCACTCACCCTCTTATATGTCAGCCTGTCAGCATTTTCTGGTATCTCTGGGATGATACACACACTCTCAGATGAGTGTTCAGATAAGATCACAGGCCAAAACTTATTTAATCCGTATTTATCCTGGCAAATAGTGGCAGTGTCATTAAGAAATCAAGCGACATCATGTGACACGGTGACCGTTTTCCTCTTTGATATCAGGAGCTGCTGCGGCTGTTCGGCGTGCCGTTCCTGGTGGCGCCGATGGAGGCCGAGGCTCAGTGCGCGGCGCTCGACCGCGCCGACCACACGCACGGCACCATCACGGACGACTCAGATGTGTGGCTGTTTGGAGGCAGACACGTCTACAGGAACTTCTTCAGCCAGAACAAATATGTCGAACACTACCAGTACGCCGACATGCAGAACCAGCTGGGTCAGTGCTCACCTTGTATTTCTATGTTTACACATATTTGGATAGGTGATGTGAGGAAGAGTGAGGTGTTGAAACTGTACTAGGATGACATATTACCATGCTAATCTTATGAGTTCACATTGCATTTATCAGAGGCACTTGTTGGCTAATGATCAGTCAGCAAACTGACCCGTCAGAGTGTGTAAATACTTTACTGTTCTCTGTCTCTTCACCTCTAATTTCCGTTTTCTCAGGTCTGGACAGGGCTAAAATGATAAACCTGGCTTACCTGCTGGGAAGTGACTACACAGAGGGTGTGCCCGGGGTCGGATATGTGACCGGCATGGAGATACTGAATGAGTTCCCAGGGCCAGGCTTAGAGCCACTCATACAGCTCAGGTGTGTGTGTGTGTAAAATGTATTTAATGATAGTGGTTTGTGTTTCTAAAGGCTCATTAGTGTTTGCTCACTGATTGTTTCTTCCGTCTAGTAAATGGTGGTCAGAAGCTCAGGAGAAGAAGCGCCTGGTGGCTGATCCACGGGACACGAAGGTTAAGAAGAAACTGAGGAGTCTAAAGCTGCATCCGGGCTTCCCCAGTCCTGCTGTGGCTCAGGCTTACCTGGAACCTGCTGTGGACCAGTCAGACAGCTCCTTCAGCTGGGGACGCCCACAGCTCGACATGATCAAAGAATATCCTTTCTCTGGATGTGTGGATGTTTTTTTTGCACGTGCGTGTTCATGAATATAAGTTTCCTTAACAGTGTTTTACATTCTGCCTGAGTCGTTTTGGTTGGAACAGTCGGAAGACAGAAGAGACTCTTCAGCCGGTGATCAAGCAGCTCAACACTCAGCAGGTAACTGATATATAACTCAGCCAGTGATCCCAACCAGGGACACTTTTACACTTAACACATTAAAGTCCCCAGAGATATTTCTTTTACAGTAGTTAAAGTACTAGCAGAGCTAAGCACAAATCCACAGAAATGTTTAAAATCAGTCAAAATATGAAGCTCAAGTTTTTCTTGACATCTTTTTTTGAGTTAGTCACAGGGTTGTTTTTTTTTATTTTCCAGGAAAACACCCCCAGAACAGACACTGAATCTATATTACAGACCATATACAGTAAAGAATACATGTGTATCAAAAATGATGAAGATCTGAAAATCCTAAGCTACTATTTTATGTTATATTAACCATAAGTAATAGGTAAACAGTTGGAATAGTTAGCATTAGCTAAATGTAAGGAGGAACAGTTAACTAAAGGGTAAATGGTTTAAATGTCCTGCTTTGCTCGTTCTAAGTGGTAGTACTACAAAAACAAAGTTGACCAAAGCAATCTAAACATTGAGAGTTCAACTGCATGAAACAAAATAACAATATCCACTTTTATATACTGTATTTATATAGATTCATAAGAACAGGAATGTGACATGTGTTACCAGTGAAGGTGTACTTCAGCTCATCTGATGGAGCTGTTGGGTTACATCAGATAAATAAAAAAGGCTGGTAGATAAAATGACCTAATAAAATGAATAAAATGACCTTGTCATCACACATCATTTATGCCTTATCTCACTGTTTTGGTTCAGACTCAGCTGCGGATCGACTCGTTCTTCCGCATGGAGCAACAGGAAAAGCAGGCGATCCGCAGCCAGAGACTCCGCCGAGCAGTCACCTGCATGAAGAGGAAGGAGAGAGAAGGAGGAGAGGAGGAAGAGGAGGAGGACAGTGAGGAGGAAATGCCATCCCCATCCAAGAGAGGGAAGGCAGCAAGCAAGAGTCCTAAGAAAGGAGGAGATGGAGTTAGAGAAGGAGGAGTTAGAGAAGAGGCGAGGTCTGCAGCAGGAGGAGGGTTTCTGGGGTCACAGGTGATCGTTAAACCTCCTCTAACACCTCAAAAGCATGTGGGCACCAGCCAGGAGTCCCTATCAGTGAAGAACGTCCCCCAGCCTACAAAGACTCTTCCTCAGAGCATCAGCAGCGGCAGCAGCTCTGGTGAGGACAGCGACGGTGGCGGTGAAGTTGCTATGGTTACAGCCCGATCTGTGTTCGAGGGCAGCCGACGAGGCCGCGGAGCAAAAAGCACAAGAGGGAGAGGAGGCACGAGAGGGAAGGGAAGAGGGAAGAAGTGAACTTCAAACACAACATTAACATAAATTGTCTAAGCCGTTAAAAGCATGAAGAACGAAACATTTCCAAATAATGTCTGATAAAATATTTGATATTTAAATGTGTAAATGAATCATGAACAGTGATGAATTGAGCTTTTTCTGTATTATAGAATATGTATTTTGTACTACTGATGTAACCGTACCTGAATAATAATATTTTGCATTAAATTTGTGAGGTACATTTTTCAAAGAAAATTCCAGCGTGGCTCCGTTTTTGTACTTTGTCTTGTTGATGTGTTAACAGTTAGACCGAGACAGGTGCAACTCTTCGGTGCCACACATCCCTTAAGTTTCCTTGAGGTTGTATTTCAGTCATCTGCTTCTGTGCACACCCCCGCTCCTCCTCAAACACACATAAACATAAAGGCTTTTGCACAAGTAGGAAAAAAATCTTGTGTTTATGAATTTTACACCAAGTTCTATTTTAACTTGTTAGTTCAACTGTCTATATCTATCTGCCTTTACATTAAAACACGACTCTTGACTGTTCAGCTGCAGTTCAGCAGTCAGGCACAGCAGCTGTTGCTGTCCATCACTTTTACAACATTGGAGAGGGGATCAAGCATACCCAGAGAGAGCTAGAAATGTGCGGTGGAGTTGAGGGTCGGGGCAGGGTGCTTGGACAAGAAGTTGGAAATCGCTACATTTGTGTGTAACTTAAAACCACAGAAGGTCGACAGCCTGTTTGAGCTCTGCATCCTTATTAACCCAAATACAACGGACCACAAACCAGGAACAGCAATTGGCTGCGCACTGTATAGACCTTCTCTTCTGGGCATACTCGCCCTCCTGCTTGGACTCCTTCAGACACTCAACAGTCCAAGACCATGGAGGACTTCAACACCAAAGAGGAAGGTGAGAGTCTGGAGACATTTTCTTTTCTCATTTTCTTTCTGATTTCAGTGTCAGTAATGAAGTGTTTGCAGGTTTTCATGGAACAATTTCACAGGTAGTATGCATGCATTCATTCAAATCCCTTAAACCAGCTGAGTATGAATCTAATGTGACAGCTTGTCAGATATGTGGCTGTGTTGAAATATTTATTTCCTGCAAACAACTGCATCTCTATTTGATAATGACACATATAACAGAGATATTTATACACACAAAAGCTATAAATTGAGCTCCCGATCATTCTGACCCCATTTAACCGTGGCATTGTGGCTCTGAGGGTTCCCCTGACCTTTAAACCAGTGTGACATAACTGAGGCAGTGTGTCAGAGGCACGGAGTAACCGTTAGCACTGACACATAGCTGGAGTTTGACACACTGGCACGGTGTTACAAACAGACAGCCGGACCAGAAGGGTATTATGAGCCTTAACGTGATTTATTTATAGAGCAAGGGATCAAATATTACCTGTAATGTGATATCAAAGAAAAACAACAAGATTAATCATCTGTCTGATAATAGAAATGCAAGTAATACAGCTGTTATCAATGAAAGGGAGTATCTTTCAACTCAGCAAGCGTCCTGCTCACATTGAAATTGTGCAAATAAAAATATCTTTCCAGAGGTAAAGTCCCTGTTAATCCAGATAATCCACAGCACGCACTGTGCCGAACTATTTTCATAAGAATTATTGCAGTTAATCATCAAACTTATAAGCAAATCGAGCAATTACATGTCAGTAAGTTTATGCTGGATTCGTTTGGGTCTACAGCTTTAATATGTACAGGTGAGTCATGGTAAGCTTAAAACACTAACTGGTGTGTTTCAACCTGACATTCACCACTGAGCTTTTAAGGTAATATAAGAGTTTGGAGAATCAAACAAATTATAAAATATGACAACCTTTTTCACAGCATGTGCTGACCCTGCATGTCAAAATGGCTGCTGTGAAAAAGGTGCAACTAATAACACTGATTAAAGCTTATATATTACAGTCAGTAGATGATGCCAGAATACACGGTATCAGGGGTTTATCTAGTCTTATTGTGATTAATCAAACCTTTGATGTCAACATGTCTGCTGTGGGGGCGCCCTGGTGACTCAACTGGTAGAGCGTGCACCCAATGCACTAAAGGTTAAGTCCGCGCTGCAGCTGCAGGTTCCACTTTGGGTTGTGGTCTTTGCTGCGTGTCATCCTATCTCTGTCCCTACTATGCATTCTGTCCTCAGCTGTCCAGTCAAACAAAGCCATACATATGTGTATGTATTTATGTATATATGTGTCTGCTGTGAAAAAAAGTGTCTTTGTCTCTAGGTATTCTGCATTTTCCTCACTAAATACACAGTGTCAAACAGTGTTATACCATACCTATGTCTCCTGTGGTTACCTAAGCAGGTGCTGCTGTGGATGCAGAGCTAGCCAAAGCCATAATGTCTCGGCAGTTCCACCCCTCTCTCATTGGCCCAGAGGCTTGGGAAGGATACATGTTTTCTGATCTGGAGATCCGTATCAAAGAGTCCACAGACCTCTATGGAGCTGTACTCTGGCCCTCGGTACGCCCAAACTTATATATTATCCTGATATTCATAATTATTTATTTAGACCTTTGCCAGTAAAACCTTGTTCCTCCCCTCAACAGGCGATGGTGTTATGTTATTTCTTGGAGAGCAACCGAGACAAATACAACCTGACAGACAAGAATGTGATTGAACTGGGTGCTGGAACTGGGCTCGTCAGCATCGTATCCAGTCTGTTAGGTACGGAAAACAAAACAATCCAGTGATGAGCTTCGGTAGTTTTGATTTTCTGAATTTATTCAGTTTTCTCTCTATCTGTTGCCTTTTGTGTCTCATACCCTCTAACACTGGACTTCACTATCTCTCTGCAGGCGCTAAGGTGACCTCCACTGACCTACCGGATGTACTGGCAAACCTCAGGTACAATGTTATGCGCAACACCAAGGAACGATGCAAGTACATCCCTCAGGTAGGTTTTTATTTCATACTGGGTAAACTGGGTTAATAACATATGAAATATTCAAAAATCAAGCTAAGGTACTGTTGGCTATGGAAGCCAAGAACAGCCATGCTTGCTTTTTGAATTCAGTAATCGGGTTATCTTGACAAAAGCATAACTTGTTTTCTCAAGACAATGAGATAATATCATGTCATCGAGAAGATGAGCTTTTGTTTGCTAATCTCGAGATAACAAAATTAACAAAAATAATTTCAAGCCCGGCCTTTCTTGGCTTCCATTGATGAAAGCAACGATTAGCAATACATGTTGCATTGTGTTTCAGTTGTGTTTCTAGTGCAGCTACCAAAGATTGATGATGTAAAACATCCTAAGAATAAATAAAAGTTAAAAAAAAAAACTAACTTTGGAAATAAGGGACAGAACATATTACCCTGAATCATGTTTCCAGGTCACAGAACTCATCTGGGGTCAGGAGGTGGAGCAACGTTTCCCACTTGCCACACATCGTTTCGACTACATCCTGGCAGCTGACGTAGTGTACGCCCATCCTTACCTGGAAGAGCTGATGGACACCTTTGACTACCTGTGCCAGGAAAACACACAGATCCTGTGGGCCATGCGCTTTCGCCTGGACCCAGAGAACAGCTTTGTGGATCGCTTTCGTCAGCGCTTTCACCTGGAGCAGCTGTATGACCTCCCCAGTCTGAGTATCAAACTGTACCGAGCCTGGAGGAAGGACGGGAGGACCAAGAGCCAAGGGCAGGCTGCTGCCTGAAAAGTTAAAAAGACAGAGAACACACACAGTGTTGCTGGAAATGTTTTATTTATTTTGTAATGTAATAAGTGCTGTCATGGATCTCATGTACAAATGTCTTAATGTCAGTTTAACACAATGTCAAGCTGTGATCCATGTTTTACACATTATATTATATGATTTGCAGTATTTGGTGAACTCTTTGTCAATACAGATAATTTAATATAATTGATTTGAATATTATTATTGTCATTATTATCATGCAATACCATTTAACATTAGCGCAACTTCCAAGACAACCACTGAATTCAGTCTTCAACAAAAGCTGAACAGATTTATTGCAGAGCTGCATTCCATTTTGTTAAATTGGCAACGCCGTATCTGTCTGGATACACTCAAGCTTCTTTTTTATAAACTGGTTGTCATCCATCAGAAGCACGTACTCACACTCCAGGTCTTGGCTGACTGGCTGTGTTTTGGTCCAGTCACCTCACAGCAATGATGGTCTGGATTTTTCCAGTGGATTTCTGATGACCTTTGTGGATTTTATTTAGGAGGCCTGTTGCTGTGTGACCTCACATGGACAATATGATCAGGTTTTATCACCGCAACACGTGCCAGCTTTATCAAGGACAGGAGGAGCATAAATCTATGCCAGCGTCTTAAGGACTATTGAGTTGGATTGCCTTTGATGTTGGAACAGTCGCTAATGAATCTCTTATGACGGATCCTGTGGGGACCATGAATCACTGGAGAGTGGACATGATAACATTAATAACAGCCTACAACAAGTGCAGCTGAGCTTTAAAGTACAAACTGAGGCTGGTGAAAGTTAAGCCAGTTGTGACAAGAGAACACTGAGATGTCCTGAAAGGGACACCGTACAGAGGATAAACCCTAGGATGGAAAATAACATGACACTGTGAAAGTGACTTGTAGTGATGAACCTACAGAGAATTATCACCTAAATTTACATCTCCCCTCAACTTTACAAAGTTTTAAGATTAGTTTCAACTCAGTTTTTTTCTGTCATTTCCAGCTAAAGAGTTTAAAAATCCATAAACATGGCTCAAAATTAATGATAAAGTTGTTCCATAGCTGCTGGATGTGTAAATAAACACCTGTTTGCTAACCAGGTCGATGTTGAAAGGTGATGATGCTTCATTGTTGTGTTCACAACTTGTTTCCACCGCCCCCAAGAGGGCAAAGAAATCAGTTATTGCATGTTGGTTTTGTCATTTTTAATCTCCAGAAGCTGTTTGACTTGATGAACTTTAAGCACAGTGTGATATCAAACTGGTTTTTAAACAATAATAGTAAATATATTTAATAATTTTTGGACTTTTAGACAATGTTCATCACCTTTGCATGATGTGACATGCAAAAAAAGCCCAACATGATAATAGCATGGGATCACTGCACATTTAAAAAACATCTTAAAAACATCTTCCATTAATCAAATGTAATTAGCGAATAGATGAGACTTCTTCGGGTGATATTTCACCAGCAAAACACTTGAAGCAGGTCAAATTAAAGATCACGGCCATATTGGGCAGTATGTGCTGTGTCAGTAACATGAACACCAAAAAGTCCCACACAAATTTTAGCTTGATTATGTTGGAGTAAGTACAGGCGACGTGTGACCCATTAAATCCGATATCTCATTTTTGATTCCAAATCCTGAGACATTTTCTGTCTCAGTCATTTCTTGTCTTTTTGCCACCATGATGGATATGTGTTGTTTGGCTGCATGGATCAAAGAGGTGCAGAGAGAGTATCTGTGTGTATCATTGTCAAGACAAACAAATACCCAACAGCTGAAAACTGGTCTGAGGCTTTAGAGAGATATTGGTTAACTCCATCATTCTTTCCACGGTCTCTTGATAGCAAACAATCTTTTGCTGAGAGACAGATGCCGCCTGTCATCAAGCTTTAAAACTCCTGTCTTTTATCCACAACAAGCCTCCACATCAACAACACAGTTGGGCAGTGACCTAACCACTGTGCACTGCACCCTGAGGTCCTGGACGGCTTTCAAATTATGGGATGTGAGTGGAATTAGATTGATGATACCTGAAACTGAGAGGCGATCCTTGGTCAAAGAGGGTTCAAATGCAACCTAATTGAGGTTTATATTACGAGACCCCACTTCTTCCTCCTGGGGCGGGGGGGTTGATAGACAGAAATTGCATGCCAGATCACGTTACTCCCCATCTCTGGTGAAGCAATTGAGGCCATTGCAAGAAATGTAAACAACCAAACGCGACACTGGACACGTTCTCAGACTGCGTGCGTCTTTTTTGCATTGACTTTTTGCATGATAACACCACCTTTCATCTTCAGTTATCTTTAATGTCTGATAAAAGTTTTGCAGACGAGGTGACACCAACGTGACAACATGAAGAGCCTCTTAGGTCACATTTGATGACAACACACACATTCACTGTAAAAATGCCAAACACTAACCATGTACTGGCCTGGCTTCCAGCAGACTTATCCCTCCGTATATGTCTGTCACTATTTGTAGACCACTAAATAAAACTGATGCATTATCAGTGTAACGATTAGACCCCACAATCCAAATCTTAAGAGGTTATTTCGTCATTGCAGATGTAAATCATTGAGTAGAATTCATACAAAAGACATTTTTTACAGGTTTAATATTCCGTCATATCATATCATATCCAGTATGAAGTTATAGACCATGGAGACTTCCAGGAATCACCGGCAAGGAGGTCCATAACTGACACTGGAATCAAAGATCTGTGTCTGTTCGTATCATGACATTCCTGTCGTTCTCCCGCTGCTTTTGGCTCCCTCATCTCATCTAACTCATCTCTGTCTGTACTGGTGTGTGTGTGTTTGTATCTACGTGCACTCTGCTCTTGCAGCTTGCTTGTATTTATTTCTCCTGGGCAAGGCTCTAAAAATACCCTCATGCCCTTGTGTTGGTGATGGGTGTGTCTAACGGGATGCTGAGTTTCTATAACCTTGCAGTCTGAGGTCTCCTGATGCAGTCAGATTGCTCCTGAGATCTCTCGCTGGAGAATAAAGCAGCAGCAGGTAGGTCAAAGGTCACAGGTAGACCAAGTTTTTGCTGCATTATTTGTACTTAAGACAGTATGTCAGGGTTTACAGGGTGTCACATGTACTCTGTAAAAAATCTTTTAAAAAATTGTTCATTGTGTTCTGTTTATGGACTAATATATGATGAATATATCAGAGGGATGTGTTCTCCTGGACTTGTTTTGACATTATTATTATTTTGCTGGCTTGACTGTAGGACTGCAATTAAAGCAAAAATAAAATACATAATTATATGAACAAATAAATATAGAATAAAACTTGCAAATAGGTTTGTATATCCCTTCAACAAAAACAGGAACGACACAGAAGAAATAAAGGACAAAGAGGAAAGAAAGCCGATCAAGAACCATAAAAGGCAGATTAAAAGAGAATTATTACATTTTAAAAAAGGTTAATTTAAGATCAATCTCTAATGTATTTTCTTCTCTTCTTTTGTATATGCATAACTGATGACATCTGTTTGTCCAATAATATACAGGATTTTACATGGCTACTTTGTCCTCATACCTTGTGAGGAGCGAAAAGGAGGAGGAAGAAGAAGAGGAGGAGGAAACGGAGGACGAGAAGGATGAAGAAGAGAAAAAAGGTGAGATGAACTATGCAATAAAAAGAAGTAAACAACATTTCTAAACTCACACTGAGCAGAGCTGCATGTTCGTTCAGATCCCAGAAATCTGAGCATCTGACTTCTCATTCAGATGAATCAGCTGACCAGAAGAAACGAAGATCTGCCTGGGCTCCGAGCTTCTTCTTCAGAGTGGACAGAGAGATGTACCATTATGTCGGGCAGAAGATCATGATAGAAGAAGGTCTTGACTCCTATGCAGGCATGATATGGCCAGGGGTGAGTAGCAGAGTGGCACAATCTGACATTAAATGCCTGTTTGCACCGTTAGTGTGATGACTCTGTTTACTGAGAATCAAAGTCACAGTGTTAGTGTCAGCTCTGGATTATGGGGATGCCATATATCAACATGCTGAAGTGTGTCTCTCTCACTCTTAGGCCCCTAGACTATATTTACCACTCTGCTTAGGCCTGTCTGACAGACGTGACCACTGATACTTTCTGTACAAAGACCCTTCTTATATCATCTTTGTGGCTCTGGTCCAAAGTTCTGACATATTAACTAGCTCCTGATGCTTCAAGAGCCCCCCTTATCTCATCTACATATACATACATACCTCTCTGTAACTCAAACTTTTCCTGATTGCCCTCAGGCTCTGGCTCTCTGCCACTACCTGGACACTCATCGTGAAGAGCTGAATCTTGTGGACAAGGCAGTCCTGGAGATCGGAGCAGGAACTGGCCTGGTGTCTATTGTAGCGTCGCTCCTCGGTAAGAGGTTTGAGCCTAACTTTGGGCTGTGGGCTTGGAGTATCTGCAAAAGAGGAGAAACCATGAATCTGAGAAGTTATTCATTGGACAAAAGATTTGAAAGGATTCTTCTACTTGTCCTCAGGTGCCTGGGTGACAGCCACAGACCTTCCGGTAGTACTGAACAACCTGAGAGTCAACCTGTCCAGGAACACCAGGGGGCGATGCAGACACACACCCCAGTTGGCAGCTCTGTCCTGGGGCTACGACCTGGAGCGCACCTACCCCACATCTGTGTATCACTATGACTACGTAATGGCAGCTGATGTGGTCTACCATCATGACTTCCTGGATGAGCTTCTGGCCACCATGAAGCATTTCTGCAAACCAGGAACTACTTTGATCTGGGCCAACAAGGTCAGGTTTGAGACTGATCTGACTTTCACTAAGAACTTTAAAAAGTCTTTCCACACACGCCTGCTGGCTGAAGATGGAGAGATGAAGATCTTCATGGCAACATGTAGAGAAGAGGAGGGAGAAGGTGACATGGGGATGGAAATCCAAGATCTGCTGACAGAGGAAGAGGAGGAGGAGGAGGAAGAAAAAAGGGATGATGATGATGTTGATGATGTAACAGAGGAACCTCATATGTCAGAGACTGAAAGAGAAGATAAAGAGGAAGAACAAAGCAAATCTGATGAAAAGGAGGAGAAGGAGGAGATAATGGTCCTCAAAGATGATGAGAAGGAAAAACCAGAGAAGAATGATTCAAGTGAGTCCTCCGCGTGCACATGCATCTAAAACATTACAGTAGATATTAAAGTACTTTCCTTCTGTTTAAAGGGTCAGTCCATCCAGATAGCAAAAAGAAACATTTTCACTTGCCAATGTGACAAGAGTGTTTCTTTTATTTGCACAGGTATTGAGATACTTGCTTCTACCTCTATATCATAGGGACTATTTCTTCAGTCCAAGTATTTGGGGCTTTTTAGTCTTAGACAGTGACAGATTGAGAGAGACAGGCAAGGGGGTAGAGACAAAGAGAGGGGGTGGCACATAGCAGAGGGCCACAGGCTGGAACCGAACCAGGCCGTAACCAGGCCAGTCTTAACAATCTACCAGGGGGAGCTACCGGGGTGTCCCCAGTACAAAGTATTTATGATGAAAATGGGTTCTAGTCTGTGGATTATCTAGAGTAAGTGGGGAAATGATTCAGGAATGAGATAATGATTGAATTTTTAGCAATGCTGGCAGCATAACCCTATAACAATGTCTAAAATATTATAATTATATTATACTATGTACATATTCTCCACAACTACAGAATTTTCTTGGAATTTTGTACAGACATTCATGGTCCCCAGAGGATGAGTACTAAAACCTTTGGTGATCCTCTGACTTTTCGTCTAGCTCTACCATGAGTTGATGATGGATCAACAACTATTGGATGGATTTCCCTAAAAGTTGGTGCAAACATTCATGGTTCCCTGTTGATAAATTATAAACACTTTAGTAAAACTTTAACTGTTTTACTGTAACATGTAGCGCCATCAGCAGGTCAATATTTTACTTTGCTTTATTTAAATTTTCTTTTACATATTCACCTGTGCTTTGTGTTTATTGCTAATTAGCACATGTTAGCATGCTAACCATAGATAGTATAAAATATGGATGTTGTATCCATGACATCACATGTAGGTTTCTGAAGAGCTGTTTTGAAGCACAGAGTGTGGTGGCTCTGGCTGCCGCCATTCATACACATTCACACACCAATGGCACAGCCTTCGGGAGCAATTTGGGGTTCAGTATCTTGCCCAAGGACACTTCGACATGCAGACTGGAGAGGATTGAACTGGGGATCGAACCACCGATCTTCTGATTTGTGGACGACCCGCTCTACCTCCAAGCCACAGCTGCCCCAAAATATTGATGTAATTAATATCATTAAATGTCAAATGAAAAAGCAGAATTCCACACAACTTTGCTGGCAGATATCTCGAAACCTGCACAAATAAAGTCAGAACTATCTACATGGCGCTACATATCCATCCATCCATCCATCCATAAGAATGTAAATACATTTAGGGGAACCAACCTTTTAATATGCAGATATATACGACGGGTTAGTTTTTAATACAGTCCGTCTCAACTTCTACTGCTGTCTTGTGGTTTGGAAACTCACTCTTGAGTGAATAAACAGCTTTGGGACTTTAATGTATTTGGCAAGAGAAGTAATGAGTTAAATTTGATATGTCAGACATGATGTGGTGAAGCCAAAATGTGGTACTTACATACTATCCTCCTGAATCCAGAGGGCTGATATATTTGTCCACTGGTGTAGAGTGTCTGAACTTATAAGGAAAAGAAGCATGGACTCATTTTTGTCATTGAATTGAGCTTATTTGGTTGACGTACAAAATGATGTTATGTCTTGTGCCCATCAGAATACTGATATGTGTCTTTTTATTGCCACATTTCAAACTAATGACTCATTAGTTTTTCTCTTTAACTTGTGTTTCATGTTAATGTTGTGGCAGATACCTCTGCAATACCTCTGCAGCAGGGCAGAACACCAGTCTGGGTTCCCAGCACCAACACCAGCTTTGGTAAAGACATCTACCATTTTGTAGGACATGACATCACCATTTATGAGTCTATAGACTCATTTGGAGCAGTGATGTGGCCAGCAGTGAGTACCTCTGAAAACTTTAAATAAAAACAACATTTACACTTATTGAAATAGTTTGATTCAGCAACATTAACAAGTCACCATAAGAGCACTGTACCTCTTTGTCCTGCAGGCGTTGGCACTGTGCTCCTTCCTGGACAACAACAGGCAGACGGTGAACCTGCAGGGAAAGGAGGTACTGGAGCTGGGAGCAGGAACAGGACTGGTAACCATTGTGGCCAGTCTGCTGGGTGAGTAGCAACATAGACATCTGCACAAACACAAAATGAAATTTGGGAAACATGAAAAGAGTTAAGAAGTCATCACAACATAATATACACACTATGAAACAAAAACGTACATGACAGTTACTCATAACAGAAACAAGTGGTTTAATGTAGGTAAAAACTGTAGTGATCTGGTATTATATAATTTTAGCAAACTATTTTTGATCTATTGCTTGCTACACATTACTACCACAAATACATTTGCATAATAAAAAATCTCCAATATCAAAGCACTCTTATAGTAATTGGCCAATATACTCTTTTGAGTAGTTACATATTTTGTATTTAAAGGTCCAGTGTGTGATTTAAGGGGCTCTATTTACAAAATATGATAGAAATGGAATATGATATGAACTAATGAAAAAGTTGTTTTTCATTGTTTTCATTCATGTATAATCACCTAAAAATAAGAATGTGTCTGTTTTGTTTTTTACCTTAAAACGAGCCCTTTATATCTAGATGCTGCGGGTCCTTCTCCACGGGGTCCGCCATGTTGAACCGCCATGTTTCTACAGTAGCCCAGAATGAACAAACTAAACACTGGCTCTCTTTTTTGTGAATTTCTCCATCACACTAACTCCTACACACTGGTCCTTTAAATATGCTATAACTAGCATATTTAATATATATATCTAATATATTATATCCGTTTTACATTGACTAACAAGGACCACACTATTTCTATACACAAATGAGTTTGTTGTAATGAAAGTTAGGGTTGAATATGAGGTAGTAAATGGAGCGTCACATGGGCATCAAGGAACCCAAGGAGTGAGACCTAACATTGGGGCATGTCTTGCCTTGATCACCTCCCTGTGTTTCCTCTGTTGAGAGAGAAGGGTGAGATGTGGCTCAGGAAAAGGCCCAGTGTGAAGTATTCACTGGCATCTAGAGGCACAGTTGCTGATTGTAATCCCCTCACACCTCAACCTCTTTTTCCCAGTCTAAAGGAAAGTATGACCCTTTTACTCTTGCATTGCATGATGATGACAGATATCCTTTGTCTGCCTCCTCAGGAGCTTCAGTCACAGCTACAGACTTACCTGATGTGTTGAGTAACCTCCGGGCCAATGTGATGAGGAACACCAGGGGGCGATGCAGACACATGCCCCAGGTGGCAGCTCTGTCCTGGGGCTATGACCTGGAGCGCACCTACCCTGCATCTGCGTATCACTACGACTATGTAATGGCAGCTGACGTGGTCTACCATCACGACTTCCTGAACGAGCTCCTGGCCACCATGAAGCATTTCTGCAGACCGGGAACGACCTTGATCTGGGCCAACAAGGTCAGGTTTGAGACTGATCTGACTTTCACTGAGAACTTTAAAAATGCCTTTAACACACAGCTGCTGGCTGAAGACGGAGAGATGAAGATCTTCATGGCAACGTGTAGAGAGTAAGAGACAGTACAGATATGGATTACAGACCCCCGGGGTCTTTTAAAAGTGACTTTTCCATCTTTTAGATTCATCATACTTTGTTATTTTTTTCCAATATAATACAGCACAGTGTGTATTTCAGTGGCAGTGAATTAATTTGAGAGTAGAATAGTAGGAAATGTAACAGTTTCCTTTGATTTTCTTTAATATTTTGTACATACATGTGTAAAATATTATAGAGATAGACAGTGGAAAGTGTGAAAAGGTTTACACAGCTTCTCTTCATTTCCAGCATGTACAAATACTGAATTTTAAGTCTGGTTTTCAAGTTTTTATCCAACATCAGAGCTATGAAGTTATAATTAACCTGCTGCTGTATAGAAAGCAGAGCCTTTCACCTGTGTGTGCGCCTCCAGGTCGATCCTTTCATAATCTCTCCATGAGAGGAGGGGGTGGTTGTCAGCAGAGCAGTTCATGTACATCAAGACTGAAACATAATATACTCATACGTCTTGCACTTTCACATATAGAAGGTCAGATGATCCTTTTACTCCATGTTAACCACCCTGTGGAGCACCATATTTAGCCTATACTGGGTCACATAAGGTTTAAGAGGAGTTCAAATCACACAAATCAATCATCAATGGCTCTGTGGAAGTGAAACATCAATTCAGTTCATTGACACAAATGACATATGAGAGTGACCTAAATATCTTTAAGTTTTGGACTGCTGTGGGACAAAACAAGACAACTGAATGTCATGTTGGATTGTGTGTCACTATTTGGCATTTTAAAAAGAAAACAATCGATTTAAGCTCAGACAGGTTTACTGCAAATTATGGATAAAGGTGAACCAAGATGATGGGCTGTATAGGAGGGATGAGGATCGAGGGATCAAGGGGTTAGGGATGAGAGGAGAAATCGGGGTCGTTGATTGATGGAGTTCGGAGGTTGGTGGTGGGGAGACGGGAGGGAACCATAAGAGACTCGAGGGGATAGGGTGTGCGTGAAAACTGAGTCAAAGAGGGAGTGGACAGATGAGTTCATGTTTCTGAACCTCGTTATAAAACTCCATTAAATTGATAAAGAAAGTGTCATTTGCAGCAGCTTCTGTGTGTTTACATCAGTTATGAAATCAAACTTTTTTGTCGTTTTTTTGTGCGTGTGAAATGTAATTTTTTTTTTTTTTTTTTACATTTCTAGGAAAACCCTTCATGTCATTACTTCTTGTATTTGTCTTTGTCATTTCTGGATTTGTCAAATGAGTAAAACTGCTTCAAGCTATGTGTAATTCATCTTAGAAAACACAAAAGAGATGACCAGGGCACACTTCAATTCTTCCAAATCATTTTTATTCAGTGTTGTTTTCCTTGTTTCTGACTTAACTCCATGTGACCACAAAATTGTGTGACAGTAGCTCAGGTCTTTCCCACATCATTGAGGAAGAATGGGTATAAAATAATAAGAGCATACAACCTTAATCTCATAACATTCTGTAAAATATTGGCATTTACTAGATTTTATGACTATAAATATAAACACTCAACATCCAGAAGAAGCATTTCTGAAGTGTTTCCTGACACCAGCAGAAGTGAGAGCAACAGAGGTGCCAGAAATGGACTGTACAGTCCCATGGTGAAAGTTAAGGCCATTTTCGGAGAGACTGTCATTGGCAACACGTACTTTAGACAGCTGAGCCCTGAACGTAACATCTGTCTGAACCAAACGACTAACACAGGAAAGAGGATGAAAACAGAAGATGCAAATAGATGAAAAAAACAAGAACAAAAAAAAAAAAAAAAAAACACAAGTAAAACCAAACCCAACTGGCTCCAGTAAACATCTGCACACTCAGAGAGGCCTGTGCTGTGACCACTGCAGACACTGTATACAAGTCACAGCTAAAAACAGACACACAAGGTGTGAATATGAGTTGTAACCACAGAGTGGCTGTGTATGTACAGTCGTCCCAGAAAAGATTTTTAACTCCCATGAGGACGACAGCTTGAAAGCAGCTGATTTTACATTCTGCAGCACACACCTGCCAGTTGTGAGAGGACTTAAAACATCGGGGGAAATCAATTCAATACTATCATGTCCAATTTTCTCATTTTAACTTCCATCCTTTGACAACTAAACCGACTTTAAAATGGGAAAATCGTTCTTTGGTTACACCGGTACTACAGACTGCGACGGGAATTCACACTTCTCTTTTTAAAACATCCAGAAGTGATAAAGGTTAAGAACCACAAATATAAAAGATAAAAAGTGAATATGTAGTTTGTATCTTTTGCATGGTCCTCTCTTGCACTGGCACTGTGAAAACAGTCACATGTCCTCGCTGAGACCACACCAGAGTTTTTGCAAGTTTTAGCTCCTCCGCTAAAAATCACATATGGTACATTTCCACTGAATATTTACAAACGCATGCCGTGCAGTTTGACAGTTGTTGTTTCCAATTTATTATAATGACATGAAGCCAAATGGTAGACTTCAAACTGTCAATGGTCGGGTTGCATTGTGGATAATGTAGGCCCCAGGTTTCGAGGAGGTTTTGTTGCACAATGTTACAGAAGTGCAATACTAACTGTAGAGTACACCTTAAAGTGGTATAATACATCGTAATGAACATCAAGTCTGCCATTATTTCTTATTATTTTCAAAACAATCTAAAGACAAAGTTTAAACACTGAAGGAAAAAAGTTTGTTTTTATTAACATTCAAAAATTCTGTCAATTCAGTCAATCGATGTGCTTCATCAGGACTGTCGTCACATTTTGAATGAAACAATGCTAAAATTCTGATTGGTGCTCAGAAATATGCCTGTATCAACTCATGAGGAGAAACGCAAGACAAAACAATTTCTCGAGTCAAATAAAGAAAACAGCTTCAACCTTTGACCACACATTTGTGTCGGACCCCGCCACTCATTTTAAAAAGAGGGCGTTTAATGTAGACTGTGTTCACTATGAATTTATACAACTCAAGCCAATGGTCACCTGGCCTAAAATAACTGATATGATATGATGTATACGTGATTTGTAGTAAACGAGGTGAAACATACAAAACCTCTGGCATGGTCCTTTAAAGTAAATAAGAAAAAAAACAAACAACTCATGCTTGACCCTTTAAATGGCTATAATTTCAGTTCTGTTGGGAGAAAATGATCACGTACACAAAATATGCTCACAAGTACATGTAAAGTCATTCACAAACACACACTCATGAAAACAACAACAGTGGATATCGTCTGAATCTGGTTTGGGATTAAAAATTCCTTCAAATTGAAACAAACTAAAATCTGCTTCCAAATAAAACTATTTCTTTCCTTACATCCTAGAAGACATGCATATATGCAAAATACATCAATTAGAATAATATTTGTATTATATACCTATTGCATCTTAATATTTTTTATGTTATGTGTGTATGTACAATATTTTATGACACTTGTGTACAAATGCAACATTTTGAATGCCGCAGAGAAACGTCTAACACTGTGAGAACATTTTTACTATGAAATCTGATCTGAGCATCCTCCCGCTGCCCGTGACTGCACCTGTCATGTTAGTGAGGTCTGTTAGATGGCCGTCAAACATGCCGCTCAGGTGACAGCGGCGCGACGTGGGTGGCCAAACACCTCTGAAGGTAAGCAGAAGCCGAGAAAGAAAGAAAAGTGGGTTTTGTGGCTTCCTGTTACCTGACAAGTCACTGACGGCCTGCATACAGTGCACGGACACGTCGTACTGCTGAGATGAGCTCTGAAACCACGTTTGACGCCAAAGGCTGACGGGTGAAATGACTGCAGGCGGCTGAGTGTTGACTAGTGATTCTGCGGCTTCCGGGGGCGCAAAAGCCCGTCTGTTTTTCACCGCAGATAAAGGTAAGGTACATGTAGGAAGGCACCTCAATGCTGTTTTGTGTTCGGAGACTGTGTACATGAGTCAGACGAGACTAAACTTTATAACCTGGCCTGGAACAATCGATCAAAAAACTAAAATAAGAAAGATATTAAGTTCTGTTAAAGCCTCCCTGTAAATCAGGGATCAGCCTCTTCGTAAGTCCGAACATCGTGCAGCAGCAAGTCCTCCTGTCTTCTCACTGAAGCATCGTAACGGCTAGTTGCGGTTGATTTGTTTTTTTTAAAGTGAGTAGATGTCTTAACTGTTCATTTGTCTTGAGATGTCCACACCGGCCCTTTTACAGTATTTACACGAGAGAATGAGGTTATTGATATGATATGGAGTCCGGACAGTTGAGGATGGGCGCATGTGAAAGCCTCCAAAAAATGTGTAGATAACACCAAAATAAAAAAAGGACAACACCGAGGTGAGAAAGCGCTGAGCTACGGTATCAGGGATGCTGGACAGAGACGTTTAAAGACGGGATGAATTCGCCTTCTGAAGGTGTCGAGTGCGTCAAACCATTCACGCTCGGTGTTGTCCGTCATTTTGGTGTTCACCGACATCTGAGTTTGAAAAGCCAGATGCATAGACCATGTGACCCTGAGGGACATGATATCCAAGTTACCATGTAATGGACCGTGTATGGCCATGCCGCTCATGCATGCATGTGTGTGTTTGTTGTGTGTGTGTGTGTGTGTGTGTGTGTGTGTGTCTAGAATGGTGTGTAGTCTGCGGGGTACATGACAGGGAGCCAGTTCTCGCTGAAGGTGGCGCAGTGTGTCCACTGGAGGTGTCGCATGAGCTGGAAAACCAAAAAACAAACAGGAAGTGAACAAAGCTGCTGTTTTTAATTATTCGTAAGCAGACAATCATATCTAATAAACATCTTATCATGCTGTCTTACCTGGATACAGTTCCTCATGTTCTCTTTGCTGGGCTTCTCCTCCACCATCTTGGAGGCGTATTTTAAGGCTCGGCCGTACATCTTGTTCAGGAGAGCGTGTTTGTATGAAAACATCAACACCTGAGCAGTGGACAAACAAAAGGTGTTAGCTTCAAGTGGCTAGCTTTATGGCTAAACACACAGTACATCTACAAACCGACTCTGGCCTTTCCTTCATTCTCTAAAAAACATTTTGCTCACCTTGGAGTCGGTCAGCTCTGCCCACTTCTGCACCTCCCAGAACGTATCCATCAGGGCTTTGGCCACGTTCTGCATGCTGTCGCTGGAGCTGCTGGCCACCTGTTCCACGACTTCTGCGTCTGCTGCCGTTTGACCCGTGGCAACGGCGCTGGCTCCGTCCTGTGGCGCGGGGGGCAGCAGGAGCTGATCAGCCAGAGCGCAGCCCTTCCTGCAGAGAGCGTCCAGCAGGGATGACTTCTGCTTCTCCATGTCGCTGAAACACAGACGTTAAACGCAGGTCAGATTCAAAGCCTCTGGGATCAGCAGGCCAGCTGCTGGGATCGTCTACTCAGCGTTCCACACAGTGTTTTACAGCAGCAGTGACACAAACACCATGTTAGCTGACATGTTTTAAAAAACAAAAATTAGCTTCAGCAGTTTGAACATTAAATATCTCTGCAGTTTTTGCAAATCACACACAGCGTCCACCGTAAGCTCCTGCTGATAGCAGCTGAGCAAGTAAGGCTGCACATTTGTGGAGTGCAGTAAACTGAGTAGCGGTGTGTTTATCGCAGGAGTTCAACCTTTCCTCAAAGGAGTGACAAAGAATTTGTTACTACTTCTTTCAAAAGTCACACAGTGTCACTTTGATGAATGTTGCTGAGGATTATAAGCTTGATCCTGAGGTGAGATGTGGCAGGATGTGAGCGGCTTACCACCTCGGCTAAACTATGTCCTGTGGAAACCCTGCTACCGTATCTGTGAACTCATGTTCTATACCTGGTAACTAATGTAACTATCCATATTGTAATATTGTTAAATATCACAAGCGTGCAATATTCAAATGGGCACTAATGAGTCTGATGATGTTCATATTTCTACTATTAGCTCCATCTTCCAGTGTGACATACGTCTTGATGGAGGCGGCATCAGGCCGGGGGTCAGTCTTCATGGTGAGGTAAACAGCCAGGGCCGTCTGGTCGATGTGGGAGATGACGATTTCAGCTGCTGATTGGACCTCTTTGAGACGTTTTACACGCTCCTGAACACAAAAGCAGGAGAAGGAGCTTCGTTTAGACTTCGACCTCTAGAAGATAATAATTAAATTCTCCTGGGATTAAATCCTGTCGGGTCTCTTTTCTCTTGCTGGAGTTCATCATTACCTTTTCAGCGTCCAGCTGGTGCAGTCTTTGCACGTGCAGCGGAAGGTAATCCGAGTAGTTCTCCCTCAGTTCGTCGTAGATGGAGTTTGAGTCCAACCTGAGGAGCACAAAGAAGAACATGATGGATTGGTTGAGGGAGAACGAAAAGGATAAAACAAAGGAAACAATGTGTTGCTGGGGCGAGCTGCTGTGCACACTTTGTCATCCACTGAATCTTTAAGTCTCTCATGGCTTCTGCGAACTCGTCCTTCACGTCTTTCTCTTTGTCGCCTTCCTTGTCCTTCTCCTTCCCTCCGTTCTTTGTTTTGTTGGGAGCAGGAATTAAGTGGTAGACGACCGGGACGATATCCTGTGTGAACACACAAAAATATAGTTTCGTCAGAAAACAGTAACTGATACATTCAACAAAATCCATGACCTACTTTACTCTGAATCAGCATCCCAAAGTCTCACCCTCTTCCTACCATTGTCATGCCCTATCCTCCCTTTAAAAAATGTTTATATAAGTTATACAAGTTTAAACTCATCATCAGTTGATGTTGATATTTATAGATATATTCATATTTACTGACCACCAGAAAACTTGAACTACTCCACATCAACATAAATACCTACTATGACTAGTCTGTTGCATATTTCAGTACAGCGATATTGACATGCTTTGACATGGTTAATGAAGATAGATAGACAGATCCCATCTTAATTTGAAGGAAAAAGCCATTTCCTGATGGTAGGAGAGCAGTGGACGCTCTGTTGTACAGTGTTTCTAGCTCATCCAGTACCTTTTTAAACTTTCCTTGTCGTTTTGCAGAGGCCTGCCCCTGGTGGTCAGAATAACACACAGTAAGGAAGAGACAACACAAACACACCAAAAAGGATTCTCTCTGTCTTCAGTTCATCTTTTGTTCCCTCGCTCTGACACTCAAAGAGTATGATCCACCTACCTGTCGCACTTTGAAATGGCACAGTGGAAAACAGTCAAGTTCTATCTGATGTTCTCATCTGACTTATCTGATCTGACTTGTTTTCTCCAACATCTGCTCTGCCTGTCTTCTCTCAGTACTAAAAAACTACAGTGAAAATGTTTGAGACTCAAACAATACAAAGGTCTACAGCAATTCATGTAAAGTGAAACAAGATGAAAAACATAGAATAAATATTGATTTGTAAACGGGTGCTGAAGTTTCACCGGAAAGGTCTTTGCATTTGAGCCACCCAGTCAAGCAAGATCAGCCAAAGACACACGAAAGCACCGGCAGCGCCGTGAAGTGACGAGAAGCTTCAGAAAGAAAACATCTGCCATTGTGTTGGAGAAATAATATTTACTTTAATAAAAAATAAAAAATAAATACAATTTCTGCGGGGTTTCTGCACACATGCGCCTCTGAGGGGGCTCAATAGAAAGTCTAGCTGGGATGATTACATGACGACTTCCATCTGAAGACAACACGTGAACATTCGGGCTGGGTATCAAAACTAAACACTTTTTTTTTTGCTTCTGACCAAAATGTGTCCGTAGCACAAAAGTACAAAAAACTGTTTATATAGTTAGAATCTCATTTACTAATTTTTAATCAGATAGTTTCTGAATTAAATCATTATTTTGCTACCTTGACCATTTTATTTGGGAAAAGTTCTTGTGCAGGTTATGTTACAGTGTTTAGATTTCTTAAAGGTTTAAGAAGCAGCTTTTTCTCATCATATCTGCATTAATATTGAAAAATATCAGCCAATAGGCAGCTTGAGTAAACATATTGTACATAACTTGAAGTAATTTTTGACTAAATTCTTGTTTTCTTTATCATACCAAACTAATATTTTCCCTGAAGGCCAACAGTGAAAACAAAGCCCAGAAGCTGCCCACAGATACAAGAGTTATTTTGACTTTATCGCTGTGCCAAATATAAATATATATATATCATCCGAGGAGCCAATAAACAGCTAGATCTCGTGTGTCAATATGGCAGAGGTGATGACAAGCAACATGGAGCTGTGTTTCTGGACTGACAGCAGAAGCGTGGGCAAAGGCAAGTGAGCATGCAACCAAGAGAATAGCAACCACGGTCAGAAGCAGACAGCTCAGGTCTGACAGAGATGAGACATCAAACTATCACAGAAGACAGGACAGCAATAAGCACTGGAGCACTGGTCTTCACCGCTGATCCTCAGGACTACGATTACTTCACATACTTAATGAGTTAAATATGGTAATGATAAGCAGATATATTCTGCAGTGTAGATCCATACAGGTTCTGGATTAGAAGAGCAGACTGAAAACTATCGTGTCTTTAGATCTTGAGGACCAGATTTGACTAGTGCTCTGAAGAACACAGCAAATAAGATCACTCACTGCTTTCTTGCCATACTCGCTCTTGGGGACAACCAGACAGCCAGAGAGATAGCAGCCTGGACTCGTCCCCTTTGGGATCCTGAAAGAATAAAAGAAACAGAGAGAGAGAGAGAGACAGCGATAAAGAGAATAAAGACAGGAACGTTAAACAAAAGTTGATCACAGTAATATGCAGAATTGTGAAATATTCATTCAAACAAGTCTTTCTTTATTTCTCTAAGACCTCTGTTGTTCTGTGACCAGGTACCAATCAAGTTCCCCTCACTGATTCTTTACAAAGTAAAGCTTTTGATGCTCTGTGAGTGACAAATCTTTCTGTGAGATGGAAACATTACAGGAGAAAAGTCCTTCTCCAAGCTTGACTCACTTGTCGTCTGGCAGGGACGTGACGTAGAAGGGCTGTGTGGCGCCCGGGCACAAGGTGACGGAGTTCGCCTTCTTCTTGGCCATGAGGGCAGCGCGGTGCGTCTCGTAGACATCTAGGCTGAGCGTGGTGGACAGACGGTGAGAAACCACAAACGGCAGGTCCTTCAGGCGCTCCAGCTCGCTGGACTGCTCGTGGCGGACCTGCAGACGCACGGTGTAGTCGCCCTTCTCCAGCTTCAGAGAATACTGAAGACATAAAACAGAGCAGAGGGAGATGTGTGAGCTTATGAACAACAGAAATGATTCTACTTATCCACAATATTACCTCCTGAAAAATGTACCAAGTACAGATGTGTGTAAACATCTGGGAAAGAAAAAACATCTCAAGCCTGGGTCACATTACACGGCTTTCAAAGACATCGGATCTCTGAACCATTCACACTATACTACACTGTTTTGTAATTGGGAGTCTTGAAGTCATTGTGCTTTGTACAGTACGTGACTGATCAGTAACAGGGAGTCTCACACTACAAGATGTTTCAGGAGGACACTGTCGGCTGTCCAAACCACACCTCACCAGGAGTCAACAACTACATCATGTTTAATTAGGAAATTACACACAAACACACAAAGGGCAACCATTACCAGCATACTACCATTACAGAGTAAATACTTTGCACATTCCTGCAAAAACTCTACAGCTTTTTATTTAAATAAATTGTAAAAATATTCATAATATCTGCTTATGCTATTTAACATGTTAGTATTTGATTTATATCTTCTACCTTATGTTTGTTATGCAACAAAACAACAAGGCAAATTTCTTTTATGTGAAAACTTATTTGGCAATAAACTCGATTCTGATTGAATCATTCAGTAAATCAATCAATAACTAACAGAAATCAACGTCAGATCGCCTCATCATACTTTTCCCCTTTTTGGGAACTTTAGCAGTTTAAACTAAAAGCTCCCTGCGACAGACTTCCTTTACAGAATATACATAACAATTCCTTATATGTCCGTAAAAACACTTAACATTTTGTCGCCTCAGCTTGTTCACACTCTGTTGTACCTGCCCTCTTTCAATGGCAGAAGACCACAGAACTGAGAGGCAGTCTGTTTCAAAAATTAAGATATCTCACTGAAAAATAAGTGCTCTAAGAGGATCAGACACACACTGAACTGAATGCAGACTCAAAACACTGTTCATTCACCGTCTCTTTTCTGTGTGTGACCGTATTTGAGGAGTTTTTACTACTGACCAGCCCTTTTCCTGCTTCCTGTCTGCTGCTGGAGAGAGAGGTGTCTGCTCTCACTGCCTGAAACTTACTGCTAGATATTTACCCTGCTAGATCATTTTAGGGTGTCTGCGAGCCCTCAGATTGTATCTTTGAATCGTTCACACATAGTGATTGTCCTTGACAACGATCACCATGTCCAAAATCTGTCGGCGAGTGAAAAATCAGAGCTGAAATCATCTAATGTGGACATTAGAGGGAAAGTGTTTGTAAGTGTACCTGGTGTGGGTAGGCGTCCCCTGAGCCCAGTAGTCTCTTGTTCTGATCAAACAGCATCCAGAGCTGACTGTCAAACTCAGACTCATAAAGCAGCTCACACAGCAGGGGACAGCTGGGGGTAACCTCACCACTCTTAGGCTGAGGACAGAGTAAAAGAAGATTATACACATGCAAACAGAATAAACATTTTCCTCTCATATAAAGTGCTGATGTTGTTGGCGGTACCTGGTGAAAGCTGTAGGTGAGGACGATCTCGTAGAGTTGCCTGTTGTTGGGCAGGACGTCCCTCACACCCAGAGCTTTAATCTTTGAACTTAAAGGCCTAGAAAAACAACAAAAACGGGGGTTAAATAATGAACAGCACTGAAGGTGGAACAACATAAATCATGTGTGTGTGAGTGTGCAGTTACCTGAGAGGCTGAACCCAGGACTTCAGCGTGATAGTGGGGGACACCTCCTCGTACCTCAGAGGCGATGATACATCAAAACTCGTCACTCCCTCTGAGGCATGCTGGGCACAGACAAATGAGAATGACTAACAGGGCTGTAGCTTACACGTCAGCGCTGCTGATCTGAGTGTATGTGCTCTCCTTACTATGTGCAGGGGTGATGGGGAAGTGTTGAGTCCATGGAACGAGATGCTGTAGTCCACCGTGACGTCACCCAGGCTCGCCCACCAGCGTGCGATACACAACTCTACTACCTTACCCGACTGGAGAGGAGACAAAGAACACAACAAATGAACCCACAATTGTGTTTATGGACAGCACGGTAGGGAACGACTTAGAATGACTTATGTGCGACGTCCCAGTCAAATAAAAGTATATAATGGATAAATTATACATACCAGCACTGGGAAGGCCTCAGTTAGTGATCCTCTTTCTAACAGCGAAGAGAACTTGTAGAATTCATTAGCTCTGTACGCTTTCTGCTTGACCAGGTGAACAGCATGGAGAACAAACTTCGACGACACATCTCCTGAGTGAGAGGTCAGTGTGATCTCTGCAGGAGAGAGGGGTGGAGAACAAGGAGAACAAGGAGAAGAGCGAATGTAGATGACGGTGAAAAAGGCAAGAAAGTCGGTGAGGAAGAGAAGAAGAGGAAAAGAGAATTAGATTACAAAGCCACATTTTGCACATCTATCTCAACTCAATTAACTTGCAAACAAATCAACAGGAAGGAAATAATGTTTCAAACGAGAGTAAATGTGGTCCTGAACACCTGGCAAACATCAGAGAACCCTCTTACAAATAAGTGAGTCATCACACACAGAGACACTGACCTGCCCAGGAGGCTCCCTGAGGAACAGTGATGAAGTGACGTCTGATCTGGCCTGGTCTGAAGTGGACGTCTGTGAAACAAACCTCCTGATTCCGACTGTCTGTCACTCTGTCACATAAACAAGAGAGAGAGGACGCGGTCAGGCAAACAAACCACAACGAGTGGCAGAAACAAAACGCTAATCCGATGTAGGAACTTACTTGGCGGGGATAATAACTGTGATTGGAACTCTGAACAGAGGGCCACAGGTGGGCGCAGCTGTATCATACCCACACACCTAAAAACAAAGTGAGCACACTCACATTAACAGATTCACAAACAAAGCCTGTCTTTTCCGCTTACTCTCTTTCCCGTCCGTACCTCCGTGTAGTGCACTCCCTCCCTCAGTCCCACGGGATCGATGCGGACATTGACGTGACGACACTGGTTCATCAGCTCTAGGTGGGAGGGACACTGGACCCACGGGGCGGCACAGGTGAGCGCCAAGTGTAGCTGCAAGGAGATTCGCTCAGAGTTCCCTGTGAACGATGTTAGAAGAAGACAGGTAAAAAAAAAACCCAGAAAAGGTACATTTGTTTTTACATTTTACACTTACAGTCTTTCCAGATGTTACGTTGCAACAGCAGCTGTTATCTCCATCTTTGTTATTCTTTGCAATATGGTGCTGTGCTGGCAAAAGCCTTGTGCATTGTCTGTTGTTTTGACTTTGTCGTGGCTCTCATCTGTAGACTCTGCACTATTGGACATTATTTCTGCGTAGGTGGTGTGGAGCAGCTTGTCGCATAATTTGCTAAGTAACGTTATGCAAAAATAACCTCTATTTTAAGTAACAAGCTCATTTTGTCTCGGCCGGCCGGACACCCCGTTCTGTGTCACAGTCACTCCACTCCATGTTTGTTTGTCTATGCAAATCTCCTGCCTGCAGCTTGTGTCCATGACGTGCGACCCAAACGGAAAATACGTGAGAATGCGTGATCCGTGACTCAGCGAAATTACAATACACGTCGATAGAGCATAATGAAGGGATATTTTTTTTTTTTTTTAGCGTCATAGTGTATGACCCAACTGTGATGACTCAGTATGAACAGTACCTGTGTTCTCTGGGAAGATGGGTTCAATTCCTACTCCGTGATCAGATGGTGCAAGAATCTGGGCTGGGTCCCTGAGGTAGATGCCTTTCTGTGTTCCCACACTTACTGAGAAGCCAAGGTGGCTCGTGGGTAAAGAGGCATGTTGAGTGAGGTAGTCTAAAGCCTTGTCCACCTGAGCGTAAGAAAGGGAGTAGATTACTGGATAGCACAAAAAAAATACTACTACAATAGTGAAATATGCTGAGACAGTTACGAGACACAGAAGGAAACGTATTACAGAAGCTGTAGTGAAGTTACCTGGATTATTCCATGGCCCTGTGCGAACACCTCGATGTCATCAACCTTCAGAGCTGTGTTTTCCAGCGCTCTCCTCACCGCAGGAACAGAGGGACTGATCCCGTTCTGCTTCAGTCCTTCAACACACAAAAATCACACACTAGCATCAGATTTACATTCACACACACGCAGCACTCTACATGCGAGCGTACACTCCATGAGCCCGGACGCACCTGAGAGGATTAATGCGATGCCTCCACAGGCGTTAGGGGATGACATGGATGTGCCGTTCATCAGCTGGGTACCGCGGAGGGTCCAGTTGGGTACAGAAGCAATGGCGCCGCCAGGGGCGCTGATGCTGACCCCGAGGGCCCCGTCTGTGCTGGGTCCCCTAGACGACCAGGTGTACTGGTTGGGAGGCAGCTTCTCCCTCAGGGAATACTCGGCCACCATCATGTCTGGAGTCACATATGCTCCAACTCCTAAGGCGAGGGAACAGAGCAGGGATTAAAACAACATGGCAAAGATTCCTAAAGCTAATGTGCTGCTGTGAATCTCCAGTCTCATTATGCTAAATATGTCAGCTTGCAGCTTGAAGGTGTAGAGTTGAGTGATGAGCACATGATTGGAGGTTTAAAAGGGAAACAGTCATCAGTGTTTGTACCTATGACACTGCTGGTGGTTCCCCCGGGGCAGCCGACCGTGGAGAGACACGGCCCGTTGTTTCCTGCGCTTGAAACAAACATCACATTGTGCTTCTGCACGGCCTCCGTGATCACCTCGCATATCCTCCTGAAAGAGACACAAATCAGTGACAGCGTGTCACACAAAATAAACCCACAAAAATCAAACCCCACTGTTTCAACACTTACCCAGAATTAGGCCAGTGGGTGGCTTCCCCGTAGCTATAGTTAACCAGGTCACACTTGTAGTTGATGACTTCAATCATCTTTGAGTGGCAGGAGAGATAAAAAAAAAAAAAATTAAAAAAGGGTGACAGAAAAAGACAGGCAACCTACAAATTTATATTCATTGGAGTCTGGGCAACATACCGCACGGATCAGTCCTGTGCCTGTTTCCATGGTGCTGAGACGAGTGTCTCCAATTTTCAGTGCCAGGATTTGAGCTCCGGGGGCTACGCCGTTGCGCTCAGGTTCCTCTGGGAAGTAACCTGCTGCAATGCTTGCCACATGTGTCCCATGAGCCCCTTTAAAAGCAGGAGCAAGTCAGAATCGTGGACTACACATTATACATCTATTATTTTTACTCGTTTGCTCCAATAATAAGCCTTAACTGGTGAAGCTGCCGTAAGTCACTGCTACGCTGTACATATTTTTTGTGTTAACTGACTGAATCGTATGAAGGCGTCCTTTCAGATGAGAAGGAATGCACGTTTTGGTATATCTTACCTCCGCTGGTGACAATGCAGAGTGTGTTCCCCTCATCATAAATATTTACAGAGTAGTTAAGCATCTCAGCATTTCCTAACGTGGCGTACTCTTGCGCCTCTCTGTAAGAGCTCAGCACGGTGCACTGGGACAGCTCTCCACACTCTGATGTGTCGACTACAGCCCTAAAGAGAGCAGCGATGTGAAGGGTAAATATACTGTTGGTAAACAGTTCGAGATGATGAGGATGAAAGGGAAATGTTGGTACGGCTTACCTCCATGTGACGCCGTCGTGCCAAAGCACACAGTCATACACAGGACCAGGATCGCTGTACTTCTTTTCTAGTGATGCCAGCAGCTCTGACTGACTCTGCAGCTCTTCTTTCTGCAGCTTCTCCATCTGATGAGAGGACGCAGGGTGAAGGATACATGCGAGACAAACAGTTACAGAGAGAAATCTGATTAGGAAACACCACATTACTGTGACTAGCAACGGCACACAAACACTGACGAGTAAACACAGAAGTCCAGTCTGTAGTTCTGACCTGCGCGGGTGTCGGGTGAGCGAGGTCAAACTCTTCTGTCTTGCGAGAGACCTCAGCGAGTGCAGCTCTGTGTGGAGGGTCCCACATCTTTTCCTTTCGCTCTTTCTAGAAGATAAAAGCGCCATGACAACAATAAGACACCCACAGAGGATTTTCATTCATTTACTTGTTTTACTAGTAAGTAGTAACACTGCAATACACTGCTGTCAGGGTGGACAGAACACAGCTATGCATCTAAACTGAACCACATCTTACCACAGTGTTGCAAAATTAAACCCATGACAGTCCTCATACAGTAATAATGTCACGCCGTCCTACCTGTATTCTTTCCTTGAGAGCCTTAGGGAAGAACTCGTAGCCATTTTTAACTCCAATGCGATACTTCCCTGATGGATTGACCCAGGCAGGAGGGATCTGGAAGACAGAAAAAGACAGTGAGAGACAAATATGAAGGAAAAATACATAAAGTGCAGGTCCAATTATCTCGTCAAGCATAGATTTAAAAATTGACCTTATAGAATCAATAATTACATATGATTTCAGATGAAGGACAATGCATGTAATATAATATTTCCAGCTTATATTCGATTATTTTCTTAACATCAAAGATGTCTACTGACCTTAAGTATTCTTCCGGAGAGGCCAGTGATTGTCCCATCTTTAGGTTCCGCCAGCGTGGTCATGTTCACGTCACCGCTGCCTGTCGTGTCGATGATGTCGATGATCTTTGACTTCCCCTCAGTTGTGACCTAAAGACGCAGTAATGAAGACTCAATACATAAATTCATGCTGAGGACTTAAAGTGCAATATAACAATAATTAGTAGCCTCAAAATGATATCAAATCAGGGAGGACCGTGGACAACAAACTAAACTTTAATCTGCATTCAGTCTTACATTCATTTAATTACACAGAGAAGAGGTCACATTCAGACTGCCCTTTACAGTAAGTGATGTAACATTTGGTTAAGAAATGGTTGACTTGAAGGTAGTGTCATGTTGTGTTGACTAACCTGGTCAAACAGACATACCTGCGCTGACACTGGCATGTTTCTATGAACTTACTCAGCGTAGGTTCAGTGTAGCTGACTAACTACAGTCCAGTGTGACTTGGCAGTTAACATGTAATGTCAGTCACGGCTCACTGACCGGCAGCTATCCTGCCATATAACATATAACTAATACTAACGTGGTTGTTACAGACGAGCCGTATCTGAGCAGCCGACAGGACAAAGTGTATTTACTCAGGAGACTGAAGAAAAGGCGGAAACGGTCAAATGCAGCTGTTAGCCGCCAGGCTAACATGCTAACAGGTCTCTGGGTTCATATTAAGTTAATTAATGTACGTTAGTCTCGCGTTGAAACACAATTTGTCGACAGGGGAAAGCACTTGTTGTCATTTACTTTGTGTTCATTTGGTTGTCACACGAGCTCTAAAGCTAATTGCCATAGTTGTGTGTGTGTGTCTACCGATGCTAGCAAGTCAGCTAGCCGTTGGGTTGGGTGACTGTGTACAAATGGGCCTTTAGCTTAGCTAAATTAGCTCCAGCAACTAGCTCGAAGCTAACGTGAGGCAGCCGGTCTGATTTACCTGCATGCCGGGGGCCCCGGGATCCACGCCGGTGTCGAGGATAGCGATGAGCACGCCTCGGCCGTCATACTCGGGAAACCTAGTGAGGTAAGACGTGGCGCCGGTTTCTTTTTTGGGGAGCAGCCCGTGAAAGGGGAACGGTTCTTCGGTAGAATGAGCAGCCATGATCAAAAGAGCGACAATGAAAACAAAGCAGCGAAATGGGGAAGACAGCGACACGGTGGGAGAGACGGGGAGGAGGAGAGCTGTTTAAAGAGGCAGTGCGGCTCTGCACGGCCACGCTTCTCACTGATCTTTACTCAACAGGCCTCTAACATTATTTATAATATTTCATCTTCCCTTATGTATCTTAATTATATCATTTTTCTGATGTAAACCCAAGGCTGGCCTATCTTATCTAGAAGTTTAAGCTTGGATCCTGAATTCTCCAAGTCCAAGAGTAATGTTATGGAGGACCACAAGTGTCATCCAAGTAATAATAAAAAAGTATTTAATCAATTCATATCTAGTTGTACAATAAAAATACCTATGAATAAATCTGGTTACAATATGAATCTATAAATAAACAGATTAAATCACAGTAAGTGATTCATTTTTTGATATTTTAATAGGCAATAGAAAGAGGAATTACGATCATAAGAATGCATTCATAAATAAGTGATGGAATTTAAAAATTTGAAAATGCAGTTTAAAAAAAATAGATTTCACAAATTAAATTAAGAATACAGATTTTAATCATTCCTTTTAAAGGGCGATTTCCTTTTGATTTTCCTTATAGCTATTCATTTTGCTTCGTAATTTAGTCTGAGGTGTACCGCAGCCGCAACGTCTTTCCTAGATGTCCAGATGTCCGTCAATGTGTCTCTGAATTTTCACACATTTCAGACACTACATGAAGAAGTTAAATGTCACTTCCTCTGTCTAACATGTAGCACTAGAGAGTACCCACTAATTATGTGTTATGTGCCAGGATATCAAGTGTAGATCATGCCATGAAAATTTCATCTAATTCAAATGCTGATTTTCACAGGCTTACTTTGTGTTGCCAGCAGGTGGCGCTTTGATTGTGATTGAATATTTGAATGTTAAAGTGTTCAGGATGGGAATTTTGTGGCATATTGGACAAGGTATATTTGAGTTACAACAACTTCCTGTTTCATGGCGAAATATGGAATCTCCACACCACAGACATACTGTTCAATGAAATATTTAGAAACTTAAAACACTGTTGAAGTTGTTTTTTATCAAGGCTTATTTTTAATAAAAATCATCATTATTGTTAACATGACACTTGTGGTCCTCCATACAAGAGACCCCAAGTTCACTGTATGCCAGGTGATTTGTTTGACAATTTAAACACTTCACACAACACAAACTGAAGAAAGACCTTAACATGTGTCAGAATGTGGTCTTGTAAAACTATTGCCAGGAGCCACTAGCAGTCTATTTTTGCCCTCCAGCCATGTTTCGGCTTACCACAATTTGCACGGTGTATTATCAGCAATTATCACGTGAGCTGTCAGCTGAGCCGCTTGCTGTCTATGAACAAAAATAAAATAACTAATTAGCAGCTTGGAGAATCATCAGGAGACGTTTGGACTCAATCTGCTTATCTCCTAATCAAAGCCTAGAGGGCAATGTTTGCTGAGTTCTCACTCTTGCTGATGCACATACAGTTAAAAGTGTCAACTAGCTCTGTCCTGTTGGATTCACTGGTTAATAAGTGCACACAAGGTGGTACTATAATACCACAGCCGGATTATATGGTCTTTGCTCTTAACGGCTGCTGTGAGAAGTCAAGAAAAGATTGAAGTTTATTCAAAACAAGTCCTCATGCAACAGGAGCTGATTACACAAGCAGCCTTTTACTGTTACTCTTAACCTCATATTTAATTCTGTGTAAAATCTTGTTCTTTTTATGGTTTTCATGTGTTTAAATGGTTTGAATGAGCACTCTTAACCTATTAGTCTATCCAAACTATCTGCATAATGAAGCACGCAAACAGAAACAAGGATGTTTTCTTAGCGTCAGGAAGGTTTACATTTTTGAGACACATATTTATCATCTGAACAGCAATCTGTAAATTGCTTAGTGCACCCCTGCTCAGGTTGGCACTGCTTAGTACACTGTTTACACTGATCCATGTTTGGCTTCTTTCTTCCCTCTATTATTATCTAAAGTACAGATCACCCTGACTTCAGATTTGAACTAAATCTTGATAGTAAACTAATAAAAATGGTTGTTTTCTCTCATTTACGATCAGAGACTGTAGCAGAACAAACGATTGTGTTTGGATGAATGTTTGGATCTGTGGTTTAACTGAAAGGACAGAGAAAGGACTATCAGCATATCTGCATGTGTTGCTCATTAGTTTGTCTGTACCCCCACTTTCAGTCTACGTCATGATTTCTGCTTTATTTTGTGTTTTGTGTCCTACAGATGCATTGTTGAGAATGGAGGATGGTGGAAACAGTCTAACCAAAAATAACAAATCTGATCATCATGGATGCTCTGCCTACGTGAGTTGGCTATATTAAAGATAACTATGCGCCCAGAAATGTTAAATTCAGTGTGTGCTGATGTTTTGTTTTCCACATATCAAATCACGTGCATTCTTCTAAGATTTAATTCATGCTCTATTCATAGAGATTTTATTTGTTTTTTCCCCCCCATAATACCAGGATTAACTTTACTGATGTCAATCACCATCTGTTCAACTTGGTACTCTCTGTTAGTCACGTATACTGTATCCACGCAAGTATGTATAAAGTACGTTACGGTGTGTGCTTTTACGACAAAAAAAGCACAAGCCACAGTAGGGAGGGTTAGTTGCAGGTTTACAGTTATTTCAAGTGTGCCAACGCCCTCTTACCCTGCGCTGGTGGCTGGCTTGTGCGTAATAAAACAACAGTGAGCATCCTTTCACTAATCTGCTCAGAATCAGTATCTGCCTTCTCTTCCTCTTTCTGTCAGTGCCTCTGTTTTATCACAAATACACACACAAACACATGTGCAGACATCGTTTGATGCCAGGCTTTTACTTAGGCCCATACTTTGATATCGTTGTGCACTTTTTGGCTCGAGATAAGTAAGACCTCCAAGGGGCTTCTCTTTTTTTGTTTTAAAGCATTAACACACACACACACACACACACTTGCAGAGTTACACACGCAGGCTTGTGGTTTGCCACAGGGCGTAGCCACTTTAACTAAACTGAAATAAATTCCTGTCATAAAAGTCTTTAAAGCATTATTTCCCCATGCAAGGCTGTGCATTCTCCTCCTATTTCTGCTCGCAGATATGATCCTACTTTGGTTGGTATGTCATGATAGTGTCAGCTCTTGACTCTTGCATTGTAGTCTTATATTTAGATGATTTGACTGCCCTTACGTCTGTGCATGCAAAGTTACAGTCAAGAGGAGAGTTCTCAATTTACCTGCTGGGCTGAACCAACTTTAAATGAAGTCAGAGCTGCTCTCTGCACAAACATGCAGCTGACAGGATGTGGCCAACATATACAACATGGGTTATACCATGGTTATTATCTATGAAAATAGCCATAGAGTTTTAGAGGAGATAGTCAAAGGCACTGTGTTGTTAACTGTGTCACCGATATGCACCTCAGGCACAGTATGCACATTCATTCAGTGGTGGAAAAAGTGCCCACATATGTCATTAAAGTCAAATATATGTAAAACATGTGCATTCAAAAAACGTAGTTATGTAAAATGTCAGCATGGGAATACTTAAAGTAACAAAAGTTGAGTTCTTTAATCCAACCTAATACATATAATACAGTGCGCAGCTTGTAAAGGCAGGCTAATTTGAACTACTTTATATATTCTTCAGTAGTTTATTCTATAATTATGCATTTGTTAATTACGTTTTATATTAACAATATGCGCTGGTGGAAAAAGTTTACATAAAGTTCCAGGGTGTAGAATTTAGTGCCATCTAGCGGTGCAGTTGCTGATTGCAACACCCTCACCTTACCCTCTCTTTCTTAGCATGAAGAAGAAACTACAGCGACCACAAAAGGTGCAAAAAACATGGCAGGCTGTATCTCAAAGGTTTGTTTGACCATTTTTAGCTACTGTAGAAACATGGCTCCGTGTAATGTACTCTGTGGAAGATGACCTGTGGTATAAGATATAAAAGACTCATTCTAAGATCACAAAAACAACGATTCTTATTTTCAAAAACATAGTTATGTGTACTGTATTCCATTTATACCATATTCTGTAAATAGAGCTCCCTAAATCTGACACACTTCCACAGAGCCTGCCATTTTGAACTACCGTGTTTCTACAGTAGTCCAGAATGGACAAATTAATACTGGCTGTAGAAAGGGCCTTTACGTTTTTCACAAGTTCTGCAGCCACCATAGTTTCTCCTTCATGCCAGGAAGTTTGAGGGTGGGGCAAGAGGGTTACAAACAGCAACTACACTGCTAGATCCTACATGCTTGGAAGGGGAGGATGAGGCAAGCGGTATTCAATTGGTTGTAATCTAATACTACACTGCTAGATGCCACTAAATCCTAAGCACTGGTGCATTAAGTACAGTACTTCAGTAAATGTTACTCAAAGTGAAGTTAAAAGTTACTTTCCACCACTAATCTGCAAAGTATCTAGAATATGAAGCTGTTTCTGTAGTGCAGTATAAGTATAAAATAGACAGCAAGTGTTGTACTTGAAAAAATGTATTTTCCACTACTACATTCAGTTAGTAATGGTGGATGGCAAGGTTGTTGCTGTGTGTAATGCTTCTTCTTGAGGAGGGTCTAACAGACTAACGGTAGCGATGAGACATACTGTATAACCTAATTAGATTTAGAGCTGTTCTAAAGGAGTCACAGCTAATCCCAACACTTTGGCCGGCAGCAGAAACACTGCAGCTAACTGCTGTTCCTGGTAGAGAGGCTGTCCAACTGCTCTTTGGTCCCACATCTCTGCTGCTGGGTTGGGCTCGGCCAGCTGGGTTTGTAGAGTGTTCCAGACCAGACTCAGGCTATTTTGAGGTATGTGGTCATAGTGATCTCAGAGGCACGGCCCAATAGGCTCAAGTGTGGGCTGATGATGACCCGACACCTTTCACCTGAATGGATCTTAAATCCTGTCCAGACATCCCTCTCACTGGACAGAGCAGCACCTTGTCTTTTCTTCCATCCGTTAAATTTGGCTCAAGATCAGTGTCAACAGGAAAACAAGGACCAGTTATTATTTCTAGGTCAACTGTTGTTTCCAGGTTATTCCAGGTTTCCATTAGCTCTTTTTTTCTGTCTCCAGGACAGTTTGATAGGAGTTTGGCGGTGATTCAGGTAAACTAATAGTATTTTAAATTATATGAATAATTATATAGATAACAAAAAATAATGAATGCAACGAATAAAAAGAAGTTAACTTACTTCAGTTAGTTCAGTATTGTTTATCATAAACATAAACATTGTTTCTTTATGGAAGGAATTTAAGTCGTTTGAAGCAAAAGACACGACCAATCACGACCAAACCATCTTTTAAAGATTCAGTGTATAAGATTTAGTGGCATCTAACATTGAGGTTTCAGATTACAACCAACTGAATACTGCTTTCCTCATCCTACCCTTCCAAGAGTGTAAGAGAACCAACAGTGGCCATAGAACTCACAAATGACACAAAAAGTCCTATCTAGAGCCAGTGTTTTGTTTGTCCTTTCTAGGCTACTGTACAACAGGCCTGATTAGGAGGGTGGCTCATTCTAAGATAACAAAACCACAATGATTCTCATTTTCAAGTGATTCTAAACTAATGGCAACATGCTTATGAATATTACATTACATCCCTACCTTATTTTGCCCATAATTCCCCCTAAATCTTACACACTGGACCTTTAAAGTTACTAAAAGAATTTACACTTGTGACTGATGTTACCGCATATCATTGTCCACCATGTCCAGAGTGTCCATACAGTCATTGAATTAGAAGCAAGGCTGATCTTTGCCTTGTTACTCTCTTCTGCATCACAGAATTAACAGTATGAAGCTGTTTTGTTGCTCTTTGCATCTACAGTCTGTTGGATGTAGGAAACAATCTGGGGAGCTGCTGCATGTGGGGCCCACAAAGGGGGGAGTAACACTCTTGGTGGTGGATGGTGGACAGCCACAGATGAAACATGTCCAGTTCACAGAGAGGGATGGTACAAATAAAGTGCTAATGTTTAGGTGTATGATGAGCCAGTAGCTACAATTATATTTTTTAAATCAGTCAACATTATGAACTAGTTATTTGCAATTCAGAGTCTGGCCTTCCTCATGACGCTGAAGTGTGTATGAGGGGTGAGTAATGCTAAAGAGGAGCAGGACGGTGGAAGTGTATGAGGGGTGATTAATGCCAATGAAGAGCAAGAAGAGCAAAGGCAGTGTAATCCACAGCACTATGTCTGCTATTTCTTAAGGGGATTTGGTACAAACATGGCATATTGCTTTTGCCATTAAGTGAGAAGATTCAGTTTTAATCACAAATCAAATAGTACATATCTCAACAAACTGTTATGAAAACAGATACTAGCTGTAATTTTCATTTACACTGTTGTTGATGGTCATATGAAAAAAACGAAAGAAAAAAGCATTTTATCACTAATTATTGACAGAAGTAACAGGCATGAACAAATATAGAAACTTTATTTTCCCCTTAAAAAGGCTCTGGATTATATAGGAGTATTTACATTTTGACAGAGACGGGGCCGTAAAGAAAATTAAAAGTCAGTTAAATCTGACAAATGTTAAGTTCACTGTCAGCGTCTTTCATGCTTAAAAATGGGTTGGGAAACATTTGTTTAAATGATTTGTAGTGCATGGTCTAAAGTGCATGGAACAAATGAATTTAGGGTGTGTCCAACTTCATTTTTGCTAATTAAACGGTGCATCGTCTGAGCGCAAAGTAAGGCGCCAAGGGGTTGTATTTAGTCTTGAAATGAATCATAGTTGATTGGTTAGTTGATAAGTTTTTGTTTATCAATATTGCAATCACTTTCTGCTGCCTCCAGATAGCAATGCACCAACAATGTGCCTGACCACACCTCATTTTAAGACCATGGGTGCCCAGATACATAATGTGGGCATTGGGCATGTAAATGACAACTACGTTAAATGGAAACTAGCAATGTCACTGGCGGGTGTAACGGTAAATACAGAGAGGTGGAAAAACTGAGTTTACTTGGTTTTACCCCCACTATGCCCCTGGGTGTAAGTTAGGGCCCATAGTTATTTTTTTTATTTCATCCCTTAAACTGAGTAAAATAGGACAGGGGGGCATGTATTTGGTATGGCCTTGAAAGAGGGCAGAAAAATAAAAGATCCACTGTACTGGTGGAACAGAGGTTGAGTCCATATGTCCTCCCTCTGGATATGCACTGGGCCATTGTGGGATTTTTTTCTGTGACATGCCTGAAGTGCTCACATGGTCGACACAAGTATGCAAATGCAGATGCTTTGAACTATTTCATGCGTTGTTGCAATCTGGAGCGTTTCACTGGAAAATCTCCGTGCAACGGGAGCACGAGCTGTGGTCGGAGTGTTACAGCTAGGGGCACTGTATCATGAAACAACAAGCTGGCTTCATTTTCACTCAAAAAACCATGACTGACCAGATAAAGACCTAGCAGGACATATTACCATGCTTTGACACATATATGACAGGAATGCAGTTGAAAAGACATTCCCCCATAGATGCTGCTTGTTAACCAATGTGGTCGTTGTTACTTCCACCAAGAGTGCATGTTGAGTGAGTTCACCAGGCTGAACTGACTGGGCCAGACAGTGTCACTTGCGCAGACGACGTTTGTACCTTTAAGTTGTCCCCACATGATAAGAAATTTGCTCTTAGCTCATCAGGAGGTAGGGCGCATAACATAATGCTTGTAGAGGCCAAGCACAAAAATATATTCTTCTTCAACCAAAACAAATCAGAATTTCTATGTAACAACATGATGGACTTTACTGTTGCTAAGCTAACATGTTCTTCTTAATACGAAGCATATGCACTACGTCTCTGTGCAAAGCAAATGTACATAAACAGCTAATCTAACATTAGCATTGGAATTAGCAAGCTAATTTAGTAAACTATGTGCCTGTCCATAAAGCAGGTAGGTGCCCATGCTGACATTTTGCCATGGATTACTTTGTGACATGTGTTAAATGTTGTTTTTATTGTGTTTTGAAGTTGAGTTCAGTGAGTTGTGGAAAGTTACATTTCCTTCACTCTCTGCTCTCCACCTCC
Source organism: Sciaenops ocellatus (assembly GCA_033000465.1). Lineage (NCBI taxonomy): Eukaryota > Metazoa > Chordata > Actinopteri > Sciaenidae > Sciaenops > Sciaenops ocellatus. The sequence goes on along the minus strand of CP136888.1, from coordinate 5,493,946 downwards.
CCATGTCATTTATGTCATTTCTATGGTACATCACTTACAGCTGTCATCTAATTGGGTGCTTTAAAAGGTTTGGTGGCACCCAAAATCAAAGTTAAAATAATTTGAACTGAGTACAACAATTGGTAACAATGTTGAGCAATGTTCCCACCAAGGGAAGCACTTCACCTGGTATGCAGGCAATTTGATCTTTTTTTTTTTTTTTAATCCCATGTGTTAATTTTTATTGTCTTTTATTTATTATTATTTTTCATAGGAACAAATTGCTTATATATATGTATGTATATATACATATGACCCCAGTCATTTCAAGGCATAACACAAAGATCTTGAGCTTGTATTGCAAAGCATTTATATGAACTGAATTTTAATTTTTTGACTCAAAAAAATCATTAACAATCATTAACTTTGGCAAGTTCTTGTTGTTGTTGTTGTTGTTGTTATTATTATTATTATTATTATTATTATTATACACTTATATACTTTTATACTATACTATACTATACTATAGTATACTATACTTATCTGGCTGCATATTTTGGGGTTCAGCTGGCTCCACTTCCTCCCCTCCTGCTCTGTGTGGCACTGTTCACCCTCCATACCCATGTGTGGGCGGTGTTCTGCGGAGCCACACCTCCACTGGCGCCGCTGTTGCTGTTGCTGCTGCTGCGGGTCTCACACTGTATCTGCTCGCTTGTTCTCATCCAGTCAGCAGCAGCAGCGGTCGAACCGGAGTATGAACGCTGTCCGGACAGCATAGATGTGCAAAACCCCTGGAATATCCGTGCGCTGGAGAGGCCAGAACCGACCGCCGTGGAGGACTGTCTTTATCTAGTCGACAAAAAAGGGAAAGAGCCACGGGGAAAGCATGGCGGTAGAAGAGGAAGGTCTTCGGGTTTTCCAGAGCGTTAAAATAAAAATAGGTAAGAAGAAAAAAATCCCTACCCCCAGTCTGAGCGCCTCAATGGATGGCTCCATATTAACGGGCCGAGCAGGCAGGCAGTGCGGGCTGGAGGCTGGAGGGGGGACAGACCTGTCTTGTTCCTGCTGTTATTGTAATTCAAATCACACTCTTTCCTCTCAGAGCAAAGACTGTAAACCGCAAACTGTAAAAATCGAAAATGTAAAAAGGGGAAAGGGATTCAGAACCTTGTGGGAAATTATGGGAATTTGGCAGCTGGCATAAGAAACCGGTGTTAGAGGTCTGCATATGGAGGCTTCACAGCTGCACTCATCCAGATGTCTTTTCTGGACATTTCACATCAAATAATCCTTTATTACACCTTCTCTGCAGACACCCATTCATGTTATTGCACCTCCTCCTCCTCCCCTTCTCTCTCTCACTCTGTGCCCCCCCCCCCAAACAGCTTCATGCTTAACTGTCTAGCTATTGATTGTTAGCCCAGATTTCTATATTTAGATATCTAGCTGGTCTCCAGTGGGTACCCTCGGTTAGTAGAAGGCATGTGGTGCATGCATATCTTATGAATGGAGCCATGAGGAGGCTGTGTACAGTGTGCAGTGGAGGATTTAGTGGAGAGGAACAGTGTTTTCATGCATTCACAAATGAACATGCCCGTACAAGAAGTCCATTTCTCTGATCCTGAGTCAAACTGGTGTAATAAAAGAATTGTAGCTACCTACATATGGATTATTATAGGTAATAATAATAATACTGAGAGTAAGAATATTATGTGGGAGAAATAATAGTAAGAAAACCTCACTTTTGCATGTATTCTGTTAAAAATAGAGCCTTGTAATTAGATTATTTTCTTCATTTGTTCGTTCATTTGAGCAGAAAATGTCAAAAAGGTATCCAAATCTCCAAGTTGATGGCTCAAAGTAGTTTATTTTGTCCAACCAAAAGTCAAAAAAACAATAGTTTTATGTTTATAGTGATACAAATCCAACAAATGTTGCAAATCTTCATATTTAAGAAGCTTAAATCAGAGACATGTATGGCAATTTTTTCCCTTTCAACATCAAAACATTCAGAGCAAACCGCAATTTCCTCTGCATGCTCTAACCGTCATCTTGGGTCAGTATGGGACCGTCCCCTCTCATTTTCACTGACATCTGGCACCTGATTAGTCCTGGCGGTGCTGTCCGCTTTGTTTTGAGTCCAAACATGCAACAGAAGGGATGAGCAGAGGGGGAAAAAAATGACAACAAACATACCAACAAGCTGTGGGGCCGTGTGATGATGCCAGCCAGCTTTAGACAAAAACACACTGGTGGCCTCTTTTTTTTTTTTTTAGTTGAGTGGATACACAAAGTTGGGCTGTATATTTTTAAGCTCCCTACCTGCTGTTAAAATTGGCTGCAGTGTCACTGGGAAACAGCTGGAGAGAAAGAGAGAGAGAGAGAGAGAGAGAGAGAACTAGAGAACTGCCCGGACTTGACGTCTGTTCAGACCTGTAACCTCCAGGGAGAGTTGTAATATTGAATGACAAAGGCCTCGTTAGATTCCTGCACTTTCTGAATGAATGTTCAGTCATCCAGCAGCGTCGAGTTCCTGTGAATGAAAACTGAATGACTCTCGCCATCACAAACGTCCTTCCTAGATACGAGCCTGTTTGCTGATCGCGCCAGCACAGTGCAATGGTGGAGGGAGTACTCAGATCCTGTACTGTAAGAAGAAGTAGCAACACCACATTTTGGACTGTTGATTTGGCAAAACTAGTGATCTGAAGACGTGAACCTGGACTTGGAGAAACTAGGACAGCGTTTTTTGTTTTTTTTTACTATTTTCAGGCATTTTATTGAGTAATCGAGAAATAATCAGCAGATTAATGGATTGTGAAAAAAAATATTAGTTGCAACTGTTGTAAAAACTAACCTAAAGCTGTCAAGTAAATGTAGTGCACTAAAAGTGCAATATTTCCCTATGATATGCAGAGGAGTAGAAGTATAAAGTGAACAATCCAACTCCTACTTGACTTAATGTACTTAAGCTCCATTTCTCCACTGGCAAAGTGACGTCATGTTACCTAGAAACAAGCTTTATCAGTATGTCATGACTTGTTATTTACAGTTTACCGGCATTCACGAAGAACATTTAAGTTGTCGTCACTTCCAAGCCTGGACTCTTGAGTTTCCTCAGTCCTTGTTCTTCTGTAATGTCATACAGCAGAGTTTACTCTGTCTTGTTACCTAGCAGCGCTCATACTCCATGTCAGTCTGATCCCCACAGAGCTCTTCTCCCGGTAATGTCTATGTAACCCTTGCATCACATTGTTTTCATCAAAGTCTTGTCCTTTGGCATCCGATCAGATTGGCTGATGACTCAGAGCTGAAAGTCTGCCACATATTTGTAGAGGAGAGAGAGAGAGAGGGAGAGGGAGAGGTAGAAGACTTATTATTGTTATGGTGATGACGCTTCTCAGTTTCCTGGAGGAACGCATGAATTTCGGAAACCGAACAGGGCTACTGGGCCCAAGTCCGTACTGTCTGGGGAACACAGGAAACAGGAAACTACCCCCAATTCACTTCCTGATTGGCTGGAATAGACTACAAAAGAATTGTGTTTTTTCCTGCATGGCAACAAGCTAATGCAAAGCAGATGTAGTGAGACACAGAGCGAGGGGACAGAGGTGGTGTCTCACATACAGGAGCAGGCTGTGCCTCGTCTGTCAGCGTCTGTGTCTCTGTCAGTGCTCAGAGAGAGACGGGAATTCTCAGCGGCACAGCTGGAGTCGGGACTTTGCTCTAATTAACGACAACATATGTGCGTTCGACTGCTCTGTCGCTGCTAGTTTGAAGAACTCGGGACGAGTTCAGACCGCTGGAAAACACATCAGGCCATGTCTTGGCTCAATCTTAATATACACGCCTCTAAAGAAATGTGTAATAATAAACTAGTTTAACATCTTAAACTCACGTGGTTGCCAGTAAGTCAGCGATTATAAACTGTGCAGCCAAACGTTGCTCAAATCTGCAGAACTTAAAGGTGCCCTGTGGTACCTAGTAATGTTTTTATGAGTTCTGAGGCACATGTACAGGCGCAAACAGCAAAATTCACAATCTAGTTTCAGGCTATTCCACTGTTTGACAGTCGGTGGTGTTAACTCACTCTCTCACACACTCTTTTATCTCTGTTTTGATGTCCCGAGAAAAATATCTGGCTCTATATATGCTCGCCAGCTGGTCGCTACTTTATCTGTGTGCTCTTTGGTGCTGGGTTGGTAGCGTAGAGAGAGTTTCTTTTGTGCTGAAACCAGCTGAAATGATGCTGATGAGAGCAGCGAGACTGAACCACAAAAGTACCATAGAGCTGAGATAGATATAATCTGGCAAACCCACAGCCTAACACTTTATTCGTCTTTAACATAAAAACGTCGATTGACTTCCTGTGCTTGGTACCAGGTGAGGGTACTGAGTGAAAATACTTTGATGCACAGTGGTAGAAACACTAGACTAGAGGAAGTAAAGTGGTGGAGGTCTAGGAAACGGGGGCGGGCGGCTGAAATCAGGCAGCTCAGGCTGGGTAACTCGTTGAGTTGGGAGGGAAAAGTTGGTGTGTAGTGACAGAGGCCCCCCTCCTTCCCTTGACAGCTGGCCAACAGAGGTTCCCAAACTTCCTCCGGTCCAGACTGAATAGGAGACGTGGAAGTGACGTGGAGGAGGAGGTGGGGGGAGGAATGTTTTAGGAACGCTCTGTCAGTGTGGAGGACTCCCGCTCTCCTTTAGGTGAAGGATTCAGGTCCCATTTAGTTTGTCAAGAAAGAAAACAAGCTTCATATGAGGTTATGATTACATTACGCACATAAGAAGTTCTCTATTTTGTCCTAGAAGGCCAGCTCTCTGGGAAGTAGTTTGCTGTAAACACGTCTGTTGACTGTGTAGACGCAGACCGTGTTTCGGTCCAGGGTGGAATAATCCGGGTTGGGTGCAGCAGCTCTCCCTGCACTCAGTAACGTGCCCTCCATGAGAACATATACTAGGAATAGTGGGGAATTATCGCCGTAGGCCCAGCATGCAGGGTCAGCAGGGGTAAATAAAGGGCTGGAGAGCTCACCCAGAGTGCCGCTCCTTCAGGATGTCCTTCAGATGCCCCGCGGGAGTAGTCGACTCGATCCCTCCCTGGGACGACCTCTACCTGCTGACAATGACAAAAACATGAAAACACCCCTCCCCCCCCCGTGCTGCGCAGCAGAGAGAGAAACTCAAGTGTGGGGAAGGTGTCAGAGGGAGTCGCCATATGTTTCTACGCCGTGGAAAGTCGTTGAAAAACTTCTGCAGCGAATGGCACACATGGCTGATTAAATCAGGTTTTGCAACAGTGTTACTCTCCTCTGGCAACACAAGCAACGTCAGCTTGCCACATACACACAGACAGCTCACTCTCCCTTTCCTGTGCTTGCAAAAGATACCATATCTTCTCACCATTGTGTGTGCCAGGCCTGTTTGTGAGTGCGTGCATGGGAGAGTTGTCCTCATTTTACACGTTATTCTGGAAGTTCAAAAAGCTGCTCTGAGAATTATGACGTATGGATAAAGAATCTGGAGGAAGCACTGAGGTTAAACTGTGTCCTCTTTGCACTGCTTAAAAGAGAGAAGAAGAAGAAAGGCGCTCACATCCTGAGTGAACGTACAGAGCTGATTCTCTCAACACAGTGCAGTGCTGTGTCGTGCCCTTTTGCGTGCATGTTTGTGGTCCTTTTACTCAACTTTTCCATTCAGACTAACGAATGTGTTTGAACATTAGCTCTAGATAGAGAGTGAGTTTGATCAGTAACTGAACACTGGTTCACCGCAGAGGCTGTGGAGTGCAGCACAAGCCAGACATGAACTGTAAACTCCCTTTTTTTTTTTTTCAGTCTCCACGCTGTTCTTCCTCATGCTGCTCCAACAACTGTTGTGGTTATGTGGAAACCTCAGCACAGAACAGCTCAGCTGGTTTCAGTGTGAGTTTATTTCTCATGGCGGACAATTTGTGACCAGCAGCATTGCATTTAGGGGAAGATATCGCTGCTGTGGTCAGCTAATAAACCAAACCAGCTGTTCAGTAAGATAAATAATAAGTATTGACACTGACACGGGAGGATTATCATTTCCTGGGGTTAGTTTAGTGTGTTCACTGTTAGTTAATCAGTCGATGGACTGGAAATGAATTTATTCTTAGCTGCTGACTCACCGGTCTGACTTGTTCAAACTCAGAAAACTATCTAAAGATTTTTAAATATGTCAGATTAAATTCAGGAAAGATCTTTCTAAATGATGCAAACATAATTAATAGCATTTTATGTTATGATATGGCCATAAAACAGTGTTTTAGGCTTGACTGTGCTGCTTAGTATCAGAGATGTAGAGATTCAGTGTGTGCATGTGACATGTTGTCAAACAGGGTGGGATCTTTTCTGATTCTGATTCTAATCTGATCTTTAAGGTCCTTATGGCGATACTCCACCCAATCTCTGTCTTTTGCTATCAAACATTCAGCCCATGTTGGCTTGAAAGGTGGCTCTAAAAAGTTTGATCCTTGCGTCGCAGTCGTGGTTTGCTGCAGTTGGGAAATATAGTCAGTAACAGACAGTCGCTGTTATTGACAAGCTGACCATAGCCACAGTTCTTCTGAACCTGAAAAGAACCTTTCACAACCACCTTTAAAACCTTTGAGGTAATGACGGTTTGATACTGGAAAAATACTGTTAGAGCGGAAATTTAAGGTTGAAACTGGTTTTTGAGGTTACCATGTTTTCAGTGATAGTGCGTGGTTTTAAAGATGAGCTACTCAGAGTGGTGAGTGTGGCTACCTGTCATGTGAGCGGTGTCATGTTTATAATCCGAGTTGGAACCCTTAACTCACCTTTGATTATTGCGGTTAATGCACGAACACTAACACATGCTAAAGTTTTCTCTGACACTCAAACTGTTCATAATACTCACAGACAGGATTTTACAATTTATCTTTAATAGCAACGCATAAACAGGAAAGATAATCGAATGTGCATGTATTTGATTGGTCAATGCAGCGCCTTGTTGGATGATGTCACATTGCAGCAAAAGTTTAAAACTTTTTTTTTCTGCTAGAACTCCCTGCATCGGCACTTTTGCCGTACTGGCTCCGTTTTTTTCTGTCTGAACGTGGCTGAACCGGGTCACTTTCTGCTGGCTTCACTCGCACACGAACGGCATGAAAATAATTGACTGATCCGGCCTCTCCAGACTATTCATATTTGACCTAATAGCTCAGATTTGACAATACAAATCGTCACAGGTATTTTCTGCATATTAACTGAATTACAAACTCTTTTTTGGGTCACTTGGTGTCACATGACCTGCAATACTGTCTGTGGCCTCAGTCAGTACTGATTTTGGTCTGAGTTTAAAAGATGTGTTTCCAAGGAAGTGGAGGCCTAACAAAAGACACTATCGACTTGCATTATGGGAAGTGTAGGATTCAGGGTTTGACCCATAGTTCAGGTTCAGGATGTCCTGCTATGTGCTTCATAGATTTAAATCACTTTTGTTTTTAATCTGTGTGTCTCTTTTTTTTTTTTAAAGACTGAACACTGTTAATTGGCGTCCTTGACATGTGAGAAAATGACTCATGGAGATATTAAGTGATGATGAATAAGTGAAAGTTTCAGACAGAGATTCAACGGTAAAGGACAATATCAGATAATGTCATATTTTACCGTGGGATCAAAGCCACTGCTGCTGTACAGTGTGTGTGTGTGTCTGTGCATGGGTGTAATGTTTTTATGTTTAGTCATTTTCAGAGAGACAGTGATGACTTACAGTTTTGTTTCAGTTCTTGTTTTGATTCTTTGCTGAGCATCAAAGGAGCTGAGTATTAACTGTGGGATGATAAATTATGTTCTTACAAGTTTGAGTCTTTTTTTCCATTCTCACGGTGTGTGTCTCTCTGTCTTACACACACACACTCTCTCTCTCTTGCACACACACACACACACACACACTCTAGGGTAACTGGATTGTTCGCTGCTTTTAAACTACATCTTGGACCCAGTTGAAATTCCTTTCTCCTCATCTCATTTCCTGTTGTAGCTTTCTCCAAAGCTAACCACTCTCCAGTTTTCTATCTGACTGACTCTGACTCTCTCTCTCTCTCTCTCTCTCTCTCTCTTTCTCTCTCTCTGTCTCATCCTTGATTGAGTACACTGCTTGTATTTTTCTCAGTAACACCCCCCACCACCACCACCAGCCCCTTCCTCTCCTTAAACCCTGTGTTTTCCCAGGCCTGCTAGCCGAGCACGCAGCCACCGAAAGCATAAAGCATTCACGCCTGTGTTTCCTCGAATGTGTTCATGTCAGGGGAGATTAGAATAACGAGTGGAGCAGCGGTGTGGCCGACTGAAGCCGGCCAACAAGGGGAGGAAGGGGAACAACAACACTTGCGTCCATTGCATTGCTTCAATCACTTGTGCTTCCTCATTTCCTCCGTCTTCTGCCTCCTCTCTCTTCACCTTCCTCCGCAGGAGCGAGCTGGAGACTTTGTTGATGTGTGGATACGCTCCCGTTCGCCCTCTTTGGGTGTTCCTGTCATCATTATTTCTCTTCTGCAACTCTGCTCAGCCCCCGTGTTTTGCGTGCACACCACACAGCAGTCGCGCACACGTGCCAAGAGTGTCTTTGTGCTGTGTGTTTTGCTCAGATACCAGGGCAAGATATTCTCCAAGGGCAGCTGCAGTGGTGCTGGATGAAAAGAGAAACTGCTGCTGTTTGTTTGTTTGTTTGTTTGTTTTGAATCTGGATGAGAGAAGATGCTCCCCTCTGGAGAAAGTAAAAGAGGGAGAGATGGAAAAAAAATAGGGGGAAGTAACCAGAAATAGAGGAAAGCGAAATCAGGTTAAAGCTAATTTTGAAAAAGAAAACTGAAAGCAAATATGTAAGAAAAGAAAAAGGGGGGTTCAGGCAAAAATGAAAAGAGGAAACGACAGCACATGGACCAGGATAAAATGAAAGTAAGAGAGAAAGACGGACAGAAGATTACAGACTCTTTAAATTAAATCTTTAATCTAACGTGTTGGTTATTGGAGAGGCCGATCCTTTCTTTTGGAACAGACTCCCTCTCCATCAAGCTTAAACTTAACCTTGAATACTCCACCCTAACTGTTGTACTGAAACTTCCCTCTAAGTGACAAAGTGGCTGCTTATCAACTCATTCAGAAAGACGACAGTCCAGCAGACAGGAAGTTGCTACATGTCATCCTGTATCTGTAACTGTGGTAATGACTCATTGATGCTGCCCACAGCGTTGCTCATTCAGCCTAATAACTACACACTGCTTTTTGTTTCATTTTCTAAACATCCTCAAGCATTTTAGACTGATAGATTTCAGACAGTTCTTCCAGGTGATGCGTTCAGGTCCTTGAACATGGCCAGTAACACATTACTGTGATTACTTTTTCAGTAATGAGTAGGGCGGTAGTCAACCAATAAAAATCTTCTTTGTCTGCTGCAATTCTACCAACTGTTCAATCAGTCAATCAATCAACTGATTGGTTGATGGGGAAAAAATAATCTGCACGTTATCTCTAGAATAACTAAATCAGCCACAGTGCACTCTACCTGCTATTCAGAGTTACACAATGTTTCAAATGAATTCCAGCAGTTTGACCATTTCTTTCTCACACAGTCTCACAGAGCAAAACAGGCTTTTGCACAACAACAAAGCTAACGCAGTGTAAATAGCTGCAACTCCAGAAAACGTAACACGAAGAGCAGTTACCGTCATCCAGCCTTCCACTTAGCTAATTAGAGACGAGCAAATGTTCCGTAACAGTTAAATTAAGGCAGTTGGTCTCCATCAGGTGGGGTGAATGCAAAGTTGTGAAAATGTTTTTTGATTATTTGATTATTAAAACAGGAACACCTTTGTTGTGTACAATATATCTGAGCATTATGTCTGTTCATATTCAATGTATATGGCCTATCACTAAAAAGAATAGCATCGACCAACTTATCGTCTAAGCGATCCAGAAGGTGTCAGCCTTGAGTGTAAGGGATTACAATCTGTAATTACATTACAGTTACTGATCCTGTTATCGCACTGTTTTGTTGACTTGTTTGCTGTCTAACTGGGATTAATATCAAGGTTTAATTTTAATTTTAGTTTTAGTTTATTCTCTCTGCATTCAGTAGTCAGACTGGTCTAAGACGTGCTAGCTTGCCACAGGGGCAGAGGTGGTAAGAGGACACCAAAAGAGGAGAAATGCGACTCTCTGCAATTCCACAGTCAGAGTAGAGGGAGTGTGAACCACGTGGATGAGGTCGGGAATTCTGTAGAGCCGTGTGCAGTCAGGGAGACTAAGCTAGCTGCTGGATGCCAACTTGTAGAGCTGCTTACACGATCTCTTGCTTTCTGTACATGCATGTACAGAAGATTTGACTCGTGGCTGTGGAGGATTTTTGTGTAAAGGCACTTTATTTGAGTTGCGTTAACGAGTAATGTAACACATTACTTTTACTTTTGAGTAATCAGGGCTAGTGAAAATATTTTTAAGTTTTATGTAATGAGTAATGTTTCAAGTTACAAGAAAACAAACTTAGATTTAGTTTGAAGGATGATGTTAATTTTGTGTCTTCTAACAATGTTACTATTCTGAACCTGATTTTCAATTTTCAGGAGAACCCAATCGACACATTTAAAGTAAAAGAAGTTATTAGTTATATTAGTTTAGAAAGTATATTAATCTGTAATATACTATATTGGCCAACGTATGCTTTTTTAACATGAATACATGAAAATAATGAAGTGTTTTTATCTAAAACTTCACATTAACGTGACTAACACTAACTATAGACAGTAAGTTTACACCTCAAAGTGTCTTTTGTTACTCACCTGTCAACTTATATGCTGGTGCAACATATGCATGATAAGATCAAATATGCCAATAATATCGTCCCAGGCAAACATATACCAGCTGCTCTATAATTCTCAGATGTTACCCTTCACACGTACACAGAGAACTTTTCATCTGCATTGCTACACATCAGTTTAAAACAGAAATAACAGTGAAGATGACTCTGTGTTCACTGTGATGGATTACCTATTGCAAGTTTCAAGTCTCTGCAGGTTGATTTTCATGCCATATTGGCACGAGTTAAGCTGTTGGCTGCAGGAAAAATACACTCATCAATCTGAAAGGGTTTAGAGGAAGGTCAGCACTAATGTAAGACATGCTCTGTACGTAGATGTGTTAAAATATGAAGATAAACTTGATATGAATTGCGTGGATACATCCTTTTTTGTAGATGTTTTTCGTTCGACAGTAGCTCTGATTTTGGCACAGAGATTTGTTTTTACGTTGCAAGTTGAGTCATTAAACACACACACACACACACAGAACTGAGAAAGCTGTGGTGGTAATCCCATGATGTTTTGGTTAGGAGGATGACCTAAATGGTGCAATCCAATCAAGAGACCGCACAGGTCATGAATGAGAGCGGGAGGCAAACACAGATTGGAGGGAATTCAGGAGCGTAGGGCGAATAAGGAGGATTACAGGAGGGAGATAAAATAAATGTGGGAGAATGAACGAGAGGATGAGGAGGAGAGGAGACAGGAGGGAGATCTAATAACAGTGGGAAGTGAGGGGATAAAGACAGAGATAAGAGAGACTTACGTCATCGCCGCGCTCTCACATAAACACAGACAGAGCTGCGTTCTGTAACAACAAACCCGAGCGGGCCGAGTGTGTGCCGCACTTTGCGGCTCAGGTGTCCGTTTAATTTGTGAATGAATGTTGTTATTGTGAAGTGTTGTGTAATGATCCACAAGCTTTATGAATCAGCCTCTAGAGAAGCAGTCATAACACTGTGTTGTATTACAAACCCCACAGAGGGCACTTAATTACCTCTGTTTGTCTCTGTGTAGTTTCAGATTTACCCTCTGTGCGGAGTTATGGACAAAGGTAGAGTCATTTGTCACTCTGACTCAGATTAAAATCATATATTGTACAGAAAAGACTTCCTAGTAACAACCGTGTAGAATGGAGGTTCTCAACCTTTCAGAGCCCCACAGAATAATCAGTTCTGTGCTGTAATCCCATAATGAAACAATTTTTGGGGCTCTCCCAAAAATGGCGGTCAGCTTTTCACTCCACCTTCCACATTTGATTTTCAACGTGATCAGATAACAAGAAACATAACCCAACCCATAGTCTGACTTCCCCGCTGTCATCCAAGCCCATTGGTTCCTACTGACAATGAAAATCTTAAAATCTGTCCATCCATTCTCTGCTGCTTATCCGGGGTCGGGTCGCAACAGCAGCAGGTTTAGCAGGGCGCTCCAAATGTCCTTCTCCACAGCAACACTTTCCAGGATCCCGAGGCGTTCCCAGGCTAGAAGGGTTATATAGTCCATCCAGTGAGTTCTGGGTTTGCCCCGGGGTCTCTTCCCAGTTGGACGTGCCCAGAACACCTCCAAAGGGAGGAGCCCAGGGAGCATCCTAATCAGATGCCCGAGCCACCTCAGCTGGCTCCTTCCGACGCAAAGGAGCAGTGATTCTACTCCGAGCTCACCCCGGATGTCTGAGCTCCTCACCCTATCTCTAAGGCCGAGTGGCGGAGGAAGCTCATTTCAGCCGCTTGCATTCGCTCAAATTTCGGTCAAAGCTCATGACCATAGGTGAGGGTTGGAACGTCTTAAAAATGTGTCACAAATGCGTAGTTTCATAATTAAAGGGATAGTTCTGTTTTTTGGATGTGGGGTTGTGTGAGGTACTTGCACATCGTCAGCAAAGCACTGCTGTGGACAGGGTCAGCAGAAAAAGACCCATCTAAAATAATCAATATCTATAGTGAGAATATTTTCACCCTTGCCGTTAGACAGCCCCTTCGCCTGGTGCTACTTTGGCTCAAGCACAGAATTTACAATTGTATCACGCCACAGACCTGATGGCAATGTAAAGCAGTGAGAATAAGATCACTATTATATCACTATTTATAGGTGAACCTTTTTTCATGTGGCTAACACATTTTTCAGCTGACCCTTTACAGCAGTGCTTTGCTCTACTTCCATGCACACAGCAACTTCAACACCAACACAGTGACTATGCATAAGTACCTCATACAACGCCACTTTAAAAACACTGAACTATCCCTTTAAAACCTGCAGAGGAATTTCCCAAAATAGCTGACCACTGTAACTCAAACACAACTTAATAATTCATTTGCTCTGGACTATTTTCAGTCGTAGATTAATATTTATGGCAGCAGTGTTTAAGGCAGTGTTTGTGGGATTTATGCAACTGTAGTGGCCATGTTCATTGCACTAAAGGAACAGTGTTGTGACTCATGTGTTTTTCATTTCTGGACAACAGTGGAACTTTATGGCAGAGGAATACGCTCTGTCTTTGGCCACACAGGAAACAATCAGTGACAGGATCAACCCATTTATGGAATTTGTTGACAATAAGAAAAATATAGAATATTACCAGACGTATCTTTTAATAGTAACATTTTAAGTGCAGGAATTTTGCTGAGTGGTTTGCCTCATGGCTGCAGAACAAGTTTAACATTGTGTAAATAAATCACAGGTTTTTGTCTAAACTGTGTAATTGCATGTTAGTGAGTGCTTCATGAGTAATGTGATTACCCACCTTCTTCCAGTGATGGCATGTGATACATTTTCATAGTTGCAACACCAACTCTTCCGAAGTATGAAACCGCCCCTGTGGTCAGATACAGTTCTTGGAAAATCCTGTTTCCCGTCCACCATTGAGGTCACAAAAAGAAAAACAATTGAATATTTATTGGGAGTGTAAATTGATTGAAAAGTCTAACGGGACTGCTTCGTTCATTTGTAGATATATTGATGGGAAAAAAAGATAAAAGTCTGAAGGTAGCTGTCTGTTTTGCTGTCTTACAGTCTGTTATCGAGGATCAAATGTCAACTCTTCCCCCTTTCTTTCTATGATTTGTTCTGCCATAAATTTGTATTTCTACTGCACTCTATGTTTGAACAGTTTATGAGTGCAGCAACAGGAACAGATTTTAGAGATGATAATGATCGTCTGTTTTAGAAAGTTTATTTTTACAGGTTGGCACCTCTAACCAAAGGAGTGACAAAAAAGTTACACCAACAGTCGATTATTACTGGATTACTTTGAGTTTTTCTAAGTGCCCCAAGATATATACAACAGGGTCAAAATATGATTAAAAAGCTTTATTGTTTTATTGTTAATGTTTTTTTCCTAAACTTTGCCTTATTTTTCCTCCTATTCCTCCGAAACCCCTTAAAATGGACCTTTTTAGGAAGGAAACAGGAAATAGGGAACCACTGTTGTAGAGAATCGACTTGTAAAGAAAAAGAGTCTGACACCAGGCCGCAGACGACACACTGTCACGGTGAAGAAGTTACTCTTATGAAGCCAGAAATGACAGGGCGAGATTTGCTGCGGCTCAGCTTGTCGGCTGAACGGCAGCATCAGCTTCCTGTGAAGATAATGGAGCGTTATTGGAGCAAACAATGACAATGTTGGACTAATGCTCGTGTAACCATAGACTACAAAGTCCTGCGATCTCTGCGGCTGAAGAGAAACACAATAAGGAGCGAAGTAGTGACTAACATGGATCCATGGCTTCATAGAGGAGAATATATAGCTCCTGAGGGACTGGAGAGCCACCTGTGTGTGTTTGTGTGTGTGTGTTTGTGTGTGACTTTCTGTGTGTGTGTGTGTGTGGCTTGGTGGGTGGTTAGACCACATTCTTGTGAAAGGGAGTGCTATCTGTCACACATGTTTAATGAACAGATTGAGCTCCGGCAGGATTCAAGAAATGTCCCACACAGATTCTTTCATTCACAGATCTGACAACACACACACACACACACACACACACACACACACACAGTTTTCACATGTTGTTTTGAATATTAAATGAATATGTGTGTGTTTCTGTTTCCTGTCTTTATATATCTGCCTCCAGTGTTAAAGTAGTCGCCTTGCAGAGATAAGCTCATTATACTGTCAGATTATTTAAAGCTAAAACAGGTGTGAACTTACATAATGCTGTTTTCTTTTATACCTCGTGTGCTCTCTGTGTCTTAAATAAGTCATCACGTATAGCTGTGTGCCTGAATAAACACTTTGTTATTGCTTACGACGGCGTTCCTAAATAATAACTGCTCGCTCTCTCTCTCCTCCTTTTTTCTTTGTGCAGGAGAAGCAAAAAACATCCCTCCGTACCCGGGTCCAAACAGGATGAGGGACTGTTACTGCACTGTCAACCTGGACCAAGAGGAGGTGTTCAGGACCAAGATCATCGAGAAGTCACTTTGGTACGTCATGAAAGTCAAATCATAACCACTTCCTCAGAGAAAACTCAAGCGGTATAAAAGGACCTTCCTGCCTTTTTGCATTGAAAGATTTAGAATTGAGCAGGTTAGTGAAGGTCAGGCTGGTGAATAGTTATAAAATAGTTATTCAAGATGTTGAACATGTAATCAAAATGTTCCAAGTTCAAGTCATCTACCGTGTTTCGTCCTCCTTTCATTTCCTGTCACCTCTTCACTGTCTCTTATCTATTAAATGCTAGAAAATCATGATATAAAGACTTCTTAATACCAATACCGTTTGTGATGAGTGTAATTTGAACTGTATACTGTTCTACTCTCTAATGACCTATCCTGAGTGGATAAGCATTTGACATTTACACTGCACAAAGATAAGATAACGATAAACCTGTTGATCTGTTTTTACATTAAAACTGAACATGAACTGACGGTGTAACCACGGTATAGAAACTGTGTTTTTTAATATATTTACATACGGAGAGTAACACATTTAGAGCTCCACCGGCCTTTGAATTCACATTGAAATGAACAGTCTGAGATTTCTCCGAGATAATCGCCACTTTGTTTTGTTTTGGTCAGTTGCTTACAGACTTACAGCACACCCAGCAGTTCCTGTAGTAGTGAATAGGATAGTTTCCGATGGGGGAAAATGGCATGTTTGTTTTGTAAACACTGTGGTTAGAAAGACTTAACAACAGAAATGTGCTGTGGACCTTTAAGTAAGTCCAAGTTCATTTGTATTTGGTTGGTTTCTTTCAAAATAAAAGCCTGTGCATTTACACTGAAAAACATTTCATCTTGATTTTAAATATAACTACACAGGTAAATGTCTACGTGCCATTTCAGGTTCCCACCTGTATCTCCAGAGCACATCTCCCGGATGCAATCAAGTGTAGCAGTGGGAGGGGGGTGGTGGTGAAAATAAATAGGAAATAACAAGAGACAGATGTGTTGACAGGGTTCATAGGAAGAGGACATATTTAGAATATTTTCTACTGTATATTGGGAGGGACAGATTGGTGCTTTCTTGGTATTGGGTGGGCATAACACCCCCCCAAAGAATGCGTGGTTACGCCCTACAAGTGGACTCATACAGTCTATACAAATACCTATCTTCTCCTCTTCATTAGTCCGGTGTCTCTCATGAAAATAGATTTGATGAATGCACATTTCTTACATTTTTTTGGTCACAGAAGAACTCTGCAGATACTTAAAGATTATGGACGGCTGGACAGTCTGTGATTCCCTCCCAACTTAAATTACAAACATCCCAGAGATTCACATTTTTCCTGTGGAGTTGCAGCTGACTAAACTGAATTACATTTATTTAAGGATGGTGTATTTCTAGGATTGTTCATGAATGCAGTCATGCCTCTGCCTGCCTATCTGACCCTCTGTCTGCCGTTGTGTTTGCTAAGTAACAGAGGAAGTCAGTAATTGTCAGCGGTGGCCCTAAGGGCTCGGCTCACGAGATTTTCATTGCCATGATTCCTGTGGTCGTCATTTAGGTAAAGGCAGCATGTGTGGTGGTCGTACCTTCCAGCTGCTGGTCACAAACAGGCGGATTGTTGGAGGCAAACAAGCTGCAGAGTCCATGTGACTTGTGGCGAGATGTAAACATGTGGTCTTTGGGATTAAGCGACATATTTAATCATTTTTGGGCAAGACGCATGATGATGGTGCAAGTACCCATAAAGCCGTACAGATGATTGTTTGAACAGTGAAAAATATTAAAAATATAAAACCAATTGATCGGTCAGCTAATGTATGATTTAAAGAAAGAGTTGAGAGCAGAACAGGAGGACAGTCACACCACTGATTTACATCAAAAATACACTTATAATAATATTATGTAAATATTGCATTGCTTCTTCATTCATTTCTGTTTGTTTTCTTTTTGTTAACTTTTGTAAAGTTATGGTGACAGACTCTCTTCACATCCCTACACTCCTACTATATTTTGAGTGCAAATGAATTACCAAAAAAAGACAAAAGAGTTGATAAAAATGAATTTTATCGATAATATCGTAATCCTGGAGAGAAAATCTCATTTTGTGTCTGTAAAAAGATTTTTGACCTCCATATCTTGTCGTAACACTTTTAATTTCATAATTCAAAATAATAATAATTACGTCCAGATCTCATACATGTATCTCATAATTAAATGATAGTTTTGTCATAATTAAGAGAAGGTCTACAAGAAGATCTTTTTTACTTTAGTGAATGCCATGTGCCTCTGTAGACTGGCTTGACATTTACGATCTGTACACTGTTGTAATCTTTGTAGTTTGTACACTTCATGTCACATACATGACCTCAAACGTTTTTTTCTTTACATACATTTTTTGACATAATTCACCACTTCCTTTCTGCATGTGATTTTTTTTTTTTTTACATCACCACAACATGACTTTTTCTCATTTTTTACAACAAAATATGTAAATCTATCTATCTAATTCGTATTTGTGGTAAAACGCCTTTATGAGACATTTAATCTAATTTTTTCCTGTCTCTCCTCTCACCTCCAGTCCGTTCTATGGGGAGGACTTTTACTGCGAAATCCCACGTAGCTTCAGACATCTCTCCTTCTACATCTTCGACAGGGACGTCTTTAGGAGGGACTCCAGTATCGGTGAGTAAACAGCTGCTCCATCTGCTCCTCTCATACTCAGCTCGGTAAATGATTTGAGATTTTCTTGATTCATGGCCTCATGTTACAGACTTTACTATACACATGGCGTACCATGCAGTTGGCTTCTGCTAAGAAACCACACTGTAAAAAGAAGAAACCACACTGTAAAATCTGAAAACTATTCAGCATCTATATGTAATATATTTTTAGATAACATCGGCATTATACATTGGAATTAAACATTTATATCTGTACCGTTTTATATCTTAAAATATTTAAATGAGCTGTGTGGTCACAGGTGTGCATTGGTCAGATACAGTGTGATTATATTAGCCTGGGAACCAGACGAATCTGCCGAGCTCATGTTTCATTTGCCTTGGCAGATGCGTCTGAATTCCTCTTGTCCTGGATCTGGTCGTGCCAGTCACAACCATTTATTTAAGATGAGGCGGGTTTTAAAAGAAACTTCCTGATTTTGTTACCTTTAGAGGGAGCCATGCTAGTTGTTATGCTAAGCTAACCAGTTGCTGTCTGTAGCCTTAATGAGAATGTTATCCATCTTCTTCAAACTCTCAGCAAGAGAGCAAATAAACTCTAAATTTCATAAAATGCCTAATTATTTCTTTGAGGGACGTTTTACAGAGTGACTTTCTGAATGAAAACTTGTCTTAAAGTGGCAAGATTTTCAATGAAGTCTGGTATTGTATAATCTTATTTAACGGTTTCATCACTAAAAAGGTGTATGTGTGGGTGTGGGTGTTTTTAAGTGTTACTGGGTGTGTCACTGCACATATTGGTTGGTTTATACTTGTGTGTGTGTGTGACCACCAACCACAAACTGAAAAACCTTTCTCAGGGTGTGATTTGTATCTTCAACACTATCGCTTCTTCTGTTTATGTGTGTGTGTGTGTGTGTGTGTGTGTGTGTGTGTGTGTGTGTGTGTGTGTGGGGTGTGGATGTGGATGGGGTGGGTATGTAAACATAAAGTTAGGTTGTTAGTTTCAGGGCAGAAATGACTTGTGTTATTTCCAGGCGTCTGACAATGCACTTTGTGAGTATTTCTGCACCTGGTTCCTACGTGCATTTAGAAGGAGATTGGTATGTGGATTGACAGTGTGCGAGCAGGCATGTGAAAGTGTGTTGGTGTTCGTTGAGTGTTTGTTGTTGCTCACATCTGAACACGCAGGCTTTTTTTTTTTTTTAGGACGTGTAACGTTGAGATTTGTTTTGAGCTTGTTTGTCTTTGTGTGTAGGCAAGGTTGCGGTGAAGAAAGAGGACCTGCAGAAATATCACGGAAAAGACACCTGGTTTCAGCTCCAACCTGTCAGCGCTGACTCAGAAGTGCAGGTCAGTACAGAGAGAACACACACATTCACACGATCACACATTATCCCCCCCCAAAAAAATCACAAAGTATCGTCTCTAAAACTTTTCCTCTTTTCTCATAGAGTCTCCAGTTGTTTTGTTTCTCAGCTTCTCCACAGAAGCCACATGACACTTATAAGGCTGAATACATCTACAAAAATGTGTCTGCTTGATACCAAAAGCTGGCGTTGAATGCTTGTACAGCTGCTTGTGTCGAGACAACATTTAAAGCAAGACTACTGTAAATTCTCAATTGGCTGAGCGACAGAGAGAACCAGGCCTTTATTTGAGACAGGCTAATATTAGAGACGGGACCTTTTTCTAATTAATGCAAACTCAGATCTTCAACAGCAATAATTGCTGACATCAGTAACAACAGAGTCAAGTTCCACTTTGTCCTTTTCCCTGAAAAACGTTAAGCTACCATAAATTAAACACTTTTTCCAGAATTTTCACATTAAAAGTTGCAACTTTCATTTTTTTATGTAGGCTTTTAATGTGAAAAACCTAACATCTATGCAGGATATACCTTAGATAAAGCAACTGGAATTAATATTAATATGACATTATTTCTGAATTTACCGTATGTATAAAAACAAATAAAAACACTTGTGGATTTTGGCGATACAAACTTAGGAGCTTATGGTAACGAACATTAGCTAATGTTAGCAACCTGAAGACATTTCCTTCCTCATATGACATTATATGTTTAACATATTATTTGTTTTATTTTGGTGGTTTATCTCACAGCACCCATGCAGCCTATACGATATGTCTAATGTCTACTTCCCTTTTATCCATTTCTGCAGCACGCTACCAGGGGTGCTGCCCAACAGCCAATCATATTACGATTGCGTTATTGCCTTCATTAAACCTGCACCCGCCTACACCCGCAGCATCAGCCTTAGTGTCTTTCTGCACCTCCTCCAGTCATCTGACCATGACCAACAGCCCGTATCACATCCTCCTCAAATTTAGCCAGTTTAATAGATAGCAACGTTACTAAGTCAGTTCACTGACTTTAAGACTTGGCTACATAGTCTACACAGTTTTAGTGTTATTATTAGCCACAGGAGCAAAAGTTACATAAAGTCACTTTAACATTTGTTTGGCTTCTTTTGTTCAATGAAAAAAAAGAATTTGGGGAAAACGTGTTTACACACCTTAGATAAAGGTATCAAAAAGTCTTGTTTTGGTATCAGGACTTATTATTGTAAATGCACTCATCTCAAAACATTTCAGTCAACACCCGGCCTTACACACTTCACCTGCATGCGGTATGTGTGATAGTGTGTCTGCATGTTAATGTCTGAAGCAGTGCAGAACACAAACAAACACAGCGTGTGTGCACCTGAAACATCCGAGCCTGCAGGGTCAAAGTCACCCGGCTCTCCATGTATACTGTAGATCCCGTTAGTTCACCTCCGTCATCAGCTGGTCAACAGAGCTTTTATCCAAATCACTGTATTTAACATATTCTCACTTGTCATCGTTGGTTAAGTCTGTGTTGGTGTCACATGTTTGGAGTTTTGATTTGCTGCTGTATGTTCACAGGTCTTGTATGATGGCGGTAAAAGCAGATCAGAGCAAATAATTCTTGTTTTTGGGAATATTCAGAGCCAGTCCTGACTGAAATTTTCACTTTTAATCTCAAATGTGAATTGTTCTTAATTCTACTTTTTGACTTTAACCTTTTAATTAAGTAAATATATTAATGTGTGAATATGTTTTTCTTGAATGCACACACATCGCCACTTCTTTGTAAGCCTGATGGGGAGATGGCACCAAATAGTAGTCCAAACATCAGGAACACATGTTGGAGTGTGATGATGAAAAAAAAAAAAACACAATTCATGGAAGCATTAAAACTAAATTTTTATTTTATCTCCCATGCGGTTAGCACCTTCCGTCACCTCCCAGGTATTTCCAACAAGTTAGAAACCATCTAAAAACTAAATGTTATTGTGCATACACACACAAATATTTGACCTAAGTTTGGAAAAATCCCCCAAAGACAAAGAAAAGTAGCTTTTTGTTACATTTCTGCTGCCATGGATTCATCTGTGATTTGTAAAATCGTCTAGTAATCAGTTTTAGAGATGTTGCAATGCATGCTTATTTAATACATGTGAACATTTTCTACTATTCGCTATTCAGCAGTCTCAATCACCCACACGCATTGGTTACACACACACATGCATGCACGCACAGACAGGAACGCACACACTTAGCCCATAGTACTACACACACACACACACACACACACACACACAGACAGACAGAGACAGTCAGATACACAGTGAACAGTAACATCTGCAGACAGATGGGTGTGTGTAGCCCTGGAGCAGGGATCTTAAACAGAGACACATTCATCCGAGGAGCCGGGGAGAGGAAGGATGTGTGAGAGAATGAGAGAAAAGAGAGAAAGCGAGGGAGATGGATCAAATGAAGTAGGAAGATAGAGTGTCTCTTTTCTCTTTTCAATAGAGGACACATTGTTTGGCCTGTGCGCACATGTGTAAGTGCGTGTGTTTGTTCCCTCTGCTTGAATCGGCCAAAAAGAGAAAACGCCTGTGAGTTTGCATACTGATGCTGTTAATTAATGGAGCTTTTCTAGACAGCTGCAGCACTACACTGTCATTATGTCATTAATCCAATCACTTAAGAGGGAAAATAACTTCGGCATGACGTTCGGGCTTGAAGCTATTTTCATACGGTGTCTGTGTTGGTGCAGGAATGCCACTGTATTCTTGTTTGTGTTGTTATGTTTGGTGAAAGAAGAGTTAGTGTTTTTAGCACATATTTACTGCCTATCCATCAGGCCTTTTCTGATAAGCAACAATTTCTAGCCTCATACAGTGTAGACAGTGCATAAGATCTATGTGTAGTACTTGGAGAGTTCATAAACTGGCAGTTAGATCTAAGAGCGAAGCAGCTGGACTCTCATGAAAACCGTGTATATCCACGTTCGGTGATAATATGTTTGAAGCATGACATGTTTTTATGAGTTATGACCCGTGCATGAACCCATTGGATTATTCATTGTGAGAGCTGGACTGTCACCAAGACTAAAACAGGTTTGCGAAGCTGACATTTTTAGATTGGATTAGGTTGCACATTGTTGGCAGATACAGCAGAAGTTTTGGGTAACCCTTTATTTGGAAAGTCCGCCTACAGATAGTTTGTAGTATTTGTAACATTCCAACTGTTTGTCTGTAGATGTTTAGCAGATTTATGTGATAATTTATGATCATACCCTAACTTAACTAAGAAACTTAACCAAACCTCAACCACAGTGGTGTAATATCAGAAAACAGTTGTCAAATCTAAAGTTAGAAGCTGTTGAAATGTCTCCCACACATACGCAATCAAACTGGAAAATGGGTTTCACTGGCGGTGACCATCCTTCCCGTCACTGGGCACCAGTCTGGTGGATCCCAGTGTTATCTAGACGCTGAGGTGTTCAAAAAGACTCCGCGGAACATTTAAATTCAATAGTGTGTACATAAAAAGTGTGTGTTTGTGTGTTCTGCAGGGAAAAGTGCACCTGGAGCTGCGTCTGAGTGAAGTCATCACAGACAGTGGAGTCATCAACCATAAACTAGCCACACGGTGAGACTGCACAGCCTCATGCATTGTGTTACTCATACATAACACAATTCTACACATACATGTTTTTATATGACTGGTGCTGTTTCATAAAACATGAATTTCCATCCTATAAAAATAACAAAAAACCTTAACTTTCTGGAAACAAGGATTTCCCAACTTTATGATGTGAGCACATCTCATCAGCTGCTGTATTTCTCAAGATTTCTAACCACACATGAAAAGAGGCTCTTGGGGTTAAAATGTCAGTCAGCCCACCACTTTGGTCCAAACTGAAATATCTCAAAAGCTGAATAGATTGCTGTAACTTTTTGTACAGACATCGTCATTCCCAGAGGATAAACCCTGATCATTTTCGTGACCTCCTTACTTTTCCTCTAGCACCACCATCAGGTCAAAATTTCACGTCATTTACAACTGCACTTTGTGTTTCATGTTAATTAGCAAATGTTATAATGCTAACGCGTTAACGTCAGCATATCAGCATTGTCATTCAGAGCCAGTTATCATCCTGATGTTAGCTCCGAGTACTGGTGTGTCTCAAAGGTTTCCACGAAGTAGAGGAGTACCATTACATCATCATTTTGTGTCATCAAAGACAGCTGCTGAGTCATCAAACTGTAATTTTTGTATGAAATGTGGGATTGTTAATGGGAAGTAGTTCAAATGTCACCGTAACTCTTTTTTCTCATTCCTTCGTTGGGTTCTTGAGGCCGCTAAATGCTGGATAAATTTACACAATACAGCACATCATCCTAGTTTTAAGGTACATGGCGCGTTGCCCAGCAACAGCCTCTAACAGGCAGCCATGGTTGAAGGTTAGAGAGTTTTTCTGAGAATAAATCTGCCTTTGAATGTGTGAATCAATACATTGTGGATGAGGAATCTGCCCTCACTACATTGTTACTGTTACCATCGTACACACATTTAATGTGTGAACTTCAGTGTTTACAGGGGATCAATATTATGCTTATGGGTGGATTATTCTGTGTGTACGTGTGTGCGCGCTTGTTTGCTGTCCAGTTCTTCCTCTTTGTAACATGCTGCAGTAAAGTCTGATGTTGAGCCAGCGTGGCTCCGTTCCCAGAGCACATTGTGGGTAAGGAGCTTAAAGCAGGAGGTCATCTAGTCAGATTTCTCTAGGAAGACACGTGTATGAGGGAGACAAGAGAGAGAGAGAGAGAGAGCTGTGTCCATTCAGCTTTACAGACCACACTAACCAACAGGAAGAACACATGTACAGAAATGAAACCACCTATTTCTATTTGATGCTGCATTTTTACTCCTGTACACAGCTATATTTACTTTGAAGATTAAGATTTTACAAAGAAATAAAGACACGACTGTCTTATAAAACATGATGCATTGTTATAGATCATACCACCCCACAGTATGTACAGTTAAAAATATCACTACACTGTGAAGTACTGCTTACATATTAATAAATCAGTAATAATAACCAAATAATGTAATGTACAATTATAAAATCCTCTCTGCGGTCAATCTTTCTATAAAATACTTAAAATAAATTGCTCAACCAATACCTCTGTACTTAAGTAGGTACATGAGTAATCATTTTTACTTTTAACTTTTACCATTGTACTCAGTGGACAGTAAAATAAGTAGCAAAGTCAATGCACCACAACCAGACCACACATTCTTCTTCTTCTTCTAGGTCAAAGCCTAGCACCTACATTACCCACAATGCAACTTGGCCGCCGACAGATCGGTCAGAGATTCAGGTGTGTTATCTTAGTAGCGGCTAAAATAGAAGACAACAGAGCTCTTTTAAGTTTACGTCTTGCTAACCACACCGCGAGCAACAACTGGCCCGGACTCAAGTGACATCACTTGAGGCATTTTCATCAGATTTCAGCACATATTCAGAGTTCCTCTTTAAGCAATAATAGTTTGAAGTCTTGTAACTGAGTATTTTTGGTGAGGTATTGTCACTTTTACTTAAGTTTAAAATGCCATTTCTTCCACCACTGGAAAATTCCGACAGAAATGTAGCTGATTGGGCAATACAATGAATGAGACAGGAAGCGTGTTATAACACAATACTCATCAATAAGAATCCCATGGCCCTGTTTATTTTAATGTTTCATATACTTGGAAAGCTTCCCCCGTCAATGACACTGACTCGTAATCACATCCCCTCTTTGTGTACGTTTGTTGGCACGGTGATGTCATTCGTTTCCCTCTCATTTGAGTGAAATTGTTTTTGACAGGATACGTGGGCGCAGAAAAGAAGCACATTGACCTAATATGAGTAATGTGGACTAAAACAAATAAGTCTGCTTCACCACCGTCTGGCATGTCAGAGCAGTGATGAGAGAGACAGAGAGAGAGAGAGGTGGGTGGGTGTGTGGGGGTGGTGGAGTTGGGGGGGTAGCTGGATAGTAGGGTAAGCAGAGGTTATATAAACAAGCTTATTGGACAGGAAGCGCTCTGGCATTAGTGATGCTTAACTCAGCCCAGGAACCCGTGTGTGTGTGTGTGTGTGTCAGCAGGATGGTGCAAGACTGTTGCATGTGTGTCAGTTCAGCTGTGGCCAGCGCTGCGATCTGCTGTGTAATTCATCATGCGGTGTGAGTAGTGGTGCATCACCATGACACACAGGAAGTGATTCGTCCTGCTGGGTGTCCTGTCCTGTTTGGATGCTAATCCCCTTACAGCATGATGTCATCGAAAGGATAGATAGCTAGATAGCTAGATAGCTAGATAGATAGATAGATAGATAGATAGATAGATAGATAGACTCTGTCCATGTTCCTCACGATATGGTCTCTTCTGGATTTGCCGTGTATGTAGTTGCTTGATCACTTAGGATTTAAAGTTGGCACAACTCTGTGGCCAACGGCTCAAATGGACTTGCCTCCCTCCGTCTCTTTTCATGTGTCCCGCTCTCTGTTTCTACCCTTTATACATACAGACACGCCTAACATTGACACCATGGGGCCATTTTTTACATGCTGAGAAAACTCTCAAAGAGCTCTTAACGTGGTCCAAATTTTACTAGCGAGGACTCCCAGCGTAGGCGTGAGTTTCAGGATGAATGGACCAGATGTTTTGTGTCTGTGGAAAGGGGGGGTAGTTGACTGGAAGGCATGATATGATTCCTCTTTCAGTCATTCATATTTTTACAGATCATTAAACCAGGGGAAAAGTAGACGATAAACCCAAGGAACCTTGTCCACCTCTTTGAAATGAGCCTCAGAATTTACTCACCTATTTTCATATGGACTATATCAGTCAGTGAGGGGTGTGTTATTCACTACACCAAGAATTACAGTGAAGAGTATGTTCATATATCGATTCAAACTAGAAATTTTAAGGTGAACTTAAAGCTACATTAAGCTATTTTTACCACTATGTGGAAACCATTGAAACAAACTCAATTATCATCCCACAGAGCTTTGGGTTTTTGGACAAATTAGGTGCAATATTAGCTCTTTGGTCTCCACCAATGCCAGAGAGGAATTGCTGTCTTAAGCTGCTCGATGCTCAAATTTCATACCTGTTTTTTCATGCTGGACAGGTAGCATAGACTCAGCTTGTTGACTGGAAATAGATTCCTTTTGTTTTCTACTGTATAGGAGGGCTGATGAGAGCAGTGAGACGACTGTGTGTGTAGAGGTGTAGGATTGGATGTCAACTCTCACTGGTCTTGGCAGTAATGTGACCCTTTCACATTAGTCACTTGATTAAGTCATAATATAGAGGTTAATAGAGCTTTAAGAGTCTTCAGAGAGTATGTTCAGATTGTTTTGTATGGCGCTTGACACTTAGCAACCGAAGATCATTTTATCCTGTTTGCTTTTTTGTGCTTCTATTTACTCCTTTAGCTTAAAAAGAGCTAAGCTAGCTCTTCATAACAGCATAGAAAAGGTATGTTAGCATAGCATAAAAACGATACTGTAAAGAACCTTGTATCTATAGCTTTTATGGATAAGATCATACAGTACATTGCGTATTAAACTTAGCATCATATGAACGTGTTACAGGTGACTATGCTTGTATAGTAGTGTACTTATCCATCAATTCTTTGTGTGTGTTTCTACAGAGTGTTGGAGTGCCAAGGACTTCCAATTGTCAACGGCCAATGTGATCCCTACGCTGCTGTCTCTTTACTAGGACCTTCAAGGTCAGATCTCCCATGCAATTGGACTGATTTCACCATGCACATAAAATTTTTGGTTTTCAGCATTAACTTTGAATAAACGTGTGTTTATCTTCGTCTGCCTTTCTGCTCAGGTCGGAAGCCAAGAAGACCAAGGTGAAGCGGAAAACCAACAACCCACAGTTTGAAGAGGTTTTCTATTTCGAGGTACGGTTTGTGTGATTAGTTTAACATTAACTTGTCTTGGTAAAGATGTGTTTTCATGTTGGGTTTCAGTCAAAGGAAAAAGTATGTGGACACCTGATCAATACAACCATATGTAATTCTTGATATTCTCTCATTTTCAAAACCATGAACATTTATATCAGCGCTTGATAGTATGCCACTGGCAACCATTTCAAGAAATTGGCAACCAATTGTTGGCTTTTTGTTGTCATCAGTGGCAACCACGTTTCACGTGTGAAAAAGAAGAAAAAAATGTTTTGTTACTGTAATAAAGCTCTACTATTAAGCAGATAGCTACATGTTATCTTAAGTACTTAGAATATAAGGTGACTAAAAATTGCAATATTTTCAGTTTTGGCAACCAAAAGCTGGGCATTGATTGCAAGCTTGGCAACCACTATATAAGTTAGTGTTGGGCCCTGTTTCCTGCTATGACAGCCAATGGACTGGTTGCACAGCAGACATCTTGACGCGTCGAAGCCGGAAACTCACAGGTGTATTAATGACAGCTGCATTCCAGTGGAGCTATGGTGCATGTTGGTTCTCTGTCACTGTTGCTGGGACGGTTAATAGAACTGAGCCATCGTTACTGTTATTAAGTCCACCTGTGTTAGTCAAGTCAAAATGCCTGTTGTGCTCAGTACCAGCACAGTCCGACCTGAGCAGAGGTCTAATTAACCAGAATAAGTGGAAACACTTGTGTAACAACAGCAGAACAGACCCAGTACCAAAGTGACTGCTATAATCAAAAAAATGTTTGCGAAGAGACGATTTCCTCTAAATTTAATCACATCATATTTTTTTAATAAGGTTCTGTCTGCAATTGTGGTTTGTGGTTTTTCAGTTATTACGTTTTCTTAACCTCCTCAGGTCTATTATTTATCATCGGCTGCAGTACACAAGTTATACAGTTACCAGACACAAACCCATTTAGCAGAACTAAAGCTCTGAAATGTTGAACAACTAGTCAGCTAAAACCTGAATTTGTTTCAGATTCCTACATTTTAAAATGTTGGTTTTCAATGCCTTTATCTTTATAATCGTCACAATTGCATTGAGTTACAAAAACATGACATTAACTCTTGTTAATTCTTAATAATATATAACGTTAGCATGTGCTGTGACAACAAGCTAGCTGCCTAGCATAATAACATTAGCTAGCATAATGGTAAAAAATAGCTAATTTAAAAACAAGGTAAAAATATCTCTCAGCTAAACTAGTTCACATATTTTTATGAAGTCTAAAAGCTTACGGAGGTATTTGTACCGCACCTATAACTTTTGGTTTCAGAGAAAAACAACCAGAAACACTGTTTGCGTTTGTTGCTGTACGTATAAATTGTCTGATTCTCATTAAAAACATGTCATTTTTTTTAGACATTTTTTTGCACACACAAACAAACTCATTTTCATACTATTACTACTATAACTGTTCATGTGATAATAGTAAAATTAACAAATAAAGCAAGTGGAAACACAAACATTTGCAGTATTTATTCTCTGCATGTCTCTTTAAAAACAGTTTAGCTACATGTTATCTTAAGTACTTAGAATATAAGGTGACTAAAAATTGCAATATTTTCAGTTTTGGCAACCAAAAGCTGGGCATTAATTGCAAGCTTGGCAACCACGATTATAAGTTAGTGTTGGGCCCTGTTTCCTGCTATGAC
Organism: Sciaenops ocellatus; assembly: GCA_033000465.1. NCBI lineage: Eukaryota > Metazoa > Chordata > Actinopteri > Sciaenidae > Sciaenops > Sciaenops ocellatus. The sequence goes on along the minus strand of CP136888.1, from coordinate 5,465,058 downwards.
AGCCAATGGACTGGTTGCACAGCAGACATCTTGACGTGTCGAAGCCGGAAACTCACAGGTGTATTAATGACAGCTGCATTCCAGTGGAGCTATGGTGCATGTTGGTTCTCTGTCACTGTTGCTGGGACGGTTAATAGAACTGAGCCATCGTTACTGTTATTAAGTCCACCTGTGTTAGTCAAGTCAAAATGCCTGTTGTGCTCAGTACCAGCACAGTCCGACCTGAGCAGAGGTCTAATTAACCAGAACAAGTGGAAACACTTGTGTAACAACAGCAGAACAGACCCAGTACCAAAGTGACTACTATAATCAAAAAAATGTTTGCGAAGAGACGATTTCCTCTGAATATAATCACATCATATTTTTTTAATAAGGTTCTGTCTGCAATTGTGGTTTGTGGTTTTTCAGTTATTACGTTTTCTTAACCTCCTCAGGTCTATTATTTATCATCGGCTGCAGTACACAAGTTATACAGTTACCAGACACAAACCCATTTAGCAGAACTAAAGCTCTGAAATGTTGAACAACTAGTCAGCTAAAACCTGAATTTGTTTCAGGTTCCTACATTTTAAAATGTTGGTTTTCAATGCCTTTATCTTTATAATCGTCACAATTGCATTGAGTTACAAAAACATGACATTAACTCTTGTTAATTCTTAATAATATATAACGTTAACGTGCTGTGCCAACAATCTAATTGCCTAGCATAATAACATTAGCTAGCATAATGGTAAAAAATAGCTAATTTAAAAACAAGGTAAAAATATCTCTCAGCTAAACTAGTTCACATATTTTTATGAAGTCTAAAAGCTTACGGAGGTATTTGTACCGCACCTATAACTTTTGGTTTCAGAGAAAAACAACCGGAAATACTGTTTGCGTTTGTTGCTGTACGTATAAATTGTCTGATTCTCATTAAAAACATGTCATTTTTTAAGACATTTTTTTGCACACACAAACAAACTCCTTTTCATACTATTACTACTATAACTGTTCATGTGATAATAGTAAAATTAACAAATAAAGCAAGTGGAAACACAAACATTTGCAGTATTTATTCTCTGCATGTCTCTTTAAAAACAGTTTACAATCAGTTATATTCATGAGTTTATATTTATAGATATTTTTCACACACAAACTCCCTTTCACACTGCCCCCGTTAACCCTCGATCACCAGCAGCACCGCTCTGACATTTTTGTGTCACCCCTCCCTCCCTGGCCTTCCCGCTGCAGCACTAGAAGACAGCAGGACAAGAGTATGATTGATTCGGACAAACCACCAAACAATCTGGCCCATTGATTTCCATCCGACAAAACCGTCTCATTTATTCCCGACCACATGAGCGAGACCCTGCATACCCTGTGGTGATTTCTGCCTGCAGCCCCTCCCCTCCCCCCCCGCCCCTCTCTGAGTCACACACAGAGGTCCATGTCCACACACAAAACACAGGCCCATCAATCACTTTCTTGTCATGTGGTTGTTGTTTTTTTTTTTTTTTATTGTTTCAAATTTCTCATTGCTCCAGACTCACACGGATCCTGCCACATTCTGATCTCTGATAATTCCTATTTATCAAAATCTGTCAGATAGTGAACATAGAGATTTACTTTGGTTGGGGCTAATTTTTGCCTCGTTATAAACAAAACAACTACTAATTTCAACAAAATCATGTGCAAATGCCCAAAGAAAATCAGATTTTCTGCACTATAAAATGCTATCATGTGCTTTGCAATCTAATAATGATTTAGTTATTCATTATTCTGCCAATTATTGTCTAGAAATGTTGAAAATGTGATCATTATAATTTCCCAGATGCTAAGAAAACACATTTGATCAGCTGAAATCAACAAATTGTTTCAGCTCTACTCTCATTGTTGTATATCTGTTTCCTCTAGCCTGTTTTTCAGGATGTAGATGCTCCTGCAGCGAGCGGTGTAGTGCTTATCAGCACTTCAGTCAGCATTGGGCAGGGGTTAAAATGGATTGGGATTTGGCAAGATCCCGTGTAATCTGACCATGGCACATTTCCTGCTTCACAAAATCAGTTTTAAATGATTCAATGTTTCACGTTTTTTAAACTGTTGGTCGTTCAAAACAAGTAACTTGAAAATGTCTAGAAAACAGAATAATGTGATAAGAGTTCATAAGAGAAAACACAAAATAAAACTAGTAGTTTTCTGTGAGCTGAAGTTATGACATACTCGTCCAATTTTCTTGAGTGGATGGAGTATGGAATAAAGAATCATAAATATGTAGTTATTTTACTCGTCTGTGTCAGGATTTATTGAAAGGTCTGCATCTCTTCAGTGTCATCGTTAATTTCATAATGATCCTCACTCCCTGAAGTCAAGCAGCAGAAGTATAATGATAATGTACAAATACTACTGGACCATTTTTGAGAGAGCTAAATATTCAAAAGTACTCTTACATGTCACTGTTTATAGCACAGGGCGTTCATATGGTTGGACTTTTACATGGTTTATGCTAAATGTTTACTCTGTCCATGTCTAGGTGACACGGCCATTGAGCTACACAAAGCGGCAGTTTGATGTTGAAGAAGAGGATGTTGACAAACTGGCACTGAGGTGAGTTAGGATCTGTCTTAAAGGACAGTGTGTCAGTGTCAGTGCTGAACGTGGTGTCTTTTAAAGCTCCTCCCATGGTTGAACTGTACCCGGTGGTTTGTGTCCAGGGTGGATCTGTGGAACGCCAGCAACCTGAAGTTCGGGGACGAGTTCCTGGGCGGCGTGCGTGTTCCTCTGCGGGTCCTGGGTCAGGCTGGGGTTCACGACGCATGGTGAGAGGAACATGACTCACACATCACATCATCTCTTTTCGCACAGTCGCCTCTTGGCCCGTCAATCATCTCGGGTTCGTTTTATGGTTTTTCCAATAAACAAGTACTCTGCTGTACCCCTGCTGGGGCTGGGTGGGTTTGATTTCATTATCATTGACATTCTGAGTATGTGTTGCCGTAGCAACAGCAGAGCCCTAGCAACAAGTATCAACACTGACAACAGACCTTCTTTAAAGATTTTTTTATTTAACCAGGGTAGATTTCGCTGAGCATGAATGCGATTTTCCAGCATTGCTGACCAACAGAGCCTGTTTTTGTATTTTGCCTCGGACTACATGTTTCTTTTGGAAAACTCAACACTTTGCCTCCATGAATGATGGCAGAACTGCTTTGGAAATGTGAACAAAGAGAATAAGAATTGGGCAGTCAGTACAGTCCATTTCAGAGGATAATAATCATTCCCTTACAATGAATGAGAACACATCCAGTGAGACAGTTTCTTAGATTGTAATGACACAGTCAAACCTTCATTGATTGTTCTTTGGGCACAGCAACAAGCTGTAAACATGTCATTGACATATAGTCACTGATTAGTTAAAAAGTTGCTTATTTACACGTCATGTAGTTCATTTGGTGTTTTATTTCTGGCCATTCGAGTATATTAGTTCATAACTCTCTCTGTTTTCAGCTCTGGTTTTGGTCTCCACCATCAACTAACAAGGGAACTATCTGGCGCTTTGTTTGCTAATGCTCCACTAAGTTACTCGCTAAGTTAGTAGTGTGTCTGGTGTTTTTTTCGTTTTTTTTGAGCGTTTTCACTGAAAACAGCTGCTGGAAATGAGTTTGATGAGAGCAGCGAGATTGAAAGAAAACAAAGTTGTGGCTGTAAAACCAAAACAATAAGCTAAAAGAGGCTGAAAAGCGCTGCACTGTTGAGGGATACTGCAGAGTTGTTTGATATTTTTCTGTAGGTTTCGTCACTACCAGCAACACCTTTCACGTCATAGCAATTTTTTTTGTTATTGTTGATATAAAACTATTGATTAGTGCAGCTTGAAACAAATGCCTCAGCGGTGTTATCAGTGTTTATCAGTCTCATTTTGAAAATGTGGAGATGGTTGTCACACATCACCCCTGCGAGTTCCATCAAAATCCAATCATTGAGAAGATCCCATTGGTCCAATCTAAGCTCTTGTCTACTTTTTTCTTCATCAGGTACTTTCTCCAGCCCAGGGAGAACGGAGGGAAGTCAGTGAAGGTGGAAGAGCTCGGCTCTCTGCGTCTGAACATCGTTTACACTGAGGACCACGTTTTCCCGTCCGAACATTACACTCCCCTCAGAGATCTACTGCTGCACTCTGCTAACGTCGGGGTAAGTGTACATGAACTGCTCGGACATATTTCGGTGTCCTGCCTGCATTGATCTTATACCGTCAACAGCTTTACACTTTACATGTTTGCTCCTCTCTTGTTCAGCCCGTGTCAGCGTCCACAGCTCACATTCTGGGGGAGGTATGTCGGGAGAAACAGGAAGCAGCCATCCCCCTCGTGCGTCTGTTTCTTCACTATGGCAAGATTGTGCCTTTCATTAGCGCGATTGCTCACGCTGAAGTCAACCGCACACAGTGAGTGTCTCAGCGCATCTTTTCCCTTCGAAGGACACAATATTTGTCACAGTTCAGTTGATGTTGTGCCTCAGAGTCCAGCTGCATAAATTCATCTCCCACGGCAGAAGAAGACGCAGCAGATGTTGAAATTTTCCATGTTGACCCATATGAATTTTTTCCTGAATGAGGCCCACATCTATTCTTGAATCACCACCAGATTATTAATTAAAGTGACTTTGGAAATGAGGTCATCAGGTTCAGTTTGGACATCAACTAGCTTAGCATTTTGATTTGTATGTGAAAAAATATGTGCATTATCAGGAATGTAATGTATTAAACTGAAATCATGTTGTTTATTAAGCTGAATTTTTGATTTGTACTCATGCTGCGTCTCTGTGTAGGGATCCTAACACCATTTTCCGGGGAAACTCTCTGACTTCCAAGTGCATCGATGAGACCATGAAGCTGGCGGGAATGCACTATCTGCAAGTCACACTCAAACCTATCATAGATGAGGTACGACACTGCCGTACCTCCATGTTTGTTTTCCTTTATTCACGTCAGATTCTTTTTATGTCTTCATTTCATTCATGTCACGTCTTTCTCTGTAGCACCACTAAGAATATTTTGCTAAATCAGTTATGAAATCTTCACAGATCTGCACAGAACACAAACCCTGCGAAATCGACCCGGTCAAGCTCAAAGAGTCAGAGAACCTGGAGACGAACAGGGTAAGAAGATGAGTGTGTGTGTTTGCTTGTTTGCGTTTGGTCGCTGTGTTGGTATCTGACACATCTGCCCTGCCTCCCCTTTCCTTAGGAAAACCTTCGTCATTATGTAGACCGCATCTTCAACGTCATCACCACCTCCGGCGTTCGCTGTCCCACTGTCATGTGTGACATCTTCTTCTCTTTGAGAGAGTCCGCTGCCACCCGTTTCCAAGGTAACTCGCCTCCTGAGCGACTTGCGGGAGATGGAGGAATGAAAGCAAGCTGCTAATAATGAACAGGATATGAACAATAAAGAACAGGATGTTCAAGATGTCCAAGGACACTGGTTGTGCTCTGCCATTTGTGTCAAACCTGAAAACAATTAAACCTCCTACACAGTTATTATGGTTATGTGTGGACTGTTGAGTATGTGCTGCCAGTGTCATATACTGTGCTGCCCCCTGTTGGCAGCCACAGGGTACTGCAGTGACAGGAGGAACAAGCTGTGATAAATGTGAAGTCTGTTGTTATTTCTGTATCAAGCCAAGCCAAGCCCCTGGCTCATCCCACATGGTTTATGAAATGTGCATCTTCTTATAATATATATATTATAATAAATATTATGCAGTATAAACACTTCTTTATGGCTTCAAATAACATATCTATGGGGACAAAACAAGTCTACAGTTTGTCCTGATAAAAGGCTTTTTTCGTCATCCCCTCACCTCATTTCTTCAAGTACCTAACTTATTTAAATGTTTCATATGAATAACCACCTAAGTCTTTGAACAAACCTTTTTATCCAGAGTGCATATGTAGTGTCTTAGGTGTTATTATTATATTTATATAAGTATAGTGTGTGAGATCAATCTTGTTTTGTTATTCTTTTTCCTTCAGTGGATCAGGATGTTCGGTACACAGCAGTGAGCAGTTTCATTTTCCTGCGTTTCTTCGCTCCGGCTATCCTCTCCCCCAACTTGTTTCATCTACGGCCGCACCATCCAGTGAGTCTGATTATTAAAACACACTATTAATAACCATAACAAGTGCTGCTGGAAATATTGTGCTAAAAATGCTTTTGATTATACCTCACCTCGTTGTTTAGTTATTTCCATTTTTGCCTCGTGCCGGTTGGCGTTAAAAAAAGCTGAGGTTCAGAGTTCATTCTTGACTTTGAAAGCAGTAATTCTTTGGTTTATATTACTCCAACCAAGTCCAGGTCATTTCTTTAATACAGTGCTTTTATGATGTGGTCAGATGAGACAGCTGCTTTCTCAAGCTTTATTATATTTCATGTCTTTTTCTCTCTTTAGGATCCCGCCACCTCTCGAACCCTCACCCTCATCTCCAAGACAATCCAGACCCTGGGAAGTCTCGCCAAGTCTAAATCTGTGAGTTTCTCTTATTCAAGTATATTTTTTTATTTTCCTTCCTGTGACTAAACTTGACTTTATATGTGTTTAAGTCTTAAAAGTTGAATTCAAACAGATCTTTCTCTCTCTTTTCTCTCTTTTTTCTTCATGCTTTTGTTCCTTTCAAGGCCAATTTCAAAGAGTCTTATATGGCTGCGTTTTATGACTACTTCAATGAGCAAAAATATGCGGACGCTGTGAAGAATGTGAGTGTTCGCCATCTCCTCTTATTACACACACTAAATCTCTGCCATCTTGTGTACACACAAGCAAATATTCTTTTTTTGTCCCGCACATCTGATGAAGATAAACTCTGATAAATGTGTAAATATGTTTTTGAATATTAAATGTGTTGTTATATGACATCCATTACTTCCGCCACAGTTCCTGGACCTGATCTCCACCTCTGGCAAATGGGATCAGAAGAGCATTGAAACACCAATCATGCTCAAAGAAGGGTAAGTTATGTTCAAATGATATTCAGGGAATGTGAAAAAACAAAATAAAAATAAAACTAAATGTAAGCCCTCTCAGTTCCACTGCTAAGACGTCCTACACATGTGATATTAGATACGAGAATTTATGGAATGATGATTTAAGATTTTGTAATCGTAGTGAAACTGTCTTGTGTACTGTGGATGTTACCGTGGCGTCAGTCCCCTTTTTACTGCTAATTAAGCAGCTTCAATGTTTGTCTTTTACCACCTTATTAAGGTTGTGTTGGCGCTTGTTTCTAGGTTCAGACAAGGCGGTTGGGTTGACGATCAAATCTGAACTGTCCAGACTCAGAGAAATAATTAGCAGAAAATGTTCGACATTTTGGGAAATATTTGCTTTCTTGCAGCGAGTTATGAAAAGATCAATAACACTATTGATACCGCCGATAATTGGAAACAGGAGGAAACCACTAGTCTGGCTTGGTACAACATCACTAATCACTAATTAACACAGGATGTGTGGCTCATTTAATCCGTACAAAATAAGTTTAAAAACAGTCATTCTCTGTTTAACGCCATACTATTTCTTTGCTTGCCTGACACTAGTAACTTCCTGGAATCTCCACTGGTTGCCAGGCAACTGCTCAGAGTCAGGATATCATTCAGCCCATGGCGAATTTTGGTTTTTATGCATTAAACAAACAACATACATCATGTGAATTAGTGAGCTTTAGAGGTAGCTGGTAGCTATATTTCCAGTCTTTATGCTAAGCTAAGCTAATTGGCTGCTGGCCAGGTATCAATCCTCTCAACTCTCGAAACAATAAGTGTATTTCCCAAATAGTCAAAGTCAAGTACTTTAAGTTATCACTGGAGTGGAGCTGGACCTTTACTTGACCTTTTCATGTTTGACCCCTCATGGTTTGCTCCATTTCCAAAGTGAACAGTTACAGTAAAGAGACTGTAAACTGAGCACTTTCTAACAACACATGGGCTGTTGTTTTGATGATATTTCTAATGAGGCTGTAAATGGGGAGGACAGTTTCCAGTTGACAGTAGTGGTGCCAGCGTCTCGCTCATCAACATCCCCACCCTCTTTTGTTTCTGCTACCGGGCGTAGGAGTGTTAAACTCACTATAAAGAGGGTTGATGGGAAGGGGTCAAAAGGCACGAAGGGCAGGTAAGAGCTTCTCTATATAAAGGCTTTGCCCTTGTGACCCCCTGTGTGTGCACTGTAATCCCCCCCCCCACCCCCTCCGAACCAGGCCGGCCATTTTCTATCCCACCAACATCATGCGCTGCTGTAGATGCTGCTGCACTTTACTTTATATCTGGCCTCTACATAAGTGCTCTATCAAGCAGACTGTTACACTGTCTGACACTGTGATGGACTTTAGTCTGCTGCATCCTCCTGGAAGTAGACGGATGCATACAGTGACTGTGATGGTATAAAGTAAAGTGTTTACCTTTAAGCCTGCTTACCTAGGAGGCGTCACTAGTGCTGGTAGCCCTTCTCGTTCCTCACCATGCCAGACGTGCTTGGTGTCACAGTGACACCAGGGGTTGGTTACTGTACAAACATTTCTGGGATCTCATATCTGCCCGTATCCTGACCCTTTATCCCCCTTCCTCCAGACTGTGACCATATCACTGTCATACACAGTAGAGTTTCCAGCACAGCTCCAGGCGTTATGGCAGATGTGAAACCAGCACCAGCACGGCTCAGTAGTGTGTAAAGAGTACAAGTTTTCCTGTGGGAGAGTAGTAACTTTGGTGTTTATTACCCCGGTGCTTCATATTCCAAGTATCCTACGGCCCTCAAACTCTAAAACAAAGACATCCTGGTGTTTACTCTCCCTGAAAGGACCATACTGGTGGTTTTACATGTTTTGGCCCATTAACAAGAAATACTGGAACATTTTCCAAAGCATACCATCATGTCTTAGATTGATTTTGAGTTACAGGCGCCCACTGGTCCCATTTGTTTTATTACAGTGTGAAAATTCATTTAGAGATGGGAAACTTCTTTGAGGTAGCAAGCAGACTTTTGCAAGCCAAGAAGCTCTGCATTCACAAGCTTTTGGAAGTTCAAAATCAAACTTAGAATGATCATCTTTGCTAAAATTTTAAGGTGAATTCATTGAAAGGCTACAACTAACAATTATTTTCATTACTGATTCATCTGTTGGTTATTTTATCGATAAATCAATTAATCATTTTATCTATAAAATGTTGAAAATAGCTAAAACATGCCCCTCTAACTCTTTAGAAGTCTCATTTTGTATGTACAAAAACCAAAGAAATTCAGTTTACAGCATTTGAAAACACAAAAAGTAACACTTCCTCATATTGGAGAAACTGGAATCAGACAAATGTTTTCTGCTTAAAAATGACTCAAACAGCTGTCAGATTATTAAAACAGTCGCTGATTATGCTTCTGTTTCTCGGGTCAAGGCCTTTAACTCGCTGACAAAAAATGTTTAGAAAATCCTCCCTGTCTACGATCACATGATGGGAAAATATGACATTACATGATAAGCTGGATTAGCTATCTCAAGTTTCAAGTCTCTGCAAGTTTGAAACTGACAAAAAATCAGTCTAAAATCTTGTGTTACGATTTGGAAAGAAGTCAGTAATGACTATTGCACAGTCTCTAAGTAATGGGGCAAAACATGCACAAACATTGATACCTTCGCTGCTGACCCATCTTCTTTTGACTCATAGACCGTCAGCTCTATGATCGCTGTACTGACGTTTTTACATGTACAGCAGTGAAGAAAACAAGGCGAGCATGTACATGGAATGATAAATGTGAATTACTGACTGCACAGGGTTCCTTTGACCAGAATGAAGTGGTGGTTACTGATAGATTTATGTAAAGTAGTTCATTTACACTCTGCACTGCACTGTTTTAGCGCTGCAGCCTTGTGCCAGAGAAATACAAGTATAGTGATATATTTAAACATTTTCTGTGAAACATGAGCTGATCTGTCAAAGTTTTAAGTGGAATTTCTCTCGCCCGTTTTTCCCCTCAGATTTATGATAAAGAGAGCACAAGGGAGAAACCGCTTTGGAATGAAAAACTTCAAGAAGAGATGGTTTCGCCTCACCAACCATGAGTTTACTTACCACAAAACCAAAGGTGAGGTCAAAGGTTCCTCTGGATCTTCTTACAGTCGCATTGTTTCCTCGTCTGTTTATGTCATCGTGGGTGCTTGTGTAAGAATCAGTGGGAGGGTGAGAATCTGCTGAATGTACATTTAGTTTGAACACAGCGTGCGTTCAGACACATGTGGTGGAGATTAAGTTACAGAGCAGAAAATGTGTCTGCGCTGCATCCAAACAAGCTCCGGCCAAAACATACAAATAACATTTCTGCATTCCGTTGTGCTGTTGATGGACACTGTTAGGACAGACATCTGCTCACAGATGGTAAAATGAATTTGAAAAGATTAAGTTTAAGCAAATTTTGTGAAGTTTAATTAGCAGTGTTATTTTTAAGTCTGGCAGTGCACACGCTGTAACATTTCCTGTTAATATAAAACTGTATATTCAGTTTTTTGTATAGTAACTGCAGAAACAGTATACTATAAAGACTTGGATATATACTATATACCAGAGGTTTTCAAACTATCACCCACACTTTCCTGTGGGAGTGAGACAGTTGACGAAAGAGGCGTGACACTAATTACATGAGGTGAAAGGGTGCATACCAGTGTTTTAAAAACAACTCGCAGTTAGGTATTGTGATTTTCCAGTCAGGACTCAGTGTGACTTAAATTTTTCAGGACACTCTTACCTCTGAATCATCATGAATCTGCTGCAAAATCATAGAAAAAGACACTCATCAGAACTTCCCTGAGAATCCTCATGTTTTCTTCAGTATCAAAGGCATCCAGTGATAGAAAACACAAACTGCTAATAGCTAATTCTGTGTGATTGAAAATGGTGGAGCTGCAGGCAAAAAAAGTTTTAACAGTGAGGATGACAGAGTTTTGGGGGTGGTGCAGTCGTCTCAGTTTTGTCTGAGGGGGACCACAGTGTCAGGCTTTGAAACTCTGCTGTAATAGTATGGGATTCAGTTACAGCAATAGTCTTTAAGTTAAGTTAACAAATGTATTTACACATTTCTTTTGCTTCCTTTTCTTCTTACACTTTATTTCTCATGTCTGATCATGTACTTCCTTTTACCTCCAGGTGAGGGCGCTCTGTGCAGCATTCCCATAGAGAACATTCTGGCTGTGGAGAGGCTCGAGGAGGAGTCTTTCAAGATGAAAAATGTAAGGACCCCACACAGCAACCCCTACGAACTCCGTGGAGATTCAACATTTGGCACTCCCTACAACTATTTAGCTTCTTCCTCTTCTTCTTCTTACCTCACTTCCTGTCCCATTTTTCCCTCCTCTAGATGTTCCAGGTTATTCAACCAGAGCGCGCACTCTACATCCAGGCCAACAACTGCGTTGAGGCACGTGACTGGATCGACATCCTGACCAAAGTCAGTCAGTGCAACCGCAAACGTTTAAGCACCTACCATCCTTCAGCCTACCTCAACGGCCACTGGCTCTGTTGCAAGCTCTCAGCAGACGCAGCTCCTGGGTGCACGCCCTGCACTGGGTAAAGATCTCGAAATCTGTCCGGCATCAGGTTTCTATCGTTTGTTTTCCACTCTCTCATTGTCCCGCATGCATGTGTTTTCAGCAGCCTCCCAGCAAACATCCAGCTGGACGTCGATGGAGACAGAGAGACTGAGAGGATTTATTCCCTGTTCAGCACGTACATGACCAAACTGATCAAGATGCAAGGTCAGACGAGAGTGTTTGAGAGCGTGCACGTGTACGGCCGCATATTTTCCATGTTTATTTTCATTGTTCCTCTTTGTTCTGCCTCTCACTCCGCTGCCTGTCTTCCCCCTGCAGAGGCCTGCGGCAGTAAGTCCGTGTACGACGGGCCCGAACAGGAGGAGTACTCCAGCTTTGTCATCGATGACCCCCAGGAGACCTACAAAACCCTGAAACAGATTGTTTCGGCCGTGCAGACTTTGGAGCAGCAGCACACCAAGTACAAACGTGACAAGTTTAAGAAGACAAAGATAGGCAGCCAGTACGTGGTTTGTTGTTTGATTTATGCTTCGAGTTTTGTTTTAAACTCTAGTTATTGTCAATGCAACAGAAGTGCAGGAAAACTGCTTTGTGTGAAACTGTAAAATCTAGTTCAATACCAAACAACTTCCTTTCTGGGCCAGCAGGTGGTGCAGTCATACAGTCTACAGTTAAACATGCACAATGTTGCAGAATAATGTAGCACTTTCTAACATTCAGATAACTCTAACATCTTAAATTTAATGTCCACTCTCAGCTGTTTCCTGGATTTTCCCTTCAGCACAGTCATATTAGCGTTTGGTTCAGGTCCTTTATTTATATTGGCCTCCAGCTCTGCTCATAACCTAATAATCCTGACAGAGAATACTTTATGTTCTACTTCTTTGTCCAAAGATCACTCTGTAACCTCCTGCCAACGAATGAACACCATCCTTCTTTTTTCTTTCCTCAGGGAGCACCCGATTGGAGACAAGAGTTTTCAGTGCTACATCCGCCAGCAGTCTGAGAGCTCCACCTACTCCATCTAGCCACGACCTCTGTGTACTGTTTCTATGATGCCCAGAACCAGCATATTTTTCCCTGCTGCACAGAAATCCATCTTTAACAATGCTCTGTGTCTAGTATTGAGTTTTAAATCTGTATTTTCCTTAAAAACTATTTTAAAAGGTGACATAATTCCACTTATTTCCAATGAAAAGTATCCATGATTTTCTTCAGAACATTACGTTTTTAAGGATATTTGGTTTGTTCAGTTTTAAGGAAAATGAGAGTTTTAAGAGTCAATACCAACGAGCTCTGTAGGTGGACCTTTTTTTTTTTTTGCAGTGTCTTAAGGTGCATCACTCCAAATCTTTTGGAGAACAGACCTCAGCTCAGCAAGAAGAAAAAAAAAGAGGAACAATTGTGGAGGAAAGGAGGGATACAAATGAAGAGATAATCACGCCATGCATCTATTTGGGTCTCCTTTCTGTGATGTGACGAGAGAACAAACAACAGTTTTCACTGGACAGTTTTGACAGTGACCGACACGCACTTTAATCGCCTCCAAATCTATGGATGAACAAGCCTCGCAGCACACTTTCAAAAAGCTTATTTTATCTGTTTGATTTGTATTTGGTTATTTTAATGGTTGCTGAAATGATCCGTTGTATTTCACTCTAGAAGGAAGGAAGGACTGTAATTTTTCCCTCTTTGGGTGGTGTTGTCCCCATGTACCTGTATTTTTTTGTTTTTTAAGTTTTGTCCCTAACCTCCTCAGGAAGGCTGTGAAGGTCGAGGGCACACAGGAAGGGATTGTTGGGACCAAGCACAGCCAAGAGCAGCTTGATGTTAGCTATCAAAAAAAAAAAAGAAATCACTCCATGGACAATTTTATCCCTCATTTTTACTCCTTATCATCAAAGTGCTAACAGATATATAGGTTCAAGTTTTCTCGTGTTATTTGAAGCCTTGTTCTGTTGAGGTTGGATATCATGCCCCTGTGTAACCAGTACCCGGGTCAAAGGAACAGCTTGTTTTTGGAGAGTTTTTCTTTCTTTTTTTTTCTGCTTAACACCGAGTCAGACAAACTCTTTGGACGCCTTTGTTGTTTCTTTGTGCACTGTTTGAAGGTATGTTGAACTGTGTGCTTTGCACGGCTGAGTTTATGGATGCCAAGTTGCAGCTTCTCTGTGAAATTAGACAAAATACACTGGATGGCTGATTGGTTGAACTCCATCTTGATACATCTATGAGCAAAGATTAGATTATGTCCAACTTCAGAACCAGTCTCTGTTGATATCAGGACCAGATTAACCCAGCAGAGGTTCAGGGTAAGAATCTATTGTGGGTCCCTGCTGACTCCCACAATCTGTGAGTCATGAAATTGTGCATGAGCACAAATCTGTTCAGTAAAATGCATTTTGTATCCACTGAAACAATAATGTGTACTTTATTACATACACCTGTACAATATATTCCAGTTCCATACAACAGGTCTGCTGTCAATTTTACACAACTTAACTTACAAAGTTTATAACAAGCAGTTTTTGGTGACATGGTCTGAATGTGTAAATTCAATTACACGTTTATTATTGAGGTCATATTCAAAGGTGGTGTTGTACTGCATTGAGAGGTGTTTGTCCTCTCTATGAAGGGGACAGAACATTAGAAACACCTCTAAATATAATGCAGTCCATCATAAACTATGACCTCAATGCAGAACATAGTTGAACATGACTTTATTGGATTTCACTGCAGAACAGTTGTATTGGATGGCAATAGATTGTATAGGTGCACCTAATAAAATATAATTCGCTGTTGTCTGCTTGCCCAGTTGGTTGACATTCCTGGTGGATAAATATTAGTAATTCAAGCAAAGAAGCTTTAACCACAGTGTAACTGTTGCAGGTTCATGTGCATGGAAAACAGTGTAATTTGCTGCTTTTAAGAGGCGCTGATGCTTAATCTCGACTTTCTGTAATTCAGCTATGATAAGATCACCATTCAACATACCCTCAAACTGCATGCAGAAATCAAAAAGCATGTTTGTTTCACTCTGTAAGCAGAAAAAAAATATCCCTTCATCCATCACAAAGCAGAAACTATGTGTTAGCACAGCTCATTAAAAAAGATGGTTTTAAGCTTAACTTTTAATTAATCGATATACTAACATTTTATCCAGTCTCGAGTTATGATTGTGAAATGGATCGTGTGTTACTGGTTGTGTTGCCCTGTTGGCTGCCTAATAATGTAGTTCTTCTGTTTTGTGAGTTTAGCTCTGTCTTACTCTGGCAAAGCAGCTCCCTGTAGTTTAAAACCTATTTATGTGCATTCCTCTGAGAAACTGCCTGCTGTGAATCAGACCCCACAATCTGTTAGGTGAAGGTACAGGATTTATTGTTGTTAACCGGTTGTGTTGTTGCCATGCTTTCCCAAAAGGCTGATCGCTCTCATTAACATTCATATTCATCAGCAGTCACTCTCGCCAAAACCACTGCATGTGATTGTATAGTTGTCACAGAGATGGTAGCCACTTCTGTCCCTAACCCGACCAGGTGATTACAAACCATGAGAATTTTTTTTATTTTCCAAAACGAAGTACCTGGTTATGTAGCCTCATGGGTGTTCCCGTAATCACAGGATCCCAAACAGTGCCAGTCATCACTTTTATAAAATTCTCTTTTTGAAAAGCAAACAAAAAAATCCTTCTTTAATATGTTTTTTTTTATATATATATATATCTCAACCTATACTGTTTTAAAAACAGACGAGCAGTTATTCCGATGGCATCTTTTTCTTTGTCGAATATGTTGGGGAAGGCTCTCAACACTTTGACTCTGTTTTCTATCTTTGTCTTGTCATACAGAAATCTCGCTGTGTATCTGAACTGAATGACTGAGCTGCGTGTGTGTTTTGTGCATATGTGTGTGTGTGTGTGTGTGTGTGTGTGTGTGTGTGTGTGTGTGTGTGTGTGTGTGTGTGTGTGTGTGTGTGCATTTGTCCGTATGTGCATGAGTGACTGACATGACGGGTTGTATTGCCAATTTAATTAACCCAGTGTTACAGGTCAGGAAAGGCAGAGTTAAAAAAGAGAAAACCACTGCCTGTAATTATGATCTAGTGTATCTCTTCTTTCCTCTTGTATAGAACCACTGTTCCATTTCAAGGAACCTTTGCCAATATATTCTCCCCGAACATTTGTATGTATGTAACAGAGTAATAACATTGATGAAACATTAAGAGGGCAGCGTTGCTTTAACCTCTGAACTTTGGTGAGTGTTTGTTTCCACCAGTTACTAACTCTCCTCAGGTTTATCAAACTTTTGTTATTTTCTTTGTTTTTTTTGCCAAGACCGAGGAAACTCGGACCGAATTATAAACCACCAGACTGCTCTGTCTCTCATCCCTAACTTGGTGATCATATTTATTATCATTTTCAGCAAAACCTTCCCAGAAACATTGGCTCAGTTGAAGGGGAAAGGCAGTTACAGTAATGGTTAACTCAACCACCCCAAAACCCACAAAGGAATGAATTATGCAATAATGGTGTTTCAGCATGCAATAATATTAACAGCCCATCAAATTATTACAAATTAACAACGCACATCTGTTGACCTTTTGCAGTAAGATGCCTCTTCAGATAAATACATTATAAAGGGAGAACAGTGTATTTTGTACAAATATTTTAAAAGTATTAAAATAAGCCTGTTATATGTGTACATAAAACAGTTGAATGAATGGTGAAAATGTGATGTGTTTTTTCCTGAATAACTAAATGAAACCAATATTAATGCAAATGTGCGTCTGTGTGTGTCATTCTAAACTACACCATACACTCACATCGACAGCTTCATTTTGTCAGTCAGATGATGGGCTTGGGACAATGTTTTAATGTCTGCGCGGAGGTCTACAATCAGATTCAGACAAATTCCTTCTAAATTATGTCAGACCTTTTCCCGGTGGGATCCATCCACTTTCTCGTTCATCTACAGTCACTTACAGTGAATCATCAGATTTTTGCAAATTTAAAATAAATGTCTTGTTGAGTCAAATTGCCCCCAATCCTCCCTACAGTCTTGCATTTACTGTATGTGATGCATGTGCAATTCTGTGTGAACGGTGAAGAGAAAATATCCCATTTGTCCCGGTATTTCAATGGAACAACAGATATGGAGACATATTGATGAGTAATTGTACCCCAGTGAATGAATGTTTAGAATATTAATAGCACAGTCTCTAATGTAGCATATGGGATTCAAATTGCAATGGCATTCAAGCAAACCATATAATGAAGCCAGGTTTTACATGTGCCAAAAACAATAC
The DNA here is from genome assembly GCA_033000465.1 of Sciaenops ocellatus. Classification (NCBI taxonomy): domain Eukaryota; kingdom Metazoa; phylum Chordata; class Actinopteri; family Sciaenidae; genus Sciaenops; species Sciaenops ocellatus. The sequence goes on along the minus strand of CP136888.1, from coordinate 5,448,189 downwards.
TTTTCATAGAAATGGCGATTGAGGTTATTCTCTGTACATTGTGAACCCGCTGACATGGTACTAAATTAACATGGTACTTGAAAATCAGTTTTTTAAAAATATAATTGTGGAGTAAAACATGAATATTTTACCTTCAGGTGGGGGTTTCCACGTTCAAGAGACTTTTGATAGAGCTTAAACTGAATGAAGTGTAGATATTGTCCTGTACACACACACACACACACACACACACACATATGTAGCCTACAATGGTGGAAGTGAAGATATTTTACTTATGAACAAATAGCAATAACAGAGTGCAGATATACTCTATTACAAGTAAAAAATCTTCACTTAAGTACAAATGTATTAGCATACTAATTTATACCCATTATATTTCAACCAATAAAGTCTATAATATCAGAATGTATTTGCTGATTATAGTTTCTATTCCAAACCTGAATCTAGGAAGTAACTAGTTAACTTTACACAACACAACTTTAACTTACAGTTGTGGCGTAAAATGTATAATATTGGCATGTACATTCAAGTAGTGGTATAAAGTAGTAGCAGAGTATAAGTGTTTATATAAAGGTTATATTATATATGTATTTTACCTTTGTATAAAATAACAGAAAAAAATGTTGCAAAGTGTATTTATGTAGGCTATAATATGTATGTATTTTCACCTTTGAATATATTAGTATATTCACTTGACCGTTGAAAATATGACGGTTGCTATGATGTAAGGCCTGTGTGTAACGTTACAGTAACTTTTTGTGTGTGTCGACCGTGTTGACGTAACTTTTCCCGCCCACCACACCTTGACTTTTAGACACGGTCCCTGTTCAAACTTTGTAAGGCTATTTTCTGCCCGAGTTGAGCCGAGCAGCAGCTTCACACGGCGGCAGCAGCAGCAGCGACATGTTGACCTCTGAGTAAACAATAGCACCGTGTACGCGCGCGTCGGTCTGCCGCCCGCTCTCACCCCCTCTGTAGCTGCTCTCCTGGCTGGCCCCGGCCCCGCCACTCCCCCTCTCTCACCCTCTCTCTCTCTCTCTCTCTCTCTCAACGAAAACACTTTCGGGAAGAATAAAGTTTTTTTTTCTCCTGAAGCGGACCTGCGCTCAGCCAGTCTTTACTCAGAGCCAAACCGTGGCCTAGCAGGAAGAACGGCTCGACTATGTGGAGAAAGAAACGGGCACTTGGGGAATCCTTGGCTTGTCTCGTATTTCTTGTGACGCTCGCCGATGCTTATCGATGTAAGTATGTAGGGTACGTGTGTTGAGTGTATTAGCGGTTAACATTTTGAACCCTACGCAGTAAAGTAATTGACGGAGCAGCCTGTTACAGCATCAGATCGAAAGCCGCTTGCAGAGGGGATGTAACCATTTTTTAGGACCCTTTTGTAACTTTGACCACGAGAGCAGCAAACAGAGAACAGAAAGTGTAAGGGGGGTCATGACTCCTTTATGAAACAGTGTTTGGTCAGCAAGAGCTGCCCGTTACAACAGCTAGAGGTCATTTCTGGGAAATAACGGTTTCGCAATGACCTTTTATTCAGGCCAGTTCACCGAAGAGTAATTAGGTTGTCCACTTCGTCCATGCAGGCACCAGCTACATCAGCCATCTGTCATGAGGAAACAGGAGGCTTAAATTCCTGCTGGGATCAGTCATGTGTTATTATAATGTAGCTGCATGTGCCTGTTTGTATAAATCACACATGTGAGTGGATCACTCATGATAACATGCAAAGTAACTTCTTCACTTGTGACTGTTGAAATAGCAGTAACATGTAAACAACACTGACTTTACACAATGTATTTGAATGAGTGTGTATGTGTGTGTGTTTTTGTGTGTCCTAGTTCTGAATCAGAGCACAGCCTCACAGTTCCTGAGCAGACACCGGCGAGCAAACTCTCTGTTCGAGGAGAGCAAGAAGGGTGACCTGGAGAGGGAGTGCATCGAGGAACTGTGCAACAAGGAGGAGGCCAGGGAGATCTTTGAGAACCATCCAGAGACGGTAAGAAGAGCAGCGGCGCCCTGATCTCACTGGTTAGGCTGTGTTCCTGAGTGCAACGTGGTCTGGATCCAGACCTGTGAATGACAGTTCAAACAGGAGAGGGAGTAAAACTTTGTGAAAGATGATGAATTATGCAGTGAAAATGAAAGAAAATAGCTAAAATGACACACAAGTTCCCAGAGCTCAAGCTGATGTCTTCAGATGTCTAATTTTGTCTATCCAGCAGTTCAAAATCTAAATATATTCCATTTACCATCACTAAGGATAGTAAAACCAGCAAATATTCATATTTTGTTGGCACTTTTGCTACAGATTTTCTACGATATATTCAAAAATTTCATGTTCTTCCAGTATAATTTTGGAAAAGTCAACCATCTGGATTCTTCCAGATGTTATCCTCAAACAAAACTGATTTATTTAGAGCGCAGCTGGCTGCAATCTCACTTGCTTCACCCTCTCCTTCCTTTGATTCTTTTTTCCGTATTGTCAAATCCTGATAAATCTCTTCCCTGTTCTGTTTTTTATAGGAATATTTCTACCCCAAATATGTTGGTGAGTTTGCAGAATTGATTAGATCTCTTAATATGATGTGATATATGGTTTGTTTCCCCTTTACGAGCCTTTTCTCTTTGTTGCAGCGTGTCTTGGTTCACACCGAGTCGGCATCAACAACCAGAACTCAGAGGGGATCCCATCGGACCTGCGCACCTGTGTGAAGGGTGAGCGACGTTTTAGTAGAGGATACTTTCATATTTTATGTCAGTAAGTCTGTAAGTGAGTGTAAAACAGGTTATCCCCACCTGTGAGATGCTTTTATCGAAGCATTCATCGACGTCCTGTGTGTGTGTTTGTTGTATGGCAGAGATCAGTAACCAGTGCACGCCGTTTCCATGCTACAAGGAAGGTACGGAGCGCTGCGTGGACGGCCAGGCCGCCTTCACGTGTGTGTGTAAACCCGGCTGGAAGGGGCCGCGCTGTGAGGACGGTGAGTCCTGATACGTCATTTGGGATTTTAAATTTTGTAGTGCAGCTTTTAAATAAACACACAGACACACTCTGTGCCGTATGTCTAACAGTTTAAGTATAAGTCAACTGTAAAATGTTACATTTAAGCCTTTTAAAATGATTAATCTGGTGGCTGATGAATGTTGTTGTGTGTGTTTACCGTGTAGACATCGACGAGTGCTCAGATCCTGAATTTCCAGCAGGATGTAACCAAAAGTGTTCCAACCTCCCCGGTAGCTTCTACTGTATGTGTGAAGAGGGCTACCTTATCAATAACAAAATCAACTGCTTTGGTAAGACTGCGGCTACACTGATTTTTGTTTGTTCGTGTGTTTGTGCATTAATGTCACATATATGAAGACATCCAGCTGTTTTACAGGCACTGAGGAGGAACATATAGTGCTTAGTAAGCAGCTGAGCAAACACACTTGTTCCTATACGGTATATTATCCTTTTTGAGAACTTCCTTTTTTCATTTATTCATATATGGACGGTGGAGCCCTCCGTGCCTCATAACAAAAACTCTGTTGTCCAGCTGTTGTCCTCGGGGGCCCGACCATTTGTTATTTCTAAAGCTAGCCCGAGGTGACCTCTTACGTAACAGAATGTGGAAAAAAGCTTTTAAAAGCTGGAAAAAAAATCCTCCATCTTTTTTTTGCTCTGAACAGACCACCAGCCTCTTATCTGTGAGTCGTTTGAACCTGCTTAGACTTTGTAGACGCTTGTTGTCTCATTTCCGTTTATTTACATCTGTCCTATTTAGCGTGGACTCTGTTTACCTTTGAGCATGTTGAATGCTTGCTCAGTACAAAGTCTTCACAAACATGGACTGAGTCAGTTTGGTAAATTTGCTTTGTCCTTTTTTTTTTGATGGGCTGCAGAGATTTAGAAGGCTGTATTTTGCACATAGCCCCTCAGTACGTGCCCCAAACGATACGTTGATGTTAAGTAACCACCCAACACTGCTTTAACAGTTTCTTCTTGGAGCTGCATGAAATAATAATTTTATAATTCATTGATTTATGGCAGAAAATGTCAGAAAATGACTGATGAATGAGTGATGTCTTCAAATTGCTTTTTTTGTTGGACAGAACACAGAGATGTTCAATTTACAGCGATACATAAGCAGCAAATATTCACAACTGTTCATTTTGAATAACTTTATATTCAATTTATTCATTATCAAACTGCTTATTGGTTATTTTCTGCCTATCAGAAACTCATTTCAACACTGCACTGATAGAGGCTGACATCAGATGTGAGAGTTGGCAGCTGAACCTTTTCTTTTCACCACATTCATATTTACTTATTGCTTCTCTGCCAGGTTTGATTTTACAGCATCATATCTCATGAAAGCAATGAGTGTCAGCAGCTGACTCTGCTCGCAGCTGCTCTGCATTATAGCACAATGATAATGTTGCTGTGTCTAAAAGCTGCATGGAAGGTAGACCATCAATATGGAAATATATGGTATGAAATAATTTGAAAACTGGAGGTATAAGACATTGTACCATGTACAAAAAGTATACTTTTGATCAACCCCAAGTAGTTTATTTGCCATTTTATTTTTTCAGTCAGGACTCTGGATGGTTGAGTTCACTATTTGCCCGTTGTCACGTTTGATTTGCTGTTTTCCAGATATCAATGAGTGCCTGTTGTACCCACACATCTGTGAAGAACCGGCTAGATGTGTCAACACGCCGGGCATGTATGAGTGCCAGTGTCCCTTGGGTTTCAAATACAACTTCACTGCCAAGACCTGCAATGGTGAGACTACAACTTATTGTTCCCGCCTGACCACCACGAGTCATAAAATCTGACAGGTGACAAACAGTAGTTAGTGCACTTCCAGTAAAAAAACAAAGCACTATAGACATTGAGCCAGAGGCCACTGCCTTTTTCTCCTGTTGTTGCAGACATAGATGAGTGCGAGTTTAACGTGTGCGACGGGATTTGCATAAACACGGTGGGCAGCTACACTTGTCACTGTGATGGCCGAGAGGGTGTACGTTTGGCGGAAGACCAGAAATACTGTCAAAGGATCCCTGTTTGTGTGGATCTGTATGACTACAAACACCCTGAGATGCTTTACCTGGGGGAGCAGTTTGCAGGCCTTCCTGTCATCTATCTGCGCTTCCGTCTGCCGGAGAACACAAAGTGAGGGTTGATCACACACACACACACACACACCCACACACACACACACACACACACACACACACACACACACACACACGTGTAAATATAGCAAAGAGTACAAGTAAAGTTAGATTACTGAGTGCCCTTCTGTTTCTGGCTGTCAGGTTTGCAGCAGAGTTTGACTTCCGTACATTTGACCCAGAGGGCGTTGTGCTGTACGCAGAGTCCTCCCAGGACTCGTGGTTCATGTTGGGGCTAAGAGGCGGTCGCATCGAAGTCCAGTTCAAGAACCAGCACACGTTCAAGGTCACCAGCGGAGGAAAAGCCATCAATGACGGACAGTGGCATGTGGTAAGAAAGAGCTGTAATCCAGTGATTCCCTACATATACTTAACTTGTTCCCCTGGAGCTAACACAGCGGGGAAGTGTCAGTCGATAAACTGAATTGATGGATTGTGCTCTGGTTCTGAACTGTGCTGAGTGACAAAGACTTACGGTGTGTAACACGCAGATCTCTGTGGATGAACTGGAGAGCAGCATCAGTGTGAAGATCAGCAAAGAAGCTGTGATGAGCATTAACAGCCCAGAGAGTCTCTTTACTTCAGTTAATGGCAAACTGGAGACCAAGGTCTACATCGCTGGTCTGCCCAACCGCACTGACAACGTCATCAAACCTGTAAGCAGGTCATCTGAAAGCACACACACAATGAATCACCAGCAAAGTGGATCATTTCCCCTGTGACCATATCTAATAACTCTATCAGATTGACCTTAACAACATAATGAAATGAATATACATAATGATGATTATGTTGGACCAGCTGCACTGCAGGGTTGGCACTAAGTATGTGTATATATATACCGTGCATTAGATCAACCCTCGACTTGACGGCTGTATACGTGGGTGGAACTTGATGAACCAGGGGGCGTCTGGGGTAAAGGAGGTCATCCAGGAGAAGAAGAGCAAACATTGCTTTGTGTATGTAGAACGAGGATCTTTTTTCACCGGGTTAGGACTGGCAAACTTCAACATTGACTACAGTGAGTAAGTTAAGTTAACACGTTATTAATCAGTATAGGAGAATCTGGCCCCAAATGTGTTACCAAATGTGCTTGTGTTCTGTGGTGGGAGCAAACTGAAGCACCCAGAGGAAACATATGAACAAAAAGAGCTTGAAATAATGCACAGAACGGCCTCAGGCCTGTTTAATGTAGTACTATAGACCAGCACAGGTACAATATAGTCAGTTTTACAGTAGCTGTATGTTTCATATGTTCCATATCATGACAGAACTTGAACTTGTGTTTCCTTGTGTGTAACCAGGTGACTCTGGCAGCTGGAATGTGGATATAAAGATGAGTATACGCCCGTCCAGCAGCACGGGGGTCCTCTTTGCTCTTGTCTACAACAACACAGTACCCCTGTCAGTCGCTGTGGTAACGCAGGGAGAAGAAGAAGCTGTGAGTTCATTTTCAAACACTTCCCATGTGTATTCTCTGCATGCCTTCACACATATAAAAGCACAAACAGACATTATTAAACTTTGCCATGTTATTGCTCTCTTGGCTCCAGAACCTGCAAGTGTTCTTGGAAGGCATCTCCGTGGCGACACTGGACTCGCTCATGTTGTGTTACCCAGACCGGCTGACAGTACAGCTGAATGTGACTCCTACAGGAATCCAAATCTCAGCCAACTCCTCCAGTGTTACCTACATGAACTCTGAAGCCCTGCGGGAGGCACTGGAGCGCTTCAACGCCACCATGCAGAACCCCGTCAGTACATACATTGGTGGGATACCAGGTTAGTCAAAGCAGCAGGTAAAAGTACACTAACTCTGGGAGCTATGATCACCATGTGGCTCACCAATGTGGCTTTAATCATCTCAATATCAATACCACTAGTCCACATCTTTTTATAAGGAAGCTGCTCAGAGATTTCCACATGCCGGAGAAGAAGTTCAAAGCAAACCTAAATGTAATATCCTCTCCATTGTGCTGCAGCAGCATAACTGTAGGCTGCACACGCTGGTGGCTCTGTGGAACAGTGCTGCTTTAACATGCTGCCATACTCACAGCAACAATGCTAACATGCAGGTATAATGTTTACCATTGTCACATCTTAGTTAAACATGTTAGTGTTTGCTAATTAGCACTTCAAAAAATACAGCTGAGGGTAATGTTACTGGAGTTTGATCACACACCAAAATACTGGACAATTTTTGACCAGATGATGGCGCTAGATTAAAAGTTACGGATTCTCCAAAGTGATCACATTTAATCCTGGTGGGAACAATAACTGTGGCAACGATAATTGTTGAGATATTTCAATAAAACCCAAAATGTCAACCTCATGGAGGAGCTAAAGAAAAGCTGGATACTTCAATCTGGGTCAGAAATGGTGGAGTGGTCATTGTAATCTCTTGAGCCGGGCCAATAACACAGCTAAGACCATGGTCATTAGTTACTTTTCCTCCCTCTGAACAAACAACCCTGACAGATTTGTTGTTGACTTATCTCCTTCTTCTTGTGTCATAACCTTGCTATTAAAAGAGTCCATGTTGACCACCGTCTCTCGTTATGTCCCCCTCTCTTTCAGACGATGTCCCGTTACCTGCCACCCCCGTGACGGCCTATTACCACGGCTGCATGGAGATCACCATCGACGGCCATGAGCTGGACTTTGACGAGGCTTTGAGCAAACACAACAGTATTAAGTCCCATTCCTGTCCTCCTGTGTCTACGCCTGAGAGTCACCCCGAAGCACATCCTCCGCACAGAAAGTGACCTTAATTAACAACCGGATCACATTAAAAAATTAGTCAGCATCCCACAGGGGCCACTTTTTGGGATATTTTGGTAAGAGTATAAAAAGAAGAAGGGAGGAAGGGATGGCAAAGAAGTGACAAGAAGAGATAGAGGTAGATGGTTATAGTCATTTTTGTCGACTTTCTCTGAAGGGTTTATTTTAAGCTTTGTCTTACATGTTTCATCCATACAGTATTATTGTTCCTGACCGGGGAACATATTGTTTTTAATTTGTTTTTGTTTTTTTTAACGAGGCACAACGAAAGCTGGTTGCCAGTCAGTTAATCGAAAGCTGGATGGCTGGATGACGTGGTTGTAGCAGTTTGTTGCAATGAATTAAATGCTTTCCAAGAAGCGCTTGAAAGGAGCTGAGCTCTGTAGCATGCATACCATGTTTGGAATAAGAGATGGTTATAAATGTGTAGAAAAATAAACAAATGGTCAGTTTTGACCAGGCTCTGAGACCACCTGAATCTCTGTCCCTGTCGTTGAATCATGGTACTAACTAAACTCTCTCCAGTTCTGGTCTTGTACAGGCTCGACGTCTGGAGACAAGTAGCTGACATTGTGGTTGTTGGTTGTGAAGGTGAAAACCACAGAGGAGAAAGCTGAGCCTCCACACTTCCATCCATATGTGTTGCATATTCTTCTTTGAATCACCATCCTTCATTAGAGCTCTGACTTCCAGGGGTGCTTCTGTTGGTTTAGTAACGTTTAGAAACGTGGTTTATCATTTTATATTTCCCTGAACCCACCATGGTCGTACCCCTCTCATTGTGGCTGGTCTTGTAAGACTACAACTTGTGTTGTTCTTCTCTTCCTGTCCTTAACTTCAGGGCTCTCCTGTGTCCAGAATTCGCCTTGTATATAAAACAAGCCATCTTTAATTAACTTAAATGTAGTTGTTCGTGTTGTGTTTGTTTTATGTTTGTTTTAATAAAACTGGTCAAAGCAACCTTATGTGATAGTGTTGCATTTCAGCATTGTAGTACCTACCCTCTGAGACAGGACCACACAGGAAACCTCTCAGAGTCATCCAAAATTAATTTCTTCTAATCTTTGAACTTCTTGATTATTTTCCTGTGGCCATCTTTCAGGCTTTTTCCATTTTTCTTGTATACTAGTTATCTGCAAACCACTGTTTGACCCAGGTGGGTTTTTTATTTTTCCTGATTTAGAGATTTTGTAGGGATAGATGGAAGCACAGCACTTTAAATTATACCATACTATAATGGTAAAATGTTATTAGCATTTTCTCACCCATGTATTTTTGTATGATCTTTGTATTTCCTGTTGTGTTTGCTAGTCTTGATCTTTCACTGTGTGATGAGGAGCACTTGAACAAAACTATCAAAGTTGATTTTTATTGTAACCCGGTATGATAAAACAGAACAGTTCAACATGTGACACTGTGGCCTGGTGGCCTAGATACAGAAATAAGAATACTGATGGAAAAGAGCAAAGAGGACTGATGTTGGCTGAAGTGTAAAGACATGAGATAATGAAAACGGGATTTTCAGCCATGTACGATTCAGAAAAAACAAAACAGAAAGAAAAAGTACTTGCAAAAAGAAGGTATGGGTCTAAAATAAACTTCACTGGAAGTTTTTGTGATGACTGATGTAATTCCACCACAGAAACAGGAAGAAGTTATAAGACCTACTTTGCAGATTACGATTTATTTCATAAAGTACAAAACTTACAAACTTATGAGCAACTATTCAGTTTGTTGACAATAACTTTTACTCAAATAAGATATAAAATACACGGCTTTTACTTTCTAAAACAAGTTTTAAGCAAAGAATTTGGTTATCTGTTTAAGAAAAAAAAATGGAAATACTTAAGTAAAGTACTTCAGTATTGAGTAAAAGTACTCAGTCCTGCATTCTAAACCTTACTTAAGTAAATTATGTATGATTAGCAGCAAAATGTACCTAAACGTATCATAAGTAAGTCCTCATTATACTGAAAAACGATTTTACTCGTGATGTTTTTGCTGCATAATGTGTCAATGTTTGAGGTCAGCCTCATCTATTTCATATACAGCAGGGTAGTAGTATGATGCATCTACAGCAATGCATCATACTCTGACATCATCAGCAAACAAAGAGGCTCCCTCAGCCATAAAGCAAATTAATCCTTTGAATTTATACAAAAAGATCACATTAAAAATCACACATTTTTGAGATAGGCAGAGTAAAAAGTACAACATCTGCCTCTGAGATGTGATGTAGAAGCGTGAAGTAGCATCAATCAAATGGAATACCTCGAATTTGTACTTACAGTAAGTAAGTACTGTACAACCCAGACTGGAAGCCCCATAGCTATAATGATTAAAGCATTAAGCATGAGTGAGCTTTAATTTACTTTAATTCACCAGTGTGATGATGGTCCGCAAACACACACACACACACACACACACACACGCAGTGAAGGAGGAGGAGGAGGAGGAGTGGGGAGGGAGGGATGAGGGAGAGGTGTCTGCATCGTTCCAAAATCCTGCCTGCACTTTTCAGAGCAACTCCCCCTCCTGAAGCAGCAGTAGCAGCAGCAGAGGCAGAGGCGTGCAGTCTTCCTCCGCAGAGTGGGGACTGAGTCCAGCCAGAGAGGGCTCACAACACAAGAGAGGAGGGTCAACAGCAACAACAGAAAAAATATATATAAAGTACAGAGCGCAATGGGGACGCGCTGAACCGCAGAGAGAAACGAGGAGGCTCGCATGAATTAGTTTGCTGTGTTATGAACGATATGCGGCAGAAACACACGACAGTTTAGCTCGCGACGCTCCGCGGCAGTGATTTAACATCAAAAGCGTTAACGGCCAACGGTCGGAAGTACCTGAATACCTGCAGTGTTTCGCACTAACGTTAGCCTCCGCTCGGTGCGAACAGCGTTGACATTGAGAGACAAGAGAGCGGCATAGAGAGACTACAAGACGGGACAGGAGAAGAAAGTTTCTGAAGCTTGGCGCAGACACAGCGGTTAAACAATGCGGCTGACCCCGACAAAGTCCCTTTCATCGGCAGCCCTGCTGATACTGCTGCTGGTTGTCCGCTGGTCCGACAGCAGTAAGTAAACAATTACATGCTAGGCGGCTAGCTAGCTCGCTAAGTCCCCTTTGACATTTGTGTTGTGGCTGATGATGACACAGTTATTAACGTCATTAACGGGGCTTTAACGCTACATGTTTCGCAACCTTTCTCAAATGTTTTCGCTTTTTGCAGCCAAAATATTGCTTAACTCCAGACTTGTTTGACCTTTTCTTGTTGTTGTAGGTGAATTCATGTATTTTTATGTGTGTGGGGGGTGTCTTTCCTTCTTTCTTTTGTAGTTTCATTGTCTCCCCAAGAGGCGAACCAGTTTCTGAGCAGACACAGGAGAGCGAACCAAGTTTTCGAGGAGACGAAGCAAGGACACTTGGAGAGAGAGTGCGTGGAGGAAAGGTGCACCAAAGAGGAGGCAAGAGAAGTGTTTGAAAACGACCCGGAGACGGTGAGTATGTTAGACACTATGGCACCAAAGAAAAACACCACTGAAGCTGAGGTTTTTGCAGTCGAGCTTGCACGAGGGCTTCCTCTCCACAAACACCACTTCCATCTTCAGCTGGCTTCTTCTCCGCTGCAGTCCTTAAAGCTCAGTGAAGTGCATTGTTTTTGCCACCCATGTGCCAGAGAACATAAATCTGAGGCCGGTTGTTTACATCATGTGCATATTGACTGAAAATTGATGACGGTAATGTAACACTAGACTAATGATTCATTGTCTGAGCTGCTGGTGTTCATGCTCCAATAAGTCCAGAGCGCTCATAGCTGTCACTGTACATAATCTTCCCATGTCAAAGACAAAGACATGTTTTGTATTGTGACAGACATTGAGTCAGCGTGACTAAGCTTAAGTTTATGAAATACAGTTTCAGTAAAGACATCACTATCCCTTCACCCCCTTCATATTTATATGCGCACACATGTGCACACGTGCAGTCACGCGTGTGTCTGCTTTTTGGCCTCGATATATTCCACTTGCTGAAATTTGGCTCTATCCGCTGGAGATCTGCCTGGTTTAACTTCCTGGCAAATGTGGGAAACACCTGGATATCTTTTTCCTCCATCATCTCTCCGCTCACCATCTGTAAACGCCGCATGTCTGCTCGAGCCTTCTTTGTCATATCCCACTATTACACTAAAATGCACGTGAATGATACAAACAGACTCTCTCTCTGGTTGTGATTGGTTTCTCTGGGAGCCTATTAGCTGTTTTCTGTTCGAGAATGAACATTTCATTCACAGTAATGCACATTGCCTCACTAATCTGTGTGCCCCCGCCCGTTTTTTTTTTTTCCCCCAGTTATTTCATGTGTACCAACAAATATCAGGAATATTTACTGCAGATTAGTTTCCATTCTTCCGTCATGAATGCACCGATTAGCCTTTCGATCCATGTGCATGCGTAAGCCGATTGAATATGTACTAGATGTGCTGAATATGCTAGCAAGTTCAACAGATATAAATGACTTAATGTGTCAGAAAACATGGCGAGTGAGAGTGCGTTCATTCACTGAGAGTGCAGACTTTTAAGTCTCTTAACAGACATCTGTGTGCGGTGTGGGTGAATAGTGTGGGCATTTATAGTGCAGAAAACCTCTTCAAAATGTTAGCTGTCGAGAAAAATCAGCAACAAGTCTACCCTGAGGCTGTTCAAGTTGTCAGTTTGACCGGCTGATTTGTAAGTCACAGACTCGTGGACGGAAAGTTTGTCGGTAGATGCTGTGCTCTTTCACGGTTGCTCTTACTCTAGAAGTTTTGCCGTTGTGAATTGCAGCGGAGAGAGGGATCGAATGAGGCAATCGATGACTCATAGATTGCGTGTGCGATTAGCCAAATGGGGAGACGTGGAAGCTGAGGACGGACTGAGGGAGGGAGGGTTGAAGCGAAAAGTTTGAGCTGGATTCGGAGGAAAAGGTGAAGTCAGGTGACGCTCTTGTTGAGTTTGAATCAGCTGGACGCACGTCACCAGCGGGAATAGCGTTTGCGTGACTGAAGTTTTCTGCCGTGTCGTGTCACAAAGCTGCAGTCTCATTTCTAGCTGCATTATTCATCTTGAAAGAGCCTCTCTCTGACTCTGCATTTTCATCTGCTGCAGCTCTCTGGCTCTGCAGAGTGTGGGAGAGTGGAGTGTTCCTGGATGCTCGTGGTTATCCTTGGCAGGCACACAAACACACAAAGTTCTCTCTCTTGTTAGGTGACCTTTCAAGAGGAACATATAGCTGAGTAATATAGGTGTGACAAGTGACTAATATGTTAAGGTAAAGTTTATTAAGATCCCTAAACTAGCTCTGAGGCCACGCTACATCTTAACAAAATGCAACTGACCTTTCTAAATCAGTCTTTGCATCAAATCAGGGGTATAATCAGGCTTGACGTTGTGTAATATGTTCCTAGCTTCTGTACAAGAGACTTTTTTCACCTCGGCCCGCTCCATCTGGCTCCTGCTGCAGCACAAGTTCGCCAAAGTCTCTGTGCATTCAGAGCCAGCTTTTCCATTGGTAGATCTATCCGGATTTTGACCTATATGTGGAGGAGTGCTGCAGCCAGGAGGCGGGAGGGATGCTACTACTATCAGGAATGCAGAGAATTCTCAGGAAGCCTTTGGCAAAGAGCCGCACCCATTGGAGAGAGCACACATACACTCGGATTACAGAGTAATCATGTAATCTCTATCTGGATAGTAAACACACACACATAAATGTCATAGCTGAAATTGATGAGCATGAGCACACAGGTGATGACGGTATGAAGAGAAACTAAATCCTAGATCATGTTGAGCATTAACGGGACCCTCCACTTCTGATTAGAAACATTTATTTAGATGATCTTGTTCTGTTTAGATTTATACACTTCTGTAACTTTGTCCCTCTCTCTTTCTGTCTCTCCTTCATGATTTAGGACTACTTCTATCCCAAATATTTAGGTAAGTTATCACTCTGACTGAAACTCTTCACCTCTACTCGTAATAACCGGCTCGACTGATTATATGTTTGTAATCTCTTTCTTCTTTCCGTCTAGCCTGTGTGGAGAAGTTCGGAGATGCCGAAAAGAAGAAGCAGGATCTGATTACATGTGTGCACAGTAAGTTTAATGCCCTCTTATCTGTCTCCTGACTTAATTTTAGAGCTATGGACAGGTTGAAAGAACCCTGAACAAACTGGCTGTGTGTAAGGATCCAGAGAGAGTAGTTGTAGTGTGGGGTTGGGCTGCACTGCAGTATCGCTGCTATGCTCTGCATCACACTCAGACATACGTTGTCTCCAAGAAGAAAAGGAAGAAGAAGCAAAGATGATGAAAATGTGTTGAATATCTTTGGCTCCGGGTCAGTTTCTGCAGCGTGACACACCTAACTGATTCTGTGACTTTGAGCATCGTGCTCGATGTGCGTAAGTGCAGGTATCTATGAGTAACATTGCAGCACTTTGCTACAGTGATGCCGCACATTGGTGAATGAGCAACACACCCCTCCACACGTCACATACTCACTCTCTCTCTCTCTCTATGGGTGACTGCACCAGCTCCTTCATGAGCCGGCTACGCGGAGGAGTGACGTGGGAGTGAAAGTGTGATGTGAGTGGAGCGCAGGATTTCTGCTGCATCAGGATACAAGGACCAACCCGGCTTTGCTACTATTGGCTGACAAACCTTGCAGGGGGGGGGTGGGGGTTCCATGACTCAGCTGCAGCATCGTGGCACGGCATCTCTCTTTCTTTTTTTTTTCCCTTTTTATCTATCTGTCAGCACACTGCCTATCTCTCCCACCACTTCTCTTTCTCACTGCAAATCTCTGCCCATCTGTCTCAGTGCAGACTAGTGCTGGGTGGTTTGCCAGTATCATGCAGATCATGACATTCCACTGATTCCATTTATGAAATATTACAGACATGCAGTGTTACAAACGTGGCATGTTACGGAAAGATACAGTTTGGGTTTCATGTTTGCGTACACTAAATGCTGATTGATTCTATTGTAAGCACAGCAGTCAGTGTTTATTCTCCCACTCCTGTTCCTTTTCCCTGAGCCTGCACTTTGCACACTCAGATGTTTTTGTGAATTGCTCTGCAGTTTCATTAAAAACACATTTTCCAATTCTCTAAAATATACTCAATGTGACGTGAGTTGTCGCTGCTCTGTAAACGTTGGAAGGCTTATGCAAATCATCATTGTGGTGTCTCCACAGTGTGCTTTATTTAATGAAATTACATTTTGACTCGCTGTTAAGGGACCTCTAAAAATTTAAGCAGAGGAAACAAGTGAGGCTCCTGTGGTTACTTGTGCCTGCTCCCAGACCCTTGGTGCTACGTGTTTCCACCAATGGAGTGGATTATTTAACACTGTGACATTTGAATGGACCCACGCACATTGGAGTGTGCTCCAACCGCGGTACCGTTGCCAGGGATCAGTCAGCGCGTCTCTGAATTTTCGACACTAAATGTGACGGACAGTTTGGACACTAAATGTCACTTCCTGCGTCCCCTTTGTGGTGCTGGAGAACACCTACTAATTATACATAATGTTCCAGCGTATCAAAAGATCACACCATGAAAATTTAATGTAAATTAAATGCAGATTTTCACAAAAGGTTTACTTCCTGTTGCCAGCCAGTGCCGCTATGACTGTGACTCAATATTGGCATGTTGGACATCATAGATGTGTTCAGGACGCTGATGAAACATTTGAAAACGATTTGATTAAACCTCTGGGAGGAGTTTCTGAAGGTATGATGCCTTTTAATGGGAAATGGCAAATACACTAAATGTGCACAGATAATAAAAAATGACCAACTTCCTGTTGGGTTTAGAATATGGCCCCCAGAGGATTTCTTTGATGATCTTGCAGTGTTGCATCTACCTACCTACTCAGTGTCTCAGATTTAGGTGGCTCTATTTACAGAGTATGAACTAAATGGAATATAATATTTATAGCTATGTGAACATTAGTGTATAATCACCTGAAAATGTGAATCATTATATTTTTGTTACTTTAGAATGGGACTTTTATATCGACAGACACTGCAGGTCCGCTCACAACCTTTCTACAGGAGCCCAGAATGGACAAACTAAACACTGACTTCAGTCCTACACACTGCTCCTTTAATGAAAAACTGGAATTATCACCTTCACTTGTTTTACCTGTTTGTCTGTCTACTTATTTTCATAATTGATGGTACACATCTTGTTTGTTGTGTCTGACAATCAGGATTTCTCACTGCTGGAGCACGTCGTTGATACTGGTTTGATCTTTCCACTATATGAAGCAGCCATGTGTAGTTTCGATTTCTTTTCATGGTGAATCTGCCGTAAATGTGCCAAAGGTCAAAAAACTGTGTGAACTCAGTTAAAACACTGGATGTTTCACTAATGAAAGTATGAAGATAAAAAAATTTATATTTATAGTTTTGTTCATCTGTTAGTAAAAAAATAGCCTGATTTGAAAGTCGTGTTTCCCATGTGAGCTTATCCTCTCCTGTTCCTCTCATTTTCTCCAGATACTGTCCTTTTCACTCTCTGACTGCTCGACAAGTCTGGGCATGTTAGCTGGAGTTCAAACTCCAGTGCGAGGAAAAGGAAACTAAATGTGGAGAGAAAAGATTTGCACATGTGCTCACGTACACAAGCTGGGAGTGAAAGAGAGGGCTCAAGTGAAATAATCTAAGAGGAAAATAGGGCAAAGAAAAATGAACAGACTGTTGGATTTCTGTTTGATCTTGTTTTTTCTGCCAGCTAGAGGACAGGTATGCTGGGAAGGATGGAATTAGGGCATCTCCGGCAGGAGAGCTTAGCCAGCATTAGGCTATTTATATTGAACTCCTGATATGCAGAACATAAGAGATGCCCTTCCTCTGTCTGCTGTCAGTGTACAGTTACACTCATTGAATGTCTCCACTCTGTGCAGACTCAATTTTTAAAGCAGTAATAACTCTCTTCCTCTGTGTCTGTCTCTCTTTGTTTTGCCTTTTTCACACAGATATTCCAGACCAGTGCTCACCGTCTCCCTGTAACGCCAGAGGAACGGTGCGCTGCGAGGACAAAAAGGGCGACTTCCTCTGCCACTGTTTCACAGGCTGGTCTGGAGCCAGATGTGACAAAGGTACGGTCATCATTATGGAAAGTGGGAGAGGATATATATTTGGACAGTGTGCTCTGCAGCTCAGCAGAGGCTTAGCTTTTTTGCACTGTCATTCAGCGTCACATGCAGCATCTGTGGATAGACGTCAGAGCCACTCTGACCTTGGACCTGACGGACAACTCATGTCCGCTGATAGACAAATAGATGACAAGTCAGATTGTTATAATATTTGCATTGTTTCTCATGTTAATGTTTTTTCTTTTCTCCTCACAAAACTTATTGTTGACATGCCTCTTTAATATCCATCTGTTGTTGCTGCTCTGCTGCTGTTATCAGTGATATGTGAATGGTGCGTCAGGTCAATATGAACTGCATGTACGGGAATCTGTGCCTCTCTGTAGAGGTCAAAGCTAGTTACTGTGTATAGACACGAGTTAGAAGAGGGATTCTGCTTCCATAAGGCAAATGTAACAGATATTAAGTGTATAAACAGGAACTGGAAAGCACACATAATTTCTACGCGCACACTGCGAGGCAGAGAGGGAAACATGTTTCTCTGATTTATGGCACAGCCACCATTCCACACATTTCCACTGTGACTCATCCTGCCACCTTACTGCGAGAGGAAACCAAAACAGATTCAGTTTGACTCGGTCTGAGTCTTTTCCACTTGACGACCGCACTCCTCCTAAACACTCAGCTGCAACACTCAGCCACAATGACATAGTGTGTCAGTTATTTGTAAGGCGTCTAACAATCGCTCAGGACGTTTAAGTGAGCTTTTCAAGCTGTATCAAACTTCACGCCATGTGCTCCTGTTTCAAAATCTGATCCTGATTTACTGACGCCAACCAAACAACTCACTGATGCACAGCCATGATGATGTTTTTCCCTGCGCTCTTGTTGACTGTGCCACCATCCTATTTGCAGATGTTGACGAGTGCAGCAAGAGAAACGGAGGGTGTGACCACGAGTGCAACAACACTATGGGCAGTTACCGCTGCTCATGTCACCAAGGCTACATGTTGGTAGGACGCCACATGTGTAATGGTAAGCCACAAACCATGGACATCGTCTAACAACTGGGAATCATGTCAATGTTACACAAAAACCACGTTGTTTGACTCCGTCTGCATTTGAACAGCTCTTCAAACTAGAATATACTAGTACTTCTATTAAATGTTTGAGGTCCCTGTAGTAATCCAGTACACTTAAATCTCACAGAGCAATCCCAGGTCCAATTTTACACACTCACAAACAATCATTTTTAAACATTAAATGTTTATTTAACGTTCTATGTTACCACAGAGTGAAAAATGTGTATTACATGATGGTAAATACATCTTGAACATTCCATTACAGCCTCATGTTATTTCTATTTCATTGTCAGTGTGACGTAGTTTCAGCGTATGTATGTATTGTATCTACAATATTGACAAACTGCCTGAAACAGTCAGTCTATTGAGTTTCCGAGCGTCTGTCTTGTGGCTGGTTTTAATTTCCCACTCCTCAAAGTAATCCAGTTTAGGTGTCGGGTGTCTTTCTTGACACTAACGAGCAGAGCTACAAATACTCTCCTCAGATCACTTCTACTTTCTATTTTGTGTCTTTCAGACGTGGACGAGTGTGAGGACCCGGGTGTGTGCGGAACAGCGCGTTGTGAGAATAAGGACGGCAGCTACGACTGCTTGTGTGACATCGGCTACATCTACGACAACGAAACCAAGAGCTGTGTTGGTATATACACACACACAATACACACACAAAACACACACATGGTTTCATGAGAACTGAGTGCAGAGCAGCTTCAGCCTCAGCGGGACTCGATGCAGCTGTGTTGTGGGGGTCAGGAAAGGAATGCAAAGACGTACTGAGAAATCATGTTTAAGTAGGTAACAGGTCGGAGGGAGATGGTACATGAATGGTTACAGTATGGCCACAGAGTCTCAACCATCGTCGGTTTGATTCCAGCTAGTCATCTTTGTCTTCCTCTGCCTCTGCCCAAAGGAAAAATGCCCCCAAATAATATTGAAAAGTTCATTTTGGGGGTGAAATGCACTGACTGACCCCCGTGCTTCACATTTGCTTGGTACATAATGTTATTTCCAGAAGGTCATTGTTATAAAAACATAATAGACAAGGTAAAATATCAGAGTTCACAAACACAGAAGGCATACCTTAGGTTTAGAGGTTAGAGAAGTTACTCTGCAGAGTCATCTGCCTTCTGTACAATCACAGAAGCATCAATCCAAATCTTCAAGTCCTTAGACCTCAATAAACGTGTTAAAGAGTGCAAGATGTACAAGTATGATCTTGTTTACTGTATGTCAAACAAGTTTAATCTCATGTTTCCCCTAAATTTGTAGCAAGAAGCATTGCTGACTTCTCAGCATGCACTTACTCATGGAATGTACGGGTGTCCAAGGCCAAAAAAATGCCAACTTGGTATTTGATAAGATAACATAATAAGAACAATAAGTAGAACCATCAGGTCTGTGGATAAAAACATTGAATACCAATTCACAGACTTGAACTGAAGTCATTAATCACCCTTGTGCCGTGTTTGGCTCCGCAGTGGAAACCAGACTTTTCATAACCTCAGCGTCTCTCCTGAGAATGAACGTTTATTATAGCCAACCTTCTCATGGCCATGTAAGGTTATATATGGAGTGAGGAGATACCACCCAGTGAACGTTAACGACCACTTGACTCAAGTGGTGTTTTCATTCCCTGATATGTTGACAGGAAAGACATCTGATATGTATTTTTTTCATGCTCGTGGAGGTGATGTTTTTTTAGATCCATGAAAGTTCCTGTTTTGATTCCTCCACTGATGGGACTCTGATAACTAACTCTCTTATTACCGTAACTCATGACTGTCATCTTTCCTTCTCTTTCATATCCTCAACTTGCGCTGTGACTTGTCAGATGTGGATGAGTGTGAGACGGGTGTGTGTGCAGAGGAGTGTTTGAACACTCCGGGGAGTTTCCGGTGCTTCTGTGACGGTCGTCAGGGCATGAAGCTGGGCCAGGACCTCAGGAGCTGTAAGGTGAAATACATGAACTGATGCAAACTTTAAACAGAAACCATTTTAGATACAGTCTGTTAAACCTGTTAAACCATTTTGAATGTCAAGTCATGTTCAAAGGTTCCACAACTACACCACTAATCACCAAACCCCACGCGCTGGTCTTTTAAATACACAAATGTTTCTCATGAAGTAGCAGCACACGTTAACGTCCAGCTTGTTCTCTCTCTGTGTTCACAGCCTGTAACTCCCTGCATGACGCCATCTCTGAAGAGGAACTCTCGTTCCCTCTACCTGGGCCGCATGTTCAGCGGCGTGCCCGTGGTGAGGCTGCGTTTCCGCAGGAGGATTCAAACCGGGTGAGAAAGTTCATGGCCTAGTCATAGCATAAAGACAGATGATTTATTAAACGCTAAGACTGTTTAGGTTTCACTTATAGATGAGCACAGAAATGGAAGTGAGCGTACTATTTCAGAAACAATATTAAATCATCATCTCTGTACGGAAGTATCGAGTATTACTATGGCAACAAACTATCACAGTGCTGCTCTTCTCTTTTGTTTTTTTAATCTACTGTCAAATGCAAGTGAAAAATGCATCGCTTGATATCTGTGGTATTTATGTCCAAACATAATTCAAGATTTGGACTTTAATCAAATCCTGTTTGAAGTTCTTGCTTATATTTTAGTTTTAATATATTAAAGTGATACATCAGACTGTAGGCTAAAAGGTTTTTTACCATACATAGTCACTTTGAGACGTTGTATCAGCTAATTTTATAAAAATCTATTATTAGCTGGGGAAATTCCAACCACTTTGTTTGAGTGCCAAGTAGATATCAGTTAGAATTTTCTACTTGGTCACTTGTTTCTCTCTTTACTATCTGGTCCTGTCCCGTTTTTCTTCCTTTTTTTTTCTTTCATATTTATTCTTAATTATCTTTGTCACTAATGTCTTATTCACGCTCCCCTCTCTCCAGCTTTTCGGCAGAGTTCGACTTCCGTACCTACGATCCTGAGGGGGTGATCTTCTTTGCCGGAGGTCACCTGAACAGCTCGTGGATTGTGCTGGCAATGCACAATGGGAAGCTGGAGCTGCAGCTGAAGTACGGCACAGTCAGCAGGGTCACCAGCAGCGGACCCGTCGTCAACGACGGCCAGTGGAGAAAGGTGGGAGGTTTTTCTGTCATGAACTGTAATACGCTGTCTACATCCGCCTCGTCAGTTGATTGAGAACAACTTAAATGTTTCGTTCTCTTCTCAGATCTCGGTGGAGGAGCAGGGCCGGAGTCTGGTGATCAAGATCGACAGGGAGGCCGTCATGAAGATCGCAGTAAACGGCGATCTGTTCACGTTAAAGAAGGGCATGCATGAGCTCAACCTCACCGTAGGAGGAGTCCCTTTCAAAGAGGACGGCCTCGTCAACCAGGTGCTCGTTTGTTATGTGCTCGAGTATTTTCTTTTATTTGTACCAAAAAGAGATCTTTGTGTTATTTGTCAACTATTGTGACCATGACGTAGGTGAACCCCCGCCTGGACGGCTGTATGAAGGAGTGGAGGTGGTTGACGGGTGAAGATACGTCTATCCAAGAAACCATTCGGTCCAACGACAACATGCAGTGTTTCAGCACTGAGGATCCTGGAGCATATTACCCCGGCACAGGCTTCGCTCTCTTCAACATCAGCTATGGTGAGGCGTGTGTGTGTGTAATGCATAGTATACATAACTGGGCCTTACTGCTTCTTCCTGAAGTATGCACTCTGTTTAATTTGTTTGGGTGAATGTCTTGGCCTCCATCATCGCCCACTCTTTTGTCAACAGTTTGCCTCGTCTTTGTTTGTCGATAAAGTTCACGACCCGCTGTTTTCTCACTTCCTGTTTCTCCTCACTCCAGACACTTCACAGAACCTGACCGTCCACTTGACCCTGCGTCCAACTTCTTCGATCGGAGTGCTGTTTGCACTCGTTCACCAGGACAGAGTTCCGCTCTCCATCGCTCTGGCCGACTATCATCCCGGCACAGACGAATGGCGAGATGTGAGCTCTTTATAACTCGACCTGTGTACGTTTGTAAAATGAGTTGGTTTGACTCCAAACTGACTTTTTTCTCTCTCTCTCTCTTCAGTACATTCTGGTATCTGTAGGTGACACCATCATCGCCAGCTCTCCTGCCCCACTGTGTGACGGCCAGAGTCATGACATCAAGGTCACGGTCTCAGGAAACCAGACCCTGCTGCTGGTCGATGGGCAGTCTGGACGTAGTGAAGATGACGAAGTTCCTACTGACCTCCTGTCGGAGTCCAGCACCTTTATAGGAGGCCTCCCTGGTGAGGACACAAACATTTATATAGGATTCATATTCACGTTGGAGAGTGTTAGTGGTGGTGCTCGGCACCGTGAAGGGAGGAGACAAGCTTTTATAGTAGAGACATCTAAGGCTGCCAGACATTTTATACTCAGGTGGTCCAATGTTAAAACACAGCAGCGTCGGCTGGCTCAGTTCACGCAGGAGGCAGGTTTATTCCTAATAAGATTATTTATTGTTGAGTGCTGTTGAATCCTGAATGGAACCGGTTCAAAACCTGGGTACTCCTGAATATTTCCCATTTGGAACCAGTGATGTAGATCTTGTACAGAGACAAATGAAGTATGTTGCACATGTAGAACCCTAACCCAGACCAAGCCATGTTATATCTAGTTTTCATCTCACCCAGAGCTTCCTCTGTCCTGTACAATCTGTAAAACATCCAACACACATCAACAATAAATGATGAGAAGAGGTGATTATTTAAAATTTCTTTTATTAATGAGTGTCTCACTGTTTTTTACTGTTTATAGCAAACCTTAATCAAATCATCCATGACCCACTTCTGCAGTGACTGGCAGCTGAGTAAATAATTCAGAATCACAGCCAGACACGGCTCCAGCATTCCCCAGACTGGAACAAACACAAAACACAAGGAATCTTTTTCTCCAAACGGCTTGATGAGAACTGTCATGTATACTTGATGAAAGTCTAAATGTTCTTTGTCTCACAGATTCAACACACTGAATGATACTTTTGTTTGCTTGGGTCACAGTTCAGGCTCCTGCACAGTCGTTCTTGTCATCTGCCGGATCACGTGTTCTCATTTCTTCCCCTCAGATGTTCCTCTGGTGTCCACGCTGGTGTCGGTGCCCTACAGCGGCTGCATGGAGGTCCACATTAACGGACAGTCTGTGGACTTGGACAGGGCCATCCACAAACACAATGACATCCGCTCGCACTCCTGCCCCCTGCTGGACTCTCTGCAATGACAAAAGCATCAGTCTGCCAAAACTGATCCATACGCAGTTCATTCAGGCAATGGGGATGATTTCCAATATATTTATAAAAGCTTTGACCAGTGGGGAGATGTTTTAGATTGGAATGTAAAAAACAAAACAAAACACACACAAAAAAAACGGACCAGGTATCGTGGTGCAGCTTGGAGCCTTAGCCCAGGATCACCCTGTCCTTTAACTGTGATGACACTGCTGCCTAGAGGCATTTGTAGGGAATTTCACAGCATTCTCAATATAGTGACTCTGTAAGGTAGTTAGTCCGCCAATGAGCAACATCTGTACTAGGCAGAAGATATGGGAATAAATGCTGCACAACATTGCCTCAAAAACTGCCCATGTATCACAGCCTTTTAAGCCCACAAGAACACACAGGGCCTTATGTAGATCAACGTCAAACGGTTGGTTTCGGGCCAGCTTCCTACGCTTGGCATCCTGTGCTTAAATGCAGATCTGACTGGAACTTTGTAGGCAGAGTGACTCCGCTTAAGCTGTGGTCATGTTGCTTATAGCCAGTTCACCTAAAGGCCCACCGTCACAAAGCTTGAAATAACCAAGAATCTGATGAAATGAAAAAACAAACAAAAACAAACATGGGGGACCAGATAAAGTCGGTCATCAGCTATCCTACTCAGAGAAAACGTGTGAATAGGTGCTCAGCTTCATGAGTGTTTGCTGCATTTTGACTTGGGGGGTAGCTGAATCCCCTCGTTCCCCACAGCAGGGAGGCGCGCTATTAGGCACAGCTCTGTGTTCTGTAGAAAACCTTGCACATTGTTGCAGGCAGAAACGGACTGCGTGTGAAGCCATTTTCTCGATTTCCTCTCGACTAAAGTAGCACTCCGTGTCCGCCTGCAACCTTAAAAATCAACCATGTGCCTCCAAAGAACAACCAATCCAATCTTCACGACAGCTTCCCTCCAAACAGGTGAATCATTTTACAAAGGTGCAGTACTGTAACACTCAAACAGAGCTAACGCTTCTCCTAATGAAATGTTGTACTCATTGCAGTTAATACACTATGCATATCCACCTGTGCATTTTGGAGTATTACAGTCTTTCAAAGAACTGACGACACACAGCGATTTCTCAATAATCTTCATCACAAAGGCCCCTTCTCTCCCTCAGAATCACCCACTCACAGTTAATACCTGCCATGTACCAATCTAAGGATGATAGATGAGTTCCAAAAGCACAGGGAGGCAGGAAGGGGCCCTCTCCATGAAGGAGAGAGAGAGAGTGAGCACTGCATCGAACGAACGCACCACACAAGCTACTGAGTAAAAAGAGTGCGCTGTAATATACTGAATATGTAAATAACGTGACTGTACAATGCTTTATAGAAGACAGAAAACAAACTACCTTCTGCTCACTGAGGTTTTCTGCACATTTAAGTTGATCCAAAGTCAAATGGTGATGCGAGTCTCTCAACTTCATCTGCTTCGTAAAATTTACACAAATACACCGTTCTTTTCTTGAAACAGGAATTTGGAAACTGTGAGAGCAATAGCCAGAGATCAAAGTATCATGACTCTTTAGGGACTCTGTTTTTAATTTGATTTTTATAGGTGCTGAGCAAATGAAAACACAATAAAAACAAAGAATGTCAGAGGAGCATTGTGATTGAGAATGCCAAAAAGGGCTCCAGTGTTATTTTACTTCCTTCTGTATGTATCATTTTCTAGTTTTCTGATGAATGAATGCCAGAATATAGAGCTTGACGAGTTATTGTTTATTTTTATCGTGTTGTATATTGAACTTGTCTTTTTAGTTTTTATTTTTCACTTTAACTGCCAGTATGTGTACAATGCTGAGAGAAGTCTGCCTTTTTTGAGTTTTAACTTCCCTCAACAGTGAAAATCCTATTTAAAAACCAAAATAAAAGCAGTTGTATGAACATCATAGAGTAAAACTGTATTTTCAAAAGATGCATTTGTATGCTGTGTTTGTGTTGAAGATAAACTTCAGAAACTAAAGGTTTAATGCCCTAGCTCTTTCCAATGCAGCTTTCCGTAGTGAACAATCACAGTCACTGCAAACCACGGTGACAAATACATTGCATTTCCTGTGACTGCTTCACAATAAAAACGACCCTGTATTTTGCCAGCTGAATTCTTCTAATTTGAACTAGCAGCAATAGGAAATGTGCTTGCATTAGCAGTAACTTAAAGTCTGTGTAAAGTAAGAATAAATATGTGTTCTGAGTTTGTCAGACCAAAGAAGAAAGTGTTATTAACCACCCAGCCAAATTTGAATGATAAAAATATCAACAAATTTTTAAAATTAGGTGTCAGATTTGGGTAAAAATGAGTATTCTCAGCTCCAGGACTGTGGAGGCGTGTCCGCTGAATGTGCTGAAGCCACGCCCACTCATGGGAGCAGTCAAGCAGTAATTTTGAAGCGACTGAAACGTGTCAGATGAGTTCAGAAAATGACATGACTAACTTTAAACACTCTGAGCGAGATGAATTCATCTCTATCTCTCTGCTAGGGATATGCTCAGGGTGGCCTCAGCGTGTCATCGAGCCATGTTTTCAGCAACTATTTTCCAACATATTTGATGTATTTTGAAAGAAAAGAATTGCCTTTACACAGACTTTAATATACAGCTCTCACATGGCACAAGGAGAGCAAACGGTAAACTCACACTATGACCTTAAATGTCAGATTTCAGGTTTAGGAGGCTCTATTTATGGAATATGGCAGAAATTGAATGCAATATGCATAATTAAATTTATTTATCATATCTACAGACACTGGGTGTCCTCTGAGTCCACCATGAACCACCATGTTTCTACAGTAGCCCAGGACAGACAAACTAAACACTGGCTCTAGATAAGGCGTTCTATGTTTACATGTGTTTCATAGGCACCATCATTTTTTTCTTACACACACGCGAAGAAAAAGGGTGTGAGCTGTTGGGGTTGTAATCAACAACTACACCACTAGATGTCCATAAATCCTGGAGACTGCTCCTTTAAAGTATATAAATTACAAATAATCTGAATGTTCGCAGGCGTATCCTTTCAAACAGCATTTACATGAATGTTTTCTGTAGCTGAAAGTAGAAGTAGTATCAGCTGACCACAAGAAGTACAGAGGAAGAAAAAGAAAGCTTAGAAGAACAATAGTGTTGATGCTTAATGCATAGACAAATCCCAACAGTTATCAAATGACATTAAAAGGTTTACTCGATAATATCGTGACCATTTACATTTTTCAAAAAGCTTACTTCTTCCATACAATATCTGACATGACATGACCTGAACCATGGTAAGGACTTTTACAGGTGACAGGACACGACCAGGAATCAGTTCATTCTGTGAAACATTTATTTAGAACAAAACCTGTCTGTACACTACTAACAGACGTGTTATAAAATGTATGGTCAGAAAAAAGACATATCTGAATTTAACTTTGAGAAAAAAGTATATTGTGTATTTAAGCCTGACAATTAAACACAGAGGTATAAACACAACCCATTATTGATCTTAACTGGGACTACAACAGCAAGTTTGATTATAGAACCAATACATATTCTTCAACATCAATACAGATAGCTAAACAAAAGACGAAGACAGACAGACAGACAGGCTTGGTTTATGGCTGCACGTCACCACTCCCACCAGCAGAGGGGAGTAGTACATCAAAAAATCAACTGAAACAAGGTGTTGAGAGTTGAACTCCAACATTTAATCCTCCAACTTTTATGTGTGTCTTTTTCCCCCCATTTTTAGAAGAATGGAAGTTGATATTATTTACACAAATGTATTACTGTAAAACATGTGAAATGTGTCTCTCCTGGTAGCTTGACCAACAAATTCTCATTCCACATAATCTGGGTTGTACAGCAATTCCTACTCTGATTCTCTCTCTATTCTGACATTCAATGAAACAAATAAAAAAGACCTCACGCATTAATGCATTTTATTTTTCACACTGTAATGAATATATGTTATGAGTCCAAAATGTTCAATTCTTAAACAAACAAAAAAGACATTATAAAATAAATGATGATAAAAACAAGTATGTAAAATATATAAATAAATGAATCAACAACATGTGAAACAACTGAAGAAATTATTAACATTCAACTCATGATAGACCTTTTTGACAGCAGCCATTTTGACATGAAATAGTACGGTCACGGTGTTTCCAACAATACTAATGAAGGTTCTGTTGTTGTGGCTGCTGTGAAAAGGTCTATTGTACATATTTCATTATTCATGATCATAAAAAACTCTTTTTATTTGATGTCTCTTTTATGTATTGCTCTGGTTTTAATTTCACAATGACACTTTCAGTGAGCAGTTTGCGTGTTCTTCTCGTGTTTGTACAGTTGTGATCAGAATGTGTAAAGTAGAAGCACTGTTACGTATAATTCACAACCTTTTTATTCGAGGGAGCCCTTTTCTATCATTCTGTCAATATTTCATATGGAAAAAATCACAGTACAGAACAACTTCTAAACTGTACAATTAACCCAAATGAATCAACACAAAAACTGCATCAAACAAACGATGTGGATGAATTTTGACCAGGTTATTTTCTGTCAATACTGCATCAGGCATGAGTTTTCTTGATACTTTTTTTAATATAATTATCTGTCTATTATGTTATTATGTTGTTGTTTTTTAACAAATTTACTGCATTTACTGAGAGTGAAGACCGTGTGAATATACAGTAGCTTGTGTTATTGTTTTCACTCTGTCCTTATCCTGTGAGATTATTTTTAAAATTCATATCTTAAATAATAAGCCAAACCTAAACTATAAATAACAATTTCATTTAGTTTTCTTCACAGAAATGAATGAGAGTCTGAGACATAGGCCTACAGTATATTTTTACACTACATATATCCCTCAAAATCAAGCTTTGGTGACCCCTAGTGGGGCTCGAGACCTCCAGGTTGGAAACCAGAGTATGACATTATTTTTAATATTCATTTAATATTAGAGTTCCCTGAGCTAGCTAAACACCGTGATCCAAAGCCGAACAAAAATGATGGCAAACTTTACAGTATCTGTCACAAACACATGTAGATGTAGTAGTCTTGGTGTGTTGGGTTTAGGCTTAGCTGTTGGTGCTCTGTGCAGCACTACTGTTCTTAGAAGATGAGTTTTCATTCTTTCTCAATGACATCACAAACCACAGGAAGATGAAGAAACCTTAAAAGAGAGAAAGAGACAAGAAGAGTGTTAGAGAGAGAACAAGAGGAGTGGACCAACTCAGTCATCCTAATGGCAATCAGACTCTTGTGCCCTATTTGCAGATAACAATAATAGTCAGGCTTCTATCCACTGTACATAAAAGGATGTATTTTTGTATTTTATCATAGATGAGTCTCTTCCTCTCTAAAATTTCTTTGTCATAATGAAAATGATTATTGTGTCCCATCCTGACTGTACCCTGATACATTTCTCACCATTCTAAGTGTCAAACCAAGAATATCAACTCTGCATCTACAGTACTCCATCCATTTATATACAGTATTTTATATATCTGCTTCATGTTACCCGCTTTGTCATATTTACAGTAACATCACCAGACCTTGCAGAGAGTTCAGGATGCAGAAGAGGTAGAGGCCCGGAACGGTCAGGTAGCCAAATGAGAAGAAGACCACCCCCCAAATAATGCCAAGCAGAATGGTGACTCCCAGCAGGGTGCAGATGTCTTTTTTGGCTCTGTCACAGTCACTCTGCCCATACTGACATGCAAAATAAAGTGTAAAATAACCCATCAGCAGGTCAAAAATGTCAGACCAAGGTAGAAATAAAGAAGCTCCATCGAGATTTTTCATTGAATCCCATGAAAAGACCAAAACAAACAATGTTAGTGGGTCAAATAATACTAACAGACTTCACTTCCCTGCCTGTGGCACTCCAAGAACATTGTTCTGACTTTCTGTTCCGACTTAAATATTGAAAAATGTTTGATTTTTAAAATAAGACACATTTGGTGCTGAAGTGAGTGTTTACAGCAGCAGAATGGTGTATGTGGGATTGACTGAAAATACACTACAGTGCATGTGTTCATGGGAAAGAAGCAGAACAGTGGAGCTCAATGATTTCTTTTTAATGGTTTTTGGACATCAAATATGGGTGCAAGAGCTCCATCTACTGTGTTCCATCACCAAAAAAAGATTTTACCTTGGTTTGTCATCCTGGCCCCAAAGTGTTAACCCACCGTGACATCACCCATTGGTTTTTGGACAACTGTTTTGAAGCCTCAGGTTTGGTATTATGTTAGTTGCCATTTCCATTGGCTTTCTGTGGATTTGTGCTTGAATGACGTCTTTGAGACTGCCGTTCTACCCTACTCCTCTTGTTTCTTTTAAAGTGTGCTAAGTCAATCCTTTAGCAGAGACTTGCCATGAAAACATCAGTTTGCTTTGGTCATCTATATTTTCCCAAGCAGATGCACTGGGACACGTAGATCGGAAGTTGGGGATGCCGACTCAGAACTATCTGAAAACACCAAAGAATGGACTTGTGTTCTTGAGGAGAATGGCCTTGCTAGTTGTTCTTGGAAGAGTCAACCTTCACTCATTCACTGTTTGATACCGCACTAGAGCCAGCTTTACACCGGATCTATCTACCAGACTATAAGATTACACAACTTCTAAGATTCTTAGTTTTATGATGTTTGCTTTCGTAACTGTTTGTTGTCTTTAAATTTGAGTGCATCAAACTCATCTAAGAGGTTGTTAAGTGATTTCTCAATTTATCACTCTTTGTTGTTGGAAAGGTTAAAGCTTCTTTTGTTATGTGGAAGTCACTTACTGGCGTACTGTCGTTAACTGTGGCAGTTAGCTAGTTAGCTCAGCTAGAGGTTCTATTAGGATAAACCAGTATTGTAGTACTCGAGATTGGTCTTGATCTCAAGATTGGTCTCAAGACTACTTTTTGAAGGTATTGGTCTTGTCTCGGACTCGACTGCATTTTTAACTCAGTCTTGTTTCGGCATCTGACAAAGAGGACTCCATTGTTTCCCAGTACTCACCTAATAATGTCTAGCTTGTCCCACCACAGTTTCATGATTAACCGAAAATACTTTTACGCTTCAGGAAGAACTTGAAGCAAAGTTTAATTTTTACTTTCTGGTGGACCGACGTTGGCACACCTCTGAGGAGAGCAAAAGAAATGGTGGTGAATGTGTCCGAGAAACAGTTCAAAAAGTTCTTCTACAGTCTGTAGTTACAGAGCAAACACTTGCATGCCTGGCACATAGAACTAAGTAAGCAGCCTCAAGTACCAGCAAATATTTGTGTGGTTGACCTTTAAAACAGATTACAAACCATTAAACTGATTTCCATGTGCAGCACTTCCTGTGCTGTCCACATTTTGCCCCTGCAGGTGATGGTCCCTCCGTTGCCTGCATTTGCATATGTGTGACTGTAGCCTTTTGTGGAGTAAACACTGCATTGGACTCCATTTAAAAAACAGCCTTTTAAACATTATATTAATTGTCAGCAGCTGATCTTAAGGTAACTTGAGTCAGTTTGGCTACTCATAACTATTTTGGCATGCAGGTAACACACCAGTCTTAATTTTGTTTAATGAAAACTCAGCTCCAGGTACTTGCTCCTGTTGTTCTTTGACATTTTAAGGAAATAACTCCACTTTAAAATATGCAGTTTTATCTTGGCACTGATCTATGGCTATCAGATACAGATGAGTGAGCTTTTTCTAACATCCTCATGTTAAAACAACTGTAAATTCACATGTTAAAGCTGGTATTTGAAAAATGTTCTTCCCAGGACAGGACTTCCTGTCGGGGACATCTTTGTCACCTTTTTGACTCCTGATGAGTTTAAACCCCTGAAACAAGCTAAAACAAAAGCTGTCTGTCTGTAGTCTAAATGACAATCTTAGTTTGTCAAAAATCTGAAGCGAATTTAGCAAATCCTGAGACAAACCAGCCCCTCATTTCTCCACCAACAGTTCCTGCGGGAAGTGAATCACGTCAGAGGAGAACAGAGAAATGTGTTCTTTATTTTTCTAAACTTCACTCAGTAATAAATAAATATGATTTATTTGACTGACTTTGCAGTTGAAAGCATTTCTGTTGCTGCTCTAGAAACAACATTTAGTTGTATTTAAAATCTAAATACATTCTAATCTACACCTGAATTCATCCTTTTTTTGATAATATATTTTTTAAAAGCTATTTTTTAATGATGATAAAGAACCAAAAAGAACCTGTAACCTGTATAATAATAACCTGTAACCAGCACTCATGCAATATTGGAGCTCTATGGTAGAGAAGAAATACATCATACTGGACTCTGAAGGCATCATCATTAACATCATTGCTGATTTTGGTGTTCATGGGATGTGTTGGTGAGAAATATGTTGATTATCACCAGACTTATCTTTTAAAGATGCTTTTTTAAAAGACGAGACAAGCAGAAAAAAAAAGAGTTTAAAGGATGTGCTCACACCTCTTTGCTCCGACGGAGACCCACAACACGTCTGACTGTCACTCCTAGCATGATTATATTAAAGATGAACACCAAGCAAAACAGTCCCACTGTAGTCACCATCTTCACTGTGGCATTGCCTATATAGCATCTACGGTACAGAGAGAGGGAGTATAGATATGAATTTCATCTCACACTGCAAAATCAAATATGAATTCTGTAATAAAGACTGAACTACATGCAGATTTTCTGCCCATGAAATAGAATATATGAGTACATCCCAGCTATTCCTTCCTATCATTTATAATAACTGTTGTTCCTGTGAATGAAACCTTAATGCACATGCAAAACACTTGATGAATATAAGTTAATTACTAGTCTAGATTGTACATGCTTGCAAATGTGTTCTTGCTTCTCCCTCACATTGTAGTGTTGGTGGAGTTATCTGAGTCCAGACGGACTTGTCCATACGCGTCTCTGTCTATGATGACCACCAGGGATACAATGACTGCAGGGACACCTGGAACAGGGATGAAGCAAGGCACTGATCCTTTCACTTAAAAGTTCAATTCAAATCCAAACTTTGTTGACTTTGGTGACTCTACTCACCCCATCCCACCACACTGAGTTTGAGCAAGTATCTCCTGATATAGATGTTGAAGACTTTGACT
The DNA here is from genome assembly GCA_033000465.1 of Sciaenops ocellatus. Lineage (NCBI taxonomy): Eukaryota > Metazoa > Chordata > Actinopteri > Sciaenidae > Sciaenops > Sciaenops ocellatus. The sequence goes on along the minus strand of CP136888.1, from coordinate 5,415,681 downwards.
AAGAGAAGGTAGAGGTGAAATCCTTCCAGGGCCATCCAGCTGAAGGTGGCCAGCAGGGAGTAGTGAAGACAAAGAGCCATATAAAGGCAAGGCCCAGTGGAGGACAGTGCTGCCACCGCCTGACTGGGGAAGAAGTGCACGTTGAGGAGGATGAGGGCAATGACCAGATTGATGTGGACCTTCATAGAGACATCTGCCCTGATTTTTCTGTCAGAGGACAAGACAGAGGAGAACTGATCTGTGGTAAGTGTTTCATTGTTATCATGTCATGACCCTGAAATTAGATCATAGAAGGTGAAGACAGGATGACATTTACTCTAAGAATGAAGTGACAAAAATGTGAAAAAAGGAAGAGCACATTGAATTTTAAATATAAAAGTAAAGAAACACATCAAGGCGAAAGGCCTTAAGAAAACGCAGCAATAAAAAGTCGAAGGAGTGAAGGGAGGAAGAAGAGCTGATCTGATGGGAGCAAGGACAGAAGGGAAGGGGAAAACTGAAGGTAAGGCGAGATGAATGACAATGAAAGATGAGAGCGGAGCCGTCATTAATTACCTATTTGTGATGAAGAGCAGAACAGTGATGACCAGGGCAAAAAGAGAAAGACTACAGCCAATCAGAGTGATGTATGTCTGAATCTCCCGGTCTTTCTTTGGGAGTGGAGTAGAAACCTGTGAAGAAAGTACAAAGATTACTTCATTACATTTATTGAAAGATAAAGTTATTGGTGAAGCAGATCAGGATTTACATACAAAACATACAAAGTACAAGTAAATTATGTAAATTATGATGCATAATTACAAATTAGTTCCACTATCACCAGCTTTAGTATTAAAAACCTGATGTTAATTAACCAGAATATTAATGCATCAGTAAGAATCATATTAATGATAATTGTAACACCCTTGTTCATAATGCCTACTTCTATTTTTCATACTTATACCAGGATATTTCTCTAATACTAACACACATTTACACAGTGTGGTATTACCATTTTTACTTCGAGTCACAAGTACTGAATTTCATTATTTTTTATATTTACAGTCTGTATATACACTTCTCACACTGTATGTATATTTATTTTTATTTTTAACAGATTTCATGCAACATAATGGATTCACAGTAAGGCCCAGTTGTCACTCTTGTGTTGTATGTATTTTGCAGGTATGAAGTGAATTCATCTACTCAGTATTTAGCAGTTTATATTTATTTAATATTCCTGTTTTCACAGAGGATGTCTTTTTGTGTCACAGTAGGGAAAGCACTGATGTAAATAATAAAATTAAATTATTATTTTTTTAAAAATATTTTTATGGATGGCTAAAACAGTTTCAAATGCTCCTCCACTGAATATGAAGTCTTGATAAAATGGTCACATTGTTTTAATTGTATATCTACAGTTCTACTTCCAATGATGACAAATACCAAACCTACCATGAGTATGCCGAAGTATGTGAGGTGGTCACAGGAGCAGGTGATGTTACCCCAGCCACGTTCCCACAGGGTCTGGCAGCCATTACTGCTATATTCTGGTAACAAACAGACATTATACTAATGACTCTAACATTTGAATGACATCAACTCATGTTACTGGTCATGTGAGAAAACACAATGAATACAACTTATCATCTTAATAACAAAAAACACATTGTTATTATTACTGATGATAGTTACCCTTTGTTGAAAAATTAAAGAACACACAGGAGGGTGTTTGGGTCTCCTGTGACACAACAATAACTCAGGTTTACATTAGGATTAAATCTATCTGACTTAGTTTTGTTGAGCAAAAGATAGAATTGTACAAGGTTACAGAAGCTGAAGTTATGGTAAATGAATCTGTAGTTACATTCACAGCTGTGGTGAGAGTCATTGTGATGTTGACGCGCTCCTGCAGTCCTGAAATATTTTTTCCCCGAACACTCAGGCCAACAAGTCTGCTCTCATACACGTTATGTGGGGCTCTCCATATGTTCTACAGTACAACATACAATCAATTAGTTTGACAGTTTTCCAACACAGTCATTATTGTAAAATCACAATCCTGAAGTATGTTTACTAAAGGAAAAAGACACCCAGTGATCCTCTGGATAACACCGCTTGATATTATCATTCATTTACATTTTGTAGAAATGATGTGACTCTGTGCTCTTCATAGGAACTCTTCTAAACTTAGTCTATCCAGTTAAGTTTTGCATGTTACTGCAGACAAGGGCAAACTGTTTCTAGTTTGGAAAAAAAACTTTTGTTGCATAGACACATTTGTGGATATTGCATTCAGTGTGAAAACAGCATCACTTCCTCTTTACATTTCGGCAGTGAGACACTAAAACACTGACAGTTTATGTGTTTAATCACAGCAGGGAGCTGTGATTGTGTTGTTTGTGTTTGCCATATTATATTTAATTTGACCACATTTGAACAACAAAACAAACAACTCAAGACCAGTAGCTTTTCGTAGTACTACTAGCTTAGTACTATTTAATTCAGTTAAATCAATGTAGTAGAACAATACTTGTCATAGTATCAGCAATCTGAAATGAATGAACCTATGTCCCATTTTAACTCTCTTATCTAACTTATCTTGACACCTCCTGTTGTTAAAACGAGCAGCTGGTGGTCAGTTGGGGAAGAAACATTGCACTCAAAGACCTTCGAGCTTGAACATGAGTCATTTAGTTTGACATGCCAGGTGGATGAAGGCAGATTTGTGACATTTCACAGTGTTCCTCTTTTTACCCACCAAATGTTGCACACTCGCTCCACTGACTAAATCATAGAGAGAAGCTCACACTGCTAAAAAAAAAACTGTTCACAAAAATGAACTTTTCAGATTCTTTTCTACAAACTTTACATTAAAAAAAGTGTATTCTCTGACCCCGTTTGTTTCAGGCCAGGTAAGCATGCAGAACACAATTGTGCTGCGTGATCCAACATCCAACTCTTGAGGCAGTTCAACATTCACTTTGCTGTTGGTGACAGTCCCGTTTGACTTTGCCTATATCAGAGTGACAGAGCCAAAAACAGGAAGAGGAATGTTCCATGTAAATACCAGTAACTGAATCATGCAACTCTCACCATTATATTTGCATCCAGGCACACTGCATTTTATAATGTCATCCTTCTGTTTGGGTGATTCAAACATTCAACACCATTAAAATAAATACTTAATAAATAAGTAATAATTAATAAATAATCTCCTTCATAAATAATTGAAGAAGATTCCTTGTAAGAAGTGCTGCCCTGCCAGCCTGCATTTTACTACAAACTGCTTAGAGGCACAGACACAGGATGGAAAAACATGTGAATGCATGTATTTGTTGTCTGTTAATGTCTGTACCAAATTTCATGTTCATCTCTTTAGCAGTTGTCAAGACATTTCAGTAAAAGCCAAAAATGTCAGCCTGCTGTTGGCACTACAGAAAAGGTCAGTGGATCACCAGAGTCAGTTGAATTCATCATCTGGGAACCAAGAATGTGTGTACAAAATTCTATTGCAACCCATCCAGTAATTACATTGCCATCCCTCAAGCCATGCTGCTAGAATGACTAAAAATCTACCAGCAAGTAAAAAATAGCATTATATTCAGATTAAATATATTCTTACCTCATTCTCATTAGCAGAAATTTGAAGCCCTTTGAAGCGGCCTTTGGGTCTATGCACGTTGGCCACTAAACGGCGGACATGATTGGAGATAGTGTCATTCTCCTCTGTTTCCTCTAGTATTTGTTCTAGGTTCCTCATGGCTCTGGTGGAAAAAGAGAAGAAAATTATGAATATATTAATCTGATTTACAATTGTTTTGATGAAAACCTGAATTCTGGACCACACAACCAAACCTTAACCTTAAATTTCAACCTCAACTTTAAATTCTTCTCATTGCTCTGGTTTTACTCTCATGTACACACCTGGTGACAGACTATTCTAAATTATGCATAAACAAACACACACAAACATAGATGATCAAAAAACATAAAAATCCCAACAGTTATCAAACTGGATAAAGAATTAAAATGTTTACTCGATAGTGTCGTCGATGTTTCCAATTTCCAAAAGGCCGTTTACATCTTCCAGACAATCTTTGACACCCTTTGACATCCCTGTAGGGTAAATCAATTATTGATTATTTATTGATTTGATCATTTATTGATTGACATTTTTGTTGACCTTTACCATGAGCATTGCCATTGGATTTGTCAGACTTATTCCCTGCAGGTTAAATCAAATATTTATTGATATTGAATACATATATATATTCCTGCACACACATAAAACATATAATGAAACACCTTACCTTCCATACAATTTTGACCTTTACCATGAGCATTGCCATTGGATTTGTCAGGCTTATTCCCTGCAGGTTAAATCAAATATTTATTGATATTGAATATATATATATATTCCTGCACACACATAAAACATATAATGAAACACCTTACCTTCCATACAATTTTGACCTTTACCTTGAGCATTGCCATTGGATTTGTCAGGCTTATTCCCTGCAAGTTAAATTAATAATTTATTGATATTGAATATATATATATATATATATATATATATATATATATATATATATATATATATATATATATATATATATATATATATATATATATATATATATATATATTCCTACACACACATAAAACATATAATTAAACACCTTACCTTCCGTGCAATTTTGACCTTTACCCCGACCATTGCCTTTCAATTTGTCAGGCTTATTCCCTGCAGGTTAAATTAATAATGTATTGATATTGAATATATATATATATATATATATATATATATATATATATATATATATATATATATATATATATATATATATATATATATATATATATATATATATATTCCTACAGACACATAAAACATATATTGAAACACCTTACCTTTCATGCAATTTCGACCATTATCCTGACCATTGCCTTTGGCATGAGAAAGTTTTTGACAGATGTTATGACACACCAAAGACAGGACCAGGAGCCACCACTTCATCCTGTTAATTGAAAACAAAAACCTGTCTGTGCTTCACTAACAGACAGAGAGAAATACAAACACAAGAACCCAACCATATTTATTGGTCTCAAGTGGAACTGCAAAAGCAAGTTTGTTCACTCAAGTCATAGCCATACTTAGTATAATAACCAATAGATATTCCTCAGGTCTAATATCATAATAAATACAGCTAAACACCTAAATTAGGTTTCTCTAATCTAAAGAGAATAATTACATAGCCTACCTTGTTGTGTTGCTGAGTTCCTGTGAAAATGATTTAATCTGACGAGAACACAGCAGTGTGCAGCTGATGTGACAACAGGACAAAAGCAAGTGAGGAAACCTGCTGAAAACCAAATTCTGGGGAAGTTAAAAAAACAAAAGAAAAGAGGAAGACAGACAGATCGAGACAGACAGATCGAGACAGACAGACAGACAGACAGACAGACAGAGACAGATAGAAAGCTATAAAATGCTGTCTGTATATTCTCTTCTGTAGCGTCTGAATCTACAGAAAATGGGTAGGCTGAATCATTCAATTCCTTATGTTTCCTATGTTACACTACACATACATTCTGTTTAGAAACTAGTTTATCTTGAACTACAGAGCAGTAAAACATTAGTCACATTGAGCATCACTTGGTTTACGGCTGCATGTCACCATTCCCACCAGCAGAGGGGAGTAGTACATAAAAAAAAAATGAAAGAAGGCGTTGAAAGTTGAACTGAAGACATTCAGTGGAGCACATGAAAAAACTGTCTTATCAAAACTAACTGAAAAAAAAAATAAATAAAATAAACTGAAAAATAAAATAATTAATTTATTTAGGGTCATTTTATTTATCATTTTTTAAGTCTGTTTTCATTTCATTGTGGCGTTACTCCCAATAACACATTTTATGTCTAATTTTATTTCTTAATAACACATTTTAACAAATGTAGCCACTTAGCTCCTGTTATCTAGACCAACAACAATTACAGCATTATTCTGAATCAACCAGTGAGTGTGCTGCTGTAAATAAACATAGTACATGGTACAAAGTCACTTCTGTAACTTTAAGACCTTAGTTTAACAAGACTGTCAGGTTAACTTGTCCAGCATGTCAACTTATTTCTGAGCATCTAAGTGAAGAGTCTGTCTTCTCAGTGTTAACTAGCTTCTGTAAGCTTGAGCAATCACAGAGAAAGTCTGCCTGATCTGAAGACCAAAATATGTTAGTTACTATGGCTGTGTACTGTATTTATTTATTTACAGCAGCAGCTAGATAGTTGATTCACGATTACTTTCAGTTGTTGAGCTTGCTACAGTAGCAGGAGGCAGGTGATGTGTGATTGGCTGAAAGGTGAGAGGTCAGTGACAACACCACTGTCATGAAAATGCGACATAAAATATAAGTGCCATTGGGAAAAAATAGCATGAAGAGCAATTTAGCGATGGAGTTGCTGATTGCAACCCTATCGCCTCACCCTCTCCACCCTAAACGTGAAGGAGAAACTGAGGTGGCTGCAAAATGTGAGAAATGCAAAAGGGCTTTCTGGGCCATTTCTAGGTGATTATACACATTATATTTCATTTCTGCCATATTCTGAAAATTGAGCCCCTAGGATCTTACACACTGGACCTTTAAGTCCTATAAAATTCTGTTAATATGAAATAAGGAGTACGTAATAATATTTTATAATAATGATTTAAGTTGAAGAAATTTCTTGAATATTTCACAAATGATCATTTCCACAGTTTATTCATGTGATTATTTATGTATTTGATGTAACACTTCCATAAATGGTCCATAAATGTCAGGTCCATTGCCCTATATGTGTTTATGGACCCACCTGTAGTTTGTGCATGCATTCCATGGCTGTGTGTATGTGTGTGTTACATATGTTTACTAGCTGGGTATTCAGGTGACCTTTCTTCCAGGTGGCCAGCACAGCACCGAGAGAACAGTCTAGACTAGATCAGAATAGAATAGAGTGTAATAGAGTTGTAGATAGAACAGAAAGTGTATTTTAGATCAGATATAATACCTAACCCATTAATATTGTTGTTGATTGATTGTTCTCCCTGATGGAATAACTACATTTACATACAAATTGGTGCATACATCTCTCTATACCAAACTGACTTTCAAAAATGTTTCCATGTAAATTACATTTTTTGCACAAATTGGACCATACAACGAGCAACTCTCTGTGATCTTCATGGAAGACCACACAGTGCCAGATGCGGAAAAGGGGGTAAGAGACGACATATGGAGGACCAAAGGTGTTACGTGGATGAGAACTTGTGGCATGGCATGTATGTATAATGAATAGAAGCATATTTGTTTTGTATTGCATTTCTGGAACTACATTAAAGTAGTTTAGCGGATGACAGAGAAGTTTTCTTGTTGGGAGACATCCAACAAGAAAACTTGTGCCATGTTGTCACAAAGAAATACAGTTTCAAGATGTCTTTAAGGATGGGGTCTGTAAGTGGAGGGTTTCTGTATGTTTGGCTGCTTGATGCCAAAACAGGTGAGATCACTGGTGTGTGTGGACAGAAGATGAGTGATGTCAGGCTCTGGGGTTTGATCCTACCTGTGATACACCATCATAGACTGCCCACCTGGATAAAAAGAGACCAGTGAAGCAGAATGACTCACGTACAGCAGATTATGGGCCTCATTATGACTAACTAGAAAAACCTGCGTGATAAAACACTCTTTGTTAGTACATAAATGTAGCCGTTTTAATCGTCAGCGAAAATGGCTACACGTAATATAGCAGGGGATTTCCAAGATGCTAAAACTGCTGCTTTCTGACTTCATTCCAGTTTTAATTGCTTGGAATTTTAAGTCATGTTTTATTTTAATTTTATTTTAATTTTCACCTTTTTTAAGGCCATGGGTCGCCCCATGTTTTTGTCCCGTGGAGGCAAGCCTATCAAAAAGTAATAAAAGTTTGGATGATATGTCGATTTAATTTGGCACAAGCAGTAATGGGCTACTCATATTTATGTAGCCACAACAGCAAAAATAATATGTTTTTTTTTTCTTTTTCCTCCAGACAGGCAGTTCAGCCAAAAAGGACAAATGGGCTGATGTACAGGCAACTTTAGCCTTTTACCCATCATGTTTTGGGTTTCCATCACCCTCTTTAATATTTTCTGTGAGTCCTCAATGAATGAGACACACCAAAATATGAGTTTCAGACACTGATAGTGATTATTTAGTAGCTGTTATAATTATGTTTTCCTGGACCAGTAACATACACATTCTAGAAGTGTCAACTTCCTTTTGCCTTAGATCGGATCCATTGATATGGGATCTCATTATATAGACATGTCTGTCTGCAGGCACCGGCACACAGAGAGGGAACAAATGACAGAGACTGCCCAAGGAACTAGGATCATTCTCTGCTGTCCTATTCAGCAATCCGCACCGATGACAGGCACTTCCTTCTCACCTGGGCACATGGTGACTACCACATTTATTTATTTATTTTAATTTCGGAACAAAACAAGATCACCTTATTTTTAATAAATTTAAATTTATTTATGTGTAAATATGTAATTAATAGTTTCATTACTTATTATTGACAAACAGGGCAAAGAATAAAACTGACTTATAAAGTAATAAATGCCATTGCAAACGTGTGTGCCTGAAGCAAACATACACTACCATACTAGTTAATGATTATATTCAGTTTATGACACATATTGGTCGTTTTAAATCTCATATCTTATCAGTACGTTCCTATTATATTTAGATTGTGTGTGTTTGTGTGTGGGTGTGTTTGCGTCAAATGGTCTAACACCTTGCTATGGTGGAGCTATAAACACGGGGAGGGGGGAGGGTTCGCTGTGGTCCGCCTCAGGCTTTTTCTCTGCTCCCCTCCCCACTTCACCTCCATCCGTCCGGTTGATAAGTGCATTGTAGTGGTCAGGTTTGTCAAGTCAGCACAGAAAGACAACACAATACCGGATATATGTTGCCTTCAAAATAAAAGGCAAACAAGTTTTTAATCAGGCTATTATTATTTTGATAAAACACAATATACATATGTTGCATTTTCAGTTTTGAACTTAAAATTTGAGAGGGAAAATGTTGCAGGGTTTTAATGTGATAACACCAACTTTCTGTATTATTTTAGCATATATCTTGTTTTCATGTTCATTACAATATGAACCTTCAGAACAATTCTGACTCATAGACCGTATACATGGACCACTTACCTTTTATTTTGAAAGTCGTCACGAAGACAGCTCTTTTCCTCTGTCGTCCAGCTTGACATCTCGAGGTTTGGTACCGTAACACCGCCAACATCGGACACTATCGGTGCTGCTCCGGTGGGGAGACATCACAGAGGCACTGAGTCGGGACATGACTGATAGTAACTATTTAACTACCGGTTTCCGAGAAGAACTCCTCTGGGGAAAGGGAAAAACTGGATATAGAGGGCAAATATACCGTTAAATATATTTTTTATAAGAGAGGTCGCGGTCTAAAACAGCCGCCGTCGCCTACAGCTACGACGCCAACGTTACTTGATGCTACTGCTGAAGGAGTCGGACAAGTGCGGCGGACTTTGGGCGAATCATTAGGTTGTTGTTTTATAGTTTGCAACTTTCTCAGGGTAAAATTAACGCCACTTCATTTGGCTTTATCACGAGAGGACGTTGTTAACCCGCTGAAGTTGAACATGTGCAGTGCAGTGAATGATTTACTCAAGCATTTCTGCGGCAGACCCGCTTTGCTGATAGTAGGCATTGGAGGAGACGCTGGAGCTCTTTTGTAAAGTGCACTTTCAAGGTTACTAATTAGGCAACGACTTTGATGTTGATTAAATGAACCGCGCGCTCTCGTGGGTAACAGATAACAGAGCACAGTAGGCGACATAAAGAAAGGTGACACGGTGTGTGAACGGTGTAAAAAAAACCAAAAAACTTCAAAGCTGAAGAAGAAAGCTGTATGGACTCACAGGCTCACATATGAGTGAAGTCTACTCACTGACATTCATGGAGGGTCAGCTTGTAATGCGGCTCTGACTGTAAATCTGGATTGGGGCTCTTTTCCAGGATGCAAGTGCACTGTTGAAGACTGTTGTAGCATTCTTGCTAGGGAATAGTTCACTACAGTTTTTTTTAAAAATAAATATTTTACCATAAAAACTACTACGACTACGACTAAAAAACTAAAGACGTCGTGTAACACCGTCGAAATTGAACCGAGACGAACGTCGACTGATACCCCCTCGCGCCCAGACCATGGCCTCCACCTCGCGGAACAGCTGCTTCTGGTTGCTCTGGAGACGGACCTTCCTCGCGCTGTGCATGTGTGCGCTTGGGGCGCGTGGAGCGGAGGATGACAGCACCTTTAATGCAGAGGTAAATCACAGCAGCGTTATTAGGACTACTGACAAGACTGACTAAATAATATAAATACATTGTTATCACTGCGCCCAATAGACACGGTGGCAAGCGTTTTGCTTCCACTAAAAACAGGGTTTCACTAATGCATCGGAAAAAGTACTATTTGACACGTTCTTTGCTCAAGTTAAATTAGAATAACCACATAACAGTGCTATCCAAGTGTTATTCCTCTGGTGAGTAATATACTGTAACAACTCTTTGTAAGTATATCCATAGTTCTTTATGTATAGTTCATAACAGTGATCATTACTGTGTGCCACATTTGAATCATCTGATATTAAGGCATAGTATTTGCCTGTGTAATAACTTCAAACCCAGCCAATCAAAATCAATGCAGTGCACAGCTGTTTCATAAAATTACTTTATTATTATTGTTATTATTATACCCTTGACACACTTATTTTCCCATGTGGTTATTTTGGTCAGTGAAGTATGTTGAGCGGCAGGTGTACAAAAATAAAACCATATCCAAGGCAATAATACTGTAGCAGGAGTTTGTGTGAACTTGTGTGAACAGTACTTTTATATTGTAAAATCAGGACCCACTGCTTTGATCTTCCAAATCTGCAGTGTATTTTCCATCTATAGGACGTCCATATCTTTCACTTATTGGATATATTAAAGTTCAGAGGTTTAGCTCTTCTGGGGACCCCCTCTGGACTGACCTTCTTTGACAACCATTGTGTTAGCCCTAACCCCAACATACACATAAACAAAGCATCATATTCCTGCTGCCTTTCTACTTAGGAGAAGGTGATTAGTGGTGGAGCTGGTGTTGTTTGACAGACAGACTGACAGACCGCCGGGTCATTAGAGGTGAGCTTGCATTACCAAACTCAGTGACCAGGCACACACTCTGATGGAGCATTAACATAGCTGTGGTGTGTGTGTGCAGGTGTGTGCTAATGTATCTCACTGAGGCAAGAGATGGTTTACACAATGTGCGGACTGATGAGGAATTCCTAAGCACTTGTTGCTAAATGTGTGTGTGTCAGCTGAAGTAGTAACAATAGCGTTACCCATGTTGTCTATTTCATATTTTAGTTCTCCGTACAAACATAGAGTCCTGAAAGTTTAGAGCTCTCTTGAAAATCTGCAGTTTTAAAGTGTTTCATTATAAAAAAGCAGACGCCCTGTTGTTTGATTCAAAAGTGTCATTATGAAACATATAACAACAACATAGAAAGTGTCAGGACTGCAGAGGTCTGAGGATATACTGTGTGGTAAAGGTCTGTATGATGAGGATGCTTCTATGTCATATCTTGACCAGCTATGACCAAAGCCGAGTTGTTTTCCTAAACTGTAATAAGCACCTGTCGTCTTCAGCTCTCTGTGCGACAAGTTCAGCAGATTTCAATGTGAAGCGGCAAAACAGAACATGTTGCATCGAAGACTGTGATCGTTTCTTGAGGTCTTAAAGAAGTCATGCTAGTTGTGTTTATTGATGCTAATCTCCATGACCCACCATAATCTTTATCTGCTTTTATGGAGTCACCGATGGTCACGCTGTGACTGATGAATGCTTCTCTGCCGTAACAGAGTGTGAACAGAAAACAGGCTGGAATTTCAGTGGTGAGGAGGTGGTAAAGCACATACTGTGTACAGGTGAGGGAGGCTCAATAATATCAACGCATACATACAGTTACATAATATGTAAAACTGATACTTTGTTTGGTTTGTCTCAAGGCAGCCTGTATCTGTAAACAAACCCAGGCTGTGTCAGGTTACGATGAAAACTACATTTTACACCTACTCTCCAGTTTATTCACACACTGAAATGCATTGTCTCGAGCTCAATCTGATCCTCGCTCTTCAGATGTTGTTCAATCGGAGTGTTAGGCAGTTGGTCTGAGACCTCAACTCCTACTCTGTCTGGGAAAAAAGTATGAAGTGGGAGGGCAGAAGAATGAAGGACAAGAGGGGGTATGGGGAGTGCAGAAAGAAACTCGGAGAAAATGTCACAGCAACAGCCAGGGGAAATCTGTCGCAGAGTTATTTATGAAAAGAGAAAAGAAAGTTGACGTGGATGGTAGCGGTCAGTCTCAGCTGTGCAGCATGTGATGGCTGAATGTGACAGCTGTTTTCTAACTGGGACACACACACACACACACACTGTGCACAGGCATGCTGGGCCTGGGACTCGAAGGCATCTTACGAAATACAATGGACCCTCTTGTCTGAAGAGAGAGAGCTGTGAGAGAAAACTTGTGAACAGTCGAGAAAGAGGATGAGAAAGCTCAAAAGAAACATGAAGATGACGCGTGGAGAGAAATCAGAAAGTGTGCAGCAGCAGTTTGCAGCTATAGGCAGAGGAACAGCAGTGAGGAGAAGGGTAAATCAGTGACTTATTGCAGCGCATAAGAACTTCCTCAATCCGTATCCTCCTTGTATCCATTTAATCTGCAGCATGCCGTCTCTTCACATTCCAGCCGCTCCCCCCTGCTCCCCTGTGATTGGCTATCACCATGTCCACAAAGACTCACGTTGCTACAGAGGAAGGGGAAAGCCACGAGATGAGAACTGTCTCTTAGTGTGCATTTGTGTATATGTTTTTGGGTGTTTCTTACATTCTGCTCAAGTTCTTCCTCCTGCCCGTCCCTGTCTTTCTTTCTCACTACTCCATTTACTTATCCATCCTCTTGGTAGGACTTTGGGGGCTAAGAGATGGCAGCAGACCAAGCCTCAGAATAAAAGCTCTGTTCGTATCTTGGCTGACATTGTGGTGGACACACTCGCACACTCACACACACACACACACACACACACACACACACACACACACACACACACACACACTCCTGGCAGGTTTTACAACTCCTTGTATATTGCTGGGTCTGGTTTTGGCAGGTAAGCTCAAGGACTCTTTGAAAGACCATTTAATAGACGAGGCCTAGTGTACATGAGCACGCACACTCTCACACACACACACACACACACACACACACACACACACTCACAGTCCCTTATTCCTCCTGTTGTCTGAGAGTTGTTTTGTATTCAGCCTAGCTGATGAGGGAAGGTGAGTAGCCAGATTGAAGTACTATTAGATGATGGGGGTGAGGGGCGGCAGAAGCTCATATGCCTCCATACATCTTCCCAACAGCACTGCAGATCTGCCCTTGTAAGGTGTAAGGACAGAGAGGGAGTGTGTATAGACAACATCAGGTGCCTGGATATACACAAACACACAAAGGTCAACAGACGAGGAGACATTTCCCTTTCTCCTCAAGTACTATCACTGCAGCAGTGACAAACATGGAGATGCTGATCACAGGGGAGCAGGGAGGAAGTAGCTGGAATAAGTTGGAGGTTACACAAGACAAAAGCTTGGGCTTTTATATGAATTGCTTTTACTGAAGTCTGATGGGAATTGCAGTTTTACTCCACTGTTTCTCCCCCAGTGCGTGTTGCGGTTGGACGACTGTTATGGATACATTACAGCAAGTGCTTTGTTTTTATCTTCAGACAGCATGAAATATGGACAGCGCTGGCTGACATGAAACGACAATCAATACTGCTCATTACTAATCAGCTCTTGAAAGACTTTCTGTCCTTTGTGGACATGTTTTTTGTCATTTATTTTCTTCAGCCCATCTAGTGGAATCTAAAGTGAAATTAGCATTTAGCTTACAACACAAACAAACCCTTTTGTTCAGCAGTTTACTGTACTTGTTGGGATAAAATCAAACACTTTTTGGTAAGGTGATCTCTGAATATTTGATACTGACAACTTTCCGTTTACTAAAACCTTTCCCCAAACAGCGGTTGTCAGTTCGGGTATTCAGTTGGTTGCGATCTGCAACATCACCACTAGATGTCGCTAAATCTCACACACGGACCTTTCAAGAAAACACACGCAAATAGACAAAAGAACAACAACAAGCACATTAAGAAAAAAAAAGTGCTGCAAACACAGAAATCACAGCCAAGTACAGAAACACTTCAAGTAGCACAGATGAGAACAGAAATGGTTGGCGAGGCACAGTAAGAAGTGATGCACGTGGCTGCTGTAGTTTTAGTTATTGAAGTCATCTCTGTAGGCGATGTCTAAGTTTTTTCAGTGGAACAACCAGCTGTGTCTGGGCGTGTGCATCACTTTTATCAATGGAATTGTTGACATTAGTGGTGGGCGTTATGGCCCTTTTAATATAATCTTACTTAAGTATTTCTGCAATATTGATATTCTTGACGATATGACAAAATACTGAAAAATATTTTTGGTTTAGAACTTGTAATAGCTTTTGAGCTCATCCTCACCAACTAAACCACCTCCACACTACCTCTACTGACATCACTCTTTAATCATATTAAAAATTATACTATTATTGGAACGACATGACACACTTATTGACGTAGCAACAGTAACTAGGGGGGTCAGGGCTAATTGTGTTGAATTATTGTTCGCCTGGCTGATGCTGATATTGTTGGTGGTGTCTTCTTAGTTATTGTGCACAGTGACAACACGTATGAAGTGTTTTGTGAACCCTGCCACCTGTTTCCCTCGCCTTGAGTGTGTGTGTAGGTGTGTGTGCGTGTGAAGGAGTTTTTAGTGTTTCAGCAGGAAGTGCATGTTTGTTTTTGAGAGTGTGTGCGTGTGTTTGCAATTGTGTGTCAGCTTGTTTGAAGCTTTCTTATCTAAAGGCAGAGGTGGGTCAGGGTCACGTCCAGTTCAGCCCTCTCTACATCTCTTCCTGCTCCTACACACTCACAGAGCTGATACAGGCGGTCTATCCACTGCTGCGAGGAGTACGATAAAGACGAGACACAGAGTGGGAATAATAAGAAAATAAAATAATATTCTGGGTAATTTTTACAGCTCCAGGTGAACTACTGTATGTTGTGGTCTGATCCACCTAATGGGGGGAGTGCAGAGGAACTGTCAACATACTGCTCGAGGTTTGTCAGGATAGTGAGAATGGAGACATGATTTGAATCTCTATTGATTATTATGAGGATTCTGGGATATTTCGTCTGAAGTCCCACAAATGACTGTAAGGATGATCAGAAGTAGAGATACAAGTAATTGGATCATAAATTAGATCATGAATTGACAGCAGGCATCAGTTAAAACCCACTGGAGAGAGTGAAAAGGGCAAAAACAGATGAGCAACAGACCACAAGTGTGTTTGGAGATGAAACAGGTTTCGAAAGGTCCAGCTCCTCAGGCCAAGAGATCCAAAGCCTGAGGGCTCAAACACTTTCAGTTTTCACCCTCGACCTCTCGATGGCCAGTGGAGAGACTATAAAACACGAGGTCTCGAGTGTCTCACAGCACTCTGTCTGTGAGTTACTCGCGTTTTCAGGACACGACCAGAGACTGAGCTGAAGGGCAATAAACTTACTGCATCCCTCACTTCAGTTATATAGATCATTTCAGTTATATAGATCATTTCAGTTATATAGATCACTTCAGTTATATAGATCACTTCAGTTATATAGATCATTTCAGTTATATAGATCATCTGCTTTTACCTTTAACATTTGATATTATTTTATTTTAGTGCATTTTTTTTGTCAAAATGAGCTTACCGAACGACTTATTGATTTCATGCAGTTTTTTTTTACAGCTGTCAGAAGAGTTTATTAGACTTTTATGATATAAAACGTTAACCTTCAGGGAGAAAGGAGAAGAGGTGCTACTTCAACAAAGGCCATATATTTAACGAGTGACAGTAGTCATCTACTACCTTAATCGATCACAAAGGACGAGATGCTGTCAGAAATCGTACAGACTCAGCTCGGCAATTGTCAGTGATTGATTGATCAAGCACTCTGTGTTCACTATCGTTTTTCTCCAGCTGGGAATGTTGGAGGGAAAGTACTCGGTGTGAAGTTACGTTGAGGTTTTGATACCACCAGCTGGGCTTTTTAATATCAGTAGCTCTGTGCCGATAATCCGCTCATCAGTGGGGATTTCAAAGAGGAGCGCGTGTCCACATCTTTGCCTTCTGACCTTTTCGTTCCATCCAGTCATATTGTTATGTGGACAGTGCAGGCAGAGGAGTAAATCGAGAGACATCTTGGAGACCATTTTTAATTAGTTTTCATCGGACTGTGGGGACATTTTGTTTGTGTGGGACACACATACAGCAAATAAACCTTATTCTGGTGGGTGTTTACCACCTCCACTAACTAATTTGGGCATGACATGACATATGTGACCAGAGCACTTATTACACACATATTTTATATTCATAAGATGTGTGTATGTGTGTGAGAGAGAGATAAAGACTGAAAGAGGTGAGTTTGTTTTCATGGTTTTAAAGGAGTGGGTAAGTAAATAGTATTTTATATTGTGAAAGATGGGCGTAAACTTGAGACCTGTGCACACACACACACACACACACACGCACGGTCACACAGCTACATGCATGCACAATCAGACACACACACCCTATTACATTCCCCACACCACCATGGGGAGTGCGTCCATGTGTAGGCGTATCTAGTATCTCTACCCAATATGCGAGTGCTTGCCTGTGTGAGTGTGTGCGTGCGGTATTGGGTTTCTGCATAACAGGTGGGACAGACTTTGCGTCATCTGTGATTGGGTCAAGTATCACGTTTTCTCCCTCAGGTCTGTCATTAACCACCCCCCCACCCCCCACCCAGCCCTCCTGGTTACATACTGCTAGGATACAGTCAGATGCAGAAGGATCCTCACAGTGCTCTCATTCATGTCCTCTCTGCCTTCTCCCTTTCATATACATACAAACACGACCCAATGCACGGTGGAATATGTGTCAAGAAAGCAGAAACAGCCACGTTCCTCTTAATTAAGATCAAATAACAAATGTGAGTAATAATCCACAAAGCCAGTGCAAATCTCTGTCAGGGCATCAAGGCACAGAAGCTGAAGCTGAGGAGACAGTTCATTGCTTCGAGCTGTAAACAACACAAATTGCCCATATGCTCATAAAACAGCTGTTGCTGGTTCCATAATTTCCTTTTTCTTGTCATAACTCACCTCTTCATTATATAAAAGTCTCTTTTGCCCGAGATTCGATCATGCCTGGATTACTGCAGATGTATTCTGTCTTAGGCTAAATCTTTATTTTGTTGCCGCTGTCAGCTTCAGTAAAGTAAACCTAATGAGCACTGATTCAAGTGAGTTAGCGTCGCATTATACAAACAGACGATTCGTCTTTATTTTCTCACAGTTTCCTTTATGCTCTTCTTTCCTGTGCGTCTCCAGTCATGGCTGAGGATGTACGGTTACCTGCCACAGGCCAGCAGGCAGATGTCAACCATGCGATCAGCTCAGATCCTGTCCAATGCCGTCAGCGACATGCAGCGCTTCTACGGCCTGGAGGTCACTGGACAGATGGACCCTCAAACCATAAGGTCAGCAGCGTGTTTTTGATGTTTTTGTACATGTACACCTACGCACACTCACAAAAGAACATCAACATGCTCCCAAAACACTGTCTTGCAACCCATTTTAGCTCCTAGACTTCAGTTAAATTGTTACTTTTATGTTTTGCAAAGCCTCTGATATATTTTTCATAGGATGATTTGACCGAGAAATTGGAAATATAGACTATAGACAAGATTTTCTGGTCAAATCCTCAGTGGTATAAATGGGGAATGTTTTCCCTTCCTCGGTAACTGCTATTGAACGTGTTTTTCACCTCACCTGCTTGAGAGGAACTGCTGAGTTGCCTGGTTGCACTTGGCAGCTCGCAGGTACTCTTTAAATTAAACAACAAAAAGGTACACGGAGATCAAGAGGAGAAAGTAAAGGTTTTAGGCGTCATTCTCCCCTTCATCTCTTCTCTTGGGTGCACCTTACTTTTCAACACACACACACACACCACACACACACGCACACTATCTCTTGCCTGCTCCTGACTTCTTTCAACTCCTTCAGTGCCATGAGGAGACCTCGCTGCGGTGTGCCTGACAAGTTTGGAGGCCAGATCAAAACCAACGTGCGGCGGAAGCGCTATGCACTCACCGGACATAGATGGAGCAAGAGCCACCTCACTTACAGGTAACAAAAAAGTTTGTAAATAAGATATAAGCTGCAACACATGCACAAAGTCTTCCTTTGTTGATAATACTCAAATTAATTAAGTTTCAAAATGAATGAATAAGTTCAGTTAACACAAGTTCTTTGAAATTGATTTGAAAACACTAAATTAATTGTGTGTTACCAAGTGAAGGATTCAGTGTAGGTGGATACTATGAAACATTATGTATTCATGTTGGGATTTGAATTAATTCAGCTTTTCTGTTTTTCATTTAATTTGTTGCTTATGAATCAACAGAGAGATTGCTTAACTCATATTCAAACATTGTTTTCCTTCTCCCTCTCTTCGCTCCCATAGTATCCAGAACTACACTCCCAAGATCGGAGAGTATAACTCATACGAAGCCATCCGACGGGCCTTTAAAGTCTGGGAGGGGGTGACCCCGTTGACCTTCGACGAAATCCCCTACCAGGAGATCAAATATGGACGCCGCAAGGAGCCCGACATTATGATCTTCTTCGCTTCGGGTTTTCACGGAGACAGCTCCCCTTTTGATGGGGAGGGAGGCTTCCTAGCTCATGCCTATTTCCCCGGACCTGGAATGGGTGGGGACACGCACTTTGACTCCGATGAACCGTGGACCATAGGAAACCAGAACGTACAAGGTAAATGGTTACTGCCAGTATAATTTCTAATGCATATTGTGTTATGGATTGTGGGAGCAGTGGTAATTTTCTTTAATGACAACCAATTGCTGCGGAGAAAAATAATTACAAAGCTTAAATAACAACTGTGAAATGAGGTTCCGAACATAATAACACCTTTCTCTTATGTGGCTGCATGTGGGTGAATGTTGAGTTGGTGTGTAGTGCGCTCGCTGTGCATGATGCAAAGGAGTCATTCCTTAACTTCCAGGTAGAAACAGAGGATTTGGAGGGGTCATGGGGTCATTGATCATTACTGCGAGTGCTCAGCTGATGAGCAGTGTGCAGCACTATAATCATGCCATGTTGTATTGGTTGTAACAGATCTATTTCACAGATTACAAACAGCTGTTCCCATCGCTTTCCTCCACACCTAACCAGAGTTGGCATGGCTCAGCCAGCAGCATCATCTCTCATTTGTCGGGCTCCGCTACTCCATTTAGCTCTGTAAAAAGTTGAAAGGTGACACAGAGTCTATAGTTCTCAAATTTACCCCCAGTTATGTCGTAAAGTAGAGACATACACTAATCCATGAACTCTGTGATCCACCATGATCTGCACAAGCCGTTCTAGTCACTAGATATTTAACTACTGTCCGTTGGAGGACTTAACCTCAGCCTTCAGTCCTTCATGTATAACCTTTAAATTTTCCTTAAGATGAACCCTAAACCCACTTACAACTCTTAACACTATGTCTCACACTAAACTAATCACATGCAGAAGGAACATATCTTCCTCTCCTTGCTGTGCACTCATTAACCCTGCTGACTACAGAGGACTTTTTTTTGCCACAATGGGCTTTCCTGCCCTGTTATCTACATACACACAGCAGACACAGACACCTAAACTTTGTGTGTGTGTGTGTGTGTCTGTATCTGTGTGATCAGCTGTGTGTGGGTTGTGTCGCAGGACAGATCACAGGGATGCTGGAATACCACAGTAAGTGGGAGTGTGTTCCACTCGGGGAGATCTGTAGACTGGTCCCTTTGTTGCATCACGCTACTTCCACAGCTTAAAAGCAGCGGACAAACAAATTACAGTCTTGTCTGGCTTTAGTTAGACACACATCCAATTAGCCGAACCTTTCACAGATGTAGTCTTCATTTAACTCCGGCATTTTTACCAGCTCACAGTTGCAACTAATGCTGATGCCACCCTTTGTGGAATTTAAATTTTATCATTTTTTCAGCCGGCAAAACTCAGATTGACGCATTAATTGGCTGTGGGAGTGACAGTACAAGAGTATTTTTCTGTTATAGCAGCATTCAGAGCTGACACAAAACCAATTTTGCTTAGTTCAGTTAATTGTTGAAGTCAGTTATCAGCAAACCTTCTATGGTTCTAGACTCTCTCTGCTGCTTTTCTGTTTTATATTGCAAATTTAATATGTTTAGGTTTGTTAGTTGGACAAAACAAACCCGCAGAAAATTGGTACAGACATTTTTTATCTTACTATTCTGACTTTCAGTAGGCTAAATGACATTTCATTCATTTTAAATATGAGTTATTTATTGAACAACTATTAAAAACAAGAATTACTTACTTAAATCTATAACCAGACATCTGCATACAAATGCAGAATCTTTAAACAAGGAGGACAAGATTTTGGCATTCTTGGCATTCTAGCTTCAGTTTGTGGTGTAGTACTGTTGTACTTTACTACTACACTGGTCAGTACTACCCTAGTAGTATAGATTACTGTGTGCTTTGGTAGCATGCAGTAGACAGACTGTGAGGAGAGCAAAAGAGGCAAAACACGCTGGCTGAAATGCAATCTCAGAACCCATCGTCTATAATCTGATGACAGTGAAGCTTTTTGTGAGCTTTTTTGAAAATGGATCAGTATTCATTCACAGATATCTGCTGCTAGAAATTAGCAGAGATGTGTCTTCCTCGACTTTCTTGCATATCAAATTGCTAATCAGCCTGCAGAGGAAGTCTTGGCATGTTATCTGTTTTCTGGATATCCGCTGGATACACAGGAAACCTTGAAACGTTGGCCCGAGAGGCTAAATTATCATCAAATTTAGCAAAGTTGCCACACTTATAAACATATGAAATATTGTCTTGATTCAGTACAGAAGAATAGCAGTACCTCCAGAACTGCCACTGTTTTTCACAGGAAACAGTAGAAGTGTATAAAGTAAGAAGTGAAACTTGAAGGGTCATGTTGAAGCCTCAGCTGAAGTGTCCTGAAACAGAATCTCCCTGACCTCTGACCTCTTTTTGGATGGGGTCAAACAAAAACAGACTTTTTTTTAAGGGATTAAGTCCATTTTATCCATTATCATTATCTGCAGTTCCGGCATGTCTTTTCCTCTAAGGGACCTCCGTTTCATTTGCCAGTGAATAACAATTCTATTGGGCTAAACCTTTTCGGTGTAAACCTTGTGATGCGCCATGTGATTAATCAGCCTTTCTGGCACAGATGCTCGAACAAAAACAGATTTCACGCTTTATCCAAATGACTCGCTGACATGCACACTCAAACACACCTTACACAGATGAAACGCTGCAGGGCGGTAGCGGGAAAAGGTCAGGAGCTTTTGTGTTTCTTTGTGGTCAGATGAGACTAATGTGAGCAAGTCGCTGGCAAACGGCAGAGCAAACTTGGAGAGTGCATTCGGGTTGTCAGGGTGCCGCTTTCGTGTCCCTTTTCTTCAGCGGGAGTTCCCCTCGCCGGTGATGAATGAGGTGTGAGACGTGGTAAACAAGTGAACAAAGAGGGTTGAAATAGGATTTGAATGACAAAACGTGTGTGTGTGTGTGTGTGTGTGTAAAGGATAGTCAGAATAAGCAGTAGCTGCATTGGCTGAACTTCTAACTTTGCCAAGACTTTTGAAGTTTACTCTTCCTTTTCTCTGTCCAACTGAATGGTTGTCACAGTTACCTCACAAAGGCCTCTTTATGTGCTCTCTCTCTCTCCCTCTCTCTCTCACTAGTCTTCCCCTCTGCTGTTTTCTCTCCTTCAGTGTTAGCTGCAGCTTAATACACCATGAGGACATTCATGTGACTCTGCAATTATATATAGTGGGGGTGATGAACTGTGTGTGTGTGTGTATTTTGCAAAGTGGAAATGAGGAGATGCACAAGGACAAGCATCCAGAGCATCTCCCCTTCCCTTCCATGCACAGCAGTGACGTCACCAAGTCCCAATCTCCCCCCAAAAGCATGATGTCATTGCACAAATCTGATCAGTCAGCAAGGTCAGAGTTCACAGAGAGCACTGCCGGGTGACAAAGAGGTATTGACTGACAGGAAGTGCCCAAATGTGTCCTGGCTTCACTTCAGAGGCAAACTTATAGAAATATGTTGGTCATTTCTAAACCAGGTTTTCTTTGGTTTGAAAAAAAAGAGAGAAAAAGCTGTGAGAGGTCTTTTGTGCTGAGAGGAAGTTGACGCAGTGGTCAGTGTGTCACAGCCGTGTCGTGGCCTTGTCAGTGTGTAATTGTGTCGCGGTGGCAGCGAACAACAGTATCCCTTGATTGGTTAGAAATGTTAGAAATGTGTGCTGATTCATATCAGCAGTAATTAGCCTGCACGTGTGTGATTTATCTGTCAGGGAACAACGAACAGCCATTCTTACAAATTGCCTGCATGGATTTATTAGGCCTTCCTCCTCGCTGTGGCTCGCAGCTGATGCAGCCACACGTGTATGAATGCGAGGCTGACACATTTATCATCTCTTACTCCTTCTGTACGAACTCAAACAGTCTCTCTCTAGAGATAAAATGCATATTGTCTGACTCTCCTCCCTCCCTGTGTCTTTGCTTCATCATCACCTTCAGGTAATGACCTCTTCCTGGTGGCAGTCCACGAGCTGGGCCACGCCCTGGGTTTAGAGCATTCCAACAATCCGCTGGCCATCATGGCTCCCTTTTACCAGTGGATGGAGACCGACAACTTCCAGCTGCCTGAGGACGACCGGCGGGGCATACAACAGATCTATGGTAGGATGTGTTTTGGATGACTCTCCCCATGTCCACTGCGATATAATGTGATAATCTGCGATACTGCATCCACTGTGCTAATCCAAATCATGAGAACATGAAGTTGTATGAAAACTATTTTCATGTACAAACTGACCACACTGCCAAAAGCAGACATTTTTTCATTGAATCAGACACTATTAAACTTGACATTTGTACTGTATCTTGTCATCATGCAGAATGTAGTAAAATAGCTTCAACCCGCTCTGTTTGTTTCTCCCCAAAGGTCAACCAGACAGCGGGCCCACCCAGGCCCTGCCCACCGTGACGCCCCGTCGCCCAGAGCCCAGGCCACCTCAAACACCTCCTCGTCATCCGGACCGCCCCAGGACCACCGAAAGACCGGATCACTACGGACCCAATATCTGTGAAGGCAACTTTGACACAGTTGCTATGCTCCGAGGAGAGATGTTTGTTTTCAAGGTAAATGGATCTGAAGCTCAGGAAATTCACTTTTAACTTCAGTAACAGCCTGTGAAGTCCTTTTAAGTTATGAGTGTAAAACATTAGAAGACATATGTTTACCTTCGCAGAGGTTTATTATAGATCCTTGCTTGGAAATTTAGCCGGCTTCCAGCAGAGGAGCTGTCCTGACAACTTAACTGTGTCAATAAATTAGTTATTCCTTTCTGTAGAATCAGTTTGAGACAAATGGCGTGTGCACGGCCAACAAGGGGTCTGTTTCCAATCAGGTCCTTGTGGATTGTAAACCAACGGGGCCAGTGTTTTTTATGAGACGGAACACTGTTAAAAGGGTGGGGTGCGGTCAGGTGTTTGCCTTAAAGAGCCTCTGGACCCGCACAAAACAGTCATAAGGGCTGAAGCAGCAGTGAGCCATTAGCAGGGATTTAACCTTCAAGAGATATGTTGGAGTCATTTGTGGTCATTTTGCTGTGGGCTGGGTTTTATTATTTATTTCATAAAAAAGGTAGTTTTGATTTTATGCAGCTCAGCCTTGTGGTCGCGTTATTATACATCTGCTAAGTGTTCTCGCTTGTTGCGGAGGTAACGCCTGCCCGCCACTCTCGACAATGCAAGAAATGTACGTTGTCACTCTCAGAGATGAATTAGTTGAAATTTCTGCAGCGAACAGGACTCCGTTTTCCTCCTGACGCTCTATACATAGTGCAACCAAAGATAAGTAATGATGTGTTTCAGTGGGAGAGGTCAGAGGAGGTGTCCAGTGTTGGCAGCGTTGTACACTGAAGAGGTTTGCAGATATTAGACAGAGCTGGATAGAGGACACCCAGGCTTTGCTGTAAAGGACACTCGGCTTCACCTTCAGAAATGTTGTCATGGTGTCTGAAAGTTTGACATTTAACAGTGGAAACTCTCTGGATTCATCCAACGGTATCAAACATTGCATTTTTACCTGGATGCCAGTGAAGCTTTTGACATGCCTTTGTCAAAGGTTAAATATAAAACTACTTTGAGCTGAAAATAACCGATATGACAGCTGATGTGACAGCTTACTCTGTTTGCATTATTATTGTCATGGTGTAGAATGTGACAGAGCCCTGTCCCTCAGTCTCAGATCAGTCTGTCAGTATCTCCTATCACAGACTCGGAGTGTGTCTGACACTGACCAGTGCCTGGACATGTGCTGCACATGGTCAAACAGTTATATCTGTGTTCTCGGGTTGCATCCAGTCATGAAGCTAGTCTGGGATAACATTAATCAGAGTCCAAAATTAACTTTAAACCAACACGAACGACCTGAAGCGATTCATATACTTTTACAGTTCAGTTTTATGAATATAATTCTATCATCATGTACTGGGTGATAAAAACAAATTATAAACTCATCGTGGCTAAATCAAATGTTTGCAGATTTGTTATGTAATCATAGTGTATTTCCAGATTTTTTTTTCTGCCGCTGTCGCAGCTGAGCCCAAAAGTTCATTGCAAGTTCACAGCACTTAAACATTCACCGCTTCATTTTTAGCCACACTAATGTTGGTCCGTCCGTCTGTCGGTCCACCACTTTGGTCCAGACTGAAATATCTCATTAGCTTGCCATAAAATTTGGTCAGACAGTCATTGTCCCCAGAGAATGAACCTTAATAACTCCCCTTAACTTCTCTTCCAGTGCCACCAGCAGGTTTTGTTCTTTTTTTAATGATTTAATGGTTGGAGTGTGCTGAAATTTGGACCGGACATTCATGCCACCCTGAGGATGATTTGTAATAACTTTGGGGGCGTTTCATCCAGCACTATCCTCGATAAATGTCGCTCCAGTACTTTGGTTTGTGACCAAAAACCTGCAAACTAATGACAATCCCATCAGCCTCAGCTGTACTTTGTGTTTAGTGCTAATTAGCAAACGTAAGCATGCTATCAAGACGATATTATACCTGCTAAACGTCAGCATGTTAGCTGATGAATTGTCATTGTGAGCATGCTGATTTAGCGTTTAGCATTTAGGCAGCAATTTGTGTAAGTACAGCTGGCTACGCATCAGCTCATGGACACATTAAACGTGATCTGATGTCAGGCTTTTTAAAAACCATGCATAGAGGAGGAAACAAGACAAAGGCTGGAAATACTGCAGACTTGTGTCTTCTTTTGTGTCTTCATCCACCTCTTGATAGTCTCATGGACAGAGAGTGTCAAAGCCACAGATTGACAAGTGACATGCTTACTTCAGTTATTATTGTCTGTTATCTATTTGCATGTTTCATTGTTTTATAACTTGGCTTGGGATTGAGTTCCGACTGTGCTTTTCATATTCAAATTGTCCTCATTTCAATTTGCAGGGGACGCCTCCACTGTACAGAAATTGTAGTTATTAATGGTGGACATTGTTCTTCTCTGCTATTACTCTGCATAGGCAAAATGACTTACTTTATGTCCTGTATGAGTGGGTGTAATCTGTAGCACATCAGTGCCCCTCTCTCTTCTCCACAGAGTCTTGTCCATTAAAAGAAGAAAGAGGCCATCATTTTGGATGGAAATGTCTCCCTTCTTTTATTCACTTGTAGTATTTCTTCTCAGCAGAGGGCTGGACATAAGGACAAGCACGCTGAGCTGCTTTCAATATTGAAACTCCCACATTGAGATCTGCTCTGTTCTGCTCAGGACTAATATGGTCAATTCAGTCTTAATCTGGCCAACGCAAAGGAGCCTGTCAGACCACACAAATGGAAGAGCGTGCAGTCTGTTCCGGTCCGGCCCTGTTACTTTTTTCTCTCAGCTCAGGCCAGCCCATCTCCATTCTGTTCCATTCCATCCCGTGCCGCGCCGTCCTGTCTGCCAGCTTGTCCTGCATGAAGGACAAAACTTGACGTGCTTGCCAGAGAGAAGCAGCACCGAGCATTTTACCGTTACATTATCCAGGACAAGCAGGGCTACTGACTCACCACTTATGAATGAGTCTGAGGGCTCCTGGTGTAAATCTGTCTGCCGGCTTGTGTGCTCAGCATATGCAGCAGATATGAATATCTGCTGCATATGCTTGGATTTAAAAGTGCTATTAGTGATTTCCCTTGTTTATTGCTGCTGATTTGACAATAAAAATCAAACAGTTATCTCATGGCAGGCTGTGATCAACAGTGAGAGAGCAATAAGGGGACAAAGCCACCAGAGTGGACACCGACTATTATTAGCCCGCTACTGTTCCGCTATTGTTAGTTTATTGTATGTTCTGGTCTAGTTATCCTGCAGAGCTCAGTTTGCTTGGCACAGTGACCATCAAGCATTACCACAGTGCTATCAGACCTCAGTGGGACAAAGAGTTAACATCAGTTGACTCTCACAGCATCTATCTGTGAATCCTCGCTATCCTGCATGCACACTTCTGGTGCACAGGAATGTTTAGAAAAGGCAGAGAGCTATATTTAGAATGAGATATGAAAACATATGTTTTGAACTTATTTGGGCATTGGTTTACTTTGGATTTATTAGGAGGCTTTAAAACTCAGCCAGGAATGTAGAAAGGCAAAAAGAGCTCAGAACTACTGAGTCTATTTTTCATGTTGTCTCCCTCAGGGTCGTTGGTTCTGGCGGGTTCGCAAGAACAGGGTTCTGGATAACTACCCCATGCCCATCAGTCACTTCTGGAGGGGTCTGCCCGGAGACATAGATGCTGCCTACGAGAGGCACGACGGCAGGTTCGTCTTCTTTAAAGGTAAGCAGCAAACTCTCACACACATGCTCATCAACACACATATCCCAGAATAGGATTACTTCCTATAATTCTGATGTTCTTAAAGACAATATGATGGATTTGTTACCTTATAACTCTTCTCCAGTACACCATGCTTTATTGACTTACTGTTTTTGGCTCCCAGTCTGATGTTTGGCGAATAAAGAACAGTGTACTGGAAAAGAGCTGTGCAGTGTTCAGTGTGATTTGGATCTCCTTGCAGTCGTCTTCATCT
Source organism: Sciaenops ocellatus (assembly GCA_033000465.1). Lineage (NCBI taxonomy): Eukaryota > Metazoa > Chordata > Actinopteri > Sciaenidae > Sciaenops > Sciaenops ocellatus. The sequence continues at coordinate 5,388,224 of CP136888.1, read as the reverse complement.
CGCTGTTTCATTCCTCCCAAAGTTAGAAATGGTTGGTTTTGCAACCCAAAACAAGTATTGCATTTGCCTGAAGTGGTCAGTTTTGTTTGGGGCACACGTCTTTGGCATAATAGATGTTTTGACATCAAAATATAACAGCTCCAGGTGACCTGGAAAGAAGTCCATCATCTAAATCAGCTGTTAATTGATCATGTATTATTCATCACTCATTGGCCAATACCTCTGCTTGTTACCTTCCAGCCTCTAGGTTAGAGAAGAAGACTGAATCACATTTAACAGAAACAGAAACCTAAAAACACACATTAAACCAAAATCTATGTCTCATTCAATATTATATCATAAAATACTTATAAATTGTGATGATTTTGGATTTCTCGTCATCATTTCTTCATTCATACCCCGTGTCTCTTGTCTCTTGTTAAACAGCAGTCTGTCCGCTCTATCTCCTTCAGGGGGTGGCCATACCATCCATGTTTCTGGTTCTTGTTTCTGTAAAAACAGGCCTGACCCTGTTCTAAATAATTTTTTTCTGGTGTTATCAGCTGTCACTTAGAGCATGACAGACTTCCAGCAGCAACAGCAGATTTTAAGAATATACCCAGTTTTGAAATGAAGCTGTCATACGGCATGCTGGGAAAAAACATACAATCTCTGTGTCACAACACTGCTGAGCTTCAGCGGTGACAATGACAAACAACAGGGTTTGGATTCAGCTTCCAGGAAAGCAGCGCTGTTAACTCTGTCAGGCCAATACACAATTATAGGTGGATCCTCTGGAGGCTGTGGTGCAGCACAAGATCCACGTTTCTTCGTGTCATTCTGTCGTACATACATAGCAGCATGCTTTTTTTCATCTTTATAGATTAGATACTGCAATGTTTGAATAGTGCAGGGTTCTTATCACGAGCATATGGAACATAAGTACACCCTAACATGAGTATACTCTCCTGCATATAAATTCATCCACCATCTGGTCCCTCCTTTACAACCTAAATGCAGTTAAACTCCTCCACGTCTTAACGCATTCATATTTTAACAGTAAAACTGATTCTGGACCTGTATTCATCTTCTGCAGATAATGTTGAAGATATACTGTACATACCCCCCCCCCACCTTCTAAAGAAAGCAGCGGCACATAATGTATTCTACATGCAGAGTATAAATCTCTTTTAGCACAGGTCATTATTTATGCTGTGAGACACTGAGAGCAGCTTGTCTTTTATAACGGTGGATCAAGTTGTTGAATGAAAAAAGAAAGAAGTCAGTCTCTCAGTCAGTCTGACTCTCCGAGCTACAGGCTTCTTCAGGGCAGCTGTTGATGATGAGGAGGATGATGTCACCGGTAAGCCTCTCAGTGTGACACTTGGCTGCCAGCCATTAGCGAAGAAAGAACAAGAGAAAGGAAGAGGAAGGGAAGAAGGAAGGAAGAAAGGGAGAAAGGACTGGCAGAGTGTCTGAAGGTCTGATCGATCCAATCAGATCAGACAGCTTCACTTTCTGTCAGCATGAAGACAGCAGTCCTTTCTCAGTCTGCCTGTGTTCTCATGGACTCGGATGCTTTGGGAGCTGACTTGTTTGATTTTGAGGTAGACGAGTATCCCAGCATGCATTTCACATTGAAGAAGTGTAATAGCAGTGGACAATGAAACCACAGTCTACGCTACCCTTCGAGGGAAGTTATTATGATCACTCCCTTCTCCCTGCTGTGCTGATCTGAGTGTTTGCTTAGACATCACACTGTACATATTATAAACTGACAGAACCTTTCCCGTCCGTGCTGGCTGACTGGACTGTTATTCTCAAATGTAATTTTATTGTTATTTTAGGTGATAAAGGTTCAAAATTGCTGGAATTTACTTTATTGTTTTGTCTGATGTTCTGTCAGCTCTCCACGGATGACCATTTGGTCCACAGCCATTTCCTGTGAAAACAGTATTATCTCAGTAAGCTGTGATAAAAATGAATAATTATACATAAACAAAAACAGAAGCAGTTGTCCGATGAAAACCTCCCCACTTAAGATGATTTTGACTTTTTTCTTTATATGGAATTTAGAATCTTACTGACCAATGAAAAGATGTTTTGTTACATCATGTTTGTGGGATAGATCATCTAAAATGGTAAAATAGTTTTGATTAGGCCAATGTGCTCTGTGGAAACATGAAGGACAGCCTTGCTATTGATAGTTTACCAGATGAGGAGGGCAGAAACAGGAGAGTCGAGGCTCGGAACAACCTAAATCCACCAGCAAAGAACACACCATCAACAGATATGTTTGATTGATTTATTTAACAGTTCACTGATGACTGTGTAAACATAGATTTTCATTTCTGGTGCTAAATGTGTCTCATTACAGTGTTTTAGGTCCATTTTGTTGTAAATATACAGAACAGGGAGGATAACAGGTTGTTATGAAGTGAAGTGAAGAGAACTGAACTAGTGATGTCAACAGGCAAGACTGTTGTACGCTGTATTCTTCAATTCTTCAACTTATCAACTATAACATGTTGTGTTTTGAGAGAATCCAAGAGAGGATACATGTGATGAGGATAAATGGATGTGTGGATGGACTGATTGCACATCTAATGTGGATGGAACATTTGGATTTTGAATAGTGTGATCCAGACATGGAAAGGATGGGAACATCAGAGACTTGAACAAATTCTCAGTACAGTAACATGGAATCATTTATTCATCCACTTCTCTTACACAGCTGTTGTATTATCCAGAGGTTTCACAGCTGTTTTGATCCCAAACAAGCCCGACTGTAGAAACCACACCATTTATCCCTTCAGAAAAACAACACAGTCACACAGCAGGAAGGATCAAGTCTTTAGGTCTCTGAAGCGCTCCGGCGTAGTTAAGGAAAGTCGCGGAATAAGTCATGGGATTTTTACATCGGGGCTGTGCGCCGCAGGAACCCTGGGAAGCATTGCGTCAACCACTTGTTCTCTCCAGATGCTGAGCACAGAGCTTTCATTTTTAAACGAGGAGCAAGGGGCCGGAGGTGGTTGGATGGATGGGTGTGTGTGTGTGGGTGGGTGTGGGTGAAAAGAGGGAGGGAAGAGAGGATTGAAGCCAAGAGGAGAGATGTAATGGTGCCAGGAGGAACGGAGTCCCCCTGTCTGACACAGTGAAAACTATAAAAGCGAGAAACCTGCTTTAGGCTGACATGAGACAAGCCGCTCATAATGGATAATTACAAGCCAAACCCAAACTTCTCAGTCAGTGATGTCGTGCTCTGTTTTTTTTGATTGCTTGCCAACAAATCGTTATTACGTTCACGTAATTTACAAGTGTGTAAAAACGCTGGGTTGGTTTCTCTGATTGTTCTTATTGCTCTCTTTATATAACTCATTCAGTTTCAATTATTTGACATGTTCTGTGCCAGCAAATTCAATGCGTGCACTCAAGCAGTGTGGATGATTACATCTGTTCTTATGTGTACATGTATGTGGACGAACATTTTCCAGAGTCCATAAGGGTTTTGAGTGGGAGTGGATAGGGAATGTATCGATGTATACACCACAAATAATCATCCTCCTCTCCTCTCCTCTCCTCTCCTCTCCTCTCCTCTTCTCAGGAAACAGATTCTGGCTTTTCAGGGAGGCTAACCTGGAATCAGGCTATCCACAGGAGCTGGTTGATTATGGTCGAGATATTCCCTACGACAGAATAGACACAGCCATCTGGTGGGAGCCATCCGGCTACACTTACATCTTTCAAGGAGACTGGTAATGTAGCCTTCGACCTGTCAGCATCACATAAAACCCCTCTAATTAGCCGGTATATAAGCATAGTATATGTTAGTCTATCTATTGTTAGTTCAGACTTCTCTTGAAACCAATTTAAAATTAGTTTTTTGTTTTTATTTCCAATTTATGGACTGAAATGACTGAAATCACATGAATAATGTATGTAAGAAATTCAAACATTGCTCCGTAATATGAAGCTGTGCAGAGTGCAGCAGCAGCTGTATTTGCACAGCTCTTTGTTAACAAAGTTAGAAAGTTCTGTGAACACTTCAAACTTGCTGAACTTGCTCCGCACTGCCGTAGAACAGAAATAACACAAGCGTATGCAAGGATACCATATTTATGAAAATACTCATAGGGAAATAATTACACTATAGGTCTGCAAATCCAATAAGCCCTTGCTAAAGCACAGCGTGACTGACTGACTTCAGGTTTGCTGGTGAATTTACTCGCAGAACAGATTTGAATGTTCTGTGGAAGCCGTATTTTATACACACCATGCAGGTCCACCGTGCACCGCACCGGGTTAGTCTGGTCTTTTCTTGTTTAGACGGTTTATAAACACTAACAACCATCTCCTCTGTCGCTGTCTGCAGGTACTGGCGCTTCAGCGAGCAGTCGCGCTCGGCTGACAGAGGCTACCCGAAACCAATCAGTGTCTGGGGATCGTCAGTGCCTTCGACTCCCAAGGGGGCCTTCCTCAGCGATGATGGGGGTGAGCTGATACAAGACGTGTGGTTTGTGTGTGTGTGGGGCGGGGAGGAAGGGCTGTGATAGATAGAGATAGGTCTGAAACAAAGAATCAGGGTGTGGTCATGCATTAATCAGGAGAAAGGGGGGTAGGGATGGTGTGTGTGTGTTGGAATCTGTTGGAAAGTGAATTTGAGCCTACATGTGAGGAGTGTTTTACTTTGCTGTGCGTTGTTAAAGTGAAAATAGGGAAGAGTGATAGACAGTAGACATGTTTCCATTTGTACAACACATGATTTTGAATTCAATTTTGAATTCAAATTACTTTGAGTAAAATTTTAAAGGTTTTTTTGAAGGAATACTTTAACATTTTGGTAAATACACTTCAGATTTAGTCGAGGAGATGGGTCTGAAAATGGGAATCAGCTAGTCTGGCTGTGGCTGAAGGCAACAAATCAGCCAGAACCTCAGTTTATTAATTGATAGTTTGATCTGCTTGGCCCGGAGAAGTCACTTCCAGAGCTTGGCTAGCTGTTTCCCACTTAATACTAAACTGAGCTAACCAGCTGTTGGCCCAAGCTTTATATTAAAGACAGATTTAAAGGGACAGTTTAAACATTTTCCCACACAATATACTTTCCCCTTTTGCCAAGAGTTAGATGAAGAGATATCTCTCTCACTATCATTGTAAATTCATGTCTCCTGCCGTCCTTTCCTTCTCCAGCGTACACGTACTTCTACAAAGGATCCAAGTACTGGAAGTTTGACAACCACCGTATGAAGAGCGAACCCGGCTACCCTAAGTCCATTCTCAGAGACTTCATGGGCTGCAACGTGGACCTGGACCCAGACAGAGACACGGACACCGACACAGGACGCAAGTATCCAGACGTCAACCGCCCACCGTTCAACCCAGACGCAGGACGTGACGGCGACAAGGGCAAAGACAGCGACGGAACGGACGGCGGCAAGACAGACAAAGACGCGGACAAAGGGACGGACAGCGACAAAGACGAAGACTACCGCGAGGGTCGCGAGGAGGAGACCAACGAGGTGGACGTGGTGCTGAAGGTGGACGACAGCCAGGAACGGACCATGAACATCCTGATGGTAACCATCCCACTGGTCCTGGTGCTGTGCATCCTGGGACTCATCTACGCCATCATCAACACGCTGCAGAGCAAAGGGGCGCCGCGGCTGCTGGTGCACTGCAAGCGCTCGCTGCAGGACTGGGTCTGACCCTTGACATTGGGGGGGACGCTGAACTTTGAACTTAAATTGGACATTAGACACCACCCTCCTCTAATCCAACCCTCCTCCCAGTGATCCATCTGTCTCAAGTCTCTGTGCTCAGTGGCTCCTGCAACTCATAGTACATGTGGTAGTAGATCCTATACTGTACTTATACACACACACACACACACACACACACACACATACACACACACACCACTCTAACCTCCTCCTGACTCCCATGGTGCTCTACAATGCGTTGACTGTAGTCTATTTATATGAGAGAAGTTTGCACATTGTTTTTTTTTCTAGTTATTTTTGTTTTGGTTCATTTTGTGTGACTTTTTGTTGTTTTGTTGTTATTATTTCTAAACAGGAAGGCCCTTCTATTCTCTCTCCCGTCTGTGCACCGCCCTCCTCCTTCCCCTCATCTTAGTAGGGGCTTTTTTTTCCACGCTGATAACTTGACATCTGCTTATGCCATCACACTTACAAAAGAAAGACATGCAAAGGGTCAGAAAAGACAGAGCAGATTTGTAGATGGACCACTATGCTTTAAGTAGGACTCAGTAGGGGTTCCTTCCTCCTCTCATCGTATTATTCTTCATGTTATCTACAGTGCAGTATGTCATGGGGTGGGAGATGGAGAGAAACAGGGTTTGGCCATAACAGATTTCACTGTAGTTTACATTAAGAGGGGTTTTGAGGCCTGCCTGGGCCCAGATATGATCCTCCCTTTGCCTCCCTGTGATGGGGATGAGGCCGTGGCTGTACCTCTGGAGGTTGGATCACAGTTCAGTTTGTTAGTTACACAGGCAGTGCTCTGGGGATAATTCCAGTTTATTACTACTATCTTTATTTTTAATGGTAATTTTAATAGTAATAATAACATGCTCTCATCAAGTTAATTGCTGAGGTCTGGTAATGTGGCTTTAAATGAACCCGCGTGTTGGGCAAACTGAAGACAGACGGTAAAATGACGAGCCAAACCATCAACTGTAAACATGAATCAGTTTAGAGAAAAGATCCCTGGTTCTACTTTGACCTGCTGTGCTTGCCATAGTTGTGCACACACACAGCTTTCACACACAGTGAGGGATTACTCACTATTGGGCGTGCTCACTTAAACACACTTACTCCAGATTAGATAATGAGTTTAACACAGGGGTCTGTTTAAAGGAATGACATCTTGAGAAATACACCAAATCTCATGACCTTATGCTAAATATGAAGCTACAGCCAGTAGGCAATTAGCTTATCTTAGCATTAAGACCTGACTCTGACAGCACCTCTAAAGTCTGTTACTCAACATGCTGTACCTTCTTTGTTTAAGTCATACAAAATTAGGAAAAAATGTAGGTGGTAAAGGTCATCTAGCAGGGTAATTGCGGATTGCAACCCCCTCATTTCACCCTCCCCTTCCTAGTGCGATGGAGAGGGTGAAAGGAGAAACGATGGTGGCCGTGAAACGGGCACAAAACTTACAAGGTCCTGTCTAGAGCCAGTGGTTGTTTGTCCGTTCTGGGCTACTGTAGAAACATGGCAGTTCAACATGGCGGGCTCCGTGGTAGAGGACCCACAGCGTCTGTAGATGTAAAAGTGTCATTCTAAGGCAACTTAATGTTTCTCATTTTTAGGTGATTACACACTAATAACAACATAGTTATGAATATTATATTCCATTTCTACCATACTCCCCCTAATCTGACACACTTGACAGTGCACTGCACAATAGACAGTATTTCTAGCTGTAGACTGATATGTTAGCCATTCCCCCCTTGCTTCCAGTCTTTAAGCTAACTGGCTGCTGGCTCTAGCTTCATATTAAGTGTACCGAAAAGGGAGTGCTATCGACCTTTTCATCTAATTCTGAGAAAAAAATCAAATAAGCGTATCTCAAAACGTTGAATAATTATGATTGATCGTGTTTCTCGTCCTGTCTGGCTTTGTTGTAGCCATTTTTTAGCCATTTTCCTCAATATTAGCAATTACTCGAGCGAGTGTGAGTACAATGTTAGAACAAATAGAAACGATGGCTATGAAAATAAGACCCAAGTTGCAATAAATAGCAATTATCCTTATTATTTTCCAATTAAATTCAGACTACTGCCCTGTTTTCCTTCTTTATCTTGCTCTGACATAGTCAAGTCTACCGTCTTTCTTTTCCTTATTTGGAAAGCATTTAAAGACCTCTTGGGCTGAAAGGGTAAACAGACTTAAAGGGGACCTCTTCCCTTAGCTTTCATTTGTGTGGCTAATTCTCAGAGAGCCTCCTTTCTGTCAACAATAAGTTCTCTTTGTGCTACAGAGGAGACAGACTAATGGTTGAGTTAAAAAGTCAGCTCACTGTGAAATAACACATAGAGAGGGGGGGCATTCATTACATCCCTGTGTGTGTTTGTGTGTGCGCAACATAAAACAAGGGAGAAACAAAGCAAAGCCACGACCTTTAACTCCAGAAACAGGATGTAACACCACAAACGCAACACAGCAGTGGCAGGGTGTAGCTAATGTACCGTGCAGTTTGTAATGGACTTTTTACTGCTCGTGTTTTTTTGAAAGGACGATTTTAGAACCTTCATTGATGACCCATGGTCTATCTGTTGTAAATATAGCGTAGCTGTAAGCACCAGGGTGGGCTCGGGGGCCGTGCAGGCTCATGTGAACGCAGACTAATCCTCTTCATTAAAAAACAGCAGGTGTGTGCAAATGCTGTTAACCCCACACGACCCCTAAAGTAAACCTTGAACTCTCCGAAACCAAAACACTCTCCCCTCCCATTTCATCTGGCAACAATAGACATGGGAAAATGTCTGAAAAATGTCCATCCTAAATACTCATTATATCCATATTAAAGACCCAATCCAGTGTTTTTATCAATTTTAGCTCATGAACAACCATTTTCAAATGCATGCCATGCATTTTACATGTATTGTTCTTATGGATCATGTCAAATTGAATGTCATTTTGAACAAAATTAACACATAGACAACTCAAGCAAGTTGATATCATAAAGAAATTAGTTCCGGTATCTCAAAGATACCGGCATGGTTTGCAAAATGGTTAGGATAAAATGGTTACACATGGAAGTGAAGGGGCTAAAATGTGTAAAAATAATGAAAACGTTTCTATCAAGCAAAGGCAATAAGATTTGTGAATACATTTTACTTGAGGAATGAACAGCCCTATTTCAAGATATTCAAAATGTCTCAGTGAGAAATGTGAAATGATCTCATCATTACTAGTCCTATAATAAAAATTTAGATTTTGAGTCCACCAACCAGCCTAAAATGAGAGAGCGTGTAGGAGTGGATGACTTCACAGTGTGACTTCAGATATGAATGGGAATGGGAAGGCTTATCTGTGGTAGCACCGGGGAGTAAGCTGCCAATCTGACCAGAGGGGGCTCAGCTCAGCCGGCTCAGGTTACACAGATGTGGATGGGGAGGGTGAGGAGCAGAGATTTCCTGCAGCTGAGACAGGGGAAAGGGGGGGGAGGAAGGCCTGACCTCGTCTCCCTGAGCTTGCAAAGTTTAGATCTCAGGAATAAGGAGGGGTGGGAAGAGAGAGAGAGAGAGAGAACTTTGATGGCTCTGTTCCACTGGCACCAGCTCATGTGACCCAAATTCTGCTGCTAGGGCAACAACAGTGCTAGCCAAAGAGGAAACTTAAGTTTACAGTAGGCGACAATCCTTTTTTAGGAATGCTTGCCTTAAGTGCTTTGCTTACAGATGTGTATGTACCTCATGACTTGTTTTGAAGCAACATTATGTAAGATTTGGTATTTCCCTCCAGTTTCAGAGTGCATTTGTTATGATTCAATTACTTAAAAGATCCAAAACTAGCCAAACTTTGCTAACACAGGCCTGAAATCCTCCTCCTTTGCTTAGCAGTTAACTTACTTTAGCAACAAGTAAAGCTTTCTGCCTGTCAAGAACCTTCTGTGCATCAGAGTTATATATGAGCCGTTCTGTCCCTAAAATATGATCCATTTTCACCAAAATCAGCGACATAGTCCATAGTTACAAGGCCCAAAGCTGCACAGTGCAAGAACAGGCATGTGGCACAGCGTGGGGATGACAGAAGCATCAAAATGATGGTGATGCAGTTATTTTAAGGTAGAAAAGTTACATAATGTTGCTTTAAAACCACCATATTGGTTCCAATTGTGCCTCACTAGCAGTAGCAGGTTTTTTTTTTTTTCCACCTGTCTTTCTTGTGTGCCACACTATATGTTGACAGACAGCGCCGATACATAACACTGCTGTTCTGTTAGGCCCCTCCGGCTAGGTGAAGACAGGTTGAGGTGAGACATCTACGCGGACAGAGTTAACAGGACACCTGTACTGAAAGGAAGAAAAAAAAGGAAGAGCATAATCAGCCGTCACCAGAAGTCTGGAGATCGATTTGTGGCCAGTCGATAACGGTTGCCAGGAAACGGTGTCCTGTGTCCATCGCTCACCTCCTCATCGTTAGGCTTGGGGAGGGAGGGGGGGGGTTGGTTGGCGGACGCAGCTAATCAACGTTAAAAGCACCCTCCCAACCCCCCTCTGCTCTCTCCTCTCTCCTGTCCTGCTCTTCCATCGGTCCTACAGGCACATCTATGAGTGCTTGGACAGCGCTAGCGTCTGGACAGGCTCAGAAAATGCCGACTCATTGCACTAGACACAACGTTGTGTATGGAGTGTGTCTTTATCAACACTCCTTTTTCTCCTTTGTAACCTCCACACAGAGAGAGCCCGGGGGGAGTTAACCACTTCAAAGCTAAAATAACCGCTTCAAAAGTTGAAAAAGTCGAGCGCACCTCGAGTGAGTTTGCCTCGCTCGAAATCACAATCTCGGTGAATCAGCAGTTTGAGAGATTCTCTATAAGGTGACACGGACAGAGATTGAATTTAGTGGAGTTCATTGTCTCGGGACACCGAGCCCGAAGAGAAATATTGAAAGGTTAGGGCAGAAATCTGTCGAGGCTGATTGATGCTTTTGTGTTTGTGTCGAGGTGTTCAGTTAATCAGCTCTACTCTCCGTAAGCGAAGTCTGTTTTCTGACTGTAAATCTCTCACCCACTCTCACCCTCTCCCCTCCCCTCCCCTCCGCATACTCAGCCCAGCCCTCCAAGCCCAAGGGGATCATAATAACAACAATGGCCTTCTCTCTCTCACTCACTCTCTCTCTTTCTCCTCCCCCTATTTTCTCTCTCACTAACACACACACACACACACACACACACACACACAAACACATTATTGTCTTTCTCAACCTTACCTTCCTCCCCTCCTTCACCCATCTCCTCCCCCCTCACTTAGGAAACTAGTCCAGGCCAAGGTCCAGCCTCACACAACAGAGTCTGTTTTTAGATCAACCTCCTTGTTCAGCAACATTTAACACTGGGGAAGGATTCACTTAAAAACACCGGACCTGTCGGACCTGTTGAGTTTGGTGATGGCAGTCTTGGCAACAGAGTGTCACGTTCAGATTTATAGTTGCAAAGTTTTGTTTTTTTTTTATGTTAATGCCTTGTTCGTTTTGAAGTGCAGGGCCTCGATGCAAAGTTTAGGTAAGGTTAGAGCTCGTCTGAGCTTTCATCTCTCTCAGGATGCGTTTCTGTAAACACTGCATGTTAAGCGTTCATTCAGCCCCGCTGTTTTGGCTCCGAGCGTGGGCTTTACTTTTTTTTTTTTTTTAATTATTTTATTTTAATGAACATCTCTTTTAAAGTCTCCACAGTCATTCAGAAGGCAGGTATTCTTCTAGCTGTGTCTGTGCACTTTTTGTTCAGCTTCCTGCGGTCACTGTGTTTTCCCGCACTTCCTAAAAGCCACTAGCTTCAAAAAAAAGTCATTGCATCAGCCGCGTGCAAAGTCTGAACTGTACCGGGAAAAAGCAGAGAATAACTAACGGACTGAAGGGTACAAAGATCAAAGCAGGAAAAAAAAAAAGAAATCTGTCCGACGTGACGCTCGGCAACTGTTCTGTTTCATTTGGGTCAACTTTGTGGCTTATAATGGCTCGAACGCAGAGGATTGTGGGTTGTACAGTTACTCCTTTTTTTTTCCCAGAGTGCATCACACCTTTCATTGAGCCCATCCACTCTGAAACCAATCGTTTCAAATTACCACACGACTAAGTGGACTACACAACTAAGTGGAACAGAAAAGATGGCTGAAGAATGACTTTGAGGATCTGTGTCGTTGCTTCGAGCAGCGGGTCGACTCTCGTTGTGCTCCGGACAGACTGCCGAGCGGCCCGCTTAAGAAAACTGTTTTCATCCACTAACTGCAGCTACAGTAGAGAGTAGATTTTGTTTGATTCAGCCAATTGTGTGCTGAACAATAATAGTGGAACTTGGTATCTCACACTTGAACTTCTCTTCATTACTACTTGAGTAATGATTCAGTTACATTATAAAACAAAAAAAACATGACCATCATCCCCGGCTGGGATGAGATGGGAGAACAATACAAAAAAAAAAAAAAAAAGAAAGAAAAGAAAAGAAAGCAGCAGTCAATCAAACAGATGAGTTTATTGTTCGTCTTATTTTGATTTTATTTTTGTGCATTTTTTCTCTCCAAACTTGATACAACGTTTTTTGTTAATAACATTCCAGTTTTTTTTTCTTGGATTGTTAGTATTTTATTTTTTTCTGTAGAAAATGTAAGATTTTATACATTTGTGTTGTTGTGTGTTCACCTCTAGTTGAGTGTGTTAACAAGCCATGCTGGACATGTACACATTAAAAATTGCTCTGAA